>CM060433.1:183421639-184145184 GCA_030545235.1 Helianthus tuberosus
AGAGATCGCTGAGGAACACGGATGCCGAGAAAAGGAAACATAAAGATGACAATTCACGAAGGTCACACAAGAAACACCGAGGAAACAATGACCACAAGAAAGGGTCTAAGTCTAAGAAGGATGGGCATCAATCTGGTGATAAGCCCAAGTGTAAGATCTACAAGAGACAGCACTTCGGGAAGTGTAGGTATGAATCGAACTCGCAGACCCAGTCGAGAACATTTGCATGTGGGATATGCAAGTCCAAGGAGCACAAGACCTTGGATTGAAAAAAGTTGAAGGACGCAACGTGCTACAGTTGCAATGAAAAAGGGCATATCAAGTCCAACTGCCCAAAACTTGCAAAGAAAGCTGATGAAGGAAAGAAGACCAATGCTAGGGTCTTCAGGATGGATGCAAAGGAAGCCGTCCAGGACTACAACGTGATTACAGGTACCTTCCTCATAAATGATGTCTATGCACGAGTATTTTTTATTCAGGCGCCGATAAATCGTTCGTAGATAATAAGTTTTGCAAATTACTGAATTTACCTGTAAAAACCTTAAGTGTGAAATATGAGGTGGAGTTAGCAGATGGCACCGCATTAGATGGATGTTTCATATCCATTAAGAACCACTCTTTTCCTTTGTCCCTACTTCCGTTGAAATTAGCCGGTTTTGACATAGATTTGGGTATGGACTGGTTATCTCACAACCAGGCCCAGATTGTCTGCAATAAGAAGCAAGTGATGATCAAGACTCCGTCTGGTGAATCACTTACCATTCAGGGAGATACCTAGTATGGACTGCCTGAGCAAGTGACTATGCTCAAGGCCTCCAAGTGTTTGAAGAAGGGTTGTGTCATCTACATGGCACAAGTGACAATTGATGAGCCGAAACCTAAAATGGAAGATATCCCCATCATTTCTGAGTATCCCGATGTTTTTCCTGAAGAACTACCTGGTTTACTACCAGATAGGCAAGTGGAGTTCAGAATTGGCATCATCCCTGGAGCAGCACCGGTAGCAAGGGCACCTTATAGGTTGGCACCAACAGAGATGAAGGAATTGAGGACACAACTAGATGAATTGCTAGCCAAAGGTTTCATTAGACCTAGTTCATCTCCTTGGGGAGCACCAATCTTGTTTGTCAAGAAGAAGGATGGATCGATGCGTCTTTGCATCGATTATAGTGAGCTTAATAAGGTCACTATCAAGAATAGGTATCCATTACCCAGGATCGACGATCTGTTCGATTAGCTTCAAGGGGCAAGTTACTTCTCCAAGATTGACTTAAGATCATGCTATCATCAACTGAAGGTTAAAGATGAAGATGTACACAAGACTGCATTTAGGACTCGTTATGGTCATTGCGAGTTCCTAGTGATGCCTTTTGGGCTCACAAATGCACCCGCCGCATTCATGGATCTCGTGAATTGCGTCTGCAAGCCCTATTTGGACAAATTTGTCATCGTCTTCATTGACGACATCCTCATCTACTCGAAGAACCAAGCTGATCATGAGAAGCATCTTCGATGTATTCTTTCACTACTGCAGCAGGAGAAGCTCTATGCCAAATTCTCTAAATGTGAATTTTGGCTTCGAGAAGTCCAATTCCTTGGACATGTGGTAAGTGAGCGTGGAATCCAAGTGGATCCCGCTAAGGTGGAAGCTGTCATGAACTGGCAAGAACCAAAGACACCTACAGAGATTCGTAGCTTCCTGGGATTGGCAGGATATTATAGACGATTCATTGAAAAATTTTCAAGGATTGCTGCACCCCTAACTTCTTTGACTAGAAAGAAAATAAAGTTCGATTGGGGCCCTAAGCAGCAAGAATCTTTTGATATTCTGAAACAGAAGTTAAGCAATGCACCTGTGTTGACATTGCCTGATGGAATAGAAGATTTTGTGGTATATTGTGATGCATCACACACCGGGATGGGATGTGTGCTTATGCAGAAAGGCAAAGTTATTGCCTATGCTTCACGACAGTTAAAGGTGCACGAAAAGAATTACACCACCCATGACTTGGAGTTGGGTGCCGTTGTATTTGCACTGAAGCTATGGAGGCACTATCTATACGGTATCAAGTGTGTGATCTATTCTGATCACAAGAGCCTCCAGCACCTGTTTAACCAAAAGGATTTGAACATGAGACAACGACGATGGATGGAAACTTTGAATGATTATTATTGTGAGATAAGATACCATCCTGGCAAGGCGAATGTAGTCGCCGATGCCTTGAGTCGAAAGGAAAGAGTGAAACCCATCCGAATCAATGCCAAGAGCATTGAGATAAAGAATGGCTTGAATGAAAGGTTGTTAGCTGCGCAGAAGGAAGCTGTGCTGGAAGCTAACTATCCTAATGAAAAGCTAGGAGTAACTGAAGAACAGTTATATCAGGGCAAGGATGGAATTCTGAGATTAAATAGACGAATATCAGGGCAAGGATGGAAGCCCACAGTTCTAAATACTCCGTTCATCCTGGTGTTAGGGGTCATTTTCTTAACAATTATATCCTGACCAATATCCTGCCTATGTTTGTTCATTTGTGACCAGGATGCTGGAAGAGGATATTGCTAACATCTTGGGCGATATCCTGAGGCTTATTGAATTAACCACGTGCAGGTTAAGGGCTGAGACTTGCTAACGGTCAAGAGGACTTCTTCTCCTCAAGACTCAGACGAATTTGTTGAGGAAGAGACGTTGAGCCCGAAAGACCAGGTCTACAACGTTCGAAGAAGGAATATTCGGTGGATCCCGCAAGTTTAGGCTAGTTTATTATTTTATCTTTACTATAAATAGATGGGGGCGGATCAGCTTAGAACACACGATTTTTCACTAACACTCTCATACACTTACACTCTCTAGCTCATCGCAAACACCACACTTGTATTCAAGTTTCGTTGTAACACTTAGTCGATCCGTACCACATCTTGCACTGTATCCTGATTTTTGAAGCAATAGAAGAACTAGGCAGCTGCGATTGTCAGCTCCCGAGGTTTTATGCCGGTGATCTAGATTGATCAAGGGCTTTCCTCGTACATCACGTGTCCATCTTTACATTTTCGCTCATTGTTTGATCATAGATACAGCTCTATATCCTGAGCCGTATCCTTAAACTGTTTTCATATCTAATTTGGTTAACACATTTTTCACACATATTTCTAGCACACTACCTCACTTAACTAATTTGATCACTTAATTACTTCGGTAATTTTTGACCAAAACAATTTGGCGCCCACCGTGGGGCAAGTGGTGCTCTCTTTACTAAAACTTTTTGTCAAATCGCTAATCGGTTTTCTATTTTCAAAACTTTTTGCCACACTGTCCATAATGGCCTCAAGATCAAACATGAATTCCTCTACTGTGTCTGCTATGACTTCTACTACTACCGGTTCGGTGCTTCCACCACCTCCTCCAAGGATGCCAGCCTCTACACAATCTCAAGATGTTATCCCAACTCGGAGTGTCCAGGGATCTGCTCCCGTTTTAGCTTCTAATGATGAAATTTTAACCTTATTTGGAAGTGTGCAGGAACAAATGAGGCAGCAACAGGAAACAAACCAAATGCTTTTGAGGGAAATACAACTCCTGAAGGCTGGCTCGAGCAGATCTGCTGAGGACAATGTCACTCCGTTACACCCTAGAGCGTTGAACTTTAGTTCAGCTGTATATACCGAGGATAATAGGGGGAATATCGTGCCCAGTCTTCCTCAGAATCATACTCCTGAAATACCCTCCTCGATTAGGATGTCAACCATGAGGAGCTCAGGATATGGGCAAAATCCTCCAACGGGTAACGTGTCGAATAATAACAATACTCATGCTACTAACAGTGGTGGATCTTTGCAGGATACAGGTGTAACATCAGCACTTACCAGGGAACTTCAGAAGTTGAAGGACATGATATCTAGTGTACCTGGGGTGGTCCAGCCGATCCCGGAAGTATCTCAAGACAGCCACAAGATATCTCGTTTTGCATATCCTATCTGTGATGCTGAGATCCCAAAGAGATTCCAGACTCCCAACATGAAGCTTTATGATGGGAGTACGGATCCTGAGGAGCATATTGCTCAGTATAGGGAAAGAATGGAGATTAACCCTATCCCTCCGGAGCTCAAGGAAGCGTGCTTATGCAAGGGATTTGGTTCTACTCTAACAGGATCGGCCTTAAAATGGCTATTAAACGTTCCTCCTCACTCAATTACTTCATTTGCTCATTTGGTTAATTTATTTAACAGTCAATTTTCTTGTAGTCGGAGTTTTGAGAAACTAACCAGTGATCTTTACAGGATAACTCAAGGGCCTCAGGAATCCTTGAGGGATTATGTGAACAAATTCAGTCGAGAATCCTTGGATATCCCACATCTTGATGTTGCAACAGCTGTGCAAGCTTTCAAGATGGGATTACAAAAGGATTCTCAGTTTTATCAGGATCTCGTAATGAATCCCTGCAGGAATCTCGACGAAGCTCGTAACAGGGCTTTGAGATATATCCGTCTGGAAGATGACAGAAAGATGCAAGAAAGGATGAACTCATCCAACACTTATGAGTCAACTAATAGGAAGTCAGAATCCTCGTTCAAGTCATATCGGCCTAAGCCGTATAATAGAAATGAAAACAAAAGAGTGAACGCTGTTGAAGATGAGGATCCTGAAGAGTATCCTGAGTTGTCCGAATATTGCTTTTCTGTTAATATTCCTGAATTGATGTATGCTATGCAGGGTCTAGGAGACAAGGCTAGGTGGCCTCGAAAGAATCAACAAAAGGCTGACTGGAAAGATAAGTCAAAATGGTGTGCTTTCCACGAAGATTTCGGACATGTAACTGAGGATTGCATTGCTCTAAGGAAAGAAATAAGCTATCTTCTAAGCAAGGGATATCTAAAAGATCTCTTAGGAAGAAAGAAGAATAAGGGTCAGGATACTGAGAAGGATCCTGAACGAGCAGCATCACCTCCCGCAGATGCCAAGATAATCAACTTCATTTCGGGAGGATCCGACATTTGTGGAACTTCGTATTCGGCAACAAAGAGACATGCGAAGGAAGCCAAGGCCGAAAGGGGAAACAAACCTGTCAGGATGACTACCCTCACAACTGACAAAGTGATCACTTTTGATGCTGATGACAGGGATACTGTCCAAGATCCTCACCATGATGCTCTGGTAATAACGTTATATGTGGCTAACCATTTTGTTCGCAGGATACTGGTTGATAATGGCAGCTCCGTCAACATAATCCAACTAGAAACTCTGAAGAGAATGAATGTATCTCCAATGGATATCACTTCAAAGTCTACCGTGCTTGTTGGGTTCAGTGGAGAGGCTAGAAACACAGTGGGAGAGATAAAGTTGCCAGTATACGTTGAAGGAGTCAACTCGATACAACGTTTCTGTGTGATGGATTCTCTATCCTGCTATAACATCATACTGGGAAGACCATGGATTCACGATATGAAGGCCGTGCCATCAACATATCACCAATGCATCAAGATACCTACCCCTTGGGGAGTGGTCAAAGTTGATAGTGATCAGCAAGAGGCGAAAGAATGCTACTCATCCTCGATGAAATCCTCAACCAAACCTAGTGCAGCATAGCAATTAAAGACGCGGGCCCAGGATATCGTGGAGGATCCGGAGCAGGATGTGAAGAAAATTATCCTGGACCAGGATAATCCTGATATTTCGGTGCTCGTTGGGACCAATATCCCTTAGGATATTGAAGAACAATTAATTAACTTTTTGAAATGCAGGATGTCTACGTTTGCATGGAAGCATGAGGATATGACAGGCATATCCAAAGATATTATCACTCACAAGCTTGGAATTGATAAATCATTCAAGCCTGTGCAACAAAAAAGAAGGAAGTTTGCTCCAGAGCGGAACGCGATTATCCAGGAGGAAGTTGAAAGATTATTAAAGTCCAGAATGATCAGAGAGGTTAAGTTCCCAAGGTGGCTAGCAAACGTGGTTGTAGTACAGAAGAAGAATGGGAAATGGAGAGTTTGTGTAGACTACACAGACTTGAACAAAGCTTGTCCTAAAGACCCATTTCCTCTTCCACACATTGATGCAATGGTAGATGCCACTGCTGGGCATGAAATGCTGACCTTCATGGACGCATCTTCAGGATTTCAACAGATCCAAATGGAACCTTCTGACCAGGAGGATACCGCCTTCATGACACCAACAGGTATTTATTGTTATACAGCTATGCCTTTTGGTTTGAAAAATGCAGGTGCAACATACCAAAGATTGGTAAACATGATGTTCAAAGACAAACTGGAGGACACCATGGAAGTATATATCGATGATATGGTGGTGGAATCTTAAAAGGCTGAGGATCACCTCCAGGATATCAAGGGAGCATTTGATATCCTGGATCAATACAACATGAAGCTGAATCCTGCTAAATGCCATTTCGGAGTGGGGGCAGGAAAGTTTCTTGGGTATATGGTGACGAAAAGGGGGATAGAGGCAAGCCCGGAGCAGATTAAAGCTATCCTGGATATAAAATCACCCTCGAATATGAAGGACGTACAAAGATTAACAGGCCGAGTAGCAGCTCTAAACAGATTTATCTCAAGATCCTCAGAGAAATGCAAAGACTTCTATGATATCCTAAAGAAGAACAAAAGATTCGGATGGGGGGAAAAGCATGAAGCAGCCCTGCAGGATTTGAAACGGTATCTCTCAACCGCACCTCTATTGATGAAGCCGGAAAATGGTGAACCACTATCCCTGTACCTTGCTGTATCAGGGAATGCTGTAAGTGCCATTCTTATAAAAGACCATGAAGGTCAGCAGTATCCTGTTTATTATGTTAGTAAAAGTTTGTTAGATGCTGAAACTAGGTATTCTCATTTAGAAAAATTGATACTAGCATTAATTATGGCATCAACGAAACTTAGGCATTATTTCGAGACACATAGGATACATGTTAAAACAAATTATCCTATCAAAAATGTGCTTAGGAAACCAGAAATGTCAGGCAGGATGGCCAAGTGGTCAGTAAAATTGAGTGCTTATGATTTAGTATACGAACCTAGGAATGCCATAAAGTCTCAGGCTTTAGCTGACTTTGTGGCTGATTTTAGTAGTGACATTCAGGACGAGGTAGATCTAGAAGTTCAACAGCTAGGAGAATCCCCAGGATCCTGGACATTATATACTGATGGTGCATCTAATGTAAGAGGAGTAGGATTAGGAATACTACTAAAATCGCCACAGGGGGACATATTACCCCAGGCTATTAGGTGTGAATTTCCTGCTACTAATAATGAAGCAGAGTATGAGGCTTTAATTGCAGTATTAGAGTTGGCTAAGAGCATGAGTATCAAAAATTTGCAAGTATATGTTGACTCTTTGTTAATTACTACCATTTTAATGGATCCTATGCAGTTAAGGGAGAGAAATTAATCGAATATCTCGATATTCTCAAAAAATTAGCAGGATATTTCGATGTTTTTGTACTTAAACAGGTACCAAGGGAGGATAATGCTGAAGCGGATGCCTTAGCAAATTTGGGATCATCGATCAAGATACCTGAAGGGACGCAAATACCAATACTACATGTCCTATATCCTGCAACGAATCCTCAGGATAAAGAGGTAGCTGGTATTCAGGATCCTGGAGTAGAACATCTTGAAGAGGATCCTAAATCCTGGATGGCTCCAATCATGAAATATCTCAAAGAAGGACACATCCCTGGAAATGAAAATCCTAAGGCATTTAGGATGAAGGTATCACGATTCGCTATTATAGATAATATTTTATACAAAAAATCTCTTGCAGGACCGTATTTGAGGTGCTTGGAGGATCATGAAGCCAAGGAAGTACTTCAGGATATACATGAAGGGGATTGTGGTAACCATGCTGGGGGCAGGTCGTTATTCTCAAAAGTATTAAGAATAGGATATTATTGGCCAACAATGAGAAAAGATGCCGCAGAATATGCTCGAAGATGTGACTCATGTCAAAGACATAGTAACATACTGCATCAACCTGCTGAACCATTGTATCCTATTGTTTCCCCTTGGCCATTTATGAAGTGGGGTATGGATATAGTGGGAAAGCTACCGAAAGCTCCGGGAGGAAAAGTCTTCATGCTAGCAATGACGGATTATTTCTCTAAGTGGGTTGAAGCTGAAGCATTTGTTCAAGTTAGAGACCAAGAAGTAGTATCCTTCATAAAGAGGAATATCCTGACCAGATTCGGAGTACCAGCTGAGATAATCTGTGACAATGGTTCTCAGTTCATAAGTAAGAGGACTACTGAATTTTGCAAGAGTTGGGGAATCAAAATGATCACATCTACTCCGGTACATCCTCAAGCAAATGGACAAGCAGAATCCTCAAACAAGATAATTGTCAATAACTTAAAGAAAAGGCTTGGAGCCAAAAAAGGAAGATGGGCAGAAGAATTACCCTTTGTTTTATGGGCTGATAGGACAACGGTAAAGAATGCAACAGGCCAAACCCCATTTTCCTTGGTGTTTGGAGCAGAAGCAATGATTCCAACGGAAATGACGATACCTACTGCAAGATCTGTCTTAAGTGATCCTAAGAAGAATCCTGAAGCCTTGAGTCAGGATTTAGACACTATAGATGAAAAGAGAGATGCGGCAAGGCTAAGGATGGCAGCATATCAACAGAGAATATCCAGGGCATATAACAAGAATATTAGAACCAAAAGATTTAAGGTTGGAGATTGGGTGTTAAGAAAGGCTTTTCAAAATACTACTAATCCTGCCGATGGCAAGTTAGCTCCAAAATGGGAAGGACCATATGAAGTTGAATCAGAAGCAGGGAAAGGAGCATACAGACTCAAGAATATGGAGGGGGATATGCTACCGAGATCTTGGAATGCTATACACCTTAAGCTCTATTTCAAGTGAGTTTAGAATTCAATTTCTAACTCAGAATGGTATGAATTCTATCTTTTTTAAATACGTTTTGGTTTAATTTATTTTTTTGAAACTCAACACTGACTTAAGCATCGGAGGGGTGTTAGCCAAGCTAACACCCACCTTAGTTTACAGTTGTTTTGCAAGATATGTTCCAGGATATAGCTCCAGGATATGCACTCAGGATAACTCAGAAGATTAGAGGATTGGCCCCCTCCCTTACGTTTAAGGGATACTGATTCCTTCACAGGTTTAAAGGTATTCACCTTTCTTCGGAATTGGGTTTAAACACCCCGCTTGGAGCGCAAGTTATTCAGGGATAGTTCAAGGTGGCGGGACCAGTCCATGTAAAAGTGGCTGACAATTTCGTTACTGTTGGCTATATCCTGAATCCTAAAGGTATATGAGGATTGATCACCCTCTCTCACGAAAGGGTATTTTCATACTCTCTAAGGTTTAAAGGTTTTCACCTTTCTAAGTCTTGGAGTTTATACACTCCCGCCTGTAGCGCATGAAAAATTGGGATTTTCCCCAGGATACAAGGGATTTATCTCCAGTACATCCTTGGGTTTTACCCTTGGGACGTAAAAAATCTCTTATGCAATGGAAACTGACATTAAGTAGATTTCTAAGATACTTGAAGGCATTGTATACAGGGGACATTCCCTCCAAGGTGGTGGTGTAAAGCTAAAAGGATGAAGTTTGCGATTAATGCACTAAGTACCTTGCACAGGGGACATCTTCACTGGAAGAGTTGCGAAGGAATTGACGTTTGGTAATAGGTTTATGTCCTATTTCTGGTATGATCTTCCCTTTATAACCATCGTTTAGGTTTTTGGTGACATTATGTTAAGTATCCTGATATATATCCTCAAAGTCCTTTTAAGGATATTTGATTAGGATGTTTGAAACTAGTATTGGTTTGGAACTTTGATCATTTAAATATTATCAAAACTTGGTTTTGAAAAGATAAACTATTTTTTACTTTCTAAAAGAATTTTTTACAAAGTTGAAGGAACGTTTGGAAGATCTATCTAATACAAGGCTTTTGCAGTATGTTACTGAGCATACTGATCAGGATATTTTATAAGATACCAATATAAAATCTTTACAAAAATAAGACTAAGTAATGCAAAGTAATGCAAGGTAACAGAAAATAAGTCAAAAGATGAAATTATTCTTAAAGCGATCAATACTGGTTGATAACCGAAGGTTTCATCCTGAAACCCAGGACCCATCCGCCTTCGGTTATCAAATTGTTTAGAGGCAGAAATGAAAATTGTTCATAAAGACATAAAATTGTTCGAATGAAAATAAGCTCTAGGGGGTAGTGCCTTCTTGGTCCATAGCGGTTTCAGCAACATCCATCTTGGGATCCGCCTCAGCATCCTTGTCAGCATCGATTGCCTTTTCAACTGCTTTAGAAGGTTCATCGACAGTTGATTTGGAAGAGGTACCGCCAAGATTCTTCAGCTTGGTCTCCCAAGCACCAACGTCCCAAGAAGGGCATTCGAAGCCTAATGTTTTGGCTTCGTGAGCCATCTTCAACCTAGCCTGGAGAAGAGAAATGACGACGGAACTTTTGAGGCTTTCTCGGTAGCTGACCATATCCCGTTCGTACTGCACATGGGCAGCTTCCAGATCGGCCTGGGCTTGAAGAGTAGCTTTGTTGAGAGCAACTTGGTGTTCCTGGGTCATAGCTTTGTATTTCTCCTCGTAATGACGAGACTTGGCGGCCGCGATCATACCTTGGTCAGAGATTGTGATTTCTGCTTCCTTTAGCTTAGATTCAAGTGTTTTGTTAAGCTTGCAGGATTCTTGATATAAGTGAACCAAACGCTCAAGACCCTACGAAGGTAAGAGGACAGGGATTAATATTATTAAATCTTTGAAAATAGTCTAAATTGCAGGATATGATATGAAGATACTAACCTGGTTAAGAAAAGAAGTCATAAACCCACTGGCTTCAATGAACCCGTGCTTTTCATAAGGAAAGGTGTCAGAAATGACAGGGGAATCGGGTTCTTTCCTTTTGCGGGAACTTGAACTCCGGGGCTTGGTAGCCGGTGAAGGTTTAGGAATGATGATGGCTTTGGAGCTGCTGGGTTTGGATGTAGCAGTGGTCTTGGAGCCAGGTTCTTTCTTGACCTGGATCTGGTCAGAATAGCTATCCAGTTCGTCAAGATCAAAGACTTCAGGGATCTTAGCTGGTGCTGCGTAAAGGGAAAAGTATTACTCTTTATCATTATATTGTTTTGACTAATTATTTTGAAAGGAATTCTTACCAGACATCTCGGATGATGAGTACTGACTTGAACTCGGAACGTGTGTGGTAAAAGTCCTGTCTATTGCAGGTAGCCGGTAAACGGTATTGATTCTCTCTTCTGACTCAGCGGTAGGAGGAGCAACTTCCTTGAAGTTCACTGCATAAAGGTCAAAAAGAAGAATATTAATAGAGGATAACAATCAAATCGTCTATGAGGATATTTATGATCCTACCGGTGGTTAACCACTCCACCGGAAGGTTGGCACCCTCAGCAATGGAATCTCGTTTGACAAAGAAGAATTTGCGTTGCCATCCGTCTTCGTTTTTGGTGGCTTTGAGAATCAGGGGTTTGCTAGAGGTTGAAAAAAGCAAGAACCGGCTAGAGCCGTGGGATCGGAGGCGATAAGCAATAGGTAAATCCTCGATGCAGAGGTCAGAGCAATGGAGGTTTTTGATTTGGTTGAGTACAATCAAAACTCTCCAAACCATGGGCATGGTTTGAGCAAAAGAGATGCCAGTGATACGAAAGAATTGCATCATGAATTCAGGAAAATGGTATCGAAGACCTAGTGAAAAATGATATGCTGGGAAACAGATCCATTCGGTAGAAGAAACATCCGATCGGATTGACCGATCGAATGGCCTAAAGACTGTGCTGTCAGGGAAAGCGCCGGAGGCTCTTAAAGCTGCATGTCTGCGTTGTCAAAAGCGCAGATCTCCTTCTCGGGATTTTTAAGAAGATTCTGCTGGGTGAAGGTCTCGGCGGCCATTGCTAGAAAGATGAAGTAAATTGACAGGAAGAAAATCAGAAACGGAGAATTACCTGAAGGGTCTGTTGAAGATATCTGCTTTTCAAACAAGAAAAGAGAAGATATAGGGGCATCGTGGATCTCCATTGAGTAAAAAACGCGTTGGAAGTTACGATGTGATCTTGACCGTCGCTTCGTTTTAAATGCCTTGAGTTGTGGGATAAGATTTTTGAAATATATCCGTTGGATTGGTATACCAACCGATATATTTGGGGACAATTGTTAGGGGTCATTTTCTTAACAATTATATCCTGACCAATATCCTGCCTATGTTTGTTCATTTGTGACCAGGATGCTGGAAGAGGATATTGCTAACATCTTGGGCGATATCCTGAGGCTTATTGAATTAACCACGTGCAGGTTAAGGGCTGAGACTTGCTAACAGTCAAGAGGACTTCTTCTCCTCAAGACTCGGACGAATTTGTTGAGGAAGAGACGTTGAGCCCGAAAGACCAGGTCTACAACGTTCGAAGAAGGAATATTCGGTGGATCCCGCAAGTTTAGGCTAGTTTATTATTTTATCTTTACTATAAATAGATGGGGGCGGATCAGCTTAGAACACACGATTTTTCACTAACACTCTCATACACTTACACTCTCTAGCTCATCGCAAACACCACACTTGTATTCAAGTTTCGTTGTAACACTTAGTCGATCCGTACCACATCTTGCACTGTATCCTGATTTTTGAAGCAATAGAAGAACTAGGCAGCTGCGATTGTCAGCTCCCGAGGTTTTATGCCGGCGATCTAGATTGATCAAGGGCTTTCCTCGTACATCACGTGTCCATCTTTACATTTTCGCTCATTGTTTGATCATAGATACAGCTCTATATCCTGAGCCGTATCCTTAAACTGTTTTCATATCTAATTTGGTTAACACATTTTTCACACATATTTCTAGCACACTACCTCACTTAACTAATTTGATCACTTAATTACTTCGGTAATTTTTGACCAAAACACCTGGAGCTGATAAGATGTACCAGGATCTGAAGGCAAATTATTGGTGGATAGGCTTGAAGAAGTCTGTAGCTGCCTATGTAGCTAAATGTTTGACATGTGCACAAGTCAAAGCTGAACATCAGAAGCCGTCAGGTTTACTACAACAGCCCGAACTTCCCACGTGGAAGTGGGAAATGGTGACAATGGACTTCATCACCAAGTTGCCAAAGACAAGGAAAGGAAATGACACAATATGGGTGATAGTTGATAGATTGACTAAGTCAGCACATTTCCTACCCATTAAGGAGACCTATAGCTCCGACATGTTAGCCCAATTGTACGTAGATAAGAATGTATCTCTACATCGCGTACCTGTGGCTATTATCTCTGACAGAGATACTAGATACACGTCACATTTTTGGAAAAGTTTCCAACAATCTCTGGGCACGCGCTTAAATTTTAGTACGGCTTACCATCCTCAGACGGACGGACAGAGTGAGCGTACAATCCAAACATTGGAAGACATGCTTCGTGCATGTGTGATCGATTTAGGTGGTAGTTGGGATAACCACCTACCATTGATCGAGTTCTCATATAACAATAGCTACCATACCAGCATCAAGGTTGCGCCTTTCGAGGCCTTATACGGTAGAAAGTGTAGAACGCCCGTTTGTTGGGCGGAAGTTGGAGATGTCCAACTGACAGGACCGGAAATAGTCTTTGAAACGACGGACAAGATTGTCCAGATTCGTGACCGCCTGAAAGCTGCCAGAGATAGACAGAAAAGCTACGCATATTTATGGCGTAAACCTCTGAAATTCGAGGTAGGTGACAAAGTGTTGCTTAAAGTATCACCCTGGAAGGGAGTGATGCGATTTGGTAAGAAAGGTAAGTTAAGCCCGAGGTACATAGGACCATTCGAGGTCATCGAATGTGTCGGATCAGTTGCTTATAAGTTAAACTTATCGGAAGAGCTCAGTGGTATTCATAATGTATTCCACATCTGCAATCTGAAGAAGTGTTTCGCTGATGAATCACTAGTCATACCACATACAGATGTGCACATAGAAAAGAGCTTGAAGTTTGTTGAAAAACCTGTGTCGATCGAGGATCGACAGGTTAAGAAGCTTCGAAGGAAGCATGTGCCTATTGTAAAGGTAAAATGGGATGCCCGTAGAGGTCCCGAGTATATGTGGGAGGTAGAGTCCACAATGAAAGAAAAGTACCCTCATTTGTTTCAGTAAATCTCAAGGTCGAGATTTCTTCTAAGGGGGTGAGGATGTAACACCTCGAAAATTCGTGTTCAATAAAATAACGACACGTGTCATGTAAGACGAAAGTGATATAAACCCGGATCTAGTTAAGGATGTATGGCAGGATTTAAAAGTGTCGTCATGTTAAATTATACCTCTGAACGACCTCGTTATGAATCCCAAGACCCTAACATATATTACAAACATCTGATTTACATTCAATCCGGTAATTACTAGCAATAATTGATTCATATTTGCAAGAGTGAGATCCTACAAAGAAATGCACGATAAACCTTCGTTTATGGTTTTTCTTTAAAGTTCAAGAAAACATTGCAAAAATGGTAGGGTATATAACTGTTCAAGCATGATGTTGAGGCCCCAAACTGATAAATCATGTCCCAAAATCATTTTACCTAAGTTTCCCTTTCAAAGCTCGAAAGATCAAAAATTTTTGCCTCCTGCAAAAGGCTTACGGACCGTAAGCCACCCCCTTACGGTCCGTAAGGGGTGCCCAGCAACAGTAAATCGGGCAGCAGCTGTTATAAACGTCCAAACCGACTTAAAAACGATTTTCCACTTCTTTGGATGACCCCTACACGCTTTTTAGACCCTAGGACACTTGTTGAGGATCAGGGAACAAGGGTAGACTTGGTTGTCAATGATCTAAGTGAGATTTAATCACTATATAAAGCCACAATGTTGCAACATTATGATCACTCATTCCTTCTGCATTTCTGGAGCTTTTGGGAGTTCAAGAGCAGACCCTAAGCATCCCTAATCGTGCATAGGACTTCTATAAGTATGCTTAACCTTTCTTAATTGAGATTTTACTTAGTTTTAGCTTAAAAGTCAAACCGTCGTAATTACCGTTTGACTTAGCGATTAATCATAGATGGTCCAGTGATTAGTCGAATTGAAGGTAGTTATAAGTTGGTAATTATGTGGGCATTAAACCCTTAAAAGGGCACCCTCTGATTCCCACTCTATCTAGACCATTTGTCGGGTCAAAGTTGATTAGAAAAAGTCAACAGAATGCTAATCGTCGAATTAACGCATAATTTACAATGCAGAAGGCGTGTAACCTATTTTATCATTCATATAACTTGGTAATAAGTATAAGAACTGGTCTAAACTTGTTTGATCCGGCAATTTTCTGTTTAGACCCGGTTCGGAACCGAAAGTCGCAAAACTTTGACTTTTGCTTTGACTTCAGTTCTGACCCGAATTAATATGATTTGGAAATGCCTTAGAGCTTCCTTAGGACCAGGTTACATGCTAGTATAACCCTCTGTGATTATACACCTTGGTTCATTAGTTATCCAATTAATATGCATGATTCCGTTAATTGCCTATATGTTGACTATTATGCCCTTTTCACCATAAAACGTGATTTTTAAAAATGTAAAAGATTAGAAACCTTAGTTACTGATATATAAACTTGTACCCAAAATTTGACATCAGTTTGAGGTGTAGATTGAGAGTTATGCTCATTAGCGTAATTAGAAAGCTTTTTAGCGATTAAACGACATAATTAGCATATAGCCTATTTAAACCCACTTTTTGATATCAAACTTTTTACCCGCTGATGTAATATATTATTTTGGTATTTTTGAAGATTTTTAATTAATTTTAGGCTGAGCATAACTTAGAGATATAAGCTTGATCCGGTAATTGTCGGTTTTGCCCTTTTAGGCTGTAAAATGAGTTTTACATATCTTTTCGACCCCAAACCTTTTGCTACTGATTTTATATGATAAATAAATTATTTTAAACCTTCTGGCATAATAAAAATATCAGCTTTCTGTATAGAACCCGGAAACGGCTTCTAATCGCCTTGTTAAGCCTTTTTAACGCATAATATGTGCTAAGACTATTTTAAACATACAAGGGTTGATACCTACTGATATTTTAGGTAAATTATAATATCTTAACAGTAAGCAAAATTTGTTTAACTCAGATTCCAGTTTTGAGCTTTTTGGCTTATGTGAAATTACCAAAATGCCCCTACGGTGCATAGTTTGGTTATAATTGATAAATTTCACATATATGCAATACCCTACTGTTATAACTTATTAAATCAAGTATTTTTACTAATGATATCAGACCTGTAACTCAGGTTAATACTTGAACTCTTTTATAACCTTGTAAATGACCAAAATACCCCTACGGGGCATAGTTTGTGTTTAAATTCATTTCGGGCATAATAAAGGATATCTTACTGATATCACAACATATTTGAGACATATTAACTTAGTTTAAGTCCCGTGAAACGGATCTTTCAATGATATCAAACAACAGCAAGTTTGTGCGGAATCCAAACTTGATGTGATTCAAGAATAAACACGAAAAATATGAAATACGAAGAACACAACGAATCACCTTTAAACACTTGCACATGATTCGATTACTATCAACTAGAAAAACCTTCTAGTACAAGTGCTCACAAACAATCGCCTTCCTCTAGCTCTCTCTAGGAATTCTGTAACAATGAGGTTCCAACCCTAAAACAAGTCAAAAACTTGTTTATATACATAGACAAGCCCATTTCCCACATGGGCTCCCCTTGGGCCTGCTTGGCCCACATGGCCTAAAGCTTGGCCCAAGTGACCTATAAAGGTCCAAAACCTAATATAAACTAACCCGGTAAGGCCCAGTTCGTAACCATAGCCCGTTATGTTAATTTGATGCGTCCGTCTCACACTTTAGGGCCTAACAATCTCCCCCTAGACTGATGCCATCAAATTGTCTTCATAGCATGAATTCAGCAACGTCTTCAACGAAGTCTATGGTTGTCGCTATGCTGCAGATGTTGTGGAAGTTCTTGACTTCTGAACTCTCAGCACTGTGTCTCTTTTCTTCAGCTCTTGTGGTTAGCTTCATATCAGGATCTTGATCAGGTTTGCTTGAAAATCTTGTTAAAAAGAATGTGAGAGGAGGATTCTCAGCAGTTCTTTTCTTCTGCAATCTTTGTCTTTCAAGCAGTTTCATGGTACTTCTTCAAATGTACTTTCACTGTCAGACGGTGTTTCGTATCCGGTTCTTCTGACTCAGGTACATCTTGTAGTCGTGCTGCTCCATGCTTCATCAGCAGCTAACAGCATCTCAGTCTTCAACAACCCATGTTCTTGATTAAAATTAAGTTCTGCACATGCTCACAAACTCATAAGCAAACATTTCTTATGCAACAGGGAGAGTACCACATGAACACTAGGTACATGAAATTTCACAATTTAAATTCTTTTAACTTTTGATGATCAGTCAAATCTTCAAGAACAGTTACGTTTTTAATTTTAAGAAAAACAAATAAGCACTCTATTTTTGGATTTTTGATTTTATATAAAAAAACAAGACACTATTTTTTTTTTAATTTTTAAATTTTTATTTTTAATTTAAGAACTAAAAACAAATAAAAACTCAAAATACAAACAACTACTATAATATACAATTACAATTGCAATGGGATCAAAATTCATTCTCAGGTAGACTAAGGAACACTTTTCAGTACGAGCCTAATCAAACTGGTCTATGCGATTGCCAATATGTTTGTCCACTTAAACTTTAACGCTCAACTTTCAATTTTTTAACTTCGTGATATGCTTTAGGTAATATTATACTATTATACCCGTGTGTCCCATTCCAAGGCATACCCCCGCGATCAAGGTAAGCACAACGATTCATCGTAGCAGGTGAGTATACTGATGTCATCCTTTAAGATATCCTGACTGTGTCTAGGTCTGCATATAATCTGTTTTATCATGTTTTGATTTCTTAATAATGAACACCCAAATAAATACTAATCAAATCCTGGAAATATAAACAGCACACTCTATCATGCAAGTATCTTCCCTACCACATATTTCACAAGTCCAATCCAGATTTCTGAAATCTTAACTGAGAATAGGTTGAGAAGAGAACATAATAGATCTTTTGCAGAGATGGTATAATATACAGATCAAATGAGTTTTTCTCAGTTTGATATAGGTTTCTTGGGTTTCTTTTGGGCACTTGAGGGCCTCTTTCGGGTGTATTAGATCTATAGCGCGACAACGTATAGCTAGGTCAGCATGTATCTGGATGCAGCAGAAGCTGTCGTTGCCTAGCACCTCCAGGTCAGCATATATCTGGATGCAGCAGAGGAGGTATACGACTTTTCAGAGAAGATTTCAGAATCAGATCAAAATTGTGTGTATCGGGACAACATACAGACATTCAAATAGAAATGAGCTAATTCCAATGACTTTCTTTCCTGGGTTCATGTACAATTTTAGTTCTGAACAGAAGGACAACCAAGATATCCCCGGATGATTCAACAATATAAAGACCCGAAACCTCAGATGTTGGCTATCTATCAATGCAAGATTTAAGACCATAAAATCATACACCGTTGGTATGTTACTCACATGGTACATAGTTCGTTATGTTTATATCACTTAGTATCTTTTATCATATTGAGCGTCAAGCCTATCGACATATCGCAGTAGATCCTAGTCTTTTCAGCTATGGCACCTTACATGTGTTAGTCAAACCCTTTAACACGAACATTTATTTCACTTCCCATATCATGCAATCTATCTTTTTGGCTTTTTCATTTTTCTAATGTTTTTTTATTTTTCTTTTATGAGTTTTCTCCCCCTAAACTCTATATCTATCTATATGTCCCTCTCCCCCCTAAATTTGTGCATAAATCTTGTATTTTTGCTCAAATTTACCATTTACTAGAGAAAGGACACAATATGTACAAAGTTATAAACTAAGAAAAGAGAAAAATATTTTTGCTTAACCGTTCCGTCATTAGATTGAAGACTAATCAAATTCAAATCAAAGTTCTGAATTTAAACGGTACCTTTTGCTGGTCATTTCTTACTTCTTTAATCTCCTCCAAAGGAAACATATCATCTGTAAAAAAAAATTGAACTTTTTGCAACAGTGAAATGTTACCCGTTTTATCTCTGGAACAACCACTATCAACATTCCAGAGATTGTCAACAGCTCCTCCTTAGTTGTTCCTGAAAAGTAAGGAGATTAGTAAGACATTGGTACCCAGGCCATCGTGGTCCTGGGATTTCCTGAAGCATCAAAATAAGACACTTCTTTTAAACATAGGTCCCCTTTGGTTTCAAGGATTGGAGATATTGCTGCTTTGGATTTGGGTTTCCAAATCTGTTTAGGTTTAACAAACGTGTTTGTTGCATTCGGTTGAGCAACATTAGCTGATTCAGTTTTAGAAAGACGTTTTTGTTCTTGAACAGCCTTGCGTTTGTTTTTAGCAGTGTTCCAATCCCCATCAGAAGGTTTAACCTTGGGATTCACATTCTTCATTGCCTTAGGTGATGATACCTTCATTGGCTTGGAATGATTGTTATCCTTTGATGTAACCCTCTGATTTTGCATATAGTAGGGTACGTAGGGACGCCTTGTGCAGTTTCTAGCAATATGACCCGCAATGCCATAGTTGTAGCAAGTTTGTCTTTTTATCGGAAAGACGTTTTGAGCAGCTTGATTCGCTCTAGCAGGTCCTGAAGGACAAACCGGTCCTTTTTGCACTGGATGCGCCTGCACATTTCTCTTAGACGAAGACGAATTGAGGTGCTTGTATTTGTTGATTGCAGAAGTCTTGTTGCTTTGATCACCATTCTTCATCTTTTCTCCCTGATTGGAGCTTTCAATCACCTTGTCATGAGCCTTATGTGATCATGATTGTCTTTGATGAGCATACTTCTTATATCCTCGACTTTGATCTGCTCGTTTTGGCTCCTTTTGTGTGTTGTGAACCGGCTCACAAACACCAGCACAAGAGTGAGCGTTGACTTTTTGTTGCACTTTTGGATGATGAACACAATTTCTAGCAATGTGTCCAGGATTTCCACAGTTGAAACATGTCTGTCGTTTCAATGTATGGAGATTCTGAGAGCAAGCAGCATTAGCCGATCTGATTGGTCTAGATAACCGAGCTTGCTTAGGTTGTGTTCCGTGTGCCTTTTCTGAATTCTTCTGTACCTGTTGATCAGAACTAGCACAAGCATGAGATTCAGACAGATGATGTTTTTCATCTTTTATAATTTTATCAGGATCATTTTGAAAGGACGATTCAGTTTCTGTTTTAATTTCAGAAGATGTAAAAGTTTCATCAACACGTGTTTCATCAACACACGTATCATGTGAATCTACTTGTGGTTTACTTTCATCTACAGTTTCCAACGGGGTCCCACTAGATTCAACATTAGGGATGCCCACTAAGACATATTCAGAAGAAGAATCACGATACTCTTGATTTTCTTGTGAAGAAGTTTCAGTGGTTTCACTGAATATGTCCTGAGGAACCTCACCTGTAACATTGTCATCAACCAAAGGGTTAGAAACATCCCATTCACAATCATTAATTGAAGAAAATTCATCACCAGACTTATTGTTCAAAGTTTCACCACAAACATTATCAGTTTTGCCCAAAACATCAGGCTCACTAGACGAAACATAAGCACAAAACGATGCAAACAAAGACCGACCAAAAGCAATATCAGATTCAGTTTGTTCAAAATAATTTTCAGAAATATTAGTATGAACAACTGGTTCACTCCCAAGAACATCTTCACATTTTACTTCGGATACTTTATCTGCACATGAAGACGAAGTGTTAGGATCAATTGAGCCTTTAGAAACAAAATTTATTGGAGCCGACTTCTGTTTCTCAATTGGTCTGTCATTAAATGATGACTTATTGTTTTTGGGACCATAAGTCATTTTACTTTCATTCATCATCTCCTCCTCGGTCATGGGTAAATAAGTATAATTGTCATTATAGGGAGGAGGAGCCTGATTAAAACCCAAACCACGCCCTTTCTTTTCCTTGTATGCGAGCTGTTGATCACACAAGTTTTTGACTAATTTGCTGGAAGCATCAAATTTCTTAATATTAAGCTCATTTATTTTATATCTATCTCTGATATCTTCCAGTTCCTTAGTCACAGTGCACAGTTTCTCCTGAACATAGAAGAGTTGAGTTGATTTCACACTTACATCATCTTTCAGTTTGACGATGTCTTTTCGCTGAGCTTCAATCTTTTCTTTATAAAGTTTTTCGTTTTTTGATAAAGTAAAGTTTTTATTTGTGATATCTTGATAATCTTGAATTAGCTCAGCGTTGTGTATTCTATAAACTTCAACTCTTTCTCTACACTCAGGAGTACAGAAAGCAGAAAGTACATCTTCAACAGTCATTTCTTGAACCACAAGTTTGTGAAATATGAATGCCATAATTTCAGCGGGTGGTTGATAATTTTGTTTTTCTCCTCAAAACACAAACCAAACGAGAACCCGTGTACTTGCTAACTCAAACCCGTGAACCCGCTTTCTGAACTGCACATCAAAATCTGTCAAAACTTGTCACAAACCAAACAAACCTCCTTTTTTTATATTATTTATTTTTTAATTATAAAACAACCCCTTTTTTATTTTATTTTTATAAAAGAATACTTATTATTATTATTAATAAAAAAAATGAAACAACTGTCTTCTTCGTCGATTTCAAACGTAACCCTAATCAGATTTCAGCCGCCAAAACCAATAACAATCAAAGCACTTTCCCTGTTGCAAGTGGCGTCGACTGGAAGAGGGTGATCGGAGATGCTAAGTATGGTGATGACGATGATAAGATGACGATGAACGACGGCCGGAGTTGCAGGTTACGTCGGTGAATGATGATGTGACGATGGTAACTGGATGATGAACGAAGATGATGAAGACGAAGGTGGTGGTCGGAGGAGGAGGACGGCGGTTGACGATGATGAACGTCGGAGGTGGAGATGCAGGTTGTGGTGGATGTGCGGTGGTTGATGGTAACCTGAGGTGGTTGAAAAGAAAGGTGATCGGAAGATGATGAGCGACGGGGATCAACGGAGAAGATGAAGGTGTTCGCCGGAGTTGATGACGGTGCTGTGACGAAGAAGATGAACGATGAAGACGAGTCGAGACCGAGGATGATGATGACTCGAGATCTCGGTTGCGACTCGGAACCGTGGTTGCGACTCGAGACTGAAAATTGATGAGTCGAGACCGTGGAAAAGTTGATGACTCGAGACCAAATTTTTGAAGACTCGAGACCTCAGTCGAGACAGTGGTTGTGACTCGAGACCGACACTCGAAATGATGGTTGAAGGTTGCGACTCGAGACAGCTGGGGAAGAAGATGACTCGAGACCTTGAAAGCAGACGATATGATTCGAGATCGCTGAGTCCAAGCTGTGATGACTCGAGATCGGAACTTGAAATCGGAGAAGATGATGATGTGTTGATTGTGACACAGGACCCGAGACCAGAGATGATCAATGAAGATGCTGACTCGAAACCACAAATAGATGGCACTCGAAACCAAGGTTGCAACTAAAAACTCTTGATGTATCGAAATCTTAAAAAGATTTTTGGAATCTGACAAAACAGAAAGTCCAAAAATTTTGGAAAAATAAATCCTTTTACAAACAAAAGATATTCCCTTTTAAAATTCAAAAATCGTCCAATATCTTTTAACGGTTTCAAAATAGATTGAAACACCAAACTATATTGATTTTTGATAAAAATTCAATGAACACCGCCAAGAACACGAAGAACGCGAAGAACACCAATCCGAAAACAACGAAAATCTTGAATCCTTGATATCACACCGAGCCTAGAAAAAGGTTCTAATGGCTCTGATACCACTTGTAAGTCCCGTGAAACGGATCTTTCAATGATATCAAACAACACCAAGTTTGTGCGGAATCCAAACTTGATGTGATTCAAGAATAAACACGAAAAATATGAAATATGAAGAACACAACGAATCACCTTTAAACACTTGCACACGATTCTATTACTATCAACTAGCAAAACCGTCTAGTACAAGTGCTCACAAACAATCGCCTTCCTCTAGCACTCTCTAGGAATTCTGTAACAATGAGGTTCCAACCCTAAAACAAGTCAAAAACTTGTTTATATACATAGACAAGCCCATTTCCCACATGGGTTCCCCTTGGGCCTGCTTGGCCCACATGGCCTAAAGCTTGGCCCAATTGACCTATAAAGGTCCAAAACCTAATATAAACTAACCCGGTAAGGCCCAGTTCGTAACCATAGCCCGTTATGTAAATTTGATGTGTCAGTCTCACACTTTAGGGCCTAACACTTAGGAAACCTGTTTAGGACCCTTATGGTTACCCGTTACGCTTCTTACGCGTTCGGTTCGGTTTATGTAACTAGTTTACATAAATTAGCCGAAACGGGTCCAACCTTATCGTTTTTATCTCAAAATCCAGAATGTGTTTAGATTACCCATATAAGAAAAGTCTTCAAACTTGTCGGGTCTAAATCACATTCTATTCCGGTCTTCGCTTAATCACGCGTTCGAACCGTATCTTTCCTTAAAACTAACCGGTTTAAGCTTAAGCTTAACTAAAGACCGTTAGGATTCTAATAGGTTATTATAAACCTTTGTTCCAGAATAGGAGACCCGGTAAAAGCTACCCGCATTTGCTAATTGTGAATTATACTTGCAAAGGTAAATACTTTTAACTTATTTTCCCTATACGGGCTTGGGGTACGGTATATAAAATACCGCTTGGTCGGGCATTAAATCTTTAATCGTATGGTGGTTAATTGATATTAATCGGCCCGTTTAAATTGTTTTGTTTGCTTAAAGCCTTTGGGAGGTTAATTACCATGTCCCGGATATCCTTGGCATCATTTTACGAAATGGCCACGACCTAAGTGCAGGGTGTAGGCGTACATTCGTCAGTGCATAATTAAATAATGTGGTGTGTCTATTGATCTTTAACCCGGCACGAACCGGGCTACTGAACCCATAAGGAACATGTAATTCTTTTACAAGTTTATATGTATAAATAATTATCCCAAGTTATAAAAAGTTTGTGCCACGTGCATTCAAATCAATTTTAACCATTTTTAAAATGAGTCAGTTAAATTGTATTTACCAGTGTAAACTGACGTATTTTCCCAAAAAGGTTAAGTGCAGGTACTATGTGAACTAGGCTGGCTTTCTCCTAGCGTCCACAATAAGTCTCGCAAGCTTGGACGTCAAACTGTTGAACAACGTTTCCTATTTATTTTTTATCCTTCTGTGGATTATTTTTCAACTGTTTGTGATACTTGATATTACAATTATATTCGGTTGAAATATATCTTTCATTTGCTTCCGCTGTGCATTTAAATATTGTGTTGTTTGACTGTAACGTTGCCAACCACGTCACGATACTCCCCACCGGGCCCACCGGTCAAGCGTGGAAATATCAGGGTGTGACAAAGAATCAGATTCTGAATGTTTGGGTGGAAGAGATATCGGGTCAGTGGTTCCCTGAGTTTCTGGAGTCGGAGGTGCCGGTCTCCGATTCGCCGGAAAAGTCGTCGATCCTTGGTAAATCTCCGGCAGATGGGATAGTGAAAGGTTGCATGGATAATTTGGATGACTCTTCATTTTCTTGCATGAGGAACTCAAATGTCAATTCACCACATAATGCCGAGGTGCACATGCATGGCATGGCTGATCATGGGGAACATCAGAAGCCGCCCAATGATAATTATGATGAGAGAGAAAAAGGTGGCCAGATTGATTGTGAGGAGGTTATTCGTGATTCGTTAGATGAGCCCAACTCCTCTTTACCTCGGCCCAGTTACATCACTAATAGGCCCAAAAAATCTTCTAAATCTGTTAACTTGGCCCAAGACAATTATATCCCTGACTTAAACATGGGTGTGGGCTCCAGTTATATTTCGGACCCTCTTATCTTTAATTCGGACCCTTTTAATATAGAGGATATCTTTAGATTGGAGAAAGAGGGGAATATCGCTGGAGCAGGTATTCAGTCAGTTAATCAGAACAATAGATCGGAGACAGACCAGCAACAAGGTAACATGGATCAGATGGACGATAATCAGCGGGGGATTTTGGAAGACGAAGTCAACCGAACGATGGAGGTAGGTGTAGAGCTGGGGATCGGAATTGATGGTTTTAAGAATCACGTCAGGAAATTGGTAAGTGGGGAAACGGCTACAACAGGTGAACAATGAATTTTATCTCGATTAATTAGAACGGGGTCTCCAATCCGCGGAAAGGTGGCTGGGTCAGGAGTTTGAAAAGTAAAGTGAAGGCTGAATTTATTGCATTCCAGGAATCTCATATGGGGGGTCTAAGTATGTTCGATCTGCGGCGTTTTTGGGATCATTTGGATTTTCAATATGCTACAGTGGATTCTACCGGCAGATCAGGTGGGTTGGTTTCGTTATGGAACCCGTCTGTTCTTTCGATTGACTTGGTTGTCGAGAATCAGAGGTTTTTGCTGACTTCAGGCTTTATTACTGGGGTATCTGCCAGAGTTAACATCCTCAATCTCTATGCCCCTAATGAATCGGCTCTTCGGAGAAGTTTTTGGGATAATATCGCTGTTCTGTTGCCTCAACATGCAGGGCTTTGGATCCTCCTTGGAGACTTCAATGATGTTAGATCCGAAGAAGAAAGGGTAAACTCGAGATTTGATCGGGGCTCCTCTGAAGCGTTTAACGGGTTCATTGCTAACGCCGGTCTTTTGGAATACTCTATGGCTGGAGGTAAGTATACTTATATATCCGGTCATCGCGAGGTTAAATTAAGTAAATTGGATAGATTCCTCGTTAATGCTCCCTTCATGAGTCTTAGGCCGAGAGCGAGATTGGAGGTTCATAAACGAGGCTTCTCGGACCATTGTCCTATCTCGTTGTCCTGTGCGGAGACGGACTTTGGTCCCATCCCGTTTAAGTTTTTTAATTCCTGGATTGGAGACCCGAGACTGGTCGATATTGTTGAAATGGGGTTGGCTAATAAATTGGGGGCTGGTAACAAAGACGTGGTTCTGGCTGATATTCTTAGGAAAATTAAGCTGGGCATTAAAAAATGGAGGGCGGAAATTAGGGACGAGGAAAATAAGAGCTTGAAGGAGATGGAAGCTAGGATTGGTATGATTGAAGATAAAGCTGCTAACGGGTTGGCTACAGTTGAAGATAAGAAATTAAGGCTTGACCTTAGGGTCAAGCTGAACAAATTGGAGTCAAATAAGGCTAAGGATCTCCTCCAGAAGGCTCGTGTTAATTGGCTGAAATTTGGAGATGAAAATAGCTCATTCTTTCAAAAAATTATTTTTGTGAAGCTGGCTAATAATAGGATAAATGGGCTGAATTTTCAAGATAATCTTATTACGGATCCTGGGGAATTAAAAGATGCGATCAGAGGTTGGTTTAAAAAACAGTTCGCAGAGCCGATCCGCCGAAGACCAGACTTCTACGGCTTCGGTTTGGCTTCTTTGTCTGAAAATAGCGGGTCATTTCTTTGTGAGCGTTTCACGGAGAAGGAGGTGCTCTCGGCTATCAAAGATTGTAACGGCGGGAAGGCTCCAAGTCCTGATGGATTCTCTATCAAGTTCTTTAAAGTTTTTTGGGAGAGGTTAAAGTTTCTTATCCTGGATGTGATGAATGATTTCCATTCGAATGGTAAAATAAGCAACGGTTGTAATTCCTCATTTGTTGCGCTCATCCCCAAAGTGAAGGACCCCCAATGTATCGATAGCTTTCGCCCGATTTCCTTGGTCGGTTCTCTTTATAAAATCATCGCAAAGTCTTGGCGAATAGACTTAAAAAGGTTATATTAGAGATTTCCTCTCAAGAACAATCTGCCTTTGTTGGCGGCCGCAACATTCTCGATAATCCTCTTATCGTCAGTACGATTGCTTGGGCGAAAAAATCTAAAACCAAACTGCTTGTCTTCAAAGTCGATTCTCAGAAGGCTTACGATTCCATTAATTGGAAATTTTTATTTCGAATGATGGTCAAAATGTCTTTTCCGGATCAATGGATCGGGTGGATTAAGGGATGCCTAGAATCTGGTATGGGGTCGATCTTAGTCAACGGGTCGCCTACAAAGGATTTCAAATACAAGCGGGGATTGAGACAGGGAGACCCTTTAGCTCCTTTCTTATTTATCATCGTTATGGAAGTCATAAGTCTTTTCATAAACATGGCTCGTAATTCGGGCACCTTTATAGGCTGTCAACTTCCGAATGGTGGGCCCAACATCACCCACCTTAGCTACGCGGATGACGTACTTTTTATTGGAGCTTGGTCTGATGATAATATGCTTGCCTTAAACAGGATTCTAAGATGGATTCATCTAGTCACCGGGCTCAAAATCAATCGTAAAAAAAGTAAACTGTACGGAATAGGAGTGGATGAGGCCGAGGTGGCTCGTGTTGCTAATTTGGCCAACTGTGATGTAGGATCATTCCCGTTCACGTATTTGGGGATCCCAATCGGAGTAAACATGAAACGAGCTAAGTTTTGGAAACCAATTATTGATAAATTCGCTTCTCAACTTTCAAAATGGAAAGCTCGTTATCTTTCGTTTACCGGGCGAATGACGCTTGCGAAATCGGTTCTCGGCAGTTTGCCATCTTATTTCATGTCTTTGTTCGCAGTCCCTAAATGTATTTTAAAACAGCTGGAGAAGATCAGGAGAGACTTTATCTGGGGAAAATCCAATACCGGGCATAAAATGCGATGGATCAAATGGGAGCTTTTGATTAAATCTAAGAAAACTGGAGGCATGGGTATGGGGAGCATCCAGGAATATAATCAAGCTATGCTTTCTAAATGGTGGTGGAGGATAAAAAATAATCCTAATCAGCTTTGGTCCCAAGTGGTTAATGCCGTTCACGGAGGTAATATCGCTGCTCATTCTCAGGCCGTGATTCCTGTTAAAAAAATCCATTCCAGGCGTTTGGAAGGATATCGGATCGATAGGCGATGTTCTTTCCAAAATCGGTATAAACATTGGAGACTTTCTCTCGCAGAATGGATCTACATGGAGATGGCGGCACGAACCGGCTAGTTCTTTTTCTATTAAGCAACTGAGGGAGGATATCGGGAAAGCCACTCAACAGGAGTCTAGTGACGAAACCGTGTATATTTGGAACAATTGGGCTACCCCTAAAGCAAACTATTTGCTTTGGAGGGCGTTAATGGGTGAAATTGCTTCTAAAGTCGGTCTAATTCATAGGGGAATTAATATTGAGGATTGCTCATGTCCCCGATGCGGATTGCAGGACGAAAACCCGGACCATATCTTTGTTAATTGCCTGTGGTCCCAGTGCGTTTGGTGGAACATTCTGGTTTGGGTTCGGATCAAGTATGTCAGCTGCAATAATATTAAAGATGTTATCAACCATATTCTTCATAGCCCGGGGGATAAAATGTGGAAGAAAACGGTGTATATGATAGCTATTGCGTCTGTCTGGAGACTTTGGTGGGCCAGAAATGAGAAATTATTTAACGATAATTTCATTCCGATCAACAGAATTGTGGAGCAAATGAAAGAGGATACTTTTCTTTGGAGTTGTAACCGTTCCAAGATGAAGCCGACAACATGGGAGAAATGGAGGAACTTTGACATTCTAGATATTTTGTAATCCGTTTTTGTTTTTCTCGTTTCGTTTGCGTTGTATGGTTTTCAGCTTCTTGCTGGCTCTTTATCTATATATATATAAAGTGAGTTTGCTATTCAAAAAAAAGTTGTAGGATGATCATTATCAACATTAAGTTGTAGAATGATCATTATCAACATTCGGACTTGCATCAACGTCATCATTTGCTTGGATATAATCATTATCAACATTCGGACTTGCATCAACGTCATCATTTGCTTGGATATTATCGTTAACATTCGGATGAGTTGCTTCATTCAGAATTGTATCATCATCACCAACCCGGTTTTCATTAATTTCTTCGTTTTTTTTTTTGAAAAAGTTCCCAATTAAAATAATATGGATTATCTTTTCTGTTAAAAAAAAATTAAAATTGTTTTTTAGATTGTGGTTTCATTATCACGTCAATGCATTCAAGATTGAACAACAATCCCTAGTTTAACAACGAAAATTAGAAAAATATAAACATAAAAAATTACCAATAAAACAACTAATCAAACTATCAAACAATTCAAGAACTCAAGAAGAAAAGAAATAAAGAATACTCACAATTCACAATCGATGATCTGATGTTACCTGTTCTGTTGTTCGGCTGTTCTTGTTTGGATGATCTGATGAATGATGATCAGCGACTTCAGGCTTCAGCAGTTCAGACTTCAGCGCACTTCAGCAGTTCAGCGAGACAATGACTTCAGTTGATGATCGACATTTGGTATCCTTCACTTGTGCCGCGCATTCAAACTTCAGAGGGCGAATTTTATTATTTTGGGCTAACATATAACTGGCTCTGGACAATTGGACTTATTATTTAGATTCTTCAATTGATTTGGGCTTTAATAACATAGGGTTTATAAGTTGTAATAATCTTATAAACTGATTATTGATTTGGGTTAGGCTAAGAAGTAGGAACTAAGTTTATAAACTACAATTTGGGCTTAGAGACTTTTTTAGAGGTGTCCTCGTAGTTGTTCAGGGTATCCTTTGTATAAAAACCGGAAAAAATTACACTACCGATGATAAAAAGTAGAGCCGTAGCCCGTGCTACAGCTCGTTATACTTAAGATCCGCCTTTGTGACACTGTGACCAGACCTACGACCATTTCATAGAAAAATCAACTTTCAAATGTCCATTATGATAAAACACTGACTCAACCTAAACAATTTTGCTAGAGGTAAAACTCCAACTTATGAGCCACACTTAGAAAGTCACGAGCCGGCCAATGCATCAAGATAATTCGAAAAAAAAACAATAGTAAATTAAGAAAGATAAATCTATCCAATTATTTATTTATTCAACCTCAAATTTTTTTTTATTTATTCTGTTATAAAACCTAGATAGTAATAATCAATACCATGTTCTGGTTTCTTTATCCTAGCAGGTATTCTAATGTTCATTAATTATTCTCTCTTTTTTATAGGGTGAAAATCAAGAAAAAGATTTTGGTGGCGGGACGGCACCGTCCTCCCCGGCCGCACCGGCAAGGAACAGTAATTAGGTTTGTCATTAGCCTCTTAAATGCCCACTTTAAACTATTAAAACAATATTTATTGACCCCATAATCAAGGAACACAGTGAGATTCACTTCATTCTATTATTATTTTTTCTTATAATATATGTTAAAACACACTATTCCATTTTTAAAACTTTATCGACCGACAGATCCGGATTTATAGCACAATAACCTTTTTATTGTAACAAAACTCATGCACTATCGAGCCACCCTTTGATTATAATAAATAAAATAAAATAATAAAAAGGAAACGTTGACTGTACACAAAGAGTCTGATTATATATAAGGGTTTCTGATCAAGTGATCATAACTCATATAGTCATATATACCTCGTATTATCAAAGCTTAAATATCAAAATAGAAGAGATATTAAGAATGATTTGTGTTGTATATGAAGGCTATGGATCCTCCATACTCACACTTATATTCATTACATGCATATGGCTTCCGTTACTACAAATCAAACATGCATTGCTTCACATTCATTCCATCATCATGGCCTTGTTTTATGCACCTGATGATGATGATCATCATCATCGACATAATCGAAACGTGTTTCCCAACATCTACCACCTTTCGGATCTTCGATTCGGCGATTTGCAAGATGTCAATGGAGATGATGCAGGATGTGGCATAAGAACGGTGGATGAAACTTGCTCCATTTGCCTGGCTGAGTTCCAGAGTGATGACACAGTGAGTCAACTCAGTCGGTGTCGTCATGTGTTCCATGCATGCTGTGTAGAAAGGTGGCTCAGTAGAGATCAGTTCACTTGTCCTCTTTGTAGGTCAAATTTGTTATGTAATCCTAGCAAAAGAGTAGGGCTGAACCAAAACTTTGATGAACAAGTTGCACCTTATTGGCAATGGTAGTTTTGTTGATAGTTCTTTTTTTTAACTGAATTAGCATTGTTTCATCAACTTATTGGACATAAAATCAGAAGTTAATGTTCAGAAAGATATATATTTCTACACAAGTTGCACCATATATGGATGGTATATCTTGCGTTCATAGATGTTGTCTCATTATATAGATAAAAGATCAAATAAAAATAACTTTAACGTACAAAACGTATGAACTGATCTCTGTATAGTAATTTTGATCATGTAGAGTAATCTTTTAAAATATTCTTATGGAGTAATTTTGATCTTGTAGGGTAATTATCAAAATCACTCTACAAGTGTATCAAAATTACTCTGCATCAAAATTACTCTCAAATCAAATTACTATGCAAGTTTATCAAACAAAGTACAATTCAAAATTACTCTACAAATGATCCTGTAGATTAATTTTGATCTTGTAGAGTAATTTTGTAAAATATTTTTTTAGAGTAATTTTGTAAAATATTTTTAGGATTTAGTTATGGTGTTTAGTATTATGGTTTAGTTTTTAGCATTTAGTTTTGGTGGGGGTGGGAGGATTTAGGTTTTTTTTAGGTTTTTGGGGGGTGGGGGTTAGGATTTTTGGGGTTTTTTTTTTGTGAGGTATAGTTTTTTTTTTTTTTTATCAAAATTGCTCTATAAAAACATTTTATAAAATTACTCTACAAGATCAAAATTACTCTACAATAGCATTTTACAAAATTACTCTACAAGATCAAAATTACTCTACAAGATCATTTATAGAGTAATTTTGATAATTACCCTACAAGAAAATAATTACGAAAATGCCACCGCGTATTTTTTGCCTTTTTCATGCTATTCGTACGTTTAATACGTTAAAGTTATTTGTACGAAAACTTTACTCCATTATATATATGTTTTACCTTTAGCATCTGAATGGTTTTATTTTACATAAAGTTATATTGTATATATAATACAACCCTATAACACAAGTATATCTTAACTCGATTGGGAGAATTATAGAGAGTAGATCTAAATGAAGTGGAAAATATATGTATGTGCCGTTCTTTTTTTTTCTAACGGCAAATTTGAATTGCTGACAGAATACTGGAGTAAAATTTATCTTGTAGGAATCAAACACAGAACCTAATCTCTGTGCCGTTCTACTAGCTGGTAAGAGATTCTATACTTTTTATTTTTTTTATTTTGTAGTTTGGATACACTTTGCATTGACCGACCTACCATCCTACATCACATTATTAATTTAAACAAGATATGGATCATACCCATAGAAGACTTCTGATATTAATATGGGTCATAATCAGAATTTTACCTTTTAGTGTGACAAAATACATACCAAAACAGATTAAAAAAAACTTAGTAAAGTACAAATCTCACCCAGAAAAATAATTTAATTATATAGAACACTTGAAGGAATGATCATCCAGGAATATTAATTGAATCAATTAAATTGATGTTGAGTGTTGAGTGCAACTGATATTGAGTGTTGATTGTAAATGATGCCAATTGCCGCTTACAATCAAAGTGTAAGATGTATATAGCATGGTTGTAAAAGTCGTTAGGCGCTACCTAGTCGGTTGACCGGGGAGTTGAGAGTACTCGGCCTAGGCGGAGAGTACACGGGGAGTACTCGAAGATGCTAAATTATAAAGAAATTAGTTTTCGGAAATTAAATACATGTCAAATAACATAAATTTACTAATTATATAACAAAATACGTGAAATTGATATTCATTCTTTAATATGATAGGCATATAAATTATGTTTTATTTTATTTTAAGTCAAACTCGGACCGAGTTGACCTACTAGATCTGATTTGATCGATTTCGAGTAATTAGTCGGAGTTGAAGAAAGTCGCCTCGGCAACCTACCTTGTAGCGACTACTCGGGGAGTACTCGACATTGGAGACCTTGTTTTACAACCATGGTATATAGGTCACGTAAGTTCAACTTTCAACTCAAGTATAAATATATATTTATAGGCTATAGCCTAAACTCACCAAATCTATACTATATTATAAAGCATTTCCCAAGAATTCCTGTAAAATTTAAGTAATTACAACTTATATATAATGCTTATTGTACAATACTTAATTAGCATAGTAAATGGGCAAAACTGTCTTTTAAAAGACTAATTAAATTCAAATAAGCTCCAAAGATAAATTACTCAACACTACTCTCTAGGGGTGTAATGTGAACGATGGACTGATGAAGTAGGTTTTGAGTTTTGATCCATAGAGATGGAATATTGAAAGTCATTACTCGGTAGGTTAAATCTTGGAAGTAAACATGAAAATAGCCAATAAAAAGTAAAAATTCAAACCCAAAAACTAACCTGCGCCAATACCGGTACAGAGGTTCAAAGTCAATGTCGCTTTCCCTATTAGACCATGTGTAGTGGGGCGTTTTTTAAAAAATAAAAAATAAAAAAAAAGCCAAATCACGCCCCTATCCGGTTACATGCCGGCGTTATTGGGCGTTTTTCGAGAAAAAAATTCGATTGACGTTTTTCAAATCACGCCAAAAGGGCAAATTTGTTGGCCAATCAGATGGAGATAGCTGGAGGTTGGGCCGGAATGGGACGAATTCGAGCTGGAATGAGGTTTTGTTGCTGGCCAGAGTTGTTGCCGGAAACCTGCATAACAACCGGAGAAGATGATGGAATGCAGAAAGGTTTTAAAAAGTTTAGATTTTACAACTTTGGTCCCTGTGGTTTAGATATGGTTTTAAATTTAACTTTTGAATATTTGAATTTTGGTCCTTGTAGTTTAGATATGTAATATTTTCTATTTAACTTTTGAAAAAAAAATTAAGAATGTAATGTTTTTTTATTTAAATGAAATTTAATTAGTTTTAATTAAAAATTTTAATAATTGTGTAATGATTGACAGGGCATTATTGGGCATTATCCCACTACGCCCTTTTTGTAAAAACGCCCAATAATGCCCCTTCCTGACTGGACTGTCACATGGCGAAAAACGCCCAAGGGTAGTGACATTATTTACTAATCTTAACTAAGGTGTTTCGTACCACATCTACTTCCGGCACCGCTAATAAATACTAGGTTATAAGCTGTAGGTATTTACCAATTTTTAAAATATTGAGCCAGCCCCTCATGGGCCAAATAAAATTTTCAAACGGGACAAAAGAAAAAAGTTTAGCTGCCCAACAATCAATAAAGGTATTTTCGCTTCGTGTAGAAAATTGACACCTCCGGACACTTACTTGTCACGTAGCAAGTTATGTCTGGTCAAAATTGCCTCGCTTCATCTTTCTTACACACACATGTTCAACATTCCATGCACCGTGTCCCCTCTATCACAGGCTTTTTCTCTATAAAACAAACCCCCATGTTTCTTACCCTCAAACGTAACTTCAAACCAAACCAAAATGGTGATCACCATCATCTTCTACTCTTTCATCTTCCTAACCTTCCGTATTAAAACCGAACTAATCAACCTACTCAAGGATTCCTTTGTATACATCTTCCGATACGATTCCGAATATATTCATCACCACGAACCAGCCGTAAATCAGATGGATCTTCCCACAATCCTGTTCCACGATCTGCAGGAACGACGACGTAGAGAAGTCGACGAAACATGTTTTATATGTTTAGCTAGTTATGGCAGTGATGATGTTGTATGTGCACTCAGCCGCTGCGGTCACGTCTTCCACTCCGAATGTGTCGGGAGGTTGATTCACCGGAAACAGTCTCAGTGCCCCTTCTGTTGGTCCTCCTTCTTCTCCGGCCGTTCCTCATTTCCCAGTAAAATTATTGGATAACGTCCTTTAGGTTTTTCTGGAATAACCAATTTTATTGTATATTAATTTTCCTTTTTTTTTCAATCTACTAGTCTTCTTTTCTTTCTTTTTTTTTTTAATGAGAAAGAAAGCTTGAATTATGATGGTTTTTTTTTTCTATAAGCAATGTAAACGTCTTATTATCAGTGTTAGACCAAAATTATAAACCGAACATATTGTATGACAGAAAATTATCTTCATATTTTGTGTCTAGAAATAGATGATACGACACGAACTAACAGGTTTAGGTTTAGTTTAAATGAGTTTGGTTTAAATTTTGGTTAAATCTGTGAACACGTTTAATTAAATAGATTGGGTTAGTGACAACCTAGCGTGCTGGCCCCTTTAAAACATTTATTTATTTATTTATTATTTGTAATGATTTAAATTATTTGACTATTCTTTTACCAAAATTTATAATGAAATTGGCGTGGTTTAAAGTTTAAACATATTTTTTTATCTGATTCAACGGGTTGTATTTATGTCAGCCCATGAATACACATTTTATGTTCAGGTTTGTGTCTGTGTCATGTTTGAGTTCGTGTAAAATTTTCAAGTCAATCAGCAAACACAACCTATTTAGTAGAATAGCAGCCTTGACTTTGACTTGGTCCTCCGAGGGAGGGAATCCATATGTTTCATATTCCGGCCATCCTAAGCTATTTCAATCCAAATAAGTGCCACATTATATTTTTTACATCACTTTCCATCCATCCCAAAACCCATGATATCCATTTTTACATATTTAAACCATTTTTCAATTAATTACTCAAAATAAATAAAATATAGCTCAAGGGTTACAACGGGTCGTTTTTGAAAAATTGAAACATATACAAAAAAACCTCAGGACCATCTATTTGGAAAACATGAAAAAGTGATTTCAAAACATTATTTAGTTTAATAATAAAAGAACTGTAATTTAAAAAATAAAAAACGAAAAACGAAACAAAATACAAAAAAAAGAAAGCCATTAATAATACCTACAAACCGAGCTGGAGGAGGGGGGACTTGAACCCACACTACGCAGTTGGTAGTGTGGAGCACGGACCACCAGGCCAACAGTTTGTGTTTCGGTTCATCCATCAATTAGATGTCAAAAATGATTTCCCTTCATTGACCTTAACGAAACGGTTTACATACATCAACCTATAGGTTTTGTTGTTCGACGTGCACCGACACGCATATGTCGCCTAGATGAATCATTATATGGCCTCAAATAAGCCCCATGAGCATGCCATAATTGTTTGTCCTCATATATCACTAAATGCGGATTTCAAACCGGTGTTTGTGACAGTTCTTTGTTTGTCTTTCAACGAGGTACACATAAGCCCATACATGGATCCCATCATCCTCCCTCTTGCAAGGTATTACTAACAGCCTGCCATGTGAATTTGCTATGACTGACTTGGGTACACTACATCACTTTGTGGCTATTACCGCAACCCGAGACAAAAATAGTCTATTTTCATCCCAAGCTCAGTACTCTTGGACATACTCCATTGGGCTTTTATGAATTCTTGTATTACACCGATGGGTATGTCTTCAAAACTAAGTGTCACTGAGGACGAACTCTCGCCAAATGGAACCTTGTACACCACAGTCTTGTTGGGGTCGTCCTGGTATCTTTTATATGGTCCAACAGGTTGCCTATTTATACATGAGCCACACTTTCATTTCAAGAAATGGATTCTCCGATACCTACATGGAACCATTGACTAAGGTTTACTCCGTCCGATGCTAGCTAGGGTGGATGTCTACTTTTCGTTTATGTGTTTTCGTTGAAGATAATTTAATTTCATAGCCCTCCAAACGTCAAAATACCACCTCCCAATCGAGTGTCAAAGCTGAATATAGAACACTTGCGAATGCAGTTGCTAAAACTAATGCTAGCTCCTTGAGTTGCATGTCCATCTTCGTAAAGCCACCATTGTTTATTGTGATAATGTTTCACCACTGTATTTGTCGGATAATTTTGCTCAACACCAACGAACAAATTAAGCATTTGGAGATTGATGTTCACTTTGTTCGCAAAAAAGTTCGCCTCAGTCACATATGGGTTCAGGGTTCTCCATGTCTCGTCCAATGTTTTAAAAACCAGTTTTGCTCAAAAATGGTTGAACCGGGTTACATCGGACGGTTCAGCCAGGTTAACCAGTTAACTCTATAATTCTATAAAGTACAACTTCTGCTAAAAAAATAATGAAAAAAAAACAACTATTATAAAAAAAAAAAACCTCTCATCCTCTATAAAATATACTAGATAAAAAAATAATTAAAAAAACAACTATTATAAAAAAAAAAAAAACTCTCTCATCCTCTAAAATATACGGGGAATTGGTCTGTAATAATCCCACCTATACCTTATTGGCCATTAATAATCCCACCTCAGAATATTCCCCCCACCAGTCCCACCTTTCACCTATTTTTCCTACAATGCACTACCAGAAAATTGGGTTATTGCCACCACATTTTCGGTCACAAATTGGTCACAACTGCCATCTTGACACCGTTTTGCAACCGAAAATGCGGTGACAAAAACACCCGTGTCAATTGCCCTAATGCCACCAAATTGCCACCATTTTATATTTTGCCACCAGATTTTGCCACCACAAAAACCGTCAAAATAATTTGTGACCGCTCATTGTTCACCACATGATCGGGACTTTTTGCTACCAAGTTGCTACGGTTTTTTCAATGGTTTTGGTATCATTTAGCCACCAATATTGCTACCATTTAGCCGTGGTATTGAACATTTGCTACCAATTAGCTACCGCTTGCATTGACTATTTGTTACCATTTAGCGACCATATTGAATATTTGCTATCATACCTGTTTCCACATTTCCTATTTTTTCCCTGCTTTTTTCATCACAATTATAATTCAATAAAATTGCAAATTATACAAATACTCCAATCAAATTACAAAAACCCAAAACTAAATAAAACATTTCTGTCATAGTTTTTCCTGTTTCAAAATCATATAAAGTATTCTTATAAAAAAATACCAACTAAAATATCAAATAACCCAAATTATCCAAATATGATAAACCTAGAAACATTAAAAACCAAGTGTTTATAGCCTATCTTAGAACAATAGCTGTTAACAAAGCTTCAATTTGTGACATTCTATTGAGCATCGTATGTTTATCCACGTTATCTTTTTCTTTTTCAGCCAATAGCCCCGTAATAATTCCACATAACCTTTCATTTTCTTCATCCTTTTCCTTAACGAGCTCTCCTTGATAACCAAGTTTACATTTCAATCTACAAAACAACCACTAAATAGAATCAAGAGTCAGAATTAAAAAAAAAAAAAAAACTGATAACGAGTCAGGTAGGTTGTTGGTTGAGGAAGAACACAATCCAGTCATAGTTATACACTTCTCGCCCAGAGTCTGTATAACTGGTTTATCAAATTAAACTACTTACTCCTACAGGGAATAAAGAATAAAGAGAAGTACAAAGTATTTATTTTATTTATTTTAAGTCAACTCAACAACCCATATAACATACCCTATTGATCACCTACTATATTTTTCTATCATTTAGCATGCGAGAAACTGAGTAGCACATATTGAAATAAAAAATTCTGTCTTTTCTTTCACAACAAAGAAACTAACATACCCATTATTATAGTTATAACGAATGTTTTTGTCCTAAATATAACTAGCAAAACAAATAAACAAACATACATGTTATTTTAGTTATAACTAACTAGATGGAAACTTTGACATACCAATTATCTTCTTGCAATCTACAAAAGCATTAAAAAAATTCAACATTACCATTTGCAATGGTTTTTTAAGTTTGTCTCAAAGCAATAAAAAACTTACTATTGACCTATAGATCGACTACGAGGCTGCTCGCAGCACCGCTGCCATCCACCATTGCAGCCATCGCAGCATGTTGCCATCCACCATCCCATCTTTAGCTGTAAAAGTAATAAATAACTCAACATTATCATTCGCTAATTATATCGACTATGTGGCTGCTCGGGCATGGCTGCTTCTTTTGGTTGACCAACAAAACTTCTCATCCATTTATCTATTTTTATATATAGTTAATTAACTAGAGTGTTCCGATAGCTTTCGAGAGACCCCAATGATAAGAACTCAGTGACTTGATCAAACATGCAAAAACAATAATATTAGTTTATTACTATGAATATTTGAATGAATGCCTTTAGAAGATCGTAATAATAAGATTATATTTTGAAAAAACTAACATGTTTGACCTGTCCTTGTTTAGTTAATTTTTACATTTCACCTAAATTTGAGATAAACAAATCCATCCCAATTGACCTATTTGGAACTAAGTGAACCCCAGACTACCGCTACTGCTGGTGTATGATTAGAAGATGTAATATTTAATCCAAATTTGTTGGTTGATATCTAAGATAGCTTAGCTTGAATAAACGACATCATCAAAAGAACAGTGGTAACATTAAAATAAAGCCTAAAAACTTACATGGAAACTTAAGTTTAGAAAAATAAAAGTTGAGGAAATCCCCAGTGCTCATGACTCCAAATGCACCAAATTGCAATCCAAAAAAGCCCCTAATTTTGATGAGCTGGGTGTAGAAAAGATTAGATACAAGTGATGAAAGTAGAAATTATTAAGTAATCGAGTTACCTGATGACCAAAGGAAAATATAGAGCCGTTTTTTGTTCAACGAATCCAATTTCTTCAACGATCTGGTACAAGCATTTTATCGAACACCTGAGCTGCACATGCACTGCAAATATAGTAGTTTTAAAACTCAAATATTTAATTGCTATTTATATTAAAAAAACAAAAAAATCGCTATTATCGCTACAACCCTGATAGCGAGCCTAGACCTATACGCTATGTAGCGCGCTATAGCGATCGTTACACTCGCTATTGACAACTATGGTTTATCTATCTAGGTTATTTTCTCAGATTTGGAAATACCTATCAAACTTATAATTTCCTATAAGGATTATCTCTTATGTTATACTTTCGCTCAGCGTCATAGAAGCTATCAGTCTATTAGTCAAAGAAAATATAGCTGCAAATTATATAACATGAATTATAGAACCAATACCTTACCTGCAAGCAAATGGCAATGCTATGTTCTGTGCTTCAGCTGTGTCCTGCAAAATTTACCAATAAACAAGACCTTCAAAAAACAAAAAACTTCTACCTCCATACAATAATAATATAAAAACCATAATTTTACATAATCATAACCAAAACAATTGACAGATCAAAAACAATATTCTCTGTCCAAATTCATACATAAACAAAAGTAACCGTTTCAATACTTTCTAATATCAAATTTAGGGATGAGACTAGTACAGGTACCAAACCGTTACCATACCGCATAGCACTACTACAAAATAGAGCATAAGACGGTGTTCAATATTTGGTTTAGACGGTGTTATTTTAATAACCCCGTCTTAAAATCAATTCCTCACATGACCGTTGTGCAAATCCAATTAAAATATTCAACAAAATTCCATAAAACACCGTCTTATGCTTCAACCCCGTCTTATGGTTACATACGCACCCTTTAGACGGTGTTCCCTTTGAACACCGTCTTATATGCTCATGCTTTAGACGGTGTTATTTTAATAACCCCGTCTTAAAATCAAATCCTCACATGACCGTTACACCAACCCAATTAAAATAATCAACAAAATTCCATACAACACCGTCTTATGCTTAAACCCCGTCTTATGTGTACATAGCACCCTTTAGACGGTGTTACCTTTGAACACCGTCTTATATACTCATCAAATTCAAATCGCAGAAGCTCCAACAACCCACCAAATCTTCATCTTTCTTCCAACTTTCTCACCTTCTTCATTCTCTCATCTTCTTCATCCAACTTTCTCACCTTCTTCACTTAATTTCATCATTAAGAAGCTTTTAAAGCTTTAAGGTTAGTTTCTTTTTTCTTTACATATGTTACTTAATTTTTTTAGTTTTATAAATAGTTTTAAATGTGTTTAGTTATATGTTTTTTTTTTTGTTAGAAATTGAAGTTGTCTTTTGTTTTTCTAAGGCATTAATGTATTGTATATGTGTTTAACATTGTTATAATTTATTTTCAGTGATATATGAAAATTTTCTATCTTAATTTACATATAGATGTTATATATTTACATTTACATATAGGTATATAAATATATATTTAGGTAACCCTTTAGAATTACCCGTCCAAAATTTATCTAATAGAGATAAATTTTGGATTGTCCCGTTCGGGACTGCTTTTTGAATATTCTATCTCATTTAGGATATGTATACATTTTAACGAACTGTCATTTAAGAAAAGATCGGTTGGTATTTCCTCTACTCTCACGGGTTTGCGGTTTTTCGCATACTTGGGGAGTTAAGGGGAAATGCTGCCGATTTTTTCTTAAATGTCGTCTCGTTAAAATGTGTACTTCTGAGATAGAATATTCAAAAAGTGGGTTAGGATTCACCTCCTTAGAAAACCGGTTTACATCATACGTATACGCTCATATCATTTTTTGTTTATTTGAATTTTCAGATGGATCGCGATTGGATGTACTACCGAAATCGTACAGATGAAATATATATAATGGGTGTTCAAAGTTTTCTTAAGGCCGCCGAAGCTCATCGCGTGAATATGGGAGATCGATTAATATTTTGTCCCTGTGCATCGTGTACAAATTTTCAAAAATTTGATATCAAAGAAATAAACTTTCATTTGTTTAAATATGGTTTTATGCCTGGATATACTTGTTGGTCAAAGCATGGGGAATCTCTTGCTAATCGTAGCACATCGTCTTTCAAAATAGACAATGACAAAAAGGATAATAAAGAACAATATATTGATCACAAAAAATTCACTTTAAATGACGACAAAGACAACTTCAATGACATGTATAATGATTTAGAGACTAATATTGGTGATGATGAGCAAGAAAAATTAAGAAAATTACTTGAAGATGAGGAAAAACCGTTATATGCTGGTTGTAAGAAATACTCGAAACTAAGTGCTGTTTTGAGATTGTCTACCCTAAAGTCAACACACGGATGGAGTGATAAGAGTTTCACAGATCTATTAGTGTTATTAAATGACATGCTTCCAGAAGGCAATGAGTTACCACTTTCGTTATACCAAGCAAAAAAAATGATGTGCCCGATGGGATTGGAAGTTGAAAGAATACATGCATGTCCAAATGATTGTATGTTGTATAGAAACGAGTTCAAAAATGATCATACATGTTTTAACTGTGGCGCATCAAGGTATAAGCGTAAAAGCAATACAGATGAAGTTGACGATGATGTGACAAAAAATGGACCACCAGCTAAAATGTTGTGGTATTTTCCTATTATACCAAGACTGAAACGATTATTTGCAAACGAGAAGGAATCAAAATTGTTGCGTTGGCATTCAGATGACCGTATAAATGATGGAAAACTAAGACATGTGGCAGATTCACCTCAGTGGAGAACTATTGATTATATGTATCCTGATTTTGGTAACGAGATCAGAAACATACGGTTTGGGCTTAGTTCGGACGGGATCAACCCTTTTGGAAACATGAGTAGTCGTCATAGTACGTGGCCGGTTCTTCTTTGCATCTATAACCTTCCACCGTGGTTATGCATGAAAAAAAAATACATAATGATGTCGTTGTTGATTCAAGGTCCGAAACAACCTGGTAATGACATTGATGTTTATTTGTCTCCACTGATAGATGACCTTAAAACTCTATGGAACCCAGGTGTTAACGTGTATGATTCTTATAAGAAAGAATATTTTGATTTGCGTGCCATGATATTTTGCACCATCAATGATTTTCCAGCGTATGGTAATTTGTCAGGATATAGTACGAAAGGTAGACTAGCTTGTCCTATTTGTGAAGATGACACAAGTTCAATGTGGTTAAGTAATTGTAGAAAAACCGTGTACATGGGACATCGAAGATTCCTTCCGGAAAATCACGATTATCGGAACAGAACAGTGGAGTTTGATGGAAAAATTGAGCATGGAAAAGTAAGGGAAGAATTTGATGCATTTTCACGAGTAAGAAATTTAAATGTCGTGTTGGGGAAAAAAACTCAGGGGAAAAAAACAAAAGGGAAAAAAACAAAAGGGAAAAAAACAAAGGGGAAAAAAACTCATCCTAAACCATCCAACATTTGGAAAAAAAAAGTCTGTCTTTTGGGATTTGCCTTACTGGGAGCATTTACAAGTTAGACACTGCTTAGATGTCATGCATATTGAGAAAAATGTATGTGAAAGCCTGCTTGGATTATTGTTAAACATTCCCGGGAAAACTAAAGATGGGATCAATGTCCGTAAAGACATGCAAGAAATGGGAATACGTGAAGGGCTTCATCCTGTTCCGCACCCTAAAGGTTTTTTTCTACCACCAGCATGCTACACAATGTCAAACAAGGAAAAAAGAATGTTTTGTGAATGTTTACACGGTATTAAAGTTCCATCCAGCTATTCAGCAAACATTAAAAGGTTGGTGTCATTGAAAGATTCTAAATTGCTTGGTATGAAGTCTCATGATTGTCATGTTTTGATGACACATATGATTCCTATTGCAATCCGTGGATCATTACCAGATAAAATCCGACATACAATCACAAAGCTTTGTTTGTTTTTCAACACAATTCATTCGAAAGTAATTGATCCACAATCACTTGAAAGTTTGCAAAAAGAAATAATCGTCACGCTCTGTGAACTTGAGATGTATTTTCCGCCGTCGTTTTTTGATGTGATGGTTCACCTGGTAATCCATATTGTAAGAGAAATTCAGGCTTGTGGTCCTGTATTTCTACGCTACATGTACCCTTTTGAAAGATACATGGGTTTCTTAAAAGGTTATGTAAAAAATCGTAGTCGGCCTGAGGGTAGCATTGTTGAAGGATATACTTCCGAAGAAGTGAATGAGTTCTGCACAGGTAATAATATCATAACATTTATAATATATTAGTTTTATTACGTATAATTAACAATGTAATGCTTGACTTATCCACAGGTTATTTGAATGGTGTCAAAAGTATTGGTGTTCCTCAATCTCGTCACTCGGGTAGACTTCAAGGGAGAGGAGGTGTTGGTATGAGAACAATATTCCCAAGTTACGATTCTTTACAACTTGCACATTTTGTTGTCTTACAACACATGGCATGTATTGCTCCTTACGTTAACGAACACATGGAAACATTACAGTCGACATACCAGGGTAGGACAGCATATTGGTATAAAAAAAAGCATAACGAAGAGTTTGCTAGTTGGTTGAAAAGTAAGGTAATGGCAAATGGCCAAGGAGATGTTGATATAGTTGTACAGAAGTTAGGTCAAGGTCCAACAAATTTTAGAGCTAAAACGATGCGTACAAATTTTATAAGTAAGCAACTTTGGAGAAAATACTTAGAGACAAACGTAAATCCTTGTTTAAGGTATACTTATTTCGATCCAACAAAGTGGGAAGATTTTGTTGCAATGAAGTCTACCGAGAAAGCTAAGGTATATGTTAATTATTTTCTATAATTTATATTAGTATTTTTGTAATATAATTTTAAAGTTAATAATATAGTTTGTTGATTTATTTGTAGAAAAAAAGTGACAGGGCAAGTAAAGGTGCAAAACTTAACAAAGTCCCATCTCGTACCGGACGTTCGGGATATAGGAAATTGAAGGAAGATTTTCACAAGATATGGCCCCCGATCGTGAATGCCAATTCACAATTTAATGATATGAATGATCATCGTTGTCAACTATTAATGGCCGGTAGAGTAAAAAAAGACCCCAAAACCGACACTTATGATAGCAAAAAATATGAAAAAACAATCACTAGTTTGGTAAGTAAAACTATATATTTGTTTTTATGTATAAAATTTGTTGAATGTTTTAACATTTATATTTTTGGTTGTATATAGATTGATGCGGAGAAAGAAATGAAACTTAACGGAACTTATGGCCAAGGAAAAGAAGATCCTATAACTAAAGTTTTTGGACCTGAGCATGGGGGCCGAACACGGGGCGTTTCAAGCACAATAGGTAATATAACTAAACTTGCTAAGATCCTATAACTAAAGTTTTTGGACCTTAGCAAGTTAGCATTATAGATAAGAGTATAGATTATAAATAGAGATATAGATATTACCTACTAAAAGGTAAATTTTGTATAATATTTTACACAGTCATTTTATAAATACTCTCTGGAATTCTTTTTTTTTTATCAACCCTTTTTAAACATGGTTTCTCAAATTCAAATATAGAAAGAACTATATATTTTTTTATAATAATAAAGTATTGTTTTATGAAAACCATGGTTGTAAAAATCCCGACTAGTCTCCGATTAGTCGCCGATTAATCACTAATCGGAGGTTCACCGATTAATGGCCGATTAATGCTAGGCAGTCAATGGCGGTTCTATTCTTGCCAAATTTTGGCTAGATGCCGGCCAAATTTTGACCAAACCATATAAATTCCTTCCAGTTACTTTAAAAAATGGGTTAAAGAGTGGTTAAAACATGTCTACTTTAAAAAACTACATATAAAAATGTGTGTGTATATATGTAACTAAAAGTTACATATAAAAATCTCAATCCGATTAATTCCGATTAATCCCTATTAATCCCGATTAATCGCTAGTCAGTACCCCACCGCCCGACTAGCGCCTAGCGATTCTTACAACACTGATGAAAACTTAAAAGGATGAACTGTATTTTGCTGTAATTCTCAAATAGATTCAAAGGTACATTTCATAACTTTAACTATAAAAACTTAAAATCATCAAATAGAATTGAAAGTTATATTTCATAACTTCAACGATTAATCAAATGGAAAAAATGAAAAACAATAGAAAAAACTTTAGCACGTCTATTGAGGTCTTTGAGATTTCTACAACTTTCAAAAGAATGCTGATAAAAATAATAATTATAATAAAAGAAAGAACACTCATACACCCACCTAAAAAACATAAATAAAACACATAATAGAAGCTACACCTCTGAATACGTCAACTATGTATGTATTAACAACCCATGTATATATAATGATGTAATATTATATGTTGAGTTTGTAGGTTATACACAAGTTAAAGGACCTTTTTTCAGCAATGCTATGGAAAGGGTGGAGGTGAGCCCGGGCATGCTCGTGTGTCGAAAAAGTCAATGTGTAGACGCGAGCCTGGGATTTCCTAGCTCCAGTTGCGGTTCGGGTGCATCACATGCGATATATCCAGATATTGAGGTGATATATATATGTATATGTTGAGCTTGTAGTGCCTTTAAATAAAATCAATATGTACATATATTTGTTTATTTAAATATTGTATGGTTTTGCAGAGTTTATCCCGTTGTGAATTATTATGGTGGTCCGGTGAGATGAGTGCTGATTTACCTATAGCCTACGGTCTTGTATATCCTAGTTCTGATCGATACTTGGATGACGACCTTCGCATGCATGAGCATTGCGTGAAGGTACAAGTCGATCATGTTCTTCCGGCATTTATGGGTATTCCGGCCCCCGACGAGACTTGTATAGAAGGTAAAATGCTATTGATGAACCAAACTTTAAGAAAGTTCATTCAATGGCCAAGAAAGGCAATAAAGGTATATTTAGTTGATAAACAAATTATATATATTACTTTATCTTTTATTATATTACCATTAACTATAATATTTATTTTAATTGTAGGTTTTGGATGCACAAACTCACCGTACATCTAAAGAATTTCATACCCCACCCCAAACACGCACGTGTAATTTGACACCGACTGTCCGACTGTTGATCCATATATACCAAAGGTAGTTTATATTACTTTAGTTATTATTTATTTTATATTATAACAATGGTTTATTATTATAGATGCAGCTTTCCTCGGAAGTTCCTATTCAGTTAGGAATTAATGATTTTTTGACTGATGATATTTTACTACCCGATGGATTTTTGGACACAATGAATGCGCCTGAATGCCCTCAAAATCAAGATGTCGAACAACAAATGGTAATCAATCATTTAATCTCAGTTGTGTGCTATATAGGATGGAGATCATTTCAGAACTCTTAAAGTTTTTCAGAACTTTAAGAACTGGTCAAGATTAATTGATCAATGGTTTAAGTTAATAATGGAATTATTGTAATTAAAGGAATTGTGAGACATTTTAATAGCTGAAAAGGGTATTTTAGGAAGAGTAAAACAAATCAGTTCCTAATTTATCTCCATCTCTCTCTAACTTAAAATTCGATCTATCTTTATTTTATGTTTTAAGTAGCTGAAAGTGTATTATTGTAATTAAAGGAATTGTGAGTGACATTTTAATAGCTAAAACGAATTATTTGATATTTTAGGTTATGAGGCCTGTTGTTCAAAAGTCCCAAACGAAACAACCAAAGCCGAAAAAAGCTATGCCAACACAAAACAAGTCCAAAGGAAAAACAAAACAGGTTCAAGCTAAATTGACATACGAAGAAAGACAAGCCGAAAAAGTGAAGTTACATTTGCAATTGATCGAACTAAGACCCGAATGGCATAAGAAGATGGTTGGTCGACTAGGTGTATACATCGGGAACGACTGGGCTACTACACTTCCATATTCAGCTGCTCCTGAGAATATGTTTCCTAGCAAAAGTGGTACCTATATTGAGGTTGAATCAATGTTAGCATTATTTGTCAAAGACTGGGTTGATCTCACCATTGTGTTTTGGTTTACATGGTAAGTTGTTATCACTATAATATTGTATAGATATAACTGAATTTATTAAGTTTTATCATATATTTTATTCTTGTTTTCAGGTACTTTTATAAGGAGTCAAAGGATAAAAAAGGCAACCGATGCGCCTTTTTAAATGTGAACGCAATCACAGGTGATATGTGCAAAAGAAATCCTAGAGAGGTTGAAGATCACATTTTAAGTTTAGCGACTCATCATATCGATAAAGATTTCATTCTTGCACCGCATTTGGCTGAGTAAGTTTCTTTTAGTTAACTTTCTTTTATTTTATTACTATGATTCACATAACTATTCTATAACGCTAATTTTGTAGCGACCATTGGTCTTTGTTCATCATCGCCCAACACACAAGACATGTGTATATTTTGGATTCAACAAAGATAAAAGGCGAAAAGAATGCTTCTAACTATCGTCTTTCAAGCCTAATTGCTACCGCCTTAGGATCCGAGTTCAACTACACAATGGTTGATGTATGTGTGTTTGCTATTTCTGAGTTGTTTGATTTTCTTTACTTTTAAATAATAATTTGTTAATTTATTTACAGTGTAAGCAACAAAAGGGTGGATGGGAATGCGGCTACATGGTTCTCCAACATATGTTTGACTTTGTCAATTTGTATCAAAACCAGTTTCCCGATGAAGTAAGTAAAATATACTTGTTTATCAATTTATTACTTAACTGTTTATTTTTTTTTTAAACTTAGAAGGTTCAGATGTATATAACATGTAAATATATACATAGCTTTATTGCCGATGTTATTACCGATTTTTCTCTTTGCCTTTAGATTTAGTCTATAATATTTGTAATAACTCTTTCTATCTATTTTTGTTTTAGATGTGGCACGACACGAGAGAGGCAACGGATAATGAGATAGATGTTTTGTTGATCACGTTGATGCCGAAGTTTTTTAGGGAGTTAGGTATTTCGTTAGATTAGCGTATGTAGTTTATTTATGCAATTTAACGTAGTTTGTTATGTATTCACAAATGATTGTAATTTGACGGTTTATTTCCGAATTGGATGTCTACGGGTTTATTTTTGATTTGAATATGTATTGTTTTGGTTTGATTTGAAAATGTTCCATTGGTGTATGTATATAGCTTGATGTATTTCCTGGAAAACCTTTTATATGTTTTTTTTTTCCAGCAAGCAAATGTATTTCTAGCAAATGTATTTCTGGAAAATGTTCACTAAACACCGTCTAATAAGACTTGAGGTATAAGCCGGTGTTCAAACTCTGAACACCGTCTAATAAGACTTGAGGTATAAGCCGGTGTTCAAACTCTGAACACCGTCTAATAAGACATCAAGTATTAGCCGGTGTTCAGACTATGAACACCGTCTAATAAGTCATGAATTTTAAGCCGGTGTTCAAACTGAACACCATCTAAAAAGATATGATTTTAAACCAGTGTAGTTTAAGACGGTGTTGAAAACACCGTCTTAAAACCCATTTCACCCCGTCTTATGCTCTATTTTGTAGTAGTGTAGTACCAATACCAAAATTTAGCTAAAACCAAAACTGAATGGTATGGTACCGATAAAAGTCTCAAATCCGTACCATACGGCGTAGCTCTGCCACCAAAATTGAGCTAAATTAAAAAATTGAATATCGTATCGTATGTTTGGGTCGGTTCTAGTATGGTAAAATACCCTTTAAAAGTCCCAAACCTGCGCCATACTGCATAGTGATGTTACCAAAATTGAAGTAAATTCAAAATCTAATACCATACCCATTATGTTTGGTAGGCTATGGTACCGTACCGTTAAAACTACCGGTACCGTACCGTTAAAAGTACCGGCACTGTACTGCATAGCGCAGACAACCGAAATTGAGCTAAAGTCAAAACCAAACACGGGTATCTTTAGTTGGTATGGTACCATTAAAAGTACCAATACCATTAAAAGAACATATAACACTGTTTTTCTAAAAAAATGTTAAAGATTTAATCTGAAAACCAATTTTGAATGTAAGATAGATATATAAAAAGGAAATATGATTGATTAAAATATAATGTGTTGAGTATATACCTCTTGCTCCTTTGAGGGCATGGGAATGCCATCGTATGTTTCAGATATTTGTTCCATACTATGTTTGACTAAAACCTATAAAAAAACACAATGCATTTAGCATCTATTAATACCCAGAGAAACATTTGAAACATGAAAGAATCCTTGATTCCATGTTTGTAAACAATCACCAGTTGCAAATATAGATTAGCACGGTATCCGTTCGGTACCGAACCGGTACCGAAAGTACCGGTACCAAAAAGTGGGGAAAATTGGTACCGGTACCGAATATACCGGTTCGTTACTGGTACCTATACAGTACCGGTATTTACTTTACCCGTAGATATCGGTACTGTACCGGTACAGAAAAACGGGGAAAATAGGAACCGGTACCGGTACTGAATATACCCGGTACCGGCACCCGGTACCAAATGCTCATCCCTAGTTTCAAAGATTGATACCAATCCTACAAAAATCAAAATCCATATCAGATTCTTTCAATCACTCATCAAAACTGATCGTACCAAGAACTCAGATTCCCAATTCCAATATATAAACCTACCCATAATCTTGTATAAATGTAAACCTATAAAATCAAGATATGACCTACATAAACTTGAATATTTTAGTAAAATCAAACACCCTCCAAAAAACAATCGCATAATAATTCAGAAGTTGGAGTCTTTAAGTGGATTGAGTCGCCATTAATCATAATCGCATAATAATTCCAATATCTAGGGTTTATCTAAGTAGCAATTATAAATCCACACAAGAAATCTTGAAAAGAGCAAGATTTAATTCATTTGATTAACTGTTAATTGAAGTGTACGTTATTTGAAATTAAATTTTTGAAAAGGAATAGGATAAAAAAGTCATGGGAAATCAAGAATCATACCATGGAATGGTGAAGTAACAAAACCCTAATATATGGAGCAGACAGGGTCGATGCCGATGGTTGTGCTCTTTGATTTAGACCTGGAATGGTGTATAGGGAGGTTAATATCTTTCTTTAAGTAAAATTGGATTGAAAACCTAATTTGGGGAGAGGTCGGTTATGTTAAACGTGGATAATGTATGATGGCGCGCCGGATAAAAAATTAAAAATAACCCGCTCAAATTTCACCGGTGGCAAATACGGTGGCAATTCAGCCACATCGTTTTTTTAGATGATTTGGCGACATTATTTTATAAATTATCATTTTTCTCACGAATTTACAATCGAAAATAAATGGTCACAGAATTTTTGACCACTTAGCAACCATGCCATGTCAAATACGCTTAATTTACTTCGTCATGGGAAATTGGTGGCTAAATTTACTACGGTTTTTTTGGTGGCAAATTTTGGTAACAATTGCCCAATTTTGTAGTGGTGATGGTCCTCCATTAAAAAAAAACTTAACGGAGTTAAGCTTTTTTCCAAAGGAAAATTGGTATTTAATAAACCAACCTTTGCCCAGTTGGTAAATAATAATCCAACGTACAGAATTGGTATATAATAATCCTACCTATCAATATGTTGGCACTCAATGGACCTCCGTTAGTTTTTTTTAACTGAAGTTAGTTTTTAAGTTTTATTTATTACACAAACAGTCCCTGTAGTTATAATTTACTAGTTTTAACTATGAGTTAATAGCCAAAATGGTCCCTGAGGTTAATAGCCACAGCACCGCCACCACCACCGCCACCGCCACCGCCACCACCGCCACCACCACCACCACCGCACCGCCGCCACAGCACCGCCACCACCACCACCGCCACAGCACCGCCACCACCACCGCACCGCCACCACCACCACCACCGCACCGCCACCACCGCAACGTTTTTTTTTTCACCACCCAAACTGAACACTATTATTATTATTATTATTATTATTATTATTATTATTATTATTTTGAATCGTCTTTGTAATTCGCTTTCGTAAATTCCTTGTCGTTGTTTTATGTATAATCTCAAAAATGACTCAACAGGGAAGGAAATAATATACCGAACAAGAATGACGTGACTTCCTGATGTATCACGGTGACGTCTCAAAACCTCCAGCTAGTTCCGGCGAGAGCTCCTGGTCCCAACGGTGGACGCGCAAGGTTCCGGCAAGCTGTGCGGGGGTTTCGAAGGGTGTGTGGGTTGAGTGTTGGCGAAAAATGTTACTGGGGTGGTTCGTGATGTTATCCCAGCGATCGAAACAGAGAATGTTCATGCCGTTTTATAATGTTCGAGCTTAAAAAGGAAGGTTGTTGAATCGTGGAATGAGAGGGACACGATTAAAGCCAGGTTCATGCAATATTATAAAAAGAAACGCGAAATTTACAGCTCATTATCGATCAGTTAGTTTGTTACCAAGTTTACCAAGTTTACTCGCTTGCTTTGGGCTATATTCGGTCTCGCGGTGAAAAAAAAAAGACGTTGCGGTGGTGGTGGTGGTGGTGGCGGTGCGGTGGTGGTGGTGGCGGTGCTGTGGCGGTGGTGGTGGTGGCGGTGCTGTGGCGGCAGTGCGGTGGTGGCGGTGGTGGCGGCGGTGGCGGCGGTGGCGGCGGTGGTGGCGGTGGTGGTGGTGGTGGCGGTGGCGGTGCTGTGGCTATTAACCTCAGGGACCATTTTGGCTATTAACACATAGTTAAAACTAGTAAATTATAACTACAGGGACTGTTTGTGTAATAAATAAAACTTAAAAACTAACTTAAGTTAAAAAAAACTAACGGAGGTCCATTGAGTGCCAACATATTGATAGGTAGGATTATTATATACCAATTCTATACGTTGGATTATTATTTACCAACTGGGCAAATGTTGGTTTATTAAATACCAATTTTCCTTTTCCAAATTACAAACATATTTTTTAGGGCTTTTGACCAGAACGATGATACGAGTCAATTGATGTAAAACTTACTTCGAAATGGTGCTCCAAGTGACTTGATTTTGGTTAGTTGGAAATTTAAACACCCGAATTGAAGCGCCGTTTTCATCATTTAGAGCACTGTTTCGAGGCAAGTTTTACATCAATGGACTCTTATCGTCGTTCTAATCAAAAGCTCTAAAAAATCTGTTTGTAATTTGAAAAAAAGCTTAACTCCGTTAAGTTTTTTTAACGGGGGACCATTGTAGGAAAAATAGGTGAAAGGTGGGACTGGTGGGGGATATATTCTGAGGTGAGATTATTAATGGCCAATAAGGTCTAGGTGTGATTATTACAGACCAATTTCCCAAAATATGCTAGATAAAATATACTATATGCATATTACTATAATCTACAATATGAAACGGCCTTAATATATCAAAGACGAGTAAATTGCACAAAACGTCCTTTAAGTTTCACCAATCCTACTGGTTTCAGCCTTAATCTTTAAAAGTTGCCAAAACCAGCCTTTAAGATTAATTTTGTTGTAGGTTTCATCCTTTATCACTAACCCAATTACTAATCTATATCAAATGACCTCACATGCATAACATGTGAGGGTAAAACCGTCTTTTTATGGCTTATGATATTATTAAAACCCTAATAAAATCCTAGAACATCAACAACCTCATATGAATTTGATCTTCAATCGGTAATCCCATCTCATCAGAACACAAATGCAGTAGTCAATAACTCAATTACTTCACCCATCGCACAAACAACCTTCATTAATACGAAGTTGTTTGAGATTAAATGAAAAAAAAATAGAAAAGTGTTTTTTTAATAATTAATAAAAATGAAAATTAATGATTAGGGAGTTTTGGAGAGTTGAAGCTATGGTGGTTTTGGAGGTTGAAGATGAAGAAAGTGGAGAGAGAGAGATTGGGAAATTATTAATGAAGGTTGTCCGATGAGATGGGATTACCGATTGAAGACCAAATTCAGATGAGGTTGTTGATGTTCTGGGATTTTATTAGGGGTTTAATAACATCACAAGCCATGAAAAGACGGTTTTACACTCACATGCTATGCATGTGAGGCCATTTAATGTGGATTAGTAACTGGGTTAGTGGTAATGGATGAAACTTGCAATAAAATTAATCTTAAAGGCTGGTTTTGCCAACTTTTAAAGATTAATGCTAAAACCAGCAAGATTGGTGAAACTTAAAGGAATTTTTATGCAATTTACTCAACAAAGACCACATGTTGATACACATGTAAACACTCCTAACTATAAAAAAATAACTCTCCCATCCTTCATACACGTATACACACAAAGAAAACAATAATTCTATTACCTATTTAGTATTTACCTACCAATTTTGAAGATGGCGTCAAGCACTATTTTTGAATTGAAGACGAAGTGATGAAGCTTTGTTTTCTTTGTATTGTAAATTCTAATGAAGTGATGAAGCGGTTTTTGAAGACAAAGTGATGGCGTCAACTGAACTTTGTTTTCTTCTTTGTATTGAAGCGTTGTGATGAAGACGAAGTGATGATTTTGATTTTTTATCGATGATCGTCGCTAGGTTAAAATTCAGGATTAAAGAGATGGACTGATAAAAATTGTAATAATTAAAACCCAAAAATTACCATGTGCCGGTACCGGTTTAACAGTTCAAACCGGTATTCATGATTTTACCGGCGGTACAAATGTGATGCCGGTTCCCCTTTTTACTGGGGTGTTTCGTACCGGCATCAGTATATACCGGTTTTTAAAATATTGTGTCTCGTCATCGTCAAAGTAAGCAGATAGGGCCGTTCAAACTGCTCGGCGCTCGTCGCTCGCTTGACGCTCTTTCGGAAACTGCTCGGAAAATGCTCGTTCGATTTGACGCTCGGTTGTAAACAAGCAGCTCTGCTCGGTTTGTAAATGAGCCAAGCATGAGCAAAGGTCCGCTCGGCTCGGTTCGGCTCGAACTATTACTTTTAGTTAGTATATATACACATATACACATACATATATAAACGTGTATATACACAAGTGGAAAGTTCAAATGAGAAGAAATTTTTTGTAAGAAGAAGAAAGAAGAATTTTTAACCAATAAGAATACTTTATTTTATTTCATTTAATATTTGTATTTAATATTATTGTAAGGGTATATTGGTAAACTTAAATAGATCATTAATTAGTAGTCTTCCTCTTTAATTAACTACATTAAATTTGTAACTTATTTTCAAAAAAATATATATATTTAAAAAAAAAAATTAGAATGTATGATAAGTTTTGAGATTTGTAAGATAAATTAAGAGTTGTGTATAATAAATTTCGATATGTGTAGGATACATTTCAATATGTGTAGGATAAATTTCTAAATGTGTAGAATAATTTTGAAGTGTGTAGACAAATTTTTTTTTTGTGGAGGATGATAGTCTTTATGACTAATTAATTAGTCAAATATAATAATAAATAAGAGGAAAAAAAAAGTATTTCTTGTTTTAAAATTTTACCTTTTTTTCTTTTTCTTCTCACTTAATTTTTCTTCTCAAATGAGCCTCCCCCATATACACAAAGGGTGGAGTTTGGCTACAAAGTCTATTTTTCATACAAAGCGTACAAAGTCATAAAACACAACAATTTCATCCATAAAACACACTCAAAACCCACAAATAACATAGTGAGGATCATGAAAACACAATATCCAAACCCTAACAGTCCTTTAAAACTTCAAACACACTATCGTACAACTATGAATATAAAACACAACATGATAATCAACATAAAACACACTAATGTTAATCATTCGATAATCAAAGCCTTATCATCCAAAACACAACACAAAACCCACAAATATGGTGTTTTAGTAATCTTTACTATGTTATTTGTGGGTTTTGAGTTTGTTTTATGGTTGACATTATGGTGTTTTATAACTTTTTACACTTTGTAGGAAAAATGGACTTTGTAGCCAACTCCCACCCTATACAAAAATATAAATTATACACATATATACACACACATACATATATACTTAAATATAAATTAAATTTGTAGTTTTATATATACTACTCTATTAGATTTTGGTCAACTATATACAAAATTAGAACTATATCTATACGTACTAACCCGATCACGCCAATAAAAAAATTATTATCAAATCTAAAAGTTAAACCCTAAACAGATAAACGACAGTCTGCTTATCGCCTCAATGTTTCATGTCATTACCCTAAGTCAATCGTTTCTTGCTCTCAACGTCATTGTTCGTGCAATATGATCATCGCCTCGTCGACCACAACATTGTTATTCATAAGAAAAATATTATGCCATGAAATGTGCTTATTTATTAAGAAACTAGGTTTTTACCCGGGATTGCTTCACGGGCTCGGGAAACTTAGTTATATTAATTACTATTTGTTATTAATACGACCACATTACATCAACCATCTCATTCGATTCAACAACTATGTCTTCAAATCACCGGATTAGATCATGAACTCATATTAGAGGTCAAACAAAAGCACAACAGGACCACATGAATAATATCATTTCCAATTTTACTTCAATGCACATACATGATAGGGTGATTTGGGATTTTGTAAAAATGTTTGTTTTTGTACTTCTTTACAAAATAAGATGTTGACCAAAATTCAAACAGATATTGACCAAAAGTCAATCAAATGTTGACCAATAGTCAAACAGATGTTGACATTAAACAGATGTTTGGTTTAAGGCCAAACATCTGTTTATGGCCAAACATCTGTTTAAGTCCAAATATCTGATATAGAAGGCGAAACATCTGTTTAAGGCAAAACATTTGTTTAAGGTCAAACATCTGTTTATGGCCAAACATCTGTTTAAGGTCAAAAAACTGTTTAAGTCCAAACCTTTGATATAAAAGGCCAAACATCTGTTAAAGGCCAAACATCTGTTTAAGCCTGAACAGATGTTTAACTTAATAAGATCTATTGTCTTCTCACACTGTTTTCCTCTTCAAAACACTGTTCAACCTAACATGGGTTTCCATTAACTATTGACTAAAATGCAAACAGATGTTCAAACCACTGTTTGTTATTGTACTTCTTTACAAAATTACATAGAATTCAAGAAAATGAAACAATGACTTAAAGAACTATAATTTAACACATAATCTAATCGGGCAAAGCAATCTATTATCTGACAATTCCCTGGTTTTTACAACATGAAACACAACATCATCATGCCAAATACAGTCATATATATCCATCCATTATTCTGAATTCATAAACCCATAAATGCAGAAGAATGTCACATTTGCAATTAACAAACCAAGTTTCTACTAATTGCAGTTACTATTAGCAAAAAGAAGCATCATATCATCTATATATAAAACATAAAGTGCTAATAACAATATTTTATCATGTTAGCCATACATAGCAACAAACCATCAAGTTAATAATTAAAAAAAACATACAACATCACCATCAAAAAATTCATAGTTATAGTATCTGATATCAGAACATACTTAAATGTCTTTGTTAAACTGACTTAACTTGATTTAATACGATCTTCTGTTGCGAAGACACGTATGTGAAGTGCAACATATCACCAAACCTCAAGTTATTGTCAGTCATAAACTTTCGCCAACCGTCCAACGCATAACGTGGGTTCAATTCATTTAACTCTGACTTAACACGATAAACCTTCACAACTCCAACCATGTTTTGAACTTTCAAAGGATGAAGATCAAGAGAAAGACCTGCTCGTCTGCAACTTCAGCAGGAAGACGCTACATGTATTGTGTGGAAAAAAATAATAGTCAGACAAATAAACATAAATCATTAGTTTGTTATAAAAAATGGTATACCAGCCTATAGTATCCTTTGCGATCAAAATGAAAGAACTCAGGGTCGAGAAGATGTCCAGAATGTTTTTTTTGCAGTCTTTGCAATCTTATTTCTACGGTTAAGCTTTTTCTGAACGTTGGCGGCTCTCTTCCCCTTGATGAAAAAGTAAACATATACATGTGAATTAAAGGAATGTTGAATATGTGCACAAAAAAAAAAAAACAGTTCATATAACATATACTAATTAACTGGCAAGTATAGATACCTTAACTTTACGAGCAAATGAAGAACATCCAATATGATCACTTGTGTCGACAGGTAAGGCAACATTTCCCTTAGTCCTATTCTTGACAATCTCCTCTCTCTCAGAAGTAACTTTACCTTTCTTCTTAACCTGTTGTCATAGAGTAACTTTAATAACAATAGTAATATAACAATCTTTAAGATGGTAAACTTACATCTTGGGTTTTGTTCAATCGTGAAGACATGCGTCTCTTCGACGTGCATTCGGCATTGGTTGGTAACTTCTTCTAAATAATACATTATTGGATAAATATAACATCAGTAAACAGCATTACTAATAGTTGTAAAAACATTAAATTCTTATATGTGTTAAATTAAAAATAAATAATTTTAATAATTTAGTAAGTACCTGAGTAACGGTTCTACCTTCACCTACAGACACAACTTCTTCATCCTCATAGATGTCCTGGTCAACATTAATGAAATAATTGATATAATGCTAAAAAATTAAAACTTTTACTGCTAATGCTAAATACTTACGTACCTTGAATGCATTCTCAACATAATCAGCCTTCGATATCTCAAGTACACTATCATCGTCAGATTCAGGTTTCTTCAAAAAGCAAATCTCAGTCTCATCTCTATAAACTACTACCTCAAAAACAACATCATCAATTCTGCTAAACACAAGCAAATCATCCTCCAGTATCCCAACATCGTTGCACATTTCCGGCCATCCTCTAGCAAATACAAAGTTGGTATCAACCTTAGACGCCTCAACATTCCAATAGGAACCCTTATAACAAATTTGCAATTTGCCACTTGGTGGGCTGTTTACGTAAAATTGTTTAATGAAGCAGTCTTCGATTACCTGCATAAAATTTAAATAATGAATATTATACGTGAAGTATGTAACTTATGAGAATAAGTCTTGACACGTTAAAGATGCAAAATAATTCAAGTTAAGATCAATACTCATACCGTAAAACCAAATCTTGCATAACGATTAAACGTGAAATAAGATTCACCACACATGCCATCAACAAAACATGAAAGTTCAAGCCCAAAATCACCTAACGGTTTGAAAACCAACAAAGTATCCCTCGGTAGATTGAGATCTTTAACAACATTATCCCAACCGTCAGTTATTATTGGGGTTGAATTTTCAGTTCTGACCCTCACAACCCATTTTTTACCAGACTCATGATAGATTCGCAGCTTATTTTTTTACCAACAATCTCCCCACTTTTGATTAGCAAAGGCTATAGGTACATCCTGTATGTAATTTTTAATTAGTGTAAGAAAATATAAACCATAAGAACTGTTAAATATATATCTCAATAAAAATAAATTATGTATGTAAAAACATGTCATACCAGTGTCAAAGATTATGGATTATCAAGAAACTTGACAAATGTAGTATACATCATAAAACCTGAATCAGTAAAGATGTAAAAAGATTGTAATTAAAAAGTTGGCTTCGAAGATGAACATTAAGTTTTTGTATTAACAGAGTATCTACTGAAATTAATCATAGAAACAGAGTATGAGTTAAAAAATTTCTGCAAATAATAACTATTTTAACATGTTCTCAACAAATGATTCAAACACCTAACTAAACCCTTCTTGAATGTATAGCAATAAGCGTTTAAAATCGTATTTGTAGCAAGATAGGATTTGAATTAAGATCGGTTAAACAATATAAAGTTCATTACAATATGAATGTACATAGCAGTTGCTGAAGAAAAAACAATAAAACCTCAGATGATTGAAGTGTAGAAGACGGAGAATAAGAAAGTTGAAACCCTAGAAAATGACTGGGAATAAGAGATTTTTGAAAGAAGAGATGATATATGTTTGATGTGTAATGATGCTGAAGAAATAATGACGATTGTGTTTTTGTCTTCCCATATTTTCATCTGATGAAAAATATTTATACATACATCCCTTATTGAATTTGTTATTTACATTTATATTGAGATACAAGAGTAAAGTGGATGATTAGTTGAATTGATTTGGTATTCAAATTAACAAAGAAAAATAATTTTTTTTATAGCAAAGACATTAACATATCATATTTTTTCTATGCTTTAAATCATGTATTAATCATAATTAGCTTTTAACATAAGTAAGTTTCATGAGCTCGGGAAGCAATGACGGGTGAAAATCTAGTTTTATCTATTATAATTAGCTTTTAACATAAGTAGTTTGACTTTGGTCAAACAGACTTTGGTCAAACAGCGTTTTCACATTGCTCAAACAGTCTTTTTAACTCTGGTAAAACAGACTTTCGAAACCACTAAGAATCATATTTTTTGCAAACAGTTGTTTGACATTGGTCAAACAGTGGTTTGACTTTGGTGAAACAGTTTTTTGGCTGGTGTTGGTTTGAAATTGATCAGTTCGTAGCCTCTTATGCAGTCCAAATCTGGTATAATTTTCTTCCATATTGATAGTGAACACGGGGATCTTCAGAATTGTCTGCGTTGTAAATTACTTATGAATAAATTTATCACACATTGTTCTGAGATGCAAAACACAATAGAGTTTATAAAGTTTAAACCAAATAAAATTTAAACAAAATAGTAATTAAGAAAATATATATACAACTATAATTAGAACGGTGGAAGTTAAAACTCAGAAAAAACAATGATTACAAGCTAGTAAAAACTTCTTTGTAAACAACATTAGAAGTCTTATTTGTTGGTTTTCCATCAGTTATTGATAAACAAAATTATATAATAATACTTATAGCAGACGTTATATAATAATACTTATTCATCATTAGCCCAACCATTGTTAGTATCAAATCCCCTGTTAAGCATTTTAAGATTGAATATCATCTGTTGTTCGTTAACATCTGTTAACACATAGCAGACCTTTGCATCTCCAGACATTTATTCATCAGCAGATTTTCTCTTTCGTCAAACTTTAGTCAACAGTGGTAATTTAACAGTGGTTAGAATACACAGTTGTTTCATAATCAGCAGATGTTCTCTTTTACCAAACTTTAACTACAACAGACCTTTTTACAACTCCAAATATTGACCCTCTGTAATTTGGAGGAGCACAGATTCTTCAAAAAACTGCTCTCAATGATCAAATTCTAAACATTTGTTTTATCTTTGCACTCTCCTGCTGACCATTAAACGAACCTTTGATACTATTAAACCTCTGTTGACTTACCAAATAGATGTTCAGACACAATTCAACATCAACATAATTTGTTCACCATCAAACCAATCCTTGACACTATTAAACCTCTGTTGACTTACCAAACAGATGTTCAGACACAATTCAACATCAACATAATCTAAATCTTACTCAAACACTAAATAATAAGTAAAAATAAAAACAACATAGATTCATAAAATTAAAATTTATTCATTTATTCATGACCTTAAAACTAAAAGTCCAATAATTACATCATATACTGAACAACATTAAAGTTCAAATCTAAGAATAACAGCAAGAATTAAGAAACTTTAGTTTCAACTCCATCGATTGCTGAACCTCTCGATGTATGTCCTTCAGCATCGCCATGAATTGCACGTCTCTATCATCGCATTCTATATTACTGACAACACAAAGCTCACGAATGGAAGTTGAAGGCATCCACATAAGATCTCTGGAAACCTGCTCTCTAGTGAACAGGCCAACTTGCAATCCATCAAAACATCTCTTCAGCTCTTGAAGAGTAGCCATATCTCCATACACCTGTTCCTCGATTTGCCTGACAAAACGCTGCTTTAAATCATCTGATTTTGCATTTGTGAATGACGTCATTTGAATAAATTATATTACTCGACTTTCCTGAAAGTATGATATCTTCGTAAGAAAACTTGATGAAAAACAGGCGAAGTGACTATGAGTTTATATACTGAAATTTGTAATTGTGAAAACGTGTATATTTAATATAAACATATTAATATATATTTCAAAACAGTAGTCCTTTAATGCACAAACCTTTTCAAACCCCAACTTTTATGGGAAAACTTGTAACACCCCGTGCTTCGAAAGTCAAAGCCAAAGTCAAGATTGAAGTCAAAGGGAGAAAAGATTGCTAATTGTGATCTGTCTCTCCTTGCTCGATTCCTGTTTGACTTCTTTGACTTGTAGATAGTCTTTTTATGCTTTTACTTTAGTTGTATTATGTGGAGTACTTATTAATAATCGAGGTTTAATCGATGTTTATCGCATGTTTTATCGCCTTATCGCTTATCGCTATCGCGCTCGCAACTCGAATTACGCGTTCTGAATATTGTTTACGTGTGTGTGTGCCTTTATGTGTTACTTGTGCATGCTGATTTATGTTTATGTTGTGGTGATTAATCGAGACGCAATCGTAACTCAATCGCAATCGAATCGCAAACGCTAAACGCAAGTTAATTAGGATGATTGTATGTTAGATATAGTAGTTGGGATTAAAAGTAATTTGATGAGAAACTCTATCGCATCGCAACGCTCAACACTCGAATCGAAAACGCAAAAGTCGTCACGCCAATCACTCCAATCGAGTGGCCACCCGAACGAGCTGCCACCCGATCGAGTTGCCACTCGATCGAGCTGCCACCCGATCGGGCTGCCACTCGATCGACCAGCCACTTTCCTCTTTTCCATTTATGGAAACCCTATAAATACCCCTCATATGTCAACATCACTTGATGTTGACAGCTCTCACTCGACCAGCTCGCTCCAGCCTACTTTTCTTCCAATATCTCGCGATTCTTGTAAGTTTTCAACCTAAATCTTGTACTTTCTTGATCTACACGCACTCCTACACCTTTCTATCTTTTGAAACTTAACTTTTAACCATGAAATCACTAGATTTGAGGTGTTCAAGGATGATGTCATCATGGTGTTCATAAGAACTTCATGTTTTGGCTTCAATCCACCAAGAACAACATAGATCTGAACGATTTCCACATAAATAAACAAAGATCTTTCATAGATCTGAACATATTCATGGTGAAAAAGATTGGAAGATGGTTTTCAAGCTTTCTTTCAACTATTTTACACTCAAAGCACTCAAAACCGATAGGATCGGAGCTTGATCTAATCTTCTACTCCCTCTTGTTGATGTGTTGGTTAAAGATCTGGATTCTATCCACGAGAATACTGAATTCGGGTTGAACATGAAACACCGTCTCGAACAGTTAACTGGTTGGACTAGGGTGGTTCCTGTCCGATCGGGTCACTAAGTCTTGACGAGGTTTCTGTTGTTTGACACGTTACCATACAGTCTCGATAAAACGCAAACTATCAAAAACAACCAAGTGTAAAGACGAACAGGTCATCTGGGACGGATTGCCGTCCGATCGGATTGTCGTCCGACCGGACAGCCACCCGATCGGCTTGCACCTTGGGTCCCACACTTAACTATTATTTCAACTTGTGAGGTTTGAACATCGAACGGATTGCCGTCCGATCGGATTGCCGTCCGATCGGATTGCCATCCGATCGGATTACCACCCGACCATGTGATGTTTGACTTCAACACTTAAACAATTTTCAGTATGTTCAATGCATACGGATTGCCACCCGATCGGATAGCCATCCGATCGAGTGACCGTCCTACTGTGAACTTGTTCTCAATCTGAGAAGTCTCGCCAATCGGATTGTTGCCCGATCGAACGGTCGTTCGATTGACCGACCTGAATGGTAGAGATACTTCTCTATTTTCAAAATACTACAACGAAAACTTAAAAAGACAAGCCATCATACACAAACACATCCATCCCAAACGAGTTAACAATCCACTCGCATGGTCACCCGATCGGATAACCATCCAAACGGATTGTCACCCGTTCGACTGGCCATCCGATCGGATTGCCATCCGATCGGATTACCGTCCGATCCCTTGACACCTTGCATTGTTTTACGCGCCGCTTATCGTTTGTGTTATCGTTCTGATCAGGCTAATTCCGCTCTAGCGCTCCCTTCAATCCATCATCGCTGTGAGTATACTCGAACCCTTTTTGCTTTACGCACGTTTGGGTGTTACATACGTTACTTATACTAAATCACATCGAACACACTATGCAATACTTTAATGCTAACCGTTACCGCATATTATACGTGACTTAATGATTGCTTGTTTGTTGTGTTTACACATGAAATGTTGTCTACCTGCCTTAGCAACGATAGTACTATAGTTTGGACTCAGCACCTGTTCACTCAGGGGTTGTTAAGGATAATTAATTACATGGCTCACAGTGGTGAGTGTGTATTACGAACTGCCTTGGGCAGTCATCCCGCAGTCATTGGTATCGATAGGTTCATGTCGATAACTTACGTGCTTCATTTCACACTGTGTACGTGCTGATTATGCGTAAACGATTTCGAACTCTATTATATCTATCAAACTTGTATGCTCACCTTTACACTATGTGTATTGACTTTTACTTTAACGTATGTGGCAGGTGCTTAAGATGTTTAAATGCTTGGCTTGCTGTGAAATCGAGGCTAGGAAAGGTCTAGAAACAAATAAACGAATTGTCTGTATTTGAAATCTGAGTTGTCGGAACAGAACAATTTAACTAGATTTTGTCTGTAATAATTATGTTACTTTTTATGTCATGGTATGGGACGTGATGCTTTAAATAATTGGTAATTATAGTTGTTATGGAAACTTCTGGACAATCTGTTTCGCTCAGTGCCACGCTCCGATGTTTCCGCCATCGGTTGGGGTGTGACAGATTGGTATCAGAGCCATAACTATATGGAATTAGGCAAGACTCAACCTAGTCCGGTTGATGTCTTAGAAACGACCTAGTCTATAGTTAGGTACCAACAGACCGACTTGTGCATGCCCTGTAAGCAGGCTGACAAACGCCTCGCCGCTATGATCACTAAGCAAATGGTGAAGGTTGTTCCACAGATCGTCAGTGAGCTATACGAGAATGTGAGCAAATCGTCTGAAGAATCCAGGACTGAGACTCCTAAGGCTGCCTTTAGCTTCAAGCAGTTTAAAAGCTTGCGGACCGAAAGAATTCACTGGTGAAGATGGTCCTACGGCCTTATTTCAATGGTTTGATTCGATCGAGGTCACCCTACGCCAGAGTGGCTGTCCTGATGATCTCCGCACTCTCAACGCGACCGACGTCTTCCAGTCCCACGCTTTAGACTGGTGGACAGCCGAGAGAAACAAACGCGGAAACGATGCAGCTTACAATTTAACGTGGGATGAGTTGAAGAACGTCATGTTGGAAGAGTTCTGCCCTCCCCACGAACGCCAAAAGTTGGAGGACGAATTCTGGCACATCAAGTAGAAGGAGGGTGAAAATCCTGCTTTAACCGCTCGCTTCAAGCAGCTTAGCATAATTTGTCCTGATCAAGTCAAGACTTCTGATATGGCAATTAAGAAGTATATTCGAGCTCTACCCGACTGTGTCGCAGATTTTGTGCAAGCTTCAAAGCCAGCGACAATCGAAGAGACTTACCTACTTGCCGCTGAAATAAATGACAAGCGAGTCAAGTTTGGTTTTTGGGATAAAGCCGCCAAGAATCTCCACCAAGCTACCACCGCACCAACTGCTGAAACCGCCGCCGCTCCTCAGTCTTCGAAAGCCTCACGTCGCAAGAGGAAGAACAACAGCAACTCCAGCAAGAAGAACTGTGCTGTCACCACTACTGCCCCACTTTAAGCTGTACCAGCTCAGCAGCAAACTCAACACCGCCAGGTTGCGGCACCGGTAACCCAAGCACCGCCGGCAAAGTGTGCTTATACTGGTCCTCACCCTGCTTGCCTGACATGCACCTATCATCATCCAGTGGGAATTGCTTGCAGATTTTGTTTACATTGCAACATGTACGGCCATTTCACCGCCAACTTCCGTACAGGTCCTCGACAAGCACCAGCTCAAGCTACCGCTCATCAAGCTCTACTTCCTGCCCCACAAGGCCAGGCACCCGCGATCAATGCTAGAGTCTGCTTCGCGTGTGGTGATCCCAACCATTTCGCGAACATGTGCCCGAATAGGGTGGTGAAACAAGATCCCCAGCAGCAGCAGCCTCAGCAAGAGCAACAGCACCAGCAACAGCAATAAGCCGCCCGCGCCAGAACTTTCAACATAAACGCGCGCAAAGCCCAGGCTGAGAACAATGTGGTCAATGGTACGTTTCTCGTGAATGGTATATGATGCGTGCAAAATGCAACATATAAATTTCATCAAATGTGGCATAAAACTAACCCTTTTTTAGTACTAAAGTTGGAAAAAGTGTGTTTTATTTCTTCCTTTTGTATTTTCAGGATTAAATGAGCTCAAATGAACAAAAGAAGCAAAAAAGGCAGCTAAATCTAACATAAATACAAGAAAAGGAATAAACGTGGCATGCCCGACCCCCTGACAGCATCTTCCCAAGCAAAAATAAGAGAACAGAAGGCTGAACACGCCCCGTGCTCAATGAGCACGGGGGCATGCCCAAGTGTCTGCAGAAAAGACAAAGTTGTAGAAGCTTCTATCACCCACCACGGGGGCGTGTCCAGCGGACACGGGGCCATGGTCAACTCTAAGATTCGAAGAATCTAGGAAAATCTTGATAGTACAGATACGCTTCTGCACACGGGGTCGTGCCCAGCGGACACGGGGGCGTGGTCAACTAATGCAGACAAACTGCATTTAATAAAGAAAGAGAAGATGGTGGACACGGGGCCGTGTCCGGGCTTCTGTGCAGGCTATAAATAGGGGTGCTTGGCTCATTTGCAAACCATCCCTTGCAAACCACCTCTCTCACACTTCACCCACCCACCCACCACCATCACAACCCACATCCACCACCATCATCCATCATCCATCATAGAGTGTGTGAGTAGTCTCGGGATCCAAGATTGATCGTAAGAGTTCTTGACAATCAAAGGCCATGTTTGCCTAAGTCTCTTACATCACTTGGTGAAGACAAGTGTCTAGTGTAATACTTTTTATTTTTAATCTTTTCGCACTTTTTATTTGGTTATGTATTAATGACTTTAATAACTAGTTTCTTATGTTGAAGGTGAATCTTCCTTATCATTTGTCTGTGGTATCTTGGCGTTATTTTACTGTCTATATAAAATAAAAGATTTTCACCATTCATATCTCCACGGTCTATATGGAGATATGTTGGCTACCTGGTCGGGGGTTAAGGGAATGGTTTGGTAAGAGTCTAGCCTTGTTCAGTGTATAGATCCTGCAAGGACCTGGGTCAACTTTAGTAGGACCTCCTTCAATACACACTGGTATTGGATGGCGGGGGTCCGAACTCCTTGATCCCCTCATATGTAAGCTACTATTAAAACTTTAACCTGGCTATTTAGGATTGTATCCCTGCTGACTCAGACTACTTAGCCGAGGGTAACGTCACGTTCAAAAGAGGGGCCTACCACATTATGGATTAATAACTTTATTAATTATCTTTCAATAATCCAACCCTTTAGGATTGTATCCTTGCTGACTCAAACTACTGGGTTGAGGGTAACGTCACCTTCAAAAGAGGGGCCTACTACAATAACTAAGATAATCTCTTAAAAAGTGCAAAAGTGCGGAAATAATCAAAGGTTACACTAAAGGCGAGTCGGATCCAAGTGATTCATCTTGTCTATCTGTTTTTATTTTTATTTTTATTTTTATTTTCAGCATTTTTAGTTTTTATTTTCTAGTTTAAAACATTTTTTCTAACTTTAGATTTGATTAGACGTTGAGGATAAACCGGTATTAAAAGCTCTTGTGTCCTTGGACGACCTCGATATCTTACCAACACTATACTACGCTCACGATGGGTGCACTTGCCCATATGTGTGTTTGGTGTTAGTAAAGTATCGTGTTTTATAAATTTAAAACTTGACTAACGTGTTAAAAGGGCTAAAAATATAACTATAAATCTATTCGACACTCAGGCACATCAAGTTTTTGGCGCCATTGCCGGGGACACAAGGATTTTAAAAAAGCTTAAAATCGACGGCCTAATCAGTTTTTCAAAACTTTTTAAAAAACGCGCGCACATTTTTCTGCATTTTAGTTAGTTTTGCATTTACAGTAAACTGAACACGGGCCGTGCTCACTGAACACCGGGCCGTGCTGCATATTTTTCATAAAAACACCCAGAGACAGAGTCTGAACATGGGGTCATGCTCACTGAACACGCCCCCGTGCTGCACAAAACCAGTCACTTTAATTCAAACGCCTAGATACAGATCCTGAACACGGGCCGTGTCCATTGAACACGGGGCCGTGTCCAGCCTCTGTTTCCGTTTTTATTTTTGTTTTCTGGTCTCGAGACTCTGTTGTCGTCTACTGAGTGATTCTTATGGATCAATACTCAGGAGGCTACAACTACACCTATGAGGAGGATGATTATAGGGAAGATTATTGCACCATTTTTGGTGACCCGCACTCAGTTCAATATTGTGACTTATTTCAACCATCCACTTCATACACCTACTATGAGGAGCCCAGGTACGAGCCATCGACTTCATACACATCCTATGAAGACCCAAGGTATGAACCTTCTCCCTCATACTCATATTTTGATGAACCAAGGTATGAGCCTTCATACTCATACTTTGAGGAACCAAGATATGAGCCTCCACCTTCATATGCTTATTATGAGGAACCATGGCGTGAACAACCCACCTCATATGAGTATTATGAAGAAAAAAATTACGACCCTTATCCATCATATACTTACAATGAAGAACAATGGTGTAAACCATCTACTTCCTATGAGTATTATGAGGAACAAAGGATCGAACATCCGGATTCAAGCTTTGAGGATCCTGATCTTTATTCTATCACCGACATAACCGATAAGATAATAGAACACATTAAAATTATCGAACGTTGCCTAAAAGAATCTCGCACAAGGGAAGAGGAGTCTCACGCAAGAGAAGAGTTAACTTGTAATAAAGAAGAGATAGTTGAAAATGTAAAAATGGAAGAACAAGTAAGTGAAAAACCAACAAATGAGTTAAACAACGAAAAAGGTGAGTCCGACAACGTTCAAATTCAAGAAGAGTCTAATTTTGAAAAAATTAATCTCTTGTCACCTTCTTTCGAAAATCATTGTTTGGTACCCACTCATGCTAAGTTTTTAAAAGAGTTGAACACTAACACTAAAATTGACGAAACGGTAAGCGTTAACATAACAAATGATCAAACCTCGCTAATAAAAGAAGACCCATTTGAAATCAACATTACACCGGTTCCATGTTTTTTTCAAAACTCCTTTATTAGTAATGTTACAATTGATAAAGATCTTTGTGTTAATATAATGCCAAACTACATTTTCGAAAAATTAAGTATTAGTGATTTTTCTCCACTTCAAATACCCATTTTTCTATCCAATTGGAAAGTAATAAAATCAAAATGGATAGTTGAGGATGTCTTGGTCCAAACCAACCAAATGGTAATCCCAACCGACTTTGTCATCCTTGATGACGCTCCTCTAGTGTTGGGACGACCATTTGTAAAAACCCACGAAGCTTTGAAAAACCGGAAGTACAACAATCTATCTATTCAATTAGGGGCATTTAAAAAGAGTGTCGATCTTGAGCGTTCAATGAAATATTCATTCGGCAATAATGACCCCCTAATTGAAGATGAGCCAGAACCACCCGATAAGGATGGTCTAGCCAAGGACCCTTATAAACGTGGCGCACCACGGAGGCATTCCGCGGAACTATCGTTAGTTTTAGATTAGTTTAACTTTTATGTTTTCTAGTTTAGTTTTAATTTTCAGGAATAAAGCACACTCGAAATGGTGAAGGTTACTAAGGGAAACTTGAACCCACACCCCATGCACAAAAACAGAGCCTCCCGATAATTTTGCTTCATTACAGCAAGTTCAGCACGGGGCCGTGCTCAACCCAACACGCCCCCGTGCCCGAGGTTCTACAGAAAACGCCTAGTTCAGGTAACTGGACACAGGGCTGTGTTCGCTGAACACGCCCCTGTGCCCAGCCATCTGTTTATTTTTGGTACTGGCAGTCTGACCACGGGGCCGTGCTCAGCCCAACACACCCCGTGTTCAGCTACCCAGTGACATAAAATCTTGTTTTTAACCCATTTTTTACACATTTTAATCAACCAAAAAACTTATTTTTGGGACACATTGAGGACAATGTGTAATTTAAGTGGGGGGGGGGGGGATGCTAAAACCTTGAATTTTTCAAGTCCTAATAACAAGCCTTACACAAAACTCTATTGGAACCGCTAATCACCCCAAATTTTTTTCAAAAATTTTCATTTTTATCAAAAATTTTCATTTTTTTTACTTGTCTTGGTTTAATTTGGGAATAACAAGTTCTAAAAAGGTTATATTTTTACAAATTTACAACCGATAGCGTCGTGATAAAAAGAACCAACATAAGAAAATTATGAAAAGGCATAACAAATCTAGTTAAAATTTGATTATATATACTTGATCACACTAAAAACCCATTCCCACAAAAAGTGAGTTTTGAGCCTTTATTGAGCATACAAATACACATCTTTAAACTAAATGTTCATTCTTCGTTTCTTGTGTGAATAGCCGCTTGGTTTCTTACAACTCTAGAACTTGCCACGACGATACATTCCCGGTCCTTACCAACTTAAACCCGAGTAAGTAAATTATGGAGGCATTAGGACTAACCCATTTTCATTTCTACACCATTATTTTTTTTTACCACCTACCCAAAATCCCCCTAGTTAACCCCTTTGAGCCTAAACCTTTTCATTTCTTAACCCAAAACAAACACCCTTTTTACCCACCAAAACCTTTTTTCATTTTAAACCCTTTATTTTAGTAAAAAGCTCGGTTTTTCATATGACATTCTATCAAAAAAAAATTGATGATGAAGCCAAATAAATAAATAAATAAACAAGTTTATCAAAAAGAACTTTGTTTGAAGAATTGGTTTATCAAAATAAAAAGTTATAAAAATAAAAAGTCATACGAAAACCGACGCTTTTTACGCCTTTCGCCCTTTTCTACTAACCACTAACCCAACCACCTACCTTTAACCCAAGCCTAACCCGTCCCCAAAGTCCTCTTGATATTTACAAAGGTATATAGTTAAAAAGGAGGAGGATTGATTGCTCGGCAAGCTTATGGTAGGAGTAAGTTCCATGCCACTCTCGAGTGTTTCACTAAACTACATCTTCGGCCGAGTGTTGAGTGATCCCCCGTGAGGTATGTGAACTTGTATATAAATGAAATTTTAAAGAGGCATGTTATGCCTAAATAAATAATTTCTCTTATGTAAAGTTTTAAATAAATCATGACGAATAGGATTGTAATAAATAAAAATAAAACTTAATAAAGAATCTTGGAAATCCCAACACTCTACGACAAGCCCAAAACCTTCTCTTCTACCCATTCCATTTGGGAGTGTAAAGCCAAATTATAAAGAGTTTTGCTTGAGGACAAGCAAAGATTTAATTGTGGGGGTATTTGATGTGTGCAAAATGCAACATATAAATGTCAACAAATGTGGCATAAAACTAACCATTTTTTAGTACTAATGTTGGAAAAAGTGTGTTTTTGTCTTCCTTTTGTATTTTCAAGATTAAATGAGCTCAAATGAACAAAAGAAGCAAAAAGGCAGCTAAATCTATAATAAATACAAGAAAAGGAATAAACGTGGCATGCCTGGCCCCCCGACATCATCTTCCCAAGCAAAAACAAGAGAACAAAAGGCTGAACACGCCCCGTGCTCAATGAGCACGGGGGCGTGCCCAAGTGTTTGCAGAAAAGACAAAGTTGTAGAAGCTTCTATCACCCACCACGGGGGCGTGTCCAGCGGACACGGGGCCGTGGTCAACTCTAAGATTCGCAGAATCTTGGAAAATCTTGATAGTACACGGGGCCATGCCCACCGGACACGAGGGCGTGGTCAACTAATACAGACAAACTGCATTTAATGAAGAAAGAGAATATGGTGGACACGGGGCCGTGCCCAATGGACACGGGGCTGTGTTCGGGCTTCTGTGCAGGCTATAAATAGGGGTGCTTGGCTCATTTGCAAACCATCCCTTGCAAACCACCTCTCTCACACTTCACCCACCCACCACCACCATCACAACCCACATCCACCACAATCATCCATCATAGAGTGTGTGAGTAGTCTCAGGATCCAAGATTGATCGTAAGAGTTCTTGACAATCAAAGGCCATGTTTGCCTAAGTCTCTTACATCACTTGGTGAAGACAAGTGTCTTGTGTAATACTTTTTATTTTTAATCTTTTCGCACTTTTTATTTGGTTATGTATTAATGACTTTAATAACTACTTTCTTATGTTGAAGGTGAATCTTCCTTATCATTTGTCCGTGGTGTCTTGGCGTTATTTAACTGTCTATATAAAATAAAACATTTTCACCATTTATATCTCCACGGTCTATATGGAGATATGTTGGCTACCTGGTCGGGGGTTAAGGGAATGGTTTGGTAAGAGTCTTGCCTTGTTCAGTGTATAGATCCTGCAAGGACCTAGGTCAACTTTAGTAGGACCTCCTTCAATACCCACTGGTATTGGATGGCGGGGGTCCGAACTCCTTGATCCCCTCATATGTAAGCTACTATTAAAACTTTAACCCAACTATTTAGGACTGTATCCCTGCTGACTCAGACTACTTAGCCGAGGGTAACATCACCTTCAAAAGAGGGGCCTACCACATTATGCATTAATAACTTAATTAATTATCTTTCAATAATCCAACCCTTTAGGATTGTAACCTTGCTGACTCAAACTACTAGGTTGAGGGTAACGTCACCTTCAAAATAGGGGCCTACTACAATAACTAAGATAATCTCTTTAAAAGTGCAAAAGTGTGGAAATAATCAAAGGTTACACTAAAGGCGAGTCGGATCCAAGTGATTCATCTTGTCTATCTGTTTTTATTTTTATTTTTATTTTCAGCATTTTTAGTTTTTATTTTCTAGTTTAAAACATTTTTCTAACTTTTGATTTGATTAGACGTTGAGGATAAACCGTTATTAAAAGCTCTTGTGTCCTTGGACGACCTCGGTATCTTACCAACACTATACTACGCTCATGATGGGTGTACTTGCCCATATGTGTGTTTGGTGTTAGTAAAGTATCGTGTTTTATAAATTTAAAACTTGAGTAACGTGTAAAAAGGGCTAAAAATATAACTATAAATCTATACGACACTCACGCACATCAGTATATATGCTACGTGTTTATTTGATACTGGAGCCGATAACTGTTTTGTGTCGTTCGAATTCGAGATCCCCTCGATGTTCGATGTTGAAGTTACCACCGGAAGAACCGTCGCAGTCAATTCTTTTCTTCGTGATTGTACTCTTGAACTCAACAATCACATCTTTCCGATCGACCTCATACCGATGCAACTCGGTAGTTTTGACATCATAGTAGGCATGGACTTTCTTCGTGAAAACCATGTTGAACTTGTGTGCTTTGATAAGATGATTCGATTCTCGCTCACGAATGGTGACCAACTGTGTGTTTATGGTGAAACTCCCTCGAAAGGTCTTAAACTCATGTCGTGTGTCCAAGCTAGCAAGTATCTCCGCAAGGAATACAGAGCTTTCTTGGCTAACATTGTAGTAGCGGAGAAGGAAAAGAAAAGGGTAGACGATGTTCCTGTTGTGCGTGAATTTCCGAATTTTTTCCCCGATGATCTTCCTGGTTTACCGCCAAGTCATGATATCGACTTTCGTATCGACCTCATTCCTGGAGCAAACCCTATTGCTAGAGCTCCTTACCTACTCGCTCCGTCCGAAATGCGCGAACTCTCGAGTCAGCTCCAGGAACTGCTTGATAAAGGCTTCATTCGCCCGATCACCTCTCCATGGGGCGCGCCAGTCCTTTTCGTCAAAAAGAAGGATGGGTCGTTCAGGTTGTGCATCGACTATCGGGAATTGAATAAGTTGACTATCAAGAATCGCTATCCCCTGCCTCGAATTTATGACTTGTTTGACCAGCTACAAGGTGCTACATGTTTCTCGAAGATCGATCTATGCTCAGGTTATCACCAGCTACGCATTCAAGAGGAGGATATACCCAAAACCGCTTTCCGAACTTGTTATGGCCATTATGAATTCGTTGTTATGCCTTTCGGTCTAACCAATGCACCCGCGGTTTTTATGGATCTGATGAATCACGTGTGTAAACCTTATCTCGACCGCTTCGTCATCGAGTTCATCGATGATGTCTTGATCTATTCCAAGTCGAAAACCGAACACGCGCAGCATCTACGTTTGGTTCTCGAGCTACTCCAGGGGAATCGACTCTATGCCAAGTTCTCCAAGTGTGAATTCTGGCTGGAGGAGGTTCAATTCCTCAGTCACATTGTCAATAGTCAAGGTATTCATGTCGATCCCGCGAAGATCGAAGCTGTTAAGAGTTGGGTTGCACCGAAGAACCCGTCTGAAGTCCGTTCTTTTCTCGGACTAGCGGGCTATTATCATCGATTTATCGAAGGGTTCTCTAAAATCGTTGTGCCGCTTACCGCTCTCACGCATAAAGACAAGCCTTTTGTTTGGGGAACTGAACAAGAGTCTGCTTTCCAAACTCTCAAGCATATGTTTTGCAATGCTCCCGTCCTCACTTTACCCGACGGAAACGACGACTTCATTGTCTATTGTGATGCCTCAAACCTTGGTCTTGGTTGTGTTCTCATGCAACGGGACATGGTTATTGCTTACGCATCTCGTCAGCTCAAGATCCACGAGAAGAACTATACAACCCACGACCTCGAGCTAGGCGCAGTTGTTTTTGCGTTAAAGATCTAGTGACACTACCTGTATGGTACCAAGTGTACGATCTTCACCGATCATAGGAGCCTACAACATATCTTTGACCAGAAAGAGCTAAATATGCATCAACGCCGGTGGGTAGAACTTCTCAACGATTACGACTGTGAGGTTCGTTATCATCCAGGCAAAGCAAATGTCGTTGCCGACGCTCTAAGCCGACGAAGCTATTTGCATAACGCTCGTAATGTTCCAGCCAAGCATCATCTCGAAACCCTTATTCGCGAAGCTCAGCATGCGTGTTTTACCGAACGCACTTTGAAGAAGGAAAGGATCTACCACGATGGAGCCCATCTTGTGAAAAATTCGAATGGGATATTCCATTATCTGGACCGAATTTGGATTCCTAAGCGGACCGAATTGTGACAGATTCTGATGGACGAAGCCCACAAATCCCGATATTCTATTCATCCCGGTGCCGATAAGATGTAACAGAACCTTCGCTACAAGTACTGGTGGCCGGGCTTGAAGAGAGATATCGCCCTCTATGATGGAAAGTGCCTAACTTGCTCGAAAGTCAAGGCCGAGCACCAAAGACCCTCTGGCTTACTTGAACAACCCCCGATCCCTATGTGGAAGTGGGAAAGTATAGCCATGGACTTTATAACGAAACATCCGCGCACGCCATCAAGTCACGATAGTATCTGGGTTATCATTGACTGTTTGACCAAATCTACTCATTTTCTGCCGATACGAGAAGACTACAAGGTAGAAAGATTAGCCCGAATCTACACCGATGAGATCATTTTTCGAAATTGGACACCTCGCGACATCATCTCTGCCCGTGATGCTCGGTTTACCTCGCGTCTATGGGAAACGTTTCAAACGGCTCTCGGTACAACGCTTAATCTAAGTACCGTTTTTCATCCCTAAACTGACGGTCTGACTGAGAGAACGATTCATACCCTTGAAGACATGCTCCGTTCGTGTGTCATAGATTCCGGTGGTAATTGGGACGCATACTTACCTTTGGTCGAATTCTCGTACAATAACAGTTATCATTCCAGCATTCAAATGGCACCATTTGAGGCTTTATACGGAAGAAAATGTCGATCGCCTATTGTATGGCACGAGATCGGGCACTCGCAATTAACCGGTCCTGAGCTATTTCAAGAAACGACTGATAAAATCCTCCAAATTCGAGACAATCTGCTGAAAGCTCGGAGTCATCAGAAAAGTTACGCCGATAAACGAAGCAAGCCCCTCGAATTTGACGTTGGCGACCATGTACTCCTAAAGGTATCACCTTGGAAGGGTGTGGTCAGATTCGGCAAGAGAGGAAAGCTCGCGCCTCGATATGTTGGACCCTTTAAGATTCTGGAAAGGATCGGAAAAGTGGCTTACAGACTCGAACTACCGGAGGAACTTAACAATGTCCGCCCGACTTTCCACATTTCGAACCTCAGAAAGTGCCTGGATGATGATGATTTACATGTACCCCTCGAGGATCTTCAAGTAAATGAAACACTACATTTCGTGGAGAAGCATGTCGAGATCATAGATCGCCAAACCAAGCAGCTCAGACGCTCGCGCATTCCCATTGTGAAGGTTTGCTGGGAAGGCAAACGAGGCGCAGAGTTCACTTGGGAACTTGAAAGCGACATGAAGGCAAAGTACCCATAGTTGTTTGTTACGGCTTCGGCCTAATTTCGGGACAAAATTCCCGTAAGTAGGGGAGGCTGAAACACCCCGTGCTTCGAAATTCAAAGTCAAGATTGAAGTCAAAGGGAGAAAAGATTGCTAATTGTGATATGTCTCTCCTTGCTCGATTCCTGTTTGACTTCTTTGACTTATAGATAGTCTTTTTATGCTTTTACGTTAGTTGTATTATGTGGAGTACTTATTAATAATCGAGGTTTAATCGATGTTTATCGCATGTTTTATCGCCTTATTAATTATCGCAATCGAGCTCGCAACTCGAATTACGCGTTCTGGATATTGTTTACGTGTGTGTCTGCCTTTATGTGTTACTTGTGCATGCTTATTTATGTTTATGTTGTGGTGATTAATCGAGACACAATCGCAACTCAATCGCAATCAAATCGCAAACGCTAAACGCAAGTTAATTAGGATGATTGTATGTTAGATATAGTAGTTGGGATTAAAAGTAATTTGATGAGAAACTCTATCGCATCGCAACGCTCAACACTCGAATCGAAACCGCAAAACTCTTCGCGCCAATCACTCCAATCGAGTGGCCACCCGAACGAGCTGCCACCCGAACGGGCTGCCACCCGATCGAGTTGCCACTCGATCGGGTGGCAGCCCGATCGGGTGGCAGCCCGATCGGGTGGCAGCCCGATCGGGTGGCAGCCCGATCGGGTGGCAGCCCAATCGGGTGGCAGCCCGATCGGGTGGCAGCCCGATCGGGTGGCAGCCCGATCGGGTGGCAGCCCGATCGGGCTGCCACTCGATCGACCAGCCACTTTCCTGCTTTCCATTTATGGAAACCCTATAAATACCCCTCATATGTCAACATCACTTGATGTTGACAGCTCTCACTCGACCAGCTCGCTCCAGCCTACTTTTCTTCCAATATCTCACGATTCTTGTAAGTTTTCAACCTAAATCTTGTACTTTCTTGATCTACACGCACTCCTACACCTTTCTATCTTTTGAAACTTAACTTTTAACCGTGAAATCACTAGATTTGAGGTGTTCAAGGATGATGTCATCATGGTGTTCATAAGAACTTTATGTTTTGGCTTCAATCCACCAAGAACAACTTAGATCTGAACGATTTCCACATAAATAAACAAAGATCTTTCAAAGATCTAAACATATTCAAGGTGAAAAAGATTGGAAGATGGTTTTCAAGCTTTCTTTCAACTATTTTACACTCAAAGCACTCAAAACCGATAGGATCGGAGCTTGATCTAATCTTCTACTCCCTCTTGTTGATGTGTTGGTTCAAGATCTGGATTCTATCCATGAGAATACTGATTTCGGGATGAACATGAAACACCGTCTCGAACCGTTAACTGGTCAGACTAGGGTGGTTCCTGTCCGATCGGGTCACTAAGTCTTGGCGAGGTTTCTGTTGTTTGACACGTTACCATATGTAACACCCGTCTAATTTATTTAAGGGTTTTCGTATATATTACGAAAAAAAAAATATGAGATTATAAGTAATTACTGTCGATTAACACGGGTGACTTAAAACTTTTACAACTTAAAAATAATACAGTTTAACAACTACTGAATTTCCATTTAAAATGACTACGAAACAACGTGCGGAAGCTTTAATCTCGTGTGTTCGGTTCTTGTACGCTGCTTGATCTTCATCCGGGTACTCACGACATTCACCTAAAATCAAAACCAACTCAAAAGTTAGTTTTGATAGTCAAGTAACAGGGTTAAACGAGTTTGGAGTTCAGAATAAACGAAATACGAAAATTTTAAATTTTCTGCCACTGGCTTACGGACCGTAAGACTGGACCCTTACGGTCCGTAAGCATGTCTCGCGACACGCGATGATGACAGGTGATTATGTCGCGCCACGCGGGGAATACCATTTTCCAGCAAGTTCAGATCTGTGTCCTGCATTTTTCAGCAACGATGGTTTTTACGGAAACGGCCATAACTTCTTTGTTATTGATCCGTTTTACCCGATTCTTTTTCCTACGCGTCCGTAATTTAATTATCCATCTAATGGAGTTAAAATACAACATCCTACAAAAAAAAGATTTCAGACTTTTAACTCTTCGGCTTATTACCCTTTTTACCAACTTTTGACCCGTTCGTGATTTCATCATCAAACGTGTTTATTTGACCCTTATATCACCTATACTTCTTCAAACTAATGTAATATACTATGTTAAATTCTAATTACCGGTTTATTACACAATTTAAACCCGTTTTCACTAGTATGCTTATTTTGACCCGTTAAGGATATTTTAAGCACCTTTAAGCTTGAAATCGCTTTCATTCATTTCTAGCATCTTATTCCTACATTCCATATCAAGTAATCTTCAACTACAACTCTTTGTGTGTTGGATTTCAATGTGTCTATCTATATGTTCCGAGTTTTTACCCTTCGGATTGTTATTTTACGGCAAGACTCAAATAGAGCTATTTGACTAATATAATACCTCTTTCGGCTTCTATACTTATTCTAAGTATTTACCTAATCATAAGACTCATTTCCAAACAACTTTTAAAGGTTGTTTGTTCGAATTAGCCAACAAGGGCGTTTTGGTCGATTTTGGTCTTTTTACTACGAAGGACTCTCTTTCCAATTATTCGACCAAAATAGGACTTTTAACTACAACATAAATATGCGTACCTGGCCCGGATCGACAAGTAGACCCGATTTATACCTTGTTTTCATTATCACACAATCAATAGTGACGACATTATCCGACTTGCTAATCGATCCTGTTAGCATAAGACTTGACAACCGCATTAGTCGATAATGTCAAATGGTGTTATCACCACCATTCGGCCCGTTTGGACTATATGCCCAACGTTATCTTTTAATCAAAAACATCGCTTTTGATTTCAAATTCATACATCCATCCCATCCCGGATTTTATTACCATACCCTTTTTCTTTTACCCTCTTTTCTTACAAATTCAATCCATTTCGGCTTACGCCATGGGTATCCTTTTATCCTTGATTTACATTAGTCGACACTTGACCAATTTCCATTTTTGCCCTTTTTCCCTTATTACTAGATTACACTACAAGGTAACCTTAACGAAAATCCACAATTCCAATATTATCATTATCCCGTTTACAACGTATCGAATAAACGAGTATTCTACATAAGTGCGTAAATTACACTTACCTCGCATCCACGCCATGCTTTTCTTTCCGTACTTGCTCCGTTTGACCCGCTCCCTCCTCCAAGCTTTCACCTAGCTTGTTACGCGTCAAACTATTGTCAATCATTTACAAGGCTGTTAAATTAGTCATTAACAATCACGACTATTCCACCTCACTTATTTTCTATGTCAAAGCTACTGTTTGACTTCATGCTTAGTTAACTTAGTTTATCAAAGTTAACTGCTTTAAATCACATGGGTTACAACATTAAGTTTAATTCAACCTAGTATTTAGAACCCTTTTCATAAGCTTTAACGCATAATTCTTTATAATAATCAAATCTGCGTTTTTACCCAACTTTTAGCATTTTAATCCTCACTTAGGCGTTTCATCAAACACCTAGCGGGTCAGACTTTTATATCATCAAAACCAAGTTTATGACTTGTAATTATCATCTAAATTAACTTCAATTAGACAATTCTACACAAGTCTTAACATCCATATTTCTGAAATTTACTCTTAAATTCATATTATGCTAGAGCAAGATCATAAATTCTAGGGTTTATCAAGTTTTCTTCAAGTTCATTAATCACCTACAATGGTGATTATGAACTCTATAATTAACATGAAATATTTTAACAAGATTTCACCTAGGGTTCATCCCTAGACACCATATCCCTTCTAATTTCATTCATGCATGACACAATCAAGCTCAATTTCAGTTTTTTTTTTCACAATTAACCTAGAACTTGAGATGAATCAAAATACAAGAATTTTGCATACCTTGTGATCCCTTCAGTGAAGTGATCACTAATTCGTGTTTAGAACTTGATTTGGGACTGAATTGAACCTCCAATTTGATCAAATTTGACATGCATTAAGGTTTGGTGGGGAGCCAGTGTCGCCCCCTGTGTTCTTGTTCGACCAGGACCTCAATTTGAGGTGTTTGGTTTTATTTATTTGTTTTAAAACTAATAATAATAGTTTCAAATTTAGCAACATTGGTCCCTCCCCTTTTGTTTAACTTATATCTTGGCAATTTAACTTTATTCATGCTTTAAAATAAGACAACCAACTAACTAGGTTATTTATTTCCTAGTCGGTTTAGTAGGTTCGGGAAGTCATAACCCGTTTTACTTTAAGTCCCGTTAAATTGGGCCTTTTATCTATCCTATTTTTCTTGAAAACTCTGATTCACTTTAAATAAATATTAGGATTATTCAATTTATTCCTAATATTTGCCGGTTTACTTTTACCACTAACGGTATTTTCCCGTCTTTAGTATTAACGGGGTTTAATTACCAAACCCGATTTCGGGGTGTTACACCATACAGTCTCGAGAAAATGCAAACTATCAAAAACAACCAATTGTAAAGACGAACAGGTCATCTGGGACGGATTGCCGTCTGATTGGATTGACGTCCGATCGGATTGCCACCCGACCGGACAGCCACCCGATCGGCTTGCACCTTGGGTCCCACACTTAACTATTATTTCAACTTCTAAGGTTTGAACATCGAACGGATTGCCGTCCGATCGGATTGTCGTCCGATCGGATTGCCATCCGATCGGATTACCACCCGACCATGTGATGTTTGACTTCAACACTTAAACAATTTTCAGCATGTTCAATGCATACGGATTGCCACCCGATCGAATAGCATGTTCAATTCGACCGACCTGAAAGGTAGAGATACTTCTCTATTTTCAAAGTACTACAACAAAAACTTCAAAAGACAAGCCATCATACACAAACACATCCATCCCAAACGAGGTAACAATCCACTCGCATGGTCACCCGATCGGATGACCATCCGAACGGATTGTCACCTGATCGACTGGCCATCCGATCGGATTGCCATCCGATCAGATTACCGTCCGATCCCTTGACACCTTGCATCGTTTTACGTGCCATTTATCGTTAGTGCTATCGTTCTGATCAGGCTAATTCCGCTCTAGCGCTCCCTTCAATCCATCATCGCTGTGAGTATACTCGAACCCTTTTTGCTTTACGCACTTTTGGCTGTTACATACGTTACTTATACTAAATCACATCGAACACACTACGCAATACTTTAACGCTAACCGTTACCGCATGTTATACGTGACTTAATGAATGCTTGTTTGTTATGTTTACACATGAAATGTTGTCTACCTGCCTTAGCAACGATAGTACTATAGTTTGGACTCAGCACCTGTTCACTCAGGGGTTGTTAAGGACAATTAATTACATGGCTCACTGTGGTGAGTGTGTATTACGAACTGCCTTGGGCAGTCAACCCGCAGTCATTGGTATCGATAGTTTCATGTCGATAACTTACGTGCTTCATTTCACACTGTGTACGTGCTGGTTATGCGTAAACGATTTCGAACTCTATTATATCTATCAAACTTGTATGCTCACCTTTACACTATGTGTATTGACTTTTATTTTAACGTATGTGGCAGGTGCTTAAGATGTTTAAATGCTTGGCTTGCTGTGAAATCGATGCTAGGCAAGGTCTAGAAACAAATAAACGAATTGTCTGTATTTGAAATCTGAGTTGTCAGAACAGAACAATTTGACTAGATTTTGTCTGTAATAATTATGTTACTTTTTATGTCATGGTATGGGATGTGATGCTTTAAATAATTGGTAATTATAGTTGTTATGGAAACTTCTGGACAATCTGTTTCGCTTAGTGCCACGCTCCGATGTTTCCGCCATCGGTTGGGGTGTGACAAAACTGTAAAATTAAATACCAAGAAACCCAAGGGACAAAATTTCGAAGTTCAAAGAACAAAGGCATATTATCACAATTACAATTAACCTCTTCATTTACCAAGTAGACGCGTTTTTAAACTCTATAAAAGACCAATGATTACTTTTGATTCAAAACATCAACAAATTGTCCTACAAATCACTTTCTGTCAAAATTTGTTCCAAATCACAAAACCAACAAAAAATCTACATGGTAAACTTCAGCTTCTACCACTGGTCAGACACCAGCGATGTTAAAACCCAATTCTCGATGTGGTCACTCAAAGAACAAAGAACAGACGAAGAACTAAACAGGAAAGTCGAAAACATCAATGACACTAATTACAACAAAACCTGGAACAGCATAGCATTGCTCGATGAAGTCCTCCACTCTCCTCCATCAGAGTTCCAGAAGAATGCCGAAGAGTTTCTGACACAACTTCTAAAACAGGATAAGAAAATCTGCCACATGCTAACTGACCTGAAATTCAAAAGAGAGCATGAAATCACATGGAGAAAGGCCAGAGTCTACGAAATCCTAGCAAGTGTTAACTCTAGCGTGTAATACTTTATAAATATTTCATTAAATTTCTATTTTTCTATGTAGTAGTTCATTTTAATAATATAAACATGCATCTTAACATATTCTAAAATGTCAGTGTAAATAAAAACTCTCAACATCATCAACAGTTAAACAAAATAAGAAACAAACCTAAAATGCAAAGGTCTCTTCTCAACTGTTGTAGCACATATGACTTTTCACGATATTGCAGGAATCTATCCTTTCTATAAAAGGAGAAAATATTCCTGACCCAAGAAAACCTGACTTTCGTTTTACCGAAAATCCAACAATGCAACTCTCCCATCAAAGAATATAGCACATGCAACTTTTCACGATGTTGCAACAATGATACTGCAACATCGATATTGAAAGGTTGATGTGTGATGGGAAGCTTCATTGAAACGACGATGTTGGAACAATGATACCGGAACGATAACATGTAAACATAATCAACAAACATTCGAACAAAGAAGTGTAATCAGAGATTAGCGACTGAATCACGAGAAAGATGCATTTGAGAGAGAGAGAGATACGCTCACATATATGAGCGAGCGAGATTTGAATGTATACCCAGATAATTATATCTTATTTATAAGATTAGAATATATGGTTTGAATTTTGAATGTGGAGCCATAATTTTGAATCTCGACAGATGTTTATTGGGAACTGATGTTTGATTATAAAATGTTGAGGGCAGATGTTTAAACAAATTTTAAATGATATTTGAATCTCGACAGACCTGGTTTGGATTTTAAAGTGGGCCAGGCCTTTGAGAGAGAGAAGGGGGTTTGAATTTTGAATATTTTGCAATGCTCAAGAAATTAGCATTAATTACTTATTTAATTTGCAACAAATAGTTATCAAGATTTTTTTTTTTATTTTTTAACTTTACTTTAAATTTTATCATGAAAACAATGTTGGAGGAACTCTTATCTCATTGGAATGTAACGATTAGGTAAAATGGTAATTTCATTGTAATTCTAGTTTTCATTTGATAATTTCAATCTATCACTAATTAACACCATCAACAATAAAAAAGTGAGCAGTGGCTATTTTTTTCCTATCAGTGGATACCCAACAGTTTTTTAAACACTGATGTTTGGTCAGTCAGTGGTCAACACGAAGATTGAAGAAACAGAGGTTGTATTTCAACAGTGAATAACTTTTAACAATCAAATGTTTGAACCAACACAGTTGTTGTAACAGGCTTTTAAACAGATGTTGGGGCTTAAACAGATGTTTCGCCTTATATATCAGTTGTCTGGATTTAAACAGAAGTTTGACCTTAAACAGATGTTTGCCCATAAACAGAAGTTTGGCCATAAACAGATGTTTGGCCTTAAACAAATGTTTGAGCTTAAACATCTGTTTGCAAAAAAAAAAGACCAATTTCAAGAATACTATACCCAAACAATCAAAATGAGGAGCTTAATAATCATCCAAGTGTACTTGATTTTTATTTATTAGTATAAAAATGAAACAACTGTTCAATTTATAGTACAGATCAAACCACTGAAGTGATGTGATAAATACTGTTACTTATAAACACTGTTGTGATAAACACTGATTTCATAAAAATTGTTACATATAAAACACTGAGGTGATGACATCTAACAACCTAACAGACTATAAAACACTGATGTGAAAAACACTGTTACATATAAACACTGTTAACATAAACAAAGGTTTGAGTTTAAACAGATGTTTGCCCATAAACAGTAGTTTGGCTATAAACAGATGTTTGGCCTTAAACAAATGTTTGAGCTTAAACAAATGTTTGCCCATAAACATTTGTTTGCAAAAAAAAGACCAATTTCAAGAATACTATACCCAAACAATCAAAATGAGGAGCTTAATAATCATCCAAGTGTACTTGATTTTTATTTATTAGTATAAAGATGAAACAACTGTTCAATTTATAATACAGATCAAACCACTAAAGTGATGTGATAAATATTGTTACATATAGACACTGTTGTGATAAACACTGTTACATCAACCATCTCATTCGATTCAACAACAATGTCTTCAAATCACCGGATTAGATCATGAACCCATATTAGAGGTTAAACAAAATCACAACAGGACCACATGAATAATATCATTTCCATTTTTACTTCAATGCACTTACATGATAGGGTGATTTGGGATTTTGTAAAAATGTTTGTTTTTGTACTTCTTTACAAAATAAGATGTTGACCAAAATTCAAACAGATGTTGACCAAAATTCAAACAGATGTTGACCAAAAGTCAATCAAATGTTGACCAATAGTCAAACAGATGTTGACCTTAAACAGATGTTTGGTTTAAGGCCAAACATCTGTTTAAGTCCAAATATCTGATATAGAAGGCGAAACATCTGTTTAAGGCAAAACATCTGTTTAAGGTCAAACAATTGTTTAAGTCAAAACCTCTGATATAAAAGGCCAAACATCTGTTAAAGGCCAAACATATGTTTAACCCTGAACAGATGTTTAACTTAATAAGATCTACTGTCTTCTCACACTGTTTTCCTCTTCAAAACACTGTTCAACCTAACATGGGTTTCCATTAACTATTGACCAAAATGCAAACAGATGTTCAAACCACTGTTTGTTATTGTACTTCTTTACAAAATTACATAGAATTCAAGAAAACGAAACAATGACTTAAAGAACTATAATTTAACACATAATCTAATCGGGCAAAGCAATCTATTATCTGACAATTCCCTGCTGTTTACAACATGAAACACAACATCATCATCTGCAATAATAAGATGATATTAAAAATTACATAATAATACTTATTCAGCTTAAAATTACAACGAAATTTAAAATCTAACAACACCAAGAAATTTACGAACCTAACAGCAAAAATTTTGTGCTTTTAGCTTAAAATTTAGTGCTTTTAGCTTTAAACTCCATCAATGTATATCTTCGACAATCGCCATGAACTCCACGGAAGTACTCAATGCATCAACATCAGGATTTATAGAAACCTGATCTCTCGTGAACAGACCAAGATGCATTACATGAAAACACTTCTTCAGCTGTTGAAGAGTAGCCCTGTCCTCATATACTTAATCCTTAACTTTGTTCATAAAGAGCTGCTTTAAACCAAACTTTATGCTTCTTTTAATACAAAAAAGGCAGGAAAGACCATTACTCGAGTAAGATAAAATCTTATCTTACAACAGTAGCAGATCCTTTCTTGCGTTTAGTAGGAACTACCGCGGCTTCTACATCATCATCATCTGCCCAGAGTCATATATAATCATCATTTAGTCATAAGCAAAAATTATTTTAAATGTACATTTAAAAATCTTTATTTGTGTTTAATTTAACTTTATGCTTCTTTTAATACAAACCTATAATAACCCATAGCAGATTGTATCACTTTCAAACAACTGGGATTAGACTGAAATATAAAGCGAGAATTAGAGTATATCACTTCAAAATTAAAAACTCAAAATTTCAAAATTGGAGTAGCAAAAATCACATACTTTAAACGATGTTGGAACAATGATACTGGAAACAACTGTAGAACAATCATCATCATCATCTGCAGCAGATCATCACAATCATCATTTAGTCACAACTCAGATAACAAAACTTTAGTAAAAATCAAAAACAAAAACACATACCATGATCAAGGCAAACCACATATCACCAAAAAAAAATTTCCGAAAGTGGGTCAGAGAGAGCTTCAGTTTTCTCTTATCCTTTATGAACAAATGCCGCAGTATTGAGAAGAATAGATTTGAGGGAGAGATACATATCGTCCGTTCAAGTTGCAACTCTCCCATCAAAGAAGGTAGCACATGCAACTTTTCACGATGTTGCAACAATTATACTGCAACATCGATATTGAAAGGTTAATGTGTGAAGGGAAGCTTCATTGAAACGACGATGTTAGAACAATGATACTGGAACGAAGTTTATATAAGGAGCAGTGGTTAGTTATAACAGTCCTTAGCACATGCAACTTTAACATGGATTTGTCTTCAACAGTGGATAGGCCTCATCAGTCTTTAAGTCCATCAGTCTTTATAAGGAGCAGTGGTTAGTTATAACAGTCCTTAGCATGATCAGCTGTTATAACCATTCCATAACACTTTGAGAGGAAGCAAGGGTCGGTCTATTTAATTGAGAGGAATAATTGCATTACATCCCTGTTGAAAAATAGAATTGATAAATTTAGGGAAAGTGAGGTTGAAAGATGATAACCCAACAGTGGAGGATCTCATTCTACAGCTTCAATAAATTCAAGGGTATTCTCAAATAATAGTTCCTGGATGCTTACAAAGAAGCAGCACTTTGGACATCTGTTGTTCTTCAAACATCTATGATCTATTATCTATTATATATAATAAATGAAAGTTATTTGGCCCAAATAACTTTCTCATTTATTATACATAATAGATAGAATAGATAATAGATAATAGATATTTGAAGACAACAGATGTCCAAAGTGATGTTTCATGGGAAGCATCTAGGAAGAATTACATGAGAATACCGCTTAATTTATCGAAGCTGTAGAATGAGATCTCCACTGTTGGGTTATCATCTTTCAACCTCACTTTCCCTAAATTTATCAATTCTATTTTTCAACAGGGATGTAATGCAATCATTACCTTATTTAAGATACCTTCAACTGCATCTTCTGATAAATCAACATTCATTTCACTCAAATGATAGCTTCAACTGCATCTTCAATCATGAACTATCTAAAGAAATGGATGAAATCATCCAAAAATACCCAATATAAAACTAATTAAACATCCAATATTCTTGAGTACTCACCATTAATGTGATGACGAATATAAAATCAAACCCTAAAAGCATACAAATCATAATGAAATATGAAATCAGGTAGTTGTATAACAAATCATTATATTATACGAAATAACGAAGAAGAAGAAGAAGAACTGACTACAAAGTGTATTAACAATTAGCAAAAGAATAACAATTATCTGATTTATGTGCGGCTCTTAACTACATTCCGTAGAATGTGTAATTAGAATGGCCATTTTTACCTTACTTGACAACAATAGGAAACAAAATCAAACAACAATAGCAAGTGGCCAATCAATCAACCTCAAAATCATATAGAAGCCTAAAAATAAAATGAAAATTAGATAAGTGAACATCAAAACTGAACAGGAAACCTGACCAAAAATTAACCAAACACCTGATGTTGAATGCACTGTAGATGTTGAATCCACTGTAGATGTTGAACCACTGCTGTTTCAAACAGATCATACCTCGGGAACTGGAAATTTAAAAGGATCGGCTTCAAAGGCTTCAACAATCGGAAGATTCAAATCTCAAGCAAATGAAACCCTAATTTCAAAAAGAATAATCGGTGAACATATTCACAGATCAATATTCAACAGATGTTGTACTCATATCATCACCGTTAAGAAAAAAACCCTTAGTTTCTGAACATATTCAAACATACCAGTTCATGGCGGAAATCTAGCCGCAGGTAAGCGGATCTGAACTTTGATGACCATCGATGACAACAACCTTGGAACCATATGATGATATTAGGAGTAGAAATTAGGGTTTAATTAGAAACTTTGTAAGAAAATAAGCAGAACCCTTAGCCGGCGCCCCATCTCTCGATCTATCTCTCGAACGAAACCCTAGCAATGGTTACATGAAAAGACCCAAAACACAAAGGATTAGTATAAATAAGAGGAAATCATGGAAGTATTTCAATAAATAAAGAAGAACAAACCTTTTGAATGAAGATAATCGATGAACAAAAGAAGATTTTATGGTGGCGTCTGGAAGAAGATTAGGGTTTGGATGGAGAGAATGATCTCAATAATTGAAGGATGTAGGCCAAAATCTAATTTGAAGAGATGATAAAGGAAAAAAAGGGGACGGAGCACTGTTGGGCCGGAAAATGGAACTGAGGATGCCCTAATCAAGTGACACGTGGCCCAAATCACTTTCATTTATTATATATATTAGATAATAGATAAAAACTTGAGATCCTACATTGTCACTATCTCTCTCAGCAAATTTAAATCGAGCGACACGGTTGTCCAAATCGCTCGAACTTCGCTCGCCGCTCACTCGAAATATTTACTGCTCGGAAAATGCTCGCTTGATTTGTGGCTCGATTTTAAATGAGCCGCTCTGCTAGGTTCTGTTTGTAAACGAGCCAAGCACGAGCAAAGGTCCGCTCGGTTCGGCTCGACTTGTGAACAGGCCTATACGCAGACATCTTTACCAAGGGCCTATCATATCCCCTATTCCATACTTTAATTAGTCTTGAAATGCAAGGGGATATTATGCTTGTATTTATTTTGTATGTTTATCTCCAAGAAATACTCTCTTTGTATTGTACCATATATAATCATATATACAGGGTTATAGTTTCTAATTAAGATTATCAATTATCCATATCACAAACACTTTTATTTAAAACAAACATCGCGATTTTAATACTTTTAAGTGTTTGAATGGGACGCCCATCAAAAAATATGTCATGAATCGTTCACTAAATGTAACACCCATATTATAATATGTATAGTTAATGATATTATTAATAGAAATGATATGTTTAATCACATTTGGCTTTAAAACATATTTATCAACTCTAGCAATACTAGTCTAGATCTTGATACATATCAAGATTCTGGTTCCATTCTAGCTTCGAAAATTGACCAACGAATAATAACTTTGTCCGGGCACAAAATCAGACGGTACTGCATTGGTTGCGATAACTGGTTCATCGATTTGAGAGATGAGTTTGAACGAATATGGACCACGGAAAGATGGGTCAACATCCACTGCCCAAACCGCGCCCCATATGTTCTTCATCAATCTAAACTGTTGTGAACCATCTGATGCCACCCCGACCGAGCTAAGGCCACCATCTCCTGCACAAAACTCTATTGTCATTGCGAACCAATAAGGGTTCGCCATTGCATCTATCTTGAACGCGATGTTGGTACTACCGTAGTTGCAAGGCACCCTAGACATACACCAATTCAAAGATGTAACTAAATATGTCAAATTGAAATTTCTACATTATAGAACATTAGCTTTAAAGTTTTGGCATATTTTAATATGAACCTTCGATATTGGACATCAACGCGACCAAGATTACGTAGAGCATCAGCTTGTCCTGGACTTGACATTTCACCAAAAGCGGTTCCACTTAAATCAAAAGCGAATGGTACATCGTTACACGCACCAGGGCACTCGTCGGTTATGGTCACCGTAATGGGGATCGTTGAGCAATATGGGACTCGGGTACATAAAATCTGAAGTAGTAATGACAATGAGAAACAAAAGTTTTTAATAAAATGAAGTTAATTAGTTGGAAACTTGTACAATGTACATTAATTACCTGATAACAATTTCCACACCCTTTGCCTTTCAAATATATATTTGCATTTCCTGCTGCTATCATAGCAGAGAATGGCGGAAATTGAACGTCGTTGGACCATCCACAACCTCCTCCTGCATAGTCAAGAAATAGAGGTCGTAAAGACTCGATTGGTTTAGACATAAGTTTATATGTATATGAGTGTACATGTCTAAGTCTCCATGGTAGTGGAACAAAAACTTTTTAGTTAGAGGTCATCCTATGGTTCTAGTCAGTACGAATTTCAACTAGGGGATCCAACTTTTGTTCTTTATTTAAAGTCAGATTTTATATATAAAAATCCAACAAATTCTGGTGACTGAGAGTTAGTGGACCCTCTTAACCCCTAGATTCCGCCAGAGTCTATAGGTATGCATAATAAGCTAATTCGATATTAAATTACCACTTCCAGCTCCATATGGCTCTCCGTACCAAGTTGCCAAAGCCGGCGAAAACCCTTCTAGCTCGTTAGTTTTAGCAAGGAGCATATGGGAAGAGATCAAAACAAAGATCAACAAGAAGTTTTGAACGTTTAAAGCCATTTCACTTAAAAAAAAAGAACCACTGTTAAAACCCAATGTGCAAGATACAGATTTTGGTGGAGGTATTTATATATGTCTTCATTTGAAGATTTATTAAGTCAACAACACATAAATAGGATAATTTTGAGGATAGATATCCAATCAAACCTCCATTAAGATGACTTGTTCGATATTGATCCATATTTTATTACTCACATGTGAAATAAACCATCTAAATTAAAGGAGAATCAAGTATATTATCGGAACACTAGGTTTTTTTAATTTGGAGTGAAGTTCGCATGTGCACAGTGCACATAGCTTTTTGACCATGGAATTATATGTGTGTGTATGTAATAATTAATTCCTTAGTTTGGTTTTTCTAACTTGTACCTTAAATTTGGTTAGATCTTTTAAATTTGAATCCGAATTCGGTTTGGTTTTTCGTTTCAAATCTTTCTAAATATTGAAGGAAACCGAAAACCAATTCAATGAACACCCCTACGTGTGAATGCTTAATTTCTAGCTAGCTTGGGCGCGTGGAATTAGAGGAATATATATTTGATTCAATTCTTTTGGGGATGGATGAATGCTATACAAACATAAGTTACACATGCTACTAGTAAAGATTATTGTATGCTAATTTAAAAAAAAAAAAAAAATTGTGTATGTAAAGGTCAATATCACATTCTTAAGCAAACTTAAAATCAATAAATTGACTTGTAAAATGTTGATGGCACAAAATGAGATGCAACTCCTAACTTTGATGTTCTATCATATATCAAGTTCATTCAGCTTCTACAACAACCAATGTGTTTACTAGGAGCAACTTCATCAACATCAACAACAATAATTTCTTTCTTTCCATCAAGATTTGGACTTGACTCATTCTTCTTGGCATCAAGACTCTTTTGACTAGCAATTTCATATATTTTGGTGATCATTTGGAGAAATGCATCTTCTACATTCATATTATCCTTTGCAGAGGTCTCCATGAAGCATAAATTCTCTAGTTGTGCTAGCTTTTGCCCGTCTTCGACATCAACCTCTCTCAAATCTATCAAATCTGACTTGTTGCCCACAAGAACAATAACCATGTCACGATCTCCAAATTCTCGAAGTTCATGTAGCCATTTCTTTAAATTCTCAAAAGTCCCGCGTCTTGTGATGTCATAAACCAACATCGCGCCTAGTGCTCCTCGGTAATATGAACTTGTTATAGCTCTAAACCTATAGTCGAAATATTAAAACTCGTTACAAACGTTGTTTAACAGAATTATAAAGAAAAACGCATAGAGTCGAATGTACCTTTCTTGTCCAGCAGTGTCCCATATTTGAGCCTTCACTATCTTATCACCAACCTTAGTATTCCGGTAAGCAAATTCGACACCAATTGTTGGCTTTGAATCCAAATAAAACTCATCCTTCGCAAACCTCGACAAAAGATTGGTTTTTCCAACAGCTGAATCTCCGATTAAAACCGTCTTGAATAAGTAATCACATGAGTCTTCATCAACACAAGGATTAGCCATCTAATTTGTTTGTGTTTGGAGTTAAAAATGTATATCATAGTCAATATAAAGCAGTTAGAGAGGCATAATTAATAATTGTGCACAGTGTGCACAATATGGACAGGAAGTCAGGAACATGATGAGTGTCGTTGTTACTTTGTTTTTGAGAAAGGCATGCTCTACTAAATCAAAGTTTAGGATGGGGTGGGGCCCTATTCCTATAATCATGGCCAATGGTATTCATGTTTCATTTGAGCAATGATGGGATAACTTAATTCATACCCTTAATCCATTCAAAATTTGTCGCATGAATTAGTTTAATTATTCTTTATTCATTTCAAACAACTTATACTATGAAAATTTGTCGCATGAATTTATTTAGTTTAATTATTCTTTATTCATTTTAAACAACGATACTATGAAAAGACAGAAAAACCGAATAACTGAACTGTAAACAAAAAATACTGAACAAATTAAGAAGAGTAAAATGTCATTTTAGTCCTTGTGATTTGGGTCATTTTGTTAGTTTAGTTCAAAGGGTTTTTTTTCTCGTTTGTGGGTCCAAAAATGTTTCACCGTTGCCATTTTAGTCCACTGGGTCAACTTCATCCATTATTTCTGTTAACGATAATGGCAATTCGGTCATTTTATATGGCCGAATTGTCCTTTCTAGTTAACAGAATTACATATAAAATGACCGAATTGCCCTTTTCGTTAACAGAAAAAATGGATGAAGTTGACCCAGTGGACTAAAATGGTAGCGGTGAAGCCTTTTTAGACACACAGGCGAAAAATGAAACTTTTTGACTAAACTGTCAAAATGGCCCAAACCACAAAGATTAAGAAACCAACGGGTTACAATCGGTGCATGGGCGTAGCTTAGAAGGTGGCCGGGGGGGCGCCCGACCCCCCGAACTTTTCTTCAGTAGTGTTATATATGTAGCTTTTGTATAGAAATTTTTGGGTATATACGTTTTCGACCCCCCCGGTTCTATAGAAATTTTTGGATATATACGTTTTCGACCCCCCGGTTATTCGGGTCAAGATTCGCCACTGAATCGGTGAACAAGGAGATAAAATGATATATTTTCATTTCACCTTAAACATGAACAAAACCCCTGTTTAAATTCTAAAGCTAAAGTTTAATCTATTGTTAACTCGTAAATATAATATTTTCGCCACTGAATCGGTGAACAAGGAGATAAAATGATATATTTTCATTTCACCTTAAACATGAACAAAACCCCTATTTAAATTCTAAAGCTAAAGTTTAATCTATTGTTAACTCGTAAATATAATATTATTAGGGTTAGGATCAAATAAGAAGTTTATTTTGGATAAGAAGTGTAGGAAGCAATAGTAGAAGGACATGTGGCAAAATTTAAAATAAAGAGGAAGTGTATTTTAGTCAGTCTTATCCTTTCTTTTTCCTTCTTCTCCCCAGTAACTTCAAAACCCACCATCTTCAACCATTTCTTCACTTTCTATCTCAATAATCACAACATTATTGTGCGATTTTCGTCACCAATCAATGATTCAAACACCCGATCAACGTGTTCTTCAGCTTTTTTGAAGAAAACCCAGTTTAATTTCATACAAAATCTCGTTTTTTCCGGTGATTTTGAAGATAATCACTCGATCCGTTCGATTCGTTCTATTCGATCGCTGATAAGTGTTTGAATCATTCAAATTTTGTCAATCATTGAAGAAATCGGCTTCGATCCATGTAAGAAATTCTTTAATTTCATTTTTATGATCTGTGTTTTTGATTTAGTCATTGTGTTTTACGATCTTGGCGGGGGTCCGGGGGTAGCACCCCTGGTAGCAGGGTTCCAGGGGCGGCAGCCCCTGGCGGGGTCCAAGGGGCAGAGATCTCTACTTCCTGGTTCAGACAATTCACAGACAAAACTATTGTCCTGGTTCAATGCGTTTTAGAGAGAACAATTTCTTTGGTGTTTTTAGGCCATTGCGTTTTAGGACTAAGACATTTTTATGTGTTTTCTGGCCATTGCGTTTTAGAAAAAACACATTTTTGAAGTGTTTTTAGTCATTGCGTTTTAGGTAAAACACAATTTTAGGTGTTTTCAGTCCATTCCGTTTTAGAGAGAACACTTTCTTTTGTTTTTTTAAGCCATTGCGTTTTAGAAAGGAGACAATTTTAAGTGTTTTCTGGCCATTGCTTCCATAAATAAAACATTTTTTTGTGTTTTTTGTACATTGCGTTTTAGGTAAAACACATTTTTATGTGTTTTCAGTCCATTGCGTTTTAGAAAACAGACATTTTAAGTGTTTTCTGGCCATTGCGTTTTAGAAATAAGACATTTCTTTGTGTTTTTTGTGCATTGCGTTTTAGGTAAAACACATTTTTATGTGTTTTCAGTCCATTGCGTTTTAGAAAGTACACTTTCTTTTGTGTTTTTAGGCTATTGCGTTTTAGAAATAAGACATTTCTTTGTGTTTTTGTTGTATTGCGTTTTAGAAAAATGTCATTTTTTAGGGGTTTTTTTCCATTGCGTTTTACGCAACTGGGTTTTTTCCATTGTGTTTTACGCAACTGGGTTTTAGAAAAAAATTCCAAAATATAGCAATAGTATACTCGTTTTAAAGATAAAAAACGATCGTTTTTTTGGTGCAATTTTTATAAAAAAAATAATGTCGTATGAAAGAGTTATTAACGTTTAAAAAATGGGAGGAATTGGAGGGAAGATAAACTATTGCCTTGGATTGACTAGAATGCCTCTAAACAAACTCACGCGTCTCTTTTCTTCCCTTCAATTTTCCTCATTTAATCTTAGTCATTGATTAAATAAATGGATGGTCAAGATTACTTTCTAGCCTTCTTAGCCAAATAAACTTCCTATTATATTCTAACCCAATATTATTATTAATATAGTGATGCATTCAAACACCTAAAGATATTAATCCCACCATTAAAATGCAACAAAATGTCATCTCAAATTATGAATTGTGTTTAAAGCTTTAGCTTGCTTAGGTTAAAAGTGAAGATAGATGATGACCCAACCAATACCATCAACTTTTTGTACGGTTTTGCTATAACAAGCCTAAAGTTTTAAAAGTTAGTCATAAATGGCCCCCAATTACATTAGTTACGATTTTATGTGATTTGTTTTCATAATTAAAGACTAATACACCAACATAAAGATGATTTATGCAACTTGTTTCCTTACAAATTAAAATATACAGGAAATAAAAAATAAATAATGCCAGAAAACATATACGTGTTAATCATAATAATTTTCTAGCAACGTTATAATGTATATTTCAAACAATTAGAGCATTCGCAACCCTAGTATAGGTGGCCATGTCTGAATTTTCGGACCTCTCCCACTAGGGCTGTAAACGAACCAAACGTTCGGCGAACAGTTCGTGAACCGTTCGGCGGGAAGTTCGTTTGTGTTCGTTCGTTTATTAAACAAACGAACACAAACAAGAAATTTCTAGTTAAATGAACAAACATGAACAGAGATCGCGTTCGTTCGTTTATGTTCGTGAACGTGTTCGCATGTGTTTGATAGTTCATTAGTGTTTTTAGTTTTTATATTTATTTGAATATATCATAAGTCTGACAAATTAAATATTTAATAAGTGTTAGTCTATTATATATTATGTTCATAGATGATTGTTTGTGTTCATTTATTTCCATTTGTGTTCATGAACATTAGCTTGTGCTCATTTGTGTTCGTCAACATTCGTTGCCTAAAATTAACAAACAAACACAAACGAACACGAACATGTTCATTTCCTTAACAAACAAACACAAACATAAAATCCCGTTCGATAAGCGTTCGTGAACGGTTCGCGAACACATATATTTTTTTAACAAACGAACACGAACAAGGTCTTGTTCGTGTTCGTTCGGTTCGTTTACAGCCCTATCTCCCACTGTGGAGTGAAATCTGCGTGAAGTCTGAAGCATAAGGTTTGTATTTACGGACCACATGTGGACCCCACACTCACTCTCTCTCACACACACAAACATATATTTATATATATATTATAGTGTATTAATTTAATATTCTAACTTTGTTTTGTGGAGGTTTGGTGTTGTGAGGAAAATTGAAGTTTTTTTTAAGAAGGTTTAAAATCTAATGTGGCATGTAACATGTTAGGTTGAGGTTAATGGAAGTTTGTAGCAACCAACGTTGTGGATCTACACCCTTGCAAACCTTTTTTTTTTTTTTTACATTGAAGCTAGTTAGAATATGAAAACAACCCTTTTCTTAGGCATCCTATCCTTTAGAAGACACAAAACACATATGCCTACAGTGGGAATCCCAGAGGACTCTTATCCAATGACTGATCATGTTTTTTTTTTTTTTGAAAGGAGAATTTCATTAAAACGACCACCAACCTCAAGACGAGGCAGCACAACTACAAACAAAACAACTTACATATTTACAAAGTTACACCACTCTTCCCATCTAAAACCCCTATCTTTCGATCTAGAGATAAACCAGAAAAAACCAACAGATTTAATCTCATGAATAATACCCTCTAACTTCACTTCTCTATTGTTGAATTTAGTCTCGTTCCTCGCCTTCCAAATACACCAACAACCAATTCTAATAATTCCTTGAATCAGGTCTTTCTTTCTGCCTTTTAGCCCGCAATTTTCATGGGCTTCGAGCAACACAAGAAGTGAATAAGTGTTCAACTGATTCTTCTTGATCACCACACAGCACACAATTGCAATCTCCCCTGTCAATATTTCTCTTCTTTAGAGCATCCATTGTTGCCAGCTTGTTTAAACCGAGCCTCCAAATAAAAACGTTGCACTTCCGCGGAATCCATTTACATCTACTCGGAACATAGTCCCCCGGATTCGCAAAATTCCGAACCATAGTAGCTTTTACCGAGCCCACACTGAACAGTTTGTCCGCCGATCCCATCCAGATCCATCTATCATCAGCCTCTTTTAACTCCAAGCTATGGAGCTGCTCGCACAAACCAATCAGCTCATTAATTTCCTGTCCAAATGCCGGAGGTCTCTTCCAATGCCACCCATATCTATTACTCCTCCTATCTACTAAAATCTTTTCATTAATACTACAATCTTTGTTCTACTCTAGATCGAACAACGCTGGATAATGATCACGTAACGGACCAACATCCAACCAAGGATCAGTCCAGAAATTCAGCTTCTTACCATTTCCAACCTCCCCTTTAAAAAAACTAATGAAATGCTTGCTATCCAAAATTAACTTGTCCATCATCTTCACAATATTGCACCATACACCCCCCATAGATTTTCTGGTCGGAAAGAAATCCAATCTATTCTTAGATTTATGCACCGCGTCGATCACTTTTACCCATAATTTTTCTTTATCCTCCTTATATCGCCATCCCCATTTAGCAAGAAGAGAGCTATTGATAACCTTTAGTTTACATAAACCCAAACCACCTTTATCCAACGGCAAAGCCACCCGTTCCCACGCCGCCCAATGAACTTTTTTAATCGAGTCACAGCCTCCCCACCAAAAGTTCCTTATTTTGGCTTCCAAGTCTTTAATAACCTGAACGGGAGCTTTATAAAGCGAGAAATAATAATTCGGTAAACTCTCTAACACCGCCTTAATCAAAGTAATTCTACCCCCCATCGAGAGCATCACCGCTTTCCATTTTGCAAGTCTCGCATCTATAATGTCATAAACAGGTTTCCAACTAGCCACCCTATTCATATTTCCTCCAACAGACAACCCAAGATATCGAAACGGGAAAACCTCCGCTTGACACCCGACAATATCCGCCATATTATTCAATTCCTCATTATCGACTCCAATTCCAAATAAATTAGATTTTGCTAAGTTAATCTTCAAACCTGAGCATAGATGGAAGACCCGAAGAATACGGACCACATTCGTAATATTACACCTAGACCATTCTCCCATAATAATTGCATCATCTGCATAAAACAAGTGGGACACCATCGGGCCATTCAAGGGGGTTTGAATGCCAACCATAATACCTTCATTTTTAGCCTTATCTAACATAAAAGACAAAGCCTCCATTACAATAATAAACAAGAAAGGCAAGATCAGATCACCTTGTCTAATCCCTTTCGAGCAATTGAATTCAAACGTAGGCGAGCCGTTAACAAGAACGGACGACCTAGCCGATTCAACACAACCTTTAATCCACTTGCACCATCTAGCCGGGAAACCCATTCGATCCAACATGGACAACAGAAAACTCCAATTCACATTATCATATGCCTTTTCGAAATCAATTTTAAGGAGAAAAACTTTTTTCTTGTACTTATTCCCCCAATTATATAACTCATTAACAAACAACGGACCATCCAAGATGTAATTACCTGTCAAGAACGCTGATTGAGACTCCGAAATCACCGAACCAATCACCTTTTTCAACCTATTAGCCAGAACCTTCGAAATCAACTTGCTAATTATCCCAATAAGATTAATCGGCCTATAATTATTAAGGTCGACAGGATCTTTGATTTTGGGAATTAGAGTAATAAACGACGAGCTACTTCCTCTACTAAAAATCCCATGCTCAAAAAACCAATCAAAGATCTTCACAAAATCTTCCTCAAATAAGTGCCAAAAAGCTTTGACAAACTTCACATTCAATCCATCCGGGCCCGGCGCCTTGTCGTCCCCACACTCCTTTAAAGCACTTCGGATTTCCGATAAAGAGAAAGGCATCACAAGACTAGCCTTTTCCATATCGGGCAGCCGACGAATACCTTCACAAATCAAAACCGGCCTACTACTCACTTCTTCCGCGAATTTGCTTCTAAAAAACTTCAAAACTTCCAGTTTAACCAGAGACAGTTTATCAACCCAACTCGAACCAATAATCAAACCTGGGATCCCGTTGATAGCTTTCCGAACATTAACGTGAGCATGAAAAAACTTAGAATTCTCGTCTCCGTCCAACGCCCACATCGTTCTAGATTTCTGTCTCATATCCAGCAGCTTACTTCTCTCTATTTCCATCACCAATTTTTTATTTTCCAAAAAAGCCCATTCCTCCTCTTCAGACAAATCTCTAGCTTCTGAAAATTTTTCCAATTCTTCCATCTCTTCAAGAGCCCTATTCACCGCTTCCCCTTCTTTCTTTTTCATCTCTATCCTCCAACTTTTAATACCTTTTCTGATATTCGCCATTTTCTGAATCAACGAACTATCCGGCAGCCCAACGAATTCAAACCCCTCCACTGATTTTTCAACTGCTTCCTTGTACCCTTCTTTCTCCAACCATGAGTTAAAAACCCGAAAAGGTTTAGCTCCATAGTTCCTCAACTGAGTCACTAACAATATCGGCCCATGGTCAGACAAACTGGCCGGCAGGGCCCTAAAAAGAGCATCCGGCCACCGATTAAAAAACTCAGAACACACCAAGAACCTGTCAATTTTGCTCAGTTTCTTTCTGTTTCCTCTCACACATGTAAATCATCTTCCTTTTAAGTCATACTCTAAAAGCCCCGAATCCATAATAAAGTTATTAAAGTTCATAGCACACGAATTGTTGAATCTGGAATTTCTTCTTTCACAAGGATCTCTGACCGCATTAAAATCTCCGCCCACAACCCATAAACCAGAGATATTCTCCATAGCCACCAACAGCTCATTCCAAACAACCTGCTTCGCAGTAACCGATTGAGGAGCATAAATATTTACGACGTTCAGAGCAACTCCACTACCTTTCATTTTACCAGCCAACAAGAGGAAATGTCTATTTTTCACCACTGACAAAACTTCAAACCTCCCCGGGTTCCAAATACTAAGAATGCCACCAGACATCCCCACGGAACTAACGAAATCCATACCGAATTCCCCCTTACCCCAGAAATTGGCGATTTTGCTTGTTTATGATATTTATGCAAATTTAGTATTCATCATTTGAGGTGTGCCAATTAAAAGCAATCGTGTGTCGTGTGCGTGTTTGTGTTGTTTAAGCAAATTTTAGTATTCGTGTCATCTGAGATGTGCCATGTAAAACACAAAGCGATTGATTTTAATAATCAATCCTACCAGTGTTTTTGCTATGTTACTATTAACGGAAATGATTTGTAGATTTTGTAGATATTTGTATTTATTTAGTTTATCTATTTCCTTGTAAATTGGTTATTGACTCTCCATGATTATAGGAGAGATTCTTGTATCTTTTGAATATAAATACAAATCTCTATCACCTCATTAAGCATTGAGGTTGATTTTCTACATGGTATCAGCCTAATTACTTTCTCCTCAATCGATCCTCCCTTCTCTCCCCTTCATTTTCTTCTTCGATCCTCCCATGGCTACCTCAGTCGACCCTGTTGTTCCTCATCTCCCCCCTGTTAAACTTTCCTCCACAAATTACCTTATCTGGCGCAACCATATGACATTGTTACTGGGACTTCACAAGCTCTCGGCCCACATTGACGGTTCCTCCTCATCCGCTGAAACCGTCACCATTGACGGTAAGTCTGTAACCAACCCAGAATTCACCTCCTGGACCGCCGCTGATCAGAAGGCAGCCCTCCTCCTCCTCCTCTCTTCTCTCACCGAGGAGGCCGCAACCGAAGTTCTGGGTATCACTTGTGCTCGGCAGATATGGGTTGCGTTGGAAAATACATATAGTAGTGCGTCCATTGAACGCGTTCAGGTCCTGCGTGACTCTCTTCAACAACTTACAAAAGGTACGTCATCCGTTACGGAATTCTCATAAAAGTTTAAGCTTCTGTGTGAACAGCTTGCTGCAATCGGTCATCCGGTTGCCGAAACGGACAAGATACACTGGTTTCTTCGTGGTCTTGGTCCATCTTATGAAGGTTTTTCAATTGTCATTTGTGCCGTCAAACCTCCACCATTATTTCGTGATCTGGTTACCCAAGCAGAGAGTCACGACTTGTTTTCTCAATCACTTAATGGCACAACCACACCTCCGGCTGCGTTTCATGTTCAAACCAAACGTGAATCTTCAACGCCGAGTCGGGGTCGTGGCTCATATCGTGGTGCGTCTTCTCGCGGTTCCTATGCGAGGGGCCGCACTAACAACCGTCGTCCGCCACACTGCCAGTTGTGCCGTACAAACGGCCACTATGCTTTAGCCTGTCCGGATCTTCGCACTTTTGCTGCTCAATCTCCAGCCTCGGACGATGCCTTGGCCAAGGCATTTCATGCTCAGTGCCATCTTACGCATGATACTCCCGATTGGACCGGTGATACGGGAGCCACTGACCACATGACACCAAATCAAGAATGGTAAGCGACTCCCTATAACGCACATTGGTTCCTCTAAACTTGGTGATAACATTAATCTTCAGAATGTGCTTGTTGTCCCGAATCTCACAAAAAACTTATTATCGATAAGCAAGCTTACTGCTGATCTTCCGGTTGATGTATTATTTTCTCAAAAAAAAATTCATATTCAGGATCGGACAAAAAACAGGTTCTTGCTCGGGGAACATGCGTTGACGGACTGTACGTGCTTCGCAATGAACCACAAGCTCTTGTTGCTGGTGTCTCAACTAAAGCTTCTTATGAATTATGGCATGCTCATTTGGGTCACGTGTCGTTTAATGTTATTTCTACTTTGAATAGAACTGGTTGTTTGTCACTTACTTCTTTATTACCCAAACCTGATATTTGTTCTTCATGTCAACTTGCAAAAGGACAACGGTTACCATTTAGTAATAATGAAAAACGAGCTTGTTTTCCGTTAGACTTCGTTCATTGTGATCTATGGGGTCCTGCACCCGTCACTTCTACGGATGGTTATAGATATTATGTGGTTTTTATTGACGATTATTCAAGGTTCACATGGTTTTATCCACTCAAAACAAAAACCGGGTTTTACGTGGTTTTACCGACTTTTATTTAAACTTATGCAAACTCAATGTTCGCGCAAAATCAAAACGTTTCAAAGTGATGGTGGCAGTGAGTTCATGAACCACACCGTTCGTAAAATCTTTGAAGAAAATGGAACCTTTCATCGATTTTCTTGTCCTCACACGCCCCAACAAAATGGACGTGCGGAACGAAAACATCGCCATATAGTTGAAACGGGTCTCGCTATGTTGTTTAATGCTCACGTATCAGCTTCCTTTTGGGTTGATGCTTTCACTTCGGCGACTTATATTATAAACCGTGTGGCAACACCTCTTCTAGAGAACAAGTCTCCGTTTCAGATTCTTTTTAATCAGATTCCAAACTACTCCAATTTTCGGGTTTATGGATGTCGGGTTTTTCCTTACCTCCGTGACTATGCTAAACATAAGCTCGAGCCACGAAGTCTTCCATGTATTTTTCTTGGCTACAGTACTTCTTACAAGGGGTTTCGTTGTTTGGATCCTTCTACGAATCGGGTTTTTATTTCCCGTCATGCTCGTTTCAATGAGTCGTCATTCCCCTTTAAAGGCACAAATGAAATCAATGGCTTCCCACCCATTTCTTCTAAGAACCTTCTGTGAAGATACACCCACTGTTTCCTTTTATCCAAGCCCATCAATTTCCTCCTCTGGCCCAGCACCATCTGAAAGCCCAACCAATATTTGTCCAGCTTGCACCATATCACCCATTCCTTCTCGAGCCGAAACCACTGACCAACCCACTGTTGCAACTACAACGGCCCAACCCACTGTTGAAACCCCTGCCGAGCCCACTATCGAGCCCACTCCCCAAACCGCTGCTGAGCCCACAACCGAGCCCACTCTCCAAACCGCTGCCAACCCCACTGTTTCATCCACCCATCCTGCAACCTCTGTTGCTTCCGAACCCAGCAACTCCACCCAACCCGCAACCACTATTGCTTCCGAACCTGTCCTCGCTGCCTCTACTGTCCCTTCCACACCAACCGTATCTAACTCTCATCATATGATGACTCGAGCAAAAACGGGGATTTTCAAACCAAAGCATCAAGTGGACCTAGCTGCCCTACACTCTTATGCGTTACATGTGGCCTTGTCCACTGTTACCGAGCCAGTGGTTTCAAGTCGGCCGCCAAAGATCCGAAATGGATGGCTGCAATGGTGGATGAAATTCAGGCACTTCATCAAAACAACACTTGGATGTTGGTTCCGCGGCCTCCATCTATGAATATTGTGGGTTCCAAATGGGTGTATCGTGTTAAATACCACTCTGACGGCTCTATTGATCGGTATAAAGCACGTTTAGTGGCTCAAGGATTTACTCAAATTCCGGGGTTGGACTATTCTCACACCTTCAGTCCCGTGGTAAAGGCATCTACCATTCGCATCGTCTTGTCTCTTGCGGTGCTAAATAAGTGGAATTTGCGTCAGCTCGATGTCAAAAATGCCTTCCTCAACGGTGATTTAAATGAAACAGTCTTCATGGAACAACCACCGGGGTTTGTTAACTCCAGTCATCCTGATTATGTTTGCAAGTTGTCAAAAGCACTCTATGGTCTCAAACAAGCCCCTCGTGCTTGGTTCCAGCGCTTAAACACATTTCTACTATCCTACGGGTTTACATGCAGCCGGGCCGACACCTCCCTGTTTATTCTTCGCAGAGATGCTCACATTATGTATCTTCTCGTTTACGTTGATGATCTTATTCTTACCGAAAATGATGATGCTATTCTTCGGTCTTTCATTTCTCATCTCCATCGTGAATTTGCAATCAAGGATCTTGGCCGTCTAAATTATTTCCTTGGGTTAGAAGTTGTCCACACTGACACGGGTCTGTTTCTTACTCAAACTAAGTATGCTAAAGACATTCTTTTTCGAGCACAACTATATGATTCTAAATCGGTTCATACTCCTCTTGCTCCTCATGAGTCTTTTTCGGCCTCGGGTGTACCGTATTCCGACCCCACTTTGTATCGTTCACTTGTTGGAGCGTTGCAATATTTAACTATCACCAGGCCCGATTTCTCATACGCCGTTAATCAACTGTCTTAGTTTCTCCATAGCCTAACAGTTGATCATTTTTGAGCGGTCAAACGTCTCTTACGGTATGTCAAAGGTACTCTTTCCTTTGGTCTTTCTTATAGTCGTTCACATCCGCCTGATATTGTTGGTTATTCTGATGCCGATTGGGCACGGTGTCTTGATACGCAACGATCAACGTATGGATATTCTATTTTTCTTGGTGGCAACTTGGTCTCTTGGAGTGCAAAAAAGCATCCTACAGTCTCCAGATCCAGCTGCGAATCTGAATACCGTGCTATGGCTAACACGGCTGCTGAACTGGTTTGGATTACTCATCTTTTACGAGAGTTGCATGCCCTTCCACCTGATCGTCCAACGTTACTCTGTGACAATAAGAGTGCTTTGTTCATGACTCAGAACCCCGTTTCTCATTAACGGGCCAAACACATCGACTTGGATTATCATTTCATTCGTGAGCTGGTTAATTCTGGTAAAGCTATATACCAAGTTTGTTCCAACCAATCTTCAGGTGGCTGACATTTTTACCAAGAGTCTTCCGCGCGCTCAATTTGCTGTTTTTCGTGACATGCTTAGCCTTGGTCCGCCACCATTTCGATTGAAGGGGGGTATTAACGGAAATGATTTGTAGATTTTGTATTTATTTAGTTTATCTATTTCCTTGTAAATTGGTTATTGACTCTCCATGATTATAGGAGAGATTCTTGTATCTTTTGAATATAAATACAAATCTCTATCACCTCATTAAACATTGAGGTTGATTTTCTACAGTTACATGTGACCTACAAATGTATATTTATGACGAAAACTTCACCCAATAACAATCAAGTTTTCCAAATATTATACTAAAGTCACACAAAGATTTTGTGTACCTCTAAAATCACTTAATTTTCATTAAATTTTCCAATCTTCGGGGGAAAAAATGATATATGTGTTTAATTCTTTTTAAATTAAGTAACCCAAATAAAATATATATTTGGCATTTATTAACTTTCACTAAATACTAGAAAAGTCGGTTCGGTGAAGTCCGCCTTGACCCGAAAATATGAGACTCCTGCAGTTTATTGGCCGAGTAAATGTAAGTGGATCCCTTGGAAGTGTAAAGTGTTCATTTGGAGGCTCGGGCTGAATAAGTTGGCCACTATGGACGCCCTTAGAAAAAGAAACATTGATGCTGAAGATTACTCTTGTGTTCTTTGCGGAGATGCGGAGGAGACAGCGGAGCATTTATTTACTTCTTGCGGTTTTACGTCTATGATTTGGGCTATAATTAGCTTGTGGTGTAAAATACCGAATTTTTTCGCCTTTTCGACCAAGGACCTTCTGGAACTACACGAAGATATTGGGGTTGATGGTAGGAAAAAAGCAGTGATTCAAGGCATTATAAGGATTGGTTGTTGGGTTATTTGGAAAGCTAGAAACGAATTCAAATTCAATAATAAGGAAATTAAAGTGGAGGGGATTATTCGGGAAATCAAGTTTTTTGGTTTTTTTTTGGTATAGCACTAGATCGAAAGGAAGTGTAGTTAGTTGGGAAGATTGGCGCAATTTTGTAAATATGTAATTGGGGTGTTTTTTTGTGTTTGGGCCTCCTCGTTTTGAGGTGGGCGCTTGTTTTTAATGAAATTCTCCTTTCAAAAAAAAAAATTAGAAAAATAAAACTAAATAAAAAATAAAAGCTAAATGATAACCAAGATTCATGTATGATTTTTTTGCCTCGTGATTTATTGCCTCGCTTAACTTTAATGTTTTTATCATCGTTAAAACAAACTTTACAAGACTCTTAACATCTATTGAAAGTTGAGTACTTCAAGTTAAAAAATAAAATAAAATAAAAAATTTAATTAAAATGTTTATTTTTTAAACGTTTTGACGGCTTTTTCAATGTAGGTGAGCTGCTAACGGTAGAGTAACGTTTGTTCCCGTATGTGATAAAGTTGCCTTCATTCATTTATTTTATTCATTTGTTTGTAACTGGTTCATTTAAGTAGTAGGCCTGTGGGTAATTAAGTGTTATGTATTATTGGCCCTTTACGCCATTATGGGCCTGTAGTGTTACTGACCCAAATACCTTCAAGTAGCCTAGTGTCCCAGTCCATGATCAAACGTGTCCCAGTCCATGATCAAACTATGATTTGGTCTTAAGAGTTAGATGAGATTCTGTTTGGAACACAACCTTTAAAAATAGAATTTATTTTTCAAATCATATTTATTAATAATCCCGTATTGTTTGGAACACAACTTTTAAAAATAGAATTTATTTTTCAAATCATATTTATTAATAATCCCGTATAAAAAATTATACGATGTTACATTTGACTTTTAATGTAGTAAAAAAAATTAGGAAGATCTACCCTTGTAAATCCCGTATAAAAAATTATACGATGTTACATTTGACTTTTAATGTAGTAAAAAAATTAGGAAGATCTACCCTTATAAACTTGTTAAATATTCATAGTCGTATATATATGTGTATATATATATCCTCAAAACTGTAAAATTTAAAATAAAGTTCAAATCAAAATAATTATTAGAGTTAATTGCCCGGATGGTCCCTATGGTTTCACGTTTTTTCACATTTAGTCCCTACCTTTTGAAAATAGCAGTTATGCTTCATATGGTTTGTTATTTTGCTACTTGGATAGTCCCCTGAGTAGATGTTAGTTAGTTTCGAAATAGCAGGTATGCTCCCTATGGTTTGTCATTTTGTTACTCAAATAGTCGCCTGAGTAAATGTCTAGGGACTATCCAAGTAACAAAATGACAAACCATAAAGAGCATACTTGCTATTTCCAAATAATCCCCTGAGTAGATGTTAGTTAGTTTCGAAATAGCAGGTATGCTCCCTATGGTTTATCATTTTGTTACTCAGATAGTCGCCTGAGTAAATATCTAGGGACTATCCAAGTAACAAAATGACAAACCATAGAGAGCATACTTGCTATTTCCAAAAGGTGGGGACTAAATGTGAAAAAACATGAAACCACTGGGACCATCCGGGCAGTTAAATCTAATTATTATGCATACCAAAACATTATTAGTTCACAATAAAAGAAAAATTAAACAGACAAAAAGCTTTTTTGGACTAATTAAATGTTCAATTTGCACTTTTATATATAAAAAAGTAAGTTGTTTATATATAATACTCAACACAATCATACGAAATATATATGGTAACCACAAGAGCAAAAGCCATTTGACAAAACTGAAAAGTCATGTTTAAACTGTTAATAATGGGTTATGGGCTCAAGGAGAATTTGGGAAAAAAATATTGTAAAGTAGTATTACTTTATTTATGATCCAATACTTAAAATATAAATTTTCCAAGAATTATTTTTCTACTTCTTTTGTGTGTTTAGAAAAATAAGAATATAATTTTAGGTAAAGGTTGCTTTACAAAATATGAAAATTCTAGACTAAGAAATATAGAAATTCACATGTAGAAATTATGTTGTAGACTTAGGAATGATGTTTTAGAATGTTTTGGAATGATATTATATAAAAAAAAAATACAATAAACACAACTATAAAAAAACACAATGCAATGTATTCTAGGCATAAAACTTAAAATATCATGCCAAAAAAAATTTAAGTAGTGTATTTTAAGTGTTAAGCAATGTGTTTTAGCTATAATTTGAATTCTATACATATAATACATTGCATTGTGTTTTAAATTAATATTTTTTGTGTTTTTCTATATAATATCATGCCAAAACATTATTTCTAAGTCTAAAACATGATGCCTATATAGAATTCCCCACAATTCTTATGAAAAAATGTTCTCTGTGGACTAACCCAACCCTATAATCATATATGTATCATTTGTGACCCGTTTATAACTTGAGTAAAACCTATTCACAAACCTTCAACTTGTTTGAGACGTTTAAATAAAGAGGTTATATGATTTCAAGAGTGTGCATCTTAGTTTTGATGTATTTAATTTAATTTGAACAAATACATTGCCACCACACAAATGTAGGTGATGTATTCATGTCTATTAATTTCAATCTACCAACTCAATTATAACGACGCACCCAATTAATAGGTATTGTATAAAACATATAGTGGCTCGTTAAAATCGAAAATAATGATCATCGCATGGCTTTCTAGCCACCACTAACAATCTCCACAACCACCACATATTTCATTTCGCTACATCCCTCTTCTCCCGTCCTTCTAAGTGACAAAGGACCTCTCTGGCATCGACCATCAACACCGACCACACTGCCACCATTTCACAGCCTGAGGCGAATATAGCCTTTGAGTAGGGGTAGTTAATAGGCATCTAATGAAATTTGTACAACCCGTGCAATGATTGGGATAATGTTTATCATATATTAGTTTTTTTGGAAAGGACAGTCAACTTAAAAGTCAAATTCTGATTTAGAATACATAAAGAGAATTAGAGAAATCCCAACAAATATTCCACAATAAGATTTTGGGTGCTGCTAAATGTACCCCCTTTCTTACTGAATGTACCCCCCTCCTTCAACTTTCACATTAATACAATTCAAACCCTTTTGTTTTTAGTTTTTCATTTTTATCTTGAATTATTATTATAATTATTATTACTAGTATTTGTATTTAAAACATTATTTTATTTAAAAAGAAACCTTTTTTGGTTATTTGAAAAAAATTGGTTTCTTATATTTTAAACCGAAGCGAGTCATTTTAGTTTTGAAGCAGGATTTTTTTTTGTTTATAACGGCTTGAAGTGGGTATTCAAATTTACTTTGTATAAACGATAATACACAAAAAATTCAATGAAACTTTTAAACCAGCCAACTTAATATAGTTTTGGGAGTTAAAAAAAGATAAATATATTTGAGAATCACCACGTCAATTTGTAGATAATGATTCAGATTAGTCAATAACATATTATCACAATAATTAAATTTCTACTTATGTCGATTATTAATTGATATTACATGCTTTGATCAAATCATTTTACTGCCTAATGTGCTAGTTAACGTTTTATTTTCTTTTTGCATCTTATTACTTTTAATAAATAAAAGTTGTTACTTATATTAGAAAAATATTTTAATATAATAATAATACTAATAAAATAGAAATAGAAAGATGAAAAAACTAAAATACGAAATAAATTAAAAATATAAAATCAAATGTTTTTTTTTTTCTAAAAAAGTTCTGAAACTTTTTTTATTGTTTAAAAAAATATCTTTTTATTAATTTGTAATGATATTTTATAGAAACATAATAGAATACTAGTTAGAGAAAAAGTTTTGAAAAACAATATTTGAATGGTATAGAGGGGTGAAATTTAACAACTTTTAAATTGTATTTTTAGAAAGGGGGTGTGACTAGTAAAAAAGAGGTACATTTAGCCAACCCCTAAGATTTTATAGAAAAAAAAGTATGTCTGGTTCTAGCAATGACAAGTGTAAACATTTTGATCTCTAAATGTTTTTAAATAATATCTGCTTATTATTTGTGTAAAATCTACTTGTCTTTATTTGTCAAATAAAACTGAAAACGTATGAATCTGGTTACTTTATGTTTAAGAATGAAAATGTAGACAAAATATGATTATATTATGAACACCAGCAATGAAATTAACAACTTCACAAATAAATAAATATATCTATATGTGTTTGTGTGTTTGTGTGTGTGGATTAAGTCCGAATACTATATCAAAGAGAAACCTTAATTAGTCTTTATGGGAGTTTAAATCTCCTTTATTGGCTGAGAAATAGCTAGAATGAGGCTAAGTATTACAAACACGAAATTTATTTTTAGGAAAATTAATTAAAAGTTTATTTTTTTATAAATATTAATGTACCCTATTAACACATTTTTCATTTACTTTGTTTTTTCTCTATAAACACATTTTTCATTTAGTTTGTTTTTTCTCTAATAATTTGTGTCCGTCAACTCTTTAGAAAAGTTGAATACACAAGCGTGTTGAAAACGGTGTCGTCTTTAAAGTATACTATATTTTGGTATTGTAAGTTATAGTGATTGTCAATCCTGGATCGATACCAACATCGGTACCGATAGTGAGCGTTATCGGAACCGGTACCAGCATTAGTTGTTATGGTTTGCGACTGATATAAAACACGAGCGTTGTACTTTTGGGAATATCATGATTTTAATCGGTTTTATGGTTTTTGATCGATGTGAAGCATGTGTAAATTTCTTTTGAGCATATCACAACTTTATTTTATTTTTTTTTATTTTCTCTTTTGTTTATTGTACCAAGTGTTAGTACCTGACTTGTAGCATAATAATCCAAACTAAGAGCATTCACATCCTGGGAATCAAAATATGTGTGTGGGGTTTTTAAAATATAAAGAGTATAAAAAGTGGTTGTGAGTGGAGGAGAGGGAAAATGTTACTGTTCATCTGTATATTTGAGGGGACACTGTTCACCCACTATAATTTTTTAATATATATTGAAAGTGGTTATGAGTGAAGTAGAGAGAAAAATGTAATGATAAAGGTATAAAAATATTATTTAATTGAAAAACAGAGAGAAAAAGTATTTGTTTTTAAAGAGAAAATAGGGTTCACCCTCAAAACCCAACAAATACATGTGTTTAGTGAGAGAAACTCAACAACGACACACACCCATTCAAATTTCATACTTTCTTTCTTGATATTGTGTGTGTCGAATACCCAAATCCCTGATGACGTTCAAGGGGTCTTCGCTGACGTTGGAATATCCCAGCCTTCGTTACTACAAAAAAGTAAACCGTTAGCCTCGTCACGGAGGGCCCCGGGGGGGGGGGGGGATCCGCGACCAAGCTCCGGCGTGAGAATAAGTAAACTTGCCGGAGGATAAGAGAGTGACTTATTCCGATGAGCGTGATCACCGGAACAATCTCTATGGTGTGAATCTAATAAATATGTGTGTGTATTTAATGTAGAGGAATTATGATTGGAATAAATGTGAGAGCATTTAGTGTGATACCTTAGACTTGCCTTTGAGATCATTCTTTACCTTCCTTATATAGCCGAAAGCCCTTATCTCTTCAACGGGATTATACCGAGACGATCCAACGGGTTTTATCAGACTTTGGGGGGCTCAGACACGTGTCTGAGCCCCAACGGTAAGATCTTTCCCTCATTTAATGGTGCCGGCTTGATAGTACAGTGCCAACCGGAGATACCATTCTTATCATGCATTTAATGTTTCTCTTTCTTTTGTTAAATATCTCATTTTCCCGCTCAATCTATGAGAAAGTCCCTTAATGGGCAAGTTTCAGCGTTTTGGGCTTTTACTTGTCGGGCCCATGTGACAATAGCCCAAGACGGGTAAATGGGGCAACCCATAGGCCCGTCGTCAAGTCATCTTTAGTCCCTGGTTCTGAGATTCAAATCTCATGATCCGGGACCGAGTCATTACTGTTCACGAGAGCAGCTCTATTGGGCTAAGGAAGTGGGCCCATCCCTAGTTAATCATCACGTGCCCCCTCTCCTATCGAGGCTCATTAATCACAGGTGATCGACGGCGGGGGTTTAATCCTCCCCATACACGTGCACGGCGGTTTTATTTTTCAAGGACCCTGATGTGACGGTTTCCCTCTTTCCAAGTCAGTTATCCTCTTTAAATACCCACATAACCTTTTGAATTTTCCTTCAACCTCCTTCAGTTTTTTCCCTCTTTTTTCCTTCCTCACATCTTTCCGATCACTGTTTTCTCTCTTCACCATGAGCCATACCGGCCGTTCTATGATTCGGTCTGTTTTGACAGCGAAGGATTTGGAGTCCTTCGTTGAGACCTATAAGATTCCCAAGCGTTTTTCTCTTACTTTGCCAGGCCCTGATGAATCGGCCGAATGCACACCAGATCGGATTGTTCTCTACACTCTGGTGTTTTCTTCCTGTGGTGTCCGGTACCCCCTTTCTTCCTTCAAGATAGATTTGTTACGCCATTTCGGAGTTCATTTCTCCCAATTGCACCCTCTAGGGTTTATGAGGGTGGTACATTTTGAGTTAACCTGTGCGGCGGTTTCCTATGAGCCGTCAATTCCCCTGTTTTGCATGTTTTATAAGTTAATTTCAGATGGGGACTGGTTCACCTTCGCCAAACGGAAGGACATTGTGTCTCAGCCCTTTTATTCCTTCATGCCAACCTCCACTTACCCTAAAGAATGGAAGAGCAGGTTTATCTTCGTTTCTGCTGCTATGATACCGGAGTCTCCACCGCTGAGGGATCCCAAGGCTGCCATTGAAGACAGCGTTCCTATCTTATCTGCTGATGAAATCGTACAATGGAAGTGTATGTACGAGAATCCGACGAGAGCCTTTACTTTCTCTGAAGGGATCCTGGCCATGGGGGGACTGAGCCCCTTCTACTCGGTCCGACCCAAGGCCTTTTTTGGCAAGAAAGGTACTTTTTAGTTCTTGATTTGTTGTATCTACCTTTATTTTCAGGGGTTTGTGTAGTCATCTTTAGCGTTTCTTTTGTGTAGAGATGACCCTATGGGGATTGCTTCAAGGAGATTCCAGGGATGTTAAGTTTGTGGTTGATGATATGGTTGAACCGGGTCTAAACCGAAATGTTGAGATGAAGGTTATCGGAGGGTCCGTTCAGACAGGGGGCTCTGCTGCTGTGGAAGGAGATGAGGGGGCTTCTTCTGATGGAGAAGAAAGCTCCCCTGATTCTCTTCAAGTGAAGGACTCTAGCCATGATGACAAGGAAAACCTGGAGAGCCGTCTGGCTCGCAAGCGGAAGGCTGTTAGTCCCAAACAAGTCCCTGTCCCACATGGTATCCGGCTGAGGCTCCGGAGCGCCAGTGGTCAGAAGGCCCCTCCTGTGGCAAAAGCTGTTTCTGAGCTTCCTCCTACCGGTGTTAAAGGCTCTTTGTCTAAGCATCTGCGATCCTCCAGCTTCGTGAGCGAGCCTTTGCTGGTGAGCCCACTGTTTATCTATTGTCTTATATTTGCTTTGTTTTGGCAGATTTCTAATGTTCTTTTTTCCTTTCTTTGTCTGAACAGGGAAGCTCTCATGCTCCGATTGAGATCCCTACTTCTCCCTCCTCTTCTCGTATTCGAGATAAAACTCCCGAAGTAAGTGTTGCTCGTATTACTCCGGCTTTTGAGATCTCTCCTCATCATGCCACCGGGACCAGCAAACCCTCTCAATTTGAGGGTTTTGCTTCTCGATCCCCCTTGGCTCCCCTGTTTGCCGATGCCCTTCCGTCCCCCTACGTTCCTAAGTGGAAAATTACTCAATCTTCGGTGGTGGGGACCCCTGAAACTGCCCAGGACTTCTTGACTCATGGTGTTCCTCCCTCCCATAGGTTTATGAACTCTGCTTTGAGGGATGATCTCTTTGACGATCAGTACAGCATGTCACTGTGTGAGGGGCTTTTCAGGGGCATTGGCATGTTATAAGGTGTTGATGATCCGAGGAAAGAGAATGAGGGACTCCAGAGTGACCTTAAGACCTCCCAATCTGTTGCTGCTGAGCTTCGAGGTCAAGTAGTTGAGGTTGAGTGTAGACTGCAGGAGGAAAAGGTGCATAGCCTTTCTCCCCTCTCTATCTTTTTTTTGTTTGATTCCTTATGGATCTTTTGTGATTTCTTTTGCTCAGGGGGCTGGAGCTATGCTGGAGCGGAGAGAGCGAGCTTGGGAGAGGGAGATGGCAACTTTGGTGGAGGAGAAGGAGGAGCTAGCCGCGAAGTTGAAACATCTGAAGGAAGTCAATTCCGTTTCTCAGGAGCAGCTGAACACCATGTATGCTGATTGGGGGATAACTTCTGATGACAATCAGAAGTTGGCTAAGGAGAAGCATTGGCTGATTACTGAAGGTTTCAGAGCCTTCCTTACTGCTGTCTCTCAATCGGAGGAGTTCAAAAGCGGTCTTGAGCAGGTTTATAGGGCGTATCAGGATGTGGGGTATCAGTCAGGCCTAAAGGATGGGTATATTTACTCTGCCCAGGGCTTAGGCAGGAAGGAAACTCCGCTTTATAATTCCAAGGCCAAGAAGCGGCTGTCTAAGCTGGACAAGGAGTTTGGGGGTAAGACCCCTGCCCTTCTTGAAAAGATCCTGGAGCGTCCTATGATGTCCATCGATGAATTGAAAGCCATGCTTACTCCTGCTGGTCCCTCGTCTCCGAAGTCTTTGTCTGGGGGGTGACTCCCAGTAATTTCTGAATATTAACTTACTTCGATATGGTTGTAACCTAAACAATTATGCACTCTAGGATGCTTTTAACCTTTTGATGCTTGGGGGGAAAGTTTTTGTGTCGGGGCTCTCCCGGTACTTAATCGTATGACTTGTGATTGTATATTGTCATCTTGCTTTTGCCTGTTTTTTGGTGTGTGTTTTTTTTGCAGGAGTCTTTGCCGGGGACCGGACCAGCATTCTCCTGAAGACTTTTGGTTATCTGTAGTATGTTTACAAAAAATTCCGTTTAGTCTGCTCACCAGGCCTTCTAGCTTGTTTGTTTGTATATTAGCTTTTCTTTTTAGGGCCAGTATGGCTTCCTGTTGTACGTTCACTTTGTAGCTTATGCACGAAAAATTTCTGTATGTGACGACGGGCCTATGGGTTGCCCCATTTACCCGTCTTGGGCTATTGTCACATGGGCCCAACAAGTAAAAGCCCAAAACGCTGAAACTTGCCCATTAAGGGACTTTCTCATAGATTGAGCGAGAAAAGGAGATATTTAACAAAAAAAAAAGAGAAACATTAAATGCATGATAAGAATGGTATCTCCGGTTGGCACTATACTATCAAGTCGGCACCATTAAATGAGGGAAAGATCTTACCGTTGGGGCTCAGACACGTGTCTGAGCCCCCCAAAGTCTGATAAAACCCGTTGGATCGTCTCGGTATAATCTCGTTGAAGAGATAAGGGCTTTCGGCGATATAAGGAAGGTAAAGAATGATCTCAAAGGCAAGTCTAAGGTATCACACTAAATGCTCTCACATTTATTCCGACCATAATTCCTCTACATTAAATACACACACATATTTATTAGATTCACACCATAGAGATTGTTCCGGTGATCACGCTCATCGGAATAAGTCACTCTCTTATCCTCCAGCAAGTTTACTTATTCTCACACCGGAGCTTGGTCGCGGATCCCCCCCCCCCCCCGGGGCCCTCTGTGACGAGGCTAACGGTTTACTTTTTTGTAGTAACGAAGGCTAGGATATTCCGATGTCAGCGAAGACCCTTTGAACGTCATCAGGGATTTGGGTATTCGACATTGGCGCCATCCGTGGGACTATTCAGTCTAGCTGGTATTCCCACTCCAAAACTCCGACGTTGTAATAACCCATTTCAAGAAAATAACATGGCAATGCCACCAAGCTCACGAACCATCCAAATGGTGCAGAACGATCGTGATAAGGTCATAGTGGAAGACATCACCCATGAAGAAGAGAATGAAAACCAGGTGGAAACCCTGGAAAGGGAGGAAGCCATCACTCCAGATTTTGTTGCCATGGACAGGGAAAAGTTGAAAAAACATCTCGAGGATCTAGAAAGACGGGAGAGACTTGATAGCCTCAGGGCCAGACTATCCTTTGACACACCATCCAACCAGGAGGGGGTAGATCCACAAAGAAGAAACGGCGGCACTAACCCTCTAGAAACCTTCATGACAGCCTCAGGCAGATGTCCTCGGAGGAGAGAGAGGATCTCATTACAGGGAATAAACAAAAAGGAAAAGGAAAAGAAAAGGAAAAGGAGGGCCAAAGCGATGATGGTCTGGACCAGCCCTACTTCCCTCGGGATTTAGCTGAGATTTCAAAGTTCACCAGGAGAATCACTGAAGCGCCCATGCCCCCTAAGACGAAGCTACCTCCAAACTTTGACAGGTATGACGGGACTAGAGATCCTGAAGATCATCTCCATGCTTTCAAAGGCGCAAGACAACTGGGATGGTGGCCTATGCCAGTTTGGTGCCACATGTTTGTGCAAACTCTAACGGAGGGAGCCAGGCTCTGGTTTGACAGCCTTCCCCCAGGAGGAATTGACAGCTACGAAGAGTTAAGTAAGAAGTTCCTGAGGAACTTCGGTCAACAAAGAAAAGTGATCAAAAACCCAAACGAAATCATGCATATAAGGAAAAAGGACAATGAACGGATAGATCAGTACATGGAGAGGTTCGTCAAAGAAAGTATGAACATCAAGGATGTCCCGGAGGTCATGAAGATCAGCAGTTTCATCAACGGACTAAAGCATGCACAGCTATGTGAAAAGCTAGGGGAGGAGTTCCCACATTCATTCGATAATCTCATGGACAGGGTCAGGGCCTTCGTCAGGGGCAAAGACACGGTCAGCAAAGCTAAAGAAAAGGACTGTAACACCCTGTGTTTCGAAAGTCAAAGTCAAGATTGAAGTTAAAGGAAGACAAGATTGCTAATTGCGATCTGTCACTCCTTGCTCAATTCCTGTTTTGACTTCTTTGACTTGTAGTTAGTCTATTTTATGCGTTACGTTAGTTGTATTATGTGGAGTACTTATTAATAATCGAGGTTTATTCGATATTTATCGCATGTTTTATCGCATTCGCAATCGCAATCGCACTCGCAACTCGAATTACGCGTTCTGGAAATTGTTTTATGTGTGTGTGTGCCTTATGTGTTACTTGTGCATGTTTATTTATGTTATGTTGTGGTAGATAATCGAAACGCAATCGAAACTCGAATTGCAATCGAATCGCAATCGAATCACAAACGCTAAACGAATAAGAAATAAGGATGATTGTATGTTGATATTGTATTTGGGATTAAAAGTAATTTGAATAGGAAACTCCATCGCATCGCATAACCCACAATCGCAATCGAATCGGCAAAACTCGTCTCACCGAACACTCGAACCAAGTGACTGATCGACCGGGTAACCAGCCGATCGACCAGCTGATCAATCGAGCTGCCGTTCGATCGGCCAGCCACTCGACCGGGCTGCCACCCGATCGACCAACCCTTTCCACTTCAGGAAACCCTATAAATACCCCTTTCACCATCAAACTTACCACTTTTGGCACTCTCCTGTCCGACCAGCGCTCCAATCTTACTTTTTCTCTGATTTCTCGCAATTCCGGTAAGGTTTCAACCTAAATCTTGTACTTCTTTGATCTAAACTTGATTCTACACCTTCCTATCCTTTAAATCTTAACTTTTAACCGTGAAATCACTAGATTTGAGGTGTTCTAGGATGATGTCATCATGGTGTTCTTGAGAACTTCATGTTTCGGCCTCAATCCACCGAGAACAACTTAGATCTAACCGATTTCCACATAAACAAACAAAGATCTTTCATAGATCGAAACATATTCACGATGAAAAGGATTGAAAGATGGTTTTCCAACTTTCTTTCAACTCTTTTACACTCAATGCATTCAGAACCGATAGAATCGGAGCTTGTACCGACTTCCTACTCATTCTTGTGGTTGTGTTGGTTCAAGATCTGAATTCTATCCATGAGAATACCGATTTCGGGTTAAACATGGAACACCGTCTCGTACAGTAACTGGCTGGATTTGGGTGATTCCTGTCCGATCAGGGGTACTAAGTATTGACATGGTTTCTATTGCTTAACACGTTATCAAAACGTCTCGATAAAACGACAAACAAGCAAAACAACCAAGTGTAAGAAGAAACGGAACGACCAGGATGGAATGTCGTCCGATCGGACTGTCATCCGATCGGGACCTTGGGTCCCATACTTAAACTGTTTACCAACCTTTGAAGTCTGAACGTTGAACGAATTGTTGTCCGATCGGACTACCATCCGATCGGATTACCGCTCGATCATGAGACATTTAAACTTCAACACTTAACAACTTTCAACATGTTCAATACCAACGGATTGCCATCCGATCGGACTACCATCCGATCGAGTGACAAACTGCTGTGAATTTGTTCCCACTAAAGTATTCAACCAATCGGGTTGTCGTCCGATCGAACGTCCGTCCGATCGACCGACCTGAAAGGCAGAGATATTTATGTGTTTTCAAATGCTACAACGAAAACTTCAAATGTCAAACCATCATACACAAACACATCCTTCACAAAGGAAGAAACAATCCACTCGAAAGGTCACCCGATCGGATGACCTTCCGAGCGGACTGATACTCGAACGACCGGCTGTCCGATCGGACTACCATCCGATCGAACTGCTGTTCGACCCACTGTCACTTGTTTCGTTTTACGCATCGCTTATCGTTATGCTATCAATCTGTTCAGGCTAACCCTACTCTCTAGCGCTCCCTTCAATCCACCAATCGCTGTGAGTATACTCGATCCCTTTTTGCTTTATGCACTTTTGGGTGTTACATACGTTACTTATTCTAAATCACATCAAACACACTACGCAATACTTTAATCGCTAACCAATTACCGCATGTTATACGTGACTTAATGAATGCTTGTTTGTTATGTTTACACATGGAATGTTGTCTACCTGCCTTAGCAACGATAGTACTATAGTTTGGACTCAGCACCTGTACACTCAGGGGTTGTTAAGGACAATTAGTTACATGGCTCACAATGGTGAGTGTGTATCGCGAACTGCCTTGGGCAGTCAACCCGCAGTCATTGGTATCGATAAGTTCATGTCGATAACTAACATGCCTCATTTTACACTGTGTACGTGCTAGTTATGCGTAACGATTTCGAACTCTATATGGTATTATCAAACTTGTATGCTCACCTTTACACTATGTGTATTGACTTTTACTTTAACGTATCTGACAGGTGCTTAGGATGCTTATTTGCTTACTTTGCTGTGAAATCGAGGCTAGGAAAGACCTAGGTCAACAATAAACAATTGTCTGTAATAAAAATCTGAGTTGTCGGAACAGAACAATTTGACTAGATCTTTTCTGTAATAATTGTATTATCTTTTATGACATGGTATGGGACGTGTTGCTATAAATAATTGGTAATTATAGTTGTTATGGAAACTTCTGGACAATCTGTTTCGCTCAGTGCCATGCCCCGATGTTTCCGCCATCGGTTAGGGTGTGACAGATTGGTATCAGAGCCATAACTTTAGGGAATTAGGCAAGACTCGACCTAAACGGGTTGATGTTTTAGAGATGACCTAGTCTATAGTTAGGAACCAACAGACCGACTTGTGCATATCCGGTAGGGATTATGTACGAGCTTACAGCTATTTCTCGCTATTCTCGCCTACGCTACACTATCACTGCACTTTAGTTTTCAGAGAATGGACGAGCGATTAGGCCGAGATTAGGTGTGAAAACCGCAAACTCCCGACCAAATTGCTTGTTCGCCTCGCATTTTCATCTATAAACACGAGAATTTACGTTGAACCAGGAGTGAAATCCATACTTTGCCGCTTAATTTTCTTTTATTTCATCAGAACAGGAACAAAGTTGTTAAGTCAGGGGTAAAACCCGAATCTTGACGACTTGTTCCGACCTTTACTTGGTTTTACAAAACTCTTACCAAAGTCTCGACGGACTCCAACGACTTGAAGTCACGATATGACTGGAGGGATATGTGCCAATCACCAAGATTCGAGGCTAAAGCGCAGTCCCTAAGGCCAAAGTGTGCGCAGAAAGTCCTTGTGAATAGTCGGATCACTTTGGTTAGTCAATGTCTAAATAGCCGCAGACAATCCATTTCTCGATTTTTATGTGCTTCGATTCTGAGCCCGCAACTGCTGACTCTGATGTTTGTCGATTTTATGTGTTTGTATGTGTATTTACCTACTTATGTGTTTTAATTTTTGGAGATTTATTCGATTTTCGACATTTGCTTCTCAATCGACACACACGACTCGCACTGCTCATCTATCTCAACACGCTAACAAATCGACAATATTGGGGATTATACGCATGCTATACTACTCACCATGATAATCGCGATCGCTATTTTCTAACGCTCGCGAACTTTGAATAATAGGTTTCTGTATTCTGACTACTCCCGTGTACTTCTAGGTGAATTACGTGTTTATATGCTTCTGTGCTTCTGTGCCTTACGTGCTTATGTGCTTCTGTGCTTATGTGAATCTGTGGTTATGTGCATACGTGTTTACATGATCGTATTCACGAGCTTTAATAGTATTAGACATGTGAGGTGAGAATCGATTATGTTGTATGAGATCCAAGACAATGTCTGTTGTAGACAATGTCAACTGGACCATTATCTGGACCCCGTCACCCACGAATCACTCGCCAAGAACAAAGAGACAAACGCCTTGCTGCTCTCGTCGCTAAGCAAGCGGCAAAGGTAGTTCCTCAGATCGTGAGTGAAATATACGAGAATGTGAGCAAATCATCCGAGGAGTCCAGAACCGAAGCTCCTATAGCTGCTCCCAAGACTGCTTTCAGCTTCAAGCAGTTCAAAGCTTGTGGTCCAAAGGAATTTACTGGCGAGGATGGCCCAAAGGCTATGTTTCAATGGTTTGATTCCGTCAAAGTCACTCTGCGCCAGAGTGGATGTCCTGAAAATCTCCGTACTCTAAACGCTACCTGTGTCTTCCAGTCCCGCGCACTAGACTGGTGGACGGCGGAGAGAAACAAACGCGGAAATGACGCAGCCTATGAGCTGACGTGGGAAGAGCTGAAGGCCATTATGATGGATGAATTATGCCCTCCCCATGAATGCCAAAAGCTGGAGGACGAATTCTGGCATATCAAGCAGAAGGACGGAGAGAACACAGCTCTGACCGCTCGCTTTAAGCAGCTCAGTATCATCTGTCCCGATCAAGTGAAGACGCCCGAGATGACCATCAAGAAGTACATTCGAGCTCTGCCAGACTGTGTCGCGGATTTTGTGCACGGCGCGAAACTAGCAAAAATCGAGGAAACCTACCTGCTTGCCGCTGAAATCAACGACAAGCGCGTCAAAGCTGGTTTTTGGGAAAAAGTTTCGAAGAACCTACATCAAGCTACCGCCGTACCACCCACATAAACCGCCCCCGCTCAATCATCGAAAGCCTCTCACCGCAAGAAGAAGAACAACAACAGCAGCTCCAGTAACAAGAACTGTGTTGTCACTACCACTGCTGCTCCACTTCAAGCCGTACCGGCTCAGCACTAATCTCAGCACCGACCAGCTCTAGTTATCTATGCACCGCCTGCAAAACATGCATACACTGGTCCCCACCCTGCCTGCCCAACATGTTCTTATCATCACCCGGTGGGTATCGCCTGCCGATTTTGTGTGCACTGCAATATGTACGGCCACTTTACCGCGAATTGCCGTACTGGTCCCCGACAAGCACCAGGTCAAGCCACTGCTCATCAAGCTCTACTTCCAGCCCCACAAGGCCAACAAGCGGCTCAGGCACCCGCGGTCAACGCAAGAGTCTGCTTCGCATGTGGTGATCCCAACCACTTTGCGAACATGTGCCCGAACAGGGTTGTGAAACAAGAGCCCCAGCAGCAGCAGCCTCAACAGCAACAGCAACAAGCCGCCCGCGCCAGAACTTTCAACATCAATGTGCGCCAAGCCCAGGCTGACAACAACGTGGTCAATGGTACGTTCCTTGTGAATGGTATTTATGCTTCGTGTTTGTTTGATACTGGAGCCGATAACTGCTTTGTGTCATTTGAATTCGAGAAACTCCTTAGTCGTAAGCGCTCCCAACTCCCCTCGACGTTCGATGTTGAAGTCGCCACCGAAAGAACTGTCCCCGTTAATTCTGTTCTTCGTGATTGTACTCTTGAACTCAACAATCACATCTTCCCAATCGACCTTATTCCTATGCAACTCGGAAGTTTTAACATCATAATAGGCATGGACTTTCTTCATGAAAACCATGCTGAAGTTGTGTGCTTCGATAAGATGATTCGATTCTCGCTCGTGAATGGTGATGTATTGTGTGTTTATGGCGAAACTGCTTCGAAAGGCCTCAAGCTTATGTCATGTGTCCAAGCTAGCAAGTATCTCCGCAAGGAATATAGAGCTTTCTTGGCTAACATTGTAGTAGCGGAGAAGGAAAAGAAAGGAAAGACAGAAGTGAAAGATGTTCCTGTGGTTCGTGAATTTCCTAATGTGTTTCCTGATGATCTTCCCGGATTACCGCCAAGTCGTGATATCGACTTTCGTATCGACCTCATTCCTGGAGCAAACCCTGTTGCCAAAGCTCCTTACCGACTCCCTCCATCCGAAATGCGCGAACTCTCGAGTCAGCTCCAGGAACTACTTGATAAAGGCTTCATTCTCCCGAGCACCTCTCCATGGGGCGCACCAGTCCTTTTCGTCAAAAAGAAGGATGGGTCGTTCAGGATGTGCATCGACTATCGGAGTTGAATAAGTTGACAATCAAGAATCGCTATCCCCTACCCCGCATCGACGATTTGTTTGATCAACTACAAGGTGCTACGTGTTTCTCCAAGATCGATCTACGCTCAGGCTATCACCAGTTACGCATTCAAGAGGAAGATATACCCAAAACCGCTTTTTGCACTCGATACGGCCTCTATGAGTTCGTTGTTATGCCTTTTGGTTTAACCAACACACCCGCGGTTTCCATGGATCTGATGAATCGCGTGTGTAAACCTTATCTCGACCGCTTCGTCATCATGTTCATCGATGATGTCTTGATCTATTCAAAGTCGAAAGCCGAACACGCGCAACATCTACGTTTGGTTCTCGAGTTACTCCAAGGAAATCGACTCTATGCCAAGTTCTCCAAGTGCGAATTTTGGCTGGAGGAGGTTCAATTCCTCGGTCACATTGTCAATAGTCAAGGTATTCACGTCGATCCGGCGAAGATTGAAGCAGTTAAGAGTTGGATTACACCTAAGAACCCGTCGGAAGTCTGTTCTTTTCTCGGACTAGCGGGCTATTATCGACGATTTATCGAAGGATTCTCAAAAATCGATGTGCCGCTTACCGCCCTCACTCATAAAGACAAGCCTTTTGTTTGGGGAACTGAACAAGAGTCTGCTTTCCAAACCCTCAAGCACATGCTCTGCAATGCTCCTGTTCTCACTTTACCCGACGGAAACGACGACTTCATTGTTTATTGTGATGCTTCGAACCTTGGTCTTGGTTGTGCCCTCATGCAACGAGACAAGGTCATTGCATACGCATCTCGTCAGCTCAAAATCCACGAGAAGAACTATACAACCCATGATCTCGTGCTAGTCGCAGTTGTTTTTGCGTTAAAGATTTGGCGACACTACCTGTATGGTACCAAGTGTACGATCTTCACCGATCATAGGAGCCTACAACATATCTTTGACCAGAAGGAACTTAATATGCGTCAACGCCGATGGGTAGAACTTCTCAATGATTACGACTGTGAGATTCGTTATCACCCAGGCAAAGCAAATGTCGTTGCCGACGCCCTCAGCAGACGGAGCTACCTTCTCAGCATTCGTGATGTCCAAGCCCAATACAATCTCGAAACCCTCATCCGCGAAGCCCAGCATGCATGTTTTAATGAACGCACCTTGAAGAAGGAAAGAATCTATCACGATGGAGCCCAGCTTGTGAATAAGTCGAATGGGATATTCCACTTTCTGGACCGAATTTGGATCCTTAAATGGACCAATTTGCGACAGATATTGATGGACGAAGCCCACAAATCCCGATATTCTATTCATCCCGGTGCTGATAAAATATACCACGACCTTCGCTACAAGTACTGGTAGCCGGGCATGAAGAGGGATATCGCTCTCTACGTTGGGAAGTGCCTGACTTGCTCGAAGGTCAAGGCTGAACATCAAAGACCCTCTGGCTTACTCGAACAACCCCCGATCCCTATGTGGAAGTGGGAGAGTATAGCTATGGACTTCATAACAAAGCTCCCGCACACGCCATCAGGTCACGACAACATCTGGGTCGTTGTTGACCGTTTGACCAAATCAGTCCACTTTTTGCCAATACGGGAAGACTACAAGGTAGAACGATTAGCCCGAATCTACACCAATGAGATCATTTGTCGACATGGGACGCCTCGCGACATCATCTCTGACCGTGATGCTCGGTTTACCTCGCGACAGTGGGAAACGTTTCAAGCGGCTCTCGGTACTATGCTTAATCTAAGTACCGCATTCCACCCTCAAACCGACGGTTAGACTGAGAGAACGATCCGTACTCTTGAAGACATGCTCCGTTCGTGTGTCATAGATTTCGGTGGTAATTGGGATGCTTACCTGCCGTTAGTCGAATTCTGGTATAATAACAATTATCATTCCAGCATACAAATGGCACCATTCGAGGCTTTATACGGAAGAAAATGTCGATCGCCTATTGTATGGCACGAGATCGGTCACTCGCAATTAACCGGTCCTGAGCTATTGCAAGAAACGACTGACAAAGTCTTCCAAATTCGAGACAATCTGCTGAAATCTCGGAGTCGACAAAAAAGTTACGCCGATAGACGACGCAAGCCCCTTGAATTTGACGTTGGCGACTACGTACTCCTAAAGGTATCACCTTGGAAGGGTGTGGTCAGATTCGGCAAGAAAGGGAAACTAGCGCCTCGATATGTTGGACCTTTTAAGATTCTGGAAAGGATTGGAAAAGTTGCCTACAGACTCGAACTACCGGAGGAACTTAGTAACGTTCACCCGACTTTCCATATTTTGAACCTCCGAAAGTGCCTGGCTGAGCATGATTTAATTGTGCCCCATGACGATCTCCAAATAAACGAAACACTACACTTCGTGGAGAAGCCTGTCGAAATCATGGACCGCCAAACCAAGCAGCTCAGACGCTCGCGCATTCCTATTGTGAAAGTCTGATGGGAAGGCAAACGAGGCGCAGAGTTCACTTGGGAACTCGAAAGCGACATGAAGGAGAAGTACCCGCAGTTATTTTTTACGGCTTCGGCCTAATTTCCGGACGAAATTCCCTCAACTAGGGGAGGCTGTAACACCCCGTGTTTCGAAAGTCCAAGTCAATATTGAAGTCAAAGGAAGACAAGATTGCTAATTGCGATCTGTCACTCCTTGCTCAATTCTTGTTTTGACTTCTTTGACTTGTAGTTAGTCTATTTTATGCGTTACGTTAGTTGTATTATGTGGAGTACTTATTAATAATCGAGGTTTATTCGATATTTATCGCATGTTTTATCGCATTCGCTATCGCACTCGCAACTCGAATTACGCGTTCTGGATATTGTTTTATGTGTGTGTGTGCCTTATGTGTTACTTGTGCATGTTTATTTATGTTATGTTGTGGTAGATAATCGAAACGCAATCAAAACTCGAATTGCAATCGAATCGCAAATGCTAAACGAATATGAAATAAGGATGATTGTATGTTGATATAGTATTTGGGATTAAAAGTAATTTGAATAGGAAACTCCATCGCATCGCAGAACCCGCAATCGCAATCGAATCGGCAAAACTCGTCGCACCGAACACTCGAACCAAGTGACTGATTGACCGGGTAACCAGTCGATCGACCAGCCGATCGATCGAGCTGCCGCTCGATCGGCCAGCCACTCGACCGGGCTGCCACCCGATCGACCAACCCTTTCCACTTCGGGAAACCCTATAAATACCCCCTGTTACCATCAAACTTACCACTTTTGGCACTCTCCTGTCCGACCAGCGCTCCAATCTTACTTTTTCTCTGATTTCTCGCAATTCCGGTAAGGTTTCAACCTAAATCTTGTACTTCTTTGATCTACACTTGATTCTACACCTTCCTATCCTTTAAATCTTAACTTTTAACCGTGAAATCACTAGATTTGAGGTGTTCTAGGATGATGTCATCATGGTGTTCTTGAGAACTTCATGTTTCGGCCTCAATCCACCGAGAACAACTTAGATCTAACCTATTTCCACATAAACAAACAAAGATCTTTCATAGATATAAACATATTCACGATGAAAAGGATTGAAAGATGGTTTTCCAACTTTCTTTCAACTCTTTTACACTCAATGCATTCAGAACCGATAGAATCGTAGCTTGTACCGACTTCTTACTCATTCTTGTGGTTGTGTTGGTTCAAGATCTGAATTCTATCCAAGAGAATACCGATTTCGGGTTAAACATGGAACACCGTCTTGTACAGTAACTGGCCGGATTTGGATGATTCCTGTCCGATCAGGGGTACTAAGTATTGACAAGGTTTTTGTTGCTTAACACGTTATCAAAACATCTCGATAAAACGAAAAACAAGCAAAACAACCAAGTGTAAGAAGAAACAGAACGACCAAGACAGAATGTCATCCGATCGGACTACCATCCGATCGGACTGTCATCCGATCGGGTTGTCACCCGATCGACTTGCACCTTGGGTCCCACACTTAAATTGTTTACCAACCTTTGAAGTCTGAACGTTGAACGAATTGTTGTCCGATCGGACTACCATCCGATCGGATTGCCGCTTGATCATGAGACATTTAAACTTCAACACTTAACAACTTTCAACATGTTCAATACCAACGGATTGCCATCCGATCGGACTACCATCCGATCGAGTGACAAACTACTGTGAATTTGTTCTCACTAAAGTATTCAACCAATCTGGTTGTCGTCCGATCGAACGTTCGTCCGATCGACCGACCTGAAAGGCAGAGATACTTCTGTGTTTTCAAATGCTACAACGAAAACTTCAAAAGTCAAACCATCATACACAAACACATCCTTCACAAAGGAAGAAACAATCCACTCGAAAGGTCACCCGATCGGATGACCTTCCGAGCGGACTGATACTCGAACGACCGGCAGTCCGATCGGACTATCATCCGATCGAACTACTGTTTGACCCACTGTCACTTGTTTCGTTTTACGCATCGCTTATCGTTATGCTATCAATCTGTTCAGGCTAACCCTATTCTCTAGCGCTCCCTTCAATCCACCTATCACTGTGAGTATACTCGATCCCCTTTTGCTTTATGCACTTTTGGGTGTTACATACGTTACTTATTCTAAATCACATCAAACACACTACGCAATACTTTAATCGCTAACCAATTACCGCATGCTATACGTGACTTAATGAATGCTTGTTTGTTATGTTTACACATGGAATGCTGTCTACCAGCCTTAGCAACGATAGTACTATAGTTTGGACTCAACACGTGTTCACTCAGGAGTTGTTAAGGACAATTAGTTACATGGCTCACAGTGGTGAGTGTGTATCGCGAACTGCCTTGGGCAGTCAACCCGCAGTCATTGGTATCGATAGGTTCATGTCGATAACTAACATGCCTCCTTTTACACTGTGTACGTGCTGGTTATGCGTAACGATTTTGAACTCTATATGCTATTATCAAACTTGTATGCTCACCTTCACACTATGTGTATTGACTTTTACTTTAACGTATGTGACAGGTGCTTAGGATGCTTATTTGCTTAATTTGCTGTGAAATCGAGGCTAGGAAAGACCTAGGTCAACAATAAACAATTGTCTGTAATAAAAATCTGAGTTGTCGGAACAGAACAATTTGACTAGATCTTTTTTGTAATAATTGTATTATCTTTTATGACATGGTATGGGACGTGTTGCTTTAAATAATTGGTAATTATAGTTGTTATGGAAACTTCTGGACAATCTGTTTCGCTCAGTGCCATGCCCCGATGTTTCCGCCATCGGTTGGGGTGTGACATGGACGCCCCGCCCCGAAGAGTCAACCCAGCTCCAAAACCTCCCGAAAAAGGTTCACCTTACTCACGAAAATAGATCTTGATAGAATGTTGCATGATAGGACGAGACCGTCATATTCCCCATATAGGCCTCGGGGGAGAGGCTCATTCCCCTACTCTGACAGCTTCACCCCTCTCACTAAGACTCCAAGTGAAATACTGGCCACTGAGAGGGTGAAGAATTCCTTTCCGATACCACCACCCATTAAACCAGGACCAAAGGCACAGCCGAACGAGTACTGTGACTTCCACAGGGGATTCGGTCATAAAACGGATGATTGTATGTATCTAAAGAGGGAAATAGAGGCCGCGGTAAAAATGGGTAAACTGGCTCATTTGGTTAAGGAAATTAAGGAATGAGGAGGGGACCGCAAAGGGAAAGATGTGAGGGAGCCCGGAAGGGCAGATGTAGACATGATTAGGAGAAGGGATGAATTTGATACCGTCAGGAGTGTAAAAGCCAGAATCCTGGGCTCCCCAGACCGCATGAAAGCTCCCATTTTGATGCCACACCTGTAGGAAAACGAGGTACAGCGGCTCCCCCTCAACATTTCAGCCATAATAGCTGGGCACGAGGTAGGCAGAATACACGTGGACGGGGGAAGCGGAGTAGAGGTAATATATGAACACTGTTTCCTAAGGTTTGATAGGGATGTGAGGGATCGGCTCGAGGAAGATTCTATCCCCCTAATGGGTTTCAACAACAGTGTGTCACACCCCTTGGGAAAGATCAGACTCCCATTTACAGTCGGGGTAGGGGATCGTGTCCGAACCATAAATTTAACTTTCACAGTGGTCCGAGCACCCTCAAAGTACAATGCAATCCTGGGAAGACCCGGGATTGGCGATTTGCAAGCACAGGCATCAACCCCACATGGAGCTTTAGTGTTCCAAACGCCAAAAGGCTTGGCTTGGGTAAAATCTTCATACGAGGTAGTATCTTCTGTCTCTGAGGGAGAAGTGTCTGAGAAACCTCAAAAAGATGGGGTAGAAGAGTGGGTCCTTTGTGACAGGTTCCCGGAGCAGACGGTTAAGGTGGGAAGCCACCTGAGTGACAAATGTAAGAGTGCTCTCAAGGAGCTGCTTCTCTTCAACATAGACGTGTTTGCATTTCAACACGGAGACATGACAGGAATCCCAAGAAGCCTGACCGAGCATCGACTCAATACATACACCTGGGCGAGACCAGTAAAGCAAAAGAAATGAAGCATGGGTCCTAGCAAGAGGAGGGCTGCCTGTGAAGAAACCAGGAAGCTGCTCAGAGCGGGGATAGTAAGAGAAGTGAAGTATCCATCCTGGGTTGCTAACCTGGTCATGGTCAAGAAGAAAGACGGGGGATGGAGGACATGCATTGACTTTCAAGATCTGAATAAAGCATGCCCCAAGGACTGCTATCCCCTCCCGGAAATAGACGTCCAAGTGGACTCCTTTTCTCAGTACCCCCTAAAGTGCTTCTTGGATACTTACAAAGGATATCATCAAATACAAATGTCAATGGAGGATGAGGAAAAAAACCGCCTTCATCACAGACGAGGGAACCTTTTGCTACACCAGAATGCCCTTCGGGCTAAAAAATGCTGGGGCCACTTACCAAAGATTCATGAATACCCTTTTCAGAGAGCAGCGGGGACGGAACTTAGAAGTTTACGTCGATGACATTGTCATAAAAAGCCTAACCGAGATGGCCATGATAGACGATATAGCCGAAACCATCCGAGCTATGCAAGATGTGAATATGAAGCTGAACCCTGGGAAGTGTTGCTTCGGGGTAGAAGAAGGGAAATTCCTGGGGGTAGTGGTTACCAAGGGCGGAATCAAAGCTAATCCAGAGAAAACTCAAGCTGTAGCCGAAATGCGATCCCCCAGGTTCCTGAAGGGCATTCAGCAGCTGAATGGAAGGTTAATCGCCTTAAACCGCCTCCTATCAAAGATAGCCGACAGGACTCTTCCCTTCATGAAGGTACTGAAGGATTGTCTCCAGACGGACAGATTTAAGTGGACCCCGGAGACGGAAGCCGCTTTCCAAGAAATGAAAGATTACATCTGCAAGCTCCCAACCTTAGCCACCCCAATCCCCGGGGAGGATTTGTTTTTATATCTGTCTGCCTCAAAAACGACCATAAGTGCGGTTATGATGGTGGAACGGGAGGGAAAGCAGATACCAATATACTTCATTAGCAGGACCCTCAAGGGTCCTGAAGAACGCTATATGCCCCTGGAGAAATTGGATTTGGCTCTTGTCTTTGCATCTCGGAGACTCAGAAGATACTTCCAAGCACACAAGGTGACTCTAATGACAGACCAACCCCTTCAAAAAGTGCTAAGGAGACCGGAGTTATCAGGCCGACTGGCCAAATGGGCAGTTGAACTGGGAGAACACTCCTTAGAATTCAGAGCCAGAACTGCCATGAAGGGACATATACTGGCCAACTTCTTGGCGGAGGTCCCTGAGGATGAGGAGAAAGAATTTTAAAGTGGGAAGCCCTGGAGAGGGAAGAAAAAGAGAAGGAGGGCGAGGCAATATGGAAACTACTCACAGATGGGGCCTCCAGCGAAGAAGGCAGTGGAGCGAGCATTACGTTGATCAGTCCTAAGGGAGTTAAGTTAACCTATGTCATCAGGCTAGACTTCGAGAATACCAACAACACTGCAGAGTACGAAGCCCTTTTGGCAGGACTGAGACTAGCCAAAAAGATGAAAGCAAAACATGTGGAAGCCAGTACAGATTCGTAATTAGTGGTCAGGTAGTACTAGGGGAAGTACGAGGCTAAAGACAGTGTAATGGCTCAATACGTGGCAAAAGTAAAAGAGACAGCCAAGGCTTTCAAGACTTTCAAGCTGGAATACATCCCCCGCGGGAGAAACAGGAAATCAAACGCTCTTAGCAAGCTAGCTTCCGTGGCATTTGATCACCTAGCATGGGAAGTCAAGGTGGAGGTCTTAACCTCCCATTCCCTCAGCACAGAAGAGGTAGCCACAATTGAAAATGCACAGGAGACATGGATGACACCGATTATAAGATTCCTCAAGGATGGAACACTGCCCGGGGGAGACTGGGCAGCCCGGAAGGTAAGGGTTAAAGCTTTGCAATATGAGTTAATTGATGGAGAACTTTACCGAAGGTCGTACCTGGGCCCATCCTTAAAGTGCGTCGATAATGAAGAAGCTACATATGTGATTAGAGAAATACATGAAGGAATTTGTGGCATGCATTCTGGGCCAAGGACAATGGTGGCCAAGGCGATGAATGCGGGATTTTATTAGCCTAGAATGTATGAAACAGCATCAGAGGAGATCAAGAAATGTGACAATTGCCAGGTCCATGCACCCATGACGCACCGCCATAAACACCCAATGATACCTGTGTCAACATCTTGGCCCTTCCAGAAGTGGGCCATTGACATTATTGGTCCATTCCCCGAGGGTCTAGGAGGGGTCAAGTATGTGGTGGTCGCTATAGATTATTTCACCAAATGGGTCGAAGCCAGGCCCCTGGAAAAAATCACATGAGAACAGATGAGGCGATTCGTGCTGGATAACATCATATGCAGATATGGGGTACTGAAGGAGCTGGTCAGTGATAACGGGGTTCAATTTGCAGGAAAGCCCTTCAGACCATGGTGTGAGCAGATGCACATACATCAGGTGTTCACCTCCGTCACCCACGCTCAAAGCAATGGACTGGTGGAAAGAGCAAATCAGAGTGTTATTAAGGGAATGAAGGGGAGGCTCGGGAGGAAGCAAAAGGGATGGTTGGAGGAGCTGCCTTTTGTTCTATGGGCATATAGGACCACCCCCAATGACTACAACGGAGAAACCCCTTTCAGCCTAACCTACGGGACGGAGGCTGTTATTCCTGCTGAGATAGGATCTCCAACCGCAAGGATGAAGCTCAGGGAAGCCGAGAATGAGCAAGACCTTCGAATGAACCTGAACTTTCTTGAAGAAAGAAAGGGAGATAGCAGCAGTCAGGGAGGCCAAGTACAAAAAGCAGCTTGAAAGCTACTACAATGCCAAGATGAAAAAGCTCAATCTTGTTCCGGGAGACTTGGTTCTGAGAGCAAACGAAGCTAGCCTACAAGAGAGCACCGACAAACTAGGGCCTAACTGGGAAGGGCCCTACCGGGTTACTTGGGCAAACGGCAAGGCAAGTTGCAAGCTGGAAACACTTCAGGGCAAGGAGGTCCCAAGGACATGGAACCTTATGCAGCTCAGGAAGTACCACATGTGAAGAATGAAGATGCCTTTAAAGGAAAAACGGCCAGGGAGCCACTTTTGTAATGATTAACCGCTAGTCAGGGGCTTACCCCAAGAAAAATCTTTTGTAGAATCTTGTACTGGAGGACATAGTCCCCAAGAAATGAATGATAACGGACAATTCGTTTGTTCCTTTTTGACAAAATAACAGGTACTGTATCAAGGCAGACGCGCCCAGAAAAGCTACAAACCTAATAACGAACAAACACACGTGTAAAAGTATGCTCAACATACCAAACGCCCGGCTGTGGGGCGAAATAGGGTCTAGCTAACCCAAAGAGAATGGACAAACAGGCCAAAAAACATAATCTCACGTTATAGACTTGTCCAGAAATTGTCCTCGAACAGACAATCCTGGTTTATAAAGCAAACCACGAACACAACATACTTTTAAGCAAACCACAAAGAAGCCAACACATACAGAAATTTTTCGTGCATAAGCTACAAAGTGAACGTACAACAGGAAGCCCTACTGGCCCTCAAAAGAAAAGCTAATATACAAACAAACAAGCTAGAAGGCCTGGTGAGCAGACTAAACGGAATTTTTTGTAAACATACTACAGATAACCAAAAGTCTTCAGGAGAATGATGGTCTGGTCCCCGGCAAAGACTCCTGCAAAAAAACACACACCAAAAAACAGGCAAAAGTAAGATGACAATATACAATCACAAGTCATACGATTAAGTACCGGGAGAGCCCCGACACAAAGACTCTCCCCCCAAGCATCAAAAGGTTAAAAGCATCCTAGAGTGCATAATTGTTTAGGTTACAACCATATCGAAGTAAGTTAATGTTCAGAAATTACTGGGAGTTACCCCCAGACAAAGACTTCGGAGACGAGGGACCAGCAGGAGTAAGCAAGGCTTTCAATTCATCGATGGACATCATAGGACGCTCCAGGATCTTTTCAAGAAGGGCAGGGGTCTTACCCCCAAACTCCTTGTCCAGCTTAGACAGCCGCTTCTTGGCCTTGGAATTATAAAGCGGAGTTTCCTTCCTGCCCAAGCGCTGGGCAGAGTAAATATACCCATCCTTCAGGCCTGATTGATATCCCACATCCCGATACGCCCTATAAACCTGCTCAAGACCGCTTTTGAACTCCTCTGATTGAGAGACAGCAGTAAGGAAGGCTCCGAAACCTTCAGTAATCAGCCAATGCTTCTCCTTAGCGAACTTCTGATTGTCATCAGAAGTTATCCCCCAATCAGCATACATGGTGTTCAGCTGCTCCTGAGAAACGGAATCGACTTCCTTCAGATGTTTCAACTCCGCGGCTAGCTCCTCCTTCTCCTCCACCAAAGCTGCCATCTCCCTCTCCCAAGCTCGCTCTCTCCACTCCAGCATAGCTCCAGCCCCCTGAGTGAAAGAAATCACAAAAGATCCATAAGGAATCAAACAAAAAAAAGATAGAGAGGGGAGAAAGGCTATGCACCTTTTCCTCCTGCAGTCTACGCTCAACCTCAACCACTTGACATCGAAGCTCAGCAGCAACAGATTGGGAGGTCATAAGGTTACTCCAAAGTCCCTCATTCTCTTTCCTCAGATCATCAACCCGTTGTAACATGCCAACACCCCTGAAAAGCCCCTCATAGAGTGACATGCTGTACTGATCGTCAAAGAGATCATCCCTCAAAGTAGAGTTCATAAACCGATGGGAAGGAGGAACAGCATGAGTCAAGAAGTCCCGGGCAGTTTCAGGGGTCCCCACCACCGAAGATTGAGTAATTTTCCACTTAGGAACGTAGGGGGATGGAAGGGCATCGGCAAACAAGGTAGCCAAGGGGGATCGAGTAGCAAAACCCTCAAATTGAGAGGGTTTGCTAGTCCCGGTGGCATGATGAGGAGAGATCTCAAAAGTCGGAGTAATACGAGCAACACTTACTTCGGGAGTTTTGTTTCGAATACGAGAAGAGGATGGAGCAGTAGGGATCTCAATCGGAGCATGAGAGCTTCCATGTTCAGACAAAGAAAGGAAAAAGAACATTAGAAATCTGGCAAAACAAAGCAAATATAAGACAATAGATAAACAATGGGCTCACCAGCAAAGGCTCGCTCATAAAGCTGGAGGATCGCAGATGCTTAGACAAAGAGCCTTTAACACCGGTAGGAGGAAGCTCAGAAACATCTTTTGCCACAGGAAGGGCCTTCTGACCACTGGCGCTCCGGAGCCTCAGCCGGATGCCACGTGGGGCAGGGACTTGTTTGGGACTAACAGCCTTCCGCTTGCGAGCCAGACGGCTCTCCAGGTCTTCCTTGTCATCATGGCTAGAGTCCTTCACTTGAAGAGAATCAGGGGAGCTTTCCTCTCCATTAGAAGAAGCCCCCTCATCTCCTTCCACAGCAGCTGAGCCCCCTGTCTGAACGGACCCTCCGATAACCTTCATCTCAACATTTCGGTTTAGACCCGGTTCAACCTTATCATCAACCACAAACTTAACATCCCTGGAATCTCCTTGAAGCAATCCCCATAGGGTCATATCTACACAAAAGAAACGCTAAATATGGCTACACAAACCCCTGAAAATAAAGGAAGATACAGCAAATCAAGAACTAAAAAGTACCTTTCTTGCCAAAAAAGGCCTTGGGTCGGACCGAGTAGAAGGGGCTCAGTCCCCCCAAGGCCAGGATCCCTTCAGAGAAAGTAAAGGCTCTCGTCGGATTCTCGTACATACACTTCCATTGTACGATTTCATCAGCAGAAAAGATAGGAACACTGTCTTCAATGGCAGCCTTGGGATCCCTCAGCGGTGGAGACTCCGGTATCATAGCAGCAGAAACGAAGATAAACCAGCTCTTCCATTATTTAGGGTAAGTGGAGGTTGGCATGAAAGAATAAAAGGGCTAAGACACACTGTCCTTCCGTTTGGCGAAGGTGAACCAGTCCCCATCTGAAATTAACTTATAAAACATGCAAAACAGGGGAATTGACGGCTCACCAGAAACCGCCGCACAGGATAACTCAAAATGTACCACCCTCATAAAACCTAGAGGGTGCAATTGGTAGAAATGAACTCCGAAATGGCGTAACAAATCTATCTTGAAGGAAGAAAGTGGGTACCGGACACCACAGGAAGAAAACGCCAGAGTGTAGAGAACAATCCGATCTGGTGTGCATTCGGCCGATTCATCAGGGCCTGGCAAAGTAGGAGAAAAACGATCGGGAATCTTATAGGTCTCAACGAAGGACTCCAAATCCTTCGCTGTCAAAACAGACCGATTCATAGAATGGCCGGTATGGCTCATGGTGAAGAGAGAAAACGGTGATCGGAAAGATGTGAGGAAGGAAAAAAGAGGGGAAAAACTGAAGGAGGTTGAAGGAAAATTCAAAAGGTTATGTGGGTATTTAAAGAGGATAACTGACTTGGAAAGAGGAAAACCGTCACATCAGGGTCCTTTAAAAATAAAACCGCCGTGCACATGTATGGAGAGGATTAAACCCCCGCCGTCGATCACCTGTGATTAATGAGCCTTGATAGGAGAGGGGGCACGTGATGATTAACTAGGGATGGGCCCACTTCCTTAGCCCAATAGAGCTGCTCTCGTGAACAGTTATGACTCAGCCCTGGATTATGAGATTTGAATCTCAGAACCAGGGACTAAAGATGACTTGATGACGGGCCTATGGGTTGCCCCATTTACCCGTCTTGGGCTATTGTCACATGGGCCCAACAAGTAAAAGCCCAAAACGCTGAAACTTGCCCATTAAGGGACTTTCTCATAGATTGAGCGGGAAAAGGAGACATTTAACAAAAGAAAGAGAAACATTAAATGCATGATAAGAATGGTATCTCCGGTTGGCAGTGTACTATCAAGCTGGCACCATTAAATGAGGGAAAGATCTTACCGTTGGGGCTCAGACACGTGTCTGAGCCCCCCAAAGTCTGAAAAAACCCGTTGGATCGTCTCGGTATAATCCCGTTGAAGAGATAAGGGCTTTCGGCTATATAAGGAAGGTAAAGAATGTTCTCAAAGGCAAGTCTAAGGTATCACACTAAATGCTCTCACATTTATTCCGACCATAATTCCTCTACATTAAATACACACACATATTTATTAGATTTGTTGGATCGTCGTGTGACCCTAACGAGTCAATCTGAGTAGTTCATCATCAAATACAAAGGCGGAATCAATGTAAAAGATGTCAACACAGCTTGTTCCTTTCTAATCTTTATCTATTACTTATTTCCTGAGCTTTTACAAGTTCAAATGACAAACGGACAGCACCTCGACTCAGAACATATGATCTAATTCCGCTCCAAATGACACCAGCACACACATATATATAAGGTTCTGATTTCGCTTGAACTGATCTGTGTCACTTTCAAGCGGAATCACCCACTTTCACATATAAAACCCTAATTTCTAACCCTGTTGTGTGCTCGTTTATCCTATCTAGACATAAGACTTGATTAAGACGAAGTTAACAGACACTAAATGCACCAACAGACTCCCCCTTGGGTGTTGACGAAGTCTTCGGCGTCGAGTCTTTAGTCTTTGTCTCTTTCCAAATTGTCTTGACATTGTAAAAGCTTCCTTCAATCCTTTATCTTCAAACTTTAAACTTCAATCTCCCCTTTGAATGTTGATCCAGAATCTAGACTCCCCCTTTCGCAGACTCCCTCTCTCGATAAGCTGGGACTTGAATTCTGGTTCAAACTTTGACATTTTCTTTGCCATGGGGAACTTAATTCCTGTTTTCAGCACAATCTCTACCTAAATATAAGATATATGATAATAACAGTTTCAATCTAACCTTACCATTCAACCTCATTTGTTGGTTTTATCAGTCTACAGAAATCCACTTAAGTATTCAGGTCCAAGTTAATGACCTTGATTACCCAATTTATCTACCAAGTCCAACTTAATGACCTTGGTTGATCTGAGATAATTCACACTGACATTTGTTCAAACATTTTCAAACTTTTCTGAAAATTACAAGTTTCAAGTTAATGAACTTGTTTTTGACTTTCCAATTTCTCAATATTTTAACATATTAAGCTCCCAACTCATCATCCAGCCCAGAAACTTCCTGCATCTGCTTCAATTCGAATCTGAAAATCAACTCTTCACTTTGGTTTGTCGGAAAATAAAGCAGAAATGTAAAATCTTTTTGGATTTTTAATAAAGTTTCTAAACTAGAAATAAAATACAGAAATAAAATGCAGTAAATGTAAACTATTTACAAACATATTTTTGGTAAGCGTGTTAGGGAATCATATCAGCTATTCGACAAGTCACAAGTACCGTTAAGCTTTAATTTCATACTCAGAATTAAACAATTCACTTAGATTGTCGATATACTGATCCACTTTAATTTTTCACACACATTTCAATCTGTCCAGGATACGGATTTAGTGTTTTAAAGACTTAAACTTATTCATGTGTCCCGCCTCTTGAATATACTCCCGTATCCAGATCCCAATATTCAGTCTTACAGGTGAGTATACCACAGATGATATCAGTAAGGGGTTAAATTGCGAAACCGTGAGAGCTCAGGTCAGAACTTCCGTTCAGCAGAGAGATGACGGTTCGACTTTAGTGGGTCCCCTTTAGAGGATCTTTTTTACAACAGCATTGAATAGCAATTTTATTGTCTCATCATTTTTGCTGAGGGTGGCGCTATATTTCAAGCAAGCGTAAAGTATTCTCCGGGGACTAGGCCATTGCTTTCGCAAAATCAGAAGTCCCGGGATAATACCCCAGATATCACTGAGTATAAAGACCTAGTATCTCAGAAAGAGGGATCTTTCAAACAAGATTTCAGAGGTTACCTATATATCCAAGTAGTGTTCCCCACGAAATAAGTAAGTAAAGATTTAGGTTTATATCCCGAACAAACCTACTAAATGTGTAAAAACCTATCGGCACATCATCAGCGAGACTGTTTAAGATCTTTAAACTTTACATATGTTTAGCATACCGTAACTGTCAAGCCAATGTACTATCATTTTCCCTTTTTTACACAAGCTCTCTTTGAGTTTTCTATTGTTTTTGGATTTTGAAAATATCTCATGTTTTTGTATTTTTGAAATTTTTACTATTTTTGTATTTTCTGAAAATATTACCCTATACTCTCCCCCTAAATACCAAAATAAGTAAAAAATCGACAAACCATTGCAGATTGCTTCTCAACATCATCTACAATGTCTCCTTCATCAACGCCAAGAATCTCTTCCAACACCGATAAAAGCTTCATACCGTTCAATTTTAACAAGTATTGAAAACGAGTTTTATCAAACGCTTTGGTATGTAAATCAGCTTTTTGCTTGTCAGTGTGGATTTTCTCAATTCGTATCAACTTCTTCTCGAAACAATCGCGAATGAAGTGATGACGAATTTCAATGTGTTTGGTTTTAGCGTGATGAACTGGATTTTTAGTAATGTTTATCGCTGCCTCATTATCAACAAAGATAGGGGTGTTAAGAAATTGCAAACCGTAGTCGCGCATCTGTTGCTGGATCCACAAGATCTGAGAGCAGCAACTGCTAGCAGATACATACTCAGCTTCACATGTAGATAAAGCTACAGAGGTCTGCTTCTTGCACTGCCAGGTGACCAAGCGAGGTCTGAAAAACTGGCAACCCGCTGTTGTTGATTTAGCGTTAACTTTGCAGCAACCGAAATCAGAATCAGAATACCCTTCGAGCGTGAAATCGCCTGTTTTTGGATACCACAACCCCAATGATGGAGTTCCTTTCAAGTATCATAATATCCTTTTCACAATCACCATATGCGAAGCTCTTGGATTAGACTGAAACCGCGCTGCGAGGCAGGTTGGATACATAATATCGGGTCTTGAAGCTGTCAAATACATTAACGAACCGATCATAGAACGATACAACGTTTCATCTACCTTCTCTCCGGTGAGATCAGGGTTTATCCCATGATTCGTCGCTAATGGGGTGGAAGCTGGAGTAGAACCTGACATCCCGAATTTCTCCAAGATATCATGAACATACTTCGTTTGATGTATGAAAATTCCTTTGGGTAGTTGATCAACCTGCAGTCCCAAAAAGAATTTCATCTTACCCATTGATGACATTTCAAATTTCTGCTTCATAACTTGTTCAAAATCTTTGCACAGATTTTCATTTGTTGACCCAAATATGATGTCGTCCACGTATATTTGAACAATCAAAAGATGTCCGTCGACCTCTTTGGTAAAGAGAGTGGCATCCACTTTTCCACGGATGAAGTTGTTGGCTAGCAGGTGTTGAAACAATGTCTCGTACCAAGCTCTCGGGGCCTGGTGTAAACCATACAGCGCCTTATCCAGTAAATAGACCTTGTCTTTGTGGATTGGATCGGTGAAGCCCGGTGGCTGACCGACATATACCTCCTCTTTTACCTTCCCATAGAGAAACGCCGATTTCACATCTAGCTGATATACTTTAAAATTTTTCCAAGATGCAAATGCTTGGAAGATTCTGATTGCTTCTAGTCTAGCAACCGGAGCATACACTTCAGTGAAATCTATACCCTCCTGCTGACTAAAGCCCTGGACTACGAGTCGAGCTTTATTACGAACAACAACTCCACGATCATCCCTCTTGCAATTGAACACCCATTTTGTGTTAATTTTCCTGTGACCATCAGAAAAATCCACTAACTTCCACACACCTAACTTTTCAAATTGGCTCAGTTCCTCCTGCATCGCATTGACCCAAGAATCTTCAATAAGCGCCTCTTTGTAATTTCGCGGTTCGATCTGCGAAATAAAACAACTTAGTGAAAACTCAGTTTGTAAAGGTGCTACTGTAGAATAAAAACAAGTAAGGCCTTGGTCAATTTGACGTCTAGTGCGAACGCCTGTTTGTAATTCTCCAATGATTAATTCTTCTGGATGGTACGAAAGATTTCTCGGCATCACCTCGCCTGGAACATCTACCTCACCTTCCAAATTTGTGACATTTTGATTTGCACCTTGTTCATCGACTGGAACTGTTTGACTTGAGATCTGAATTTGCTCCCCCTCAGAATCTGAATCCCCATGATCGAATATCGGTCTATCATCAGATTCTAGATTATCATTAACTGCCGTCTGATTATCATGAGCAACTTCATTTTGTTGAATATCATTACGTTTTCCAGCATTACTTGGACCTGCTTCATCATCATTTGATGTTTATCATGGTCGTCTTGAATACTCAGCTGGGAACCTTTCCTGTGAAGATTCATACTCTCTCAGAATATCCAACTCGTCAAAGAAATCTTCTTCTTCTCCTTCCTTTTCTTCTTCCATGTCAAACGAATCCCATAAAGTATCGTAATTAAAACGCCATGAGTCACCGGGATTCTGAGGCGGCATAGTATACCCCTGACACTCAACATTTTGTGCTTCGATGATCCGCTTCAAGCTTGGAACAAAGACTCGTTTTTATGGACTAGCATAACCCACGAAAATTCCTTCAATGCTCTTTGCACGAAATTTTCCAAAAGGCTCTAGAACTGTGCAGGGAGACCCAAACGGTTCTAAATACTTCAAGTTCGGTTTGCGGTTATTGATCAGCTCGAAACATGTCTTGTTGAATTTCTTTACAGTGAGAACCCGGTTGAGTGTATAGCACACAGCTGAGACTGCTTCTGCCCAAAAATTGACAGGTAGTTTGGAATCAGCAAGCATTGTCCTGGCTGTTTCAATTAGCGTCCTGTTCTTTCTTTCAGCTACTCCATTCTGCTGCAGAGTGTAAGGAGCACTAAATTCATGCAATATACCTCTCTCATCACAATATTCTTCCATCTTGTTATTCTTGAACTCAGTACCATTATCACTTCTGATTCTTCTGATACGCCTTTGGTACAAGTTTTCAATTTTTCTAAACAACGCCATCAAACTATCAAACGTCTCATCTTTCGTCTTCAGAAATGATACCCACGAAAATCTGGAATAATCATCAGTTACTACAAGACAGTAAAGATTCCCTGTAATACTTTTGACGTTTACTGGGCCAAACAAATCCATATGGAGTCTTTCTAACGGTCTCGAAACTGAATTGACTTTCTTTTTAGGATGTGATTTCTTCTTTTGCTTGCCTTTGATGCAGCTAATGCACTCCCCTTCCAGATAAAAACCTTTTACATGAACACCAGTAACTAAGTCGTTATGCACCAGGTGATTCATTTTTCTAAGATGTATATGACCCATCTTCCGGTGCCCCAATTTCGATTCCTTCTCTGTTGCTCTGGACACAAAACAATGAGCTTGACCCGTGGTTGTAGTTGCTACACTCATGTCCAACACGTACAGATCATTCACTCTAGGTGCCCTCATGATAATCCATTCTTCAGGGATAACAAATCCTGGTTTCAAGATCAAACATTCTTTGTCTGTAAAGTGCGTTGTATACATGCGATTACAAATCTGAGATATGCTCAGAAGATTGTTCTCAAGCTCAGCAATGTAATTCACTCTTTCAAACGTGACAATCCCATTGGATAACGTTCCTTCTCCAACTATCCTACCACCTTGATTGCCTGCAAAACCTACATAACCTCCATTGAAATTTCTAACATCATACAGCAGGGCTGTTTTCCCCGTCATGTGCCGAGAAGCTCCACTATCCATAATCCATCGCGAAACGGATCTTGGAAGCTCCTGCACATATCACAAACACTTTAGTTAGATTTGGATGCTACCCAAGCCTCTTTTGACTCGGGTAACTTGACATTAATGTGAGATTTTGCAATGTAAAGTGGCGGAAAATTTTTGTCATTCATCTTCAAGCTATCTTCAGATCCAACCTCAACCTTTTTGTATAAGAAAAACTCATCTTTCTTAGGTTGACCGGTTGGTTGATCTTTCTTTTGAACATTCTTCTTCTCTAATGGAGTAGAAGATTGTTTCTCCAATTGTTCATAATAATCCAAAGGAACATCCATCTTTACCGGAGTGGTAGAAGACGATTGTTTTTCTGACTCTGAAACCTTTGGTATTGGAACACTTGATTTCTTTTCAACCACTTTTGGCTTCCATGTTTGTTGAGACGATGCAACCCGTTTGTAAAACTTGTCATTTTTAGTTACCATATTCTTAACAGGTTCAGTTTTGATCTTGGTGTTATCATTTTTCAAAACCTTTTTCTCAACAACCAATGGAGCTTTTCCCTTCATATCATCTTTCTTTCTTGAATTCATCACAACTTCAATCTTAGGCTTCAAGTTGGTACACTTTCGTGCAATATGTCCAACTTGATTGCATTTGAAACATGTTCGGGTGTCAACTACCCGACTTGTGACTTCAGACTGAGGCTGCGATGCTTTCTTCTCAAAGAACTCTTTGTTTGATTTTGAAAAAATCTCAGATTCTTCATCAGAAAGTGAACTTGAACTGTTCACAAACACCTTTTTCTCAGCAAACTTCTTGTTTTGAACATTCTTTTTCTGATAATTCTTACCACCCTGATAACCACCCGACCATCTGTTTCGATTGTTGTTATAAAAACGCGGTGGAACAACAGATTTCTTGTAGTAATCTTTATCCTTTTCAAAATTCATTTGCCTCTTTGTCTGTTTTAGAGCTTCAATCTCAGACAGATCAATTTCAACCAATTTGAACACATTTGTCAATTTAGCAACATTAACATTCTCCAGTGGAAAATCAGAATCCGAATACAACTTATCCGATCCTGACATCTTGTACATGACAAGAGTAGGTTCTTCATTTAAGTTGTTTTTGGATTTTGGTCGGAATGTATTTGTCCAGAAAACATTCTTCATCCTTAACTGAATCATTATCAGACTTCAAAACACTTTCAGCCATGCCTTTAATAATATCAGTTTGAACACTATCATCAGATGAAGAAAATGTAACATCAATTGACTCTGGAAGTTTTATTTCATTTGTTTCATCTTCATCATTAACCAACCCAGATGTTTTCTTTGAAAAATTGTTTAACACTGGCGGTGGAACCTGATGATACCCAACCCCAGTTCCATCCAAGTAAACATCTTCGCCTGCTTTGTTTTTCCCGATGGGTTTAGGAACAATATGTTGTAAAACAAAGCTTGCGGAGTTGTAACTAGTTAATTTCAGATTGATACGCTCATTCTCAATCTTAGCTTCTTCAAACTGAAGCTTCAATTTAGCAATCTCATCCAGTTGTTGGTTGATTTGCTCTTCCTTGTATCTAAGAACTACAGTTAAATGCTCATTTTCTTTATTGGTTTTACCGTTTCTTTCATCAGAATCTTTTACCGTTCGTTTTAGTTTGTCAAAATTTTCTGAAAGTTGACGATTTTCTTGAATTAGCTTTTCATTCTCTTTCCTAATTCTTTCTACTTCAATTTTATCATTTTCAATTTTCTTAGTTAAATTTTTAGCTCGATCATTTGAAGCTTTTAGCATTTTATCACGGCCTAGAATCTGATCTTCAGCCTTTCTGATTCTTGTTGTCAGTTCTTCAACCTTTGTATCACTAAGGTAAGTGAGTGTACTAGAAAACTTGCAGTTTTTCATGCAACTTTTGCAGTCACTATCACCTTTGACTTTCTTACCTGACTCACTTGTTGAAATATGTGGACTGACCTTGCTTTTAGACTCAGTTTCAGACTTAGAGTCTACCTCAAGTTCCTTTGCAGCAAGCACTTTGTCAGCCATCTTTCCCAAGTTTTCAGCGGTGAATTCTTATGAAGTATCAATAATCCCATCATCAATCTTCTTAGACTACGACTCATTCTCTTTCTCTTTTTCTTTTTGTTTCTCTTCTCCACCTCCCCACCATTCTCTCTGTAAGGCTTCTTCTTCTTCAGCAAATTCCTCAATGAAAGCTTCAATACTAAGAGTTTTCGTATCAATAGCAATGTTTCCTTGAGGATCAAGGTAACATTCTCTATCAGTATCCCATCTCTTTGCTCTCTTGGCTTCACTGAACACCTTAGATAATCTCATCATCTTGAATTCTGCTCTCTGCTGTCTGCTTTTGAATTTTTGTTCTTCATTTCTTGTGTCTTTGAAAGGAATAATCTTTTCTGCTATGAAAGCGTATCCTACTGCATCTTCCTCTGGTAGCACATGACTCCAATCGTATCCCTCATCATCATGAATAACAGCAAGAGCTCTTGATTTTTCTTTGGGGGTATCTTCAAGCTGCTTCATTCTGGGGGGTTCAGATTTGTAACACCTCGAAAATTTACGTCCAATAATGTATTGACACGTGTCATAGGCTTTGAATATGTGAAAAAGCACTTTAGAGGGACTAAAGTTGACAAACAGTGAAACTATGTGAATATAAGGGTCCAAAGTGTCAACAATGGATAAATAGTCCCTACAATAACCCTACATGGTGTTTATAATCTTAAACAATTAAATCATGGATCATACAAAGCGGAAAATGAAAGAAAGTGAGGAATTACAAACTACAGGGGCTAAATGTGTCAACATGTTAAAAGTATACCTCTGAGTGACCTTTTGGCAAACCCGAAGCTTTGTAATGATAAAATATACTCACTAGAATATGTGATAAAAATTTCATCAAGTTTCGTTATCGTATGAGAAAGTTATGATCAAAACCGTGCACGAAGGGTTAAATGCGTTAACGTTAAAATTCGTGACTTTTCGGGTAAGCACAAAGTTAACCAAGGACTTACCCAAGTTTATAAATGTCCTAAGGCCCTTAAAAATCAGATTTGAGGGCCAAGAGTGCAAGATAAATAGCCAAAACCACGTAACAAGGGACCAAGGACTGAAATGCAAATGTTGGAAAACTTGTTAACCTGGTCACCACTTGTACGCGGCCCGCGCAAGGCCTCTCGCGGCCCGCGTAAGGCCTCTCGCGGCCCGCCTACAAGTTGCCAGCGACAACAGCGCGCAGATGTCAGTTGCAGGACTGATTTTCGATGGTTAACAGCTGTTGTTCGATACCTGGGGCTCTCCAATGGATTTGCATGCATAGAGGGGCACTTGGACTCATCTGGGATCACTTATAGACTGATTTGGCATCATCTTGGAGGATCAAAGTGACTATAAAAGAACCCACATTGTTGCAACTTATGTTCATTCATTTACAACTTTGCAAAAGATCATCTCTGGAGCTCTCTGGACATCAAGCCAACTTTCTAGTGATCTCTAAGCATAATTAGGACTCTTGTAAGTATTCCTAATCCTTTCTAATTCGTTCTAGCTTAGCTAATTAACCAAAAGTCAAACCATCGTAAATTAAGTTTGACTTCGAGATTAAATGAAATTTTCTCAGTCATTTCTCGAATTGAAAGTACCTACAAGTAGGTATTTATGTGGGTAACAAACCCTTAAAAGGGTATTTTCAGATTCCCACTCTAACCATGTTAATTGTCGAGTCAAAGCTTGCTTTAAAAAGTCAACAGAATGATTATTTGCAAATTTAAGCATAATTAGCAATGTAGGGTACATGCAACCTGTTTGATCATTAAAATAACTTGGTAACTAATGTAAGAACATGTCTCAACGTGTTCAACTCGACAATTTTCAGTTTAAACCCGGATCGGACCCGAAAGTCGCATAATTTGACTTTTGCTTTGACTATCAGTTCTGATCCGTTCATGCATGTTTAAGATCTGCCTTAGAGCTTATTTTGGACCAGGTTTCATATAAGTATAACTCCCTGAGATTATGCAACTTGGTTCAATACTTATCCGATTCATATGCATGTTTCCGATTTATGCTTAAATGTTGACTATTATGCCCTTTTTACTATAAAACGTGATTTTTTGAAAAAGTGAAAGAGTAGAAACATTATTTTCTGATTTATAAACTTGCACCTAAAATTTGATATCAGTTTGAGGTCTAGATTAAGAGTTATGCTCATTAGCGTAATTTGAAAGCTTTATGTTAATTAAATGGCGTAATTAGCGTATAACCTATTTAAACCCACTTTTTTGATATCAAACTTTTTACCCACTGGTGTAATATAATATTTTGGGATTTTTAAAGATTTTTATTTAATTTTTGGCTGAGCATAACATAGGTCTCTAAGTTTAATTCGGTTAATACCGATTTTGCCCTTTTAAGCCATAAAATGAGTTTTACAAATCCTTTTAACCCCAAACCTTTTTCTACTGATTTTATTTGATAAATAAAATATTTTGAGCCTTCTGGAATTATACAATTATCAGCTTTCCTTTAAAAACCCGGAAATGGCTCCAAATCGCCTTTTTAAGCGTTTTTAACGCATAGTATGTGCTAAAACCATATTAAACATATAAGGTTGATACCTACTGATATTTTTAGTATATTTTTATATAATAACAGTAAGCAAAAGTTTATAAACTCAGATTTCCAGTTTTGACCTTTTTTTTAGCCCTTGTGAAATTACCAAAATACCCCTAAGGTGCATAGTTTGGTTTTAAATGATAGGTTTCACATATAGGTCATACCCTACTGTTATAACATGTTAAATTAAGTGTATTTTCTGTATAAATCAGACCTGTAACTCAGATTACAAATTAAACTCTTTTATAATCTTTTAAATGACCAAAATGCCCTTATGAGGCATAAGTTGAGTATAAATTCATTTGGGGCATAATAGAAGACATCTTACTGATGTCACAAAATATTTAAAGTATATTAACTCAGGGAACTTGCATATGACTCTTATGGTTACCCGTGACGCCCTTTTCGCGCTCGGTTCGGTTTATGTAACTAGTTTGCATAAATTGACCGAAACGTGTCAAACCTTATCATTTTTGTCTCAAAATCCAGAATGTGTTTAGTATACCCATATTATACAAGTCTTCAAACTTGTCGGGTCTAAATCACATTCTATCCGGTCTTCGCTTAATCGTGCGTTTGAACCATATCGTCCTTAAAACTAACCGGTCTAAGCTTAGGCTTAAATAAAGACCCGTTAGAAATCTAATAGGTTATTATAAACCTTTATTCCAGAATAAGAAGAACCAGTAAAAGCTACCTTCACTTGCTAGTTGTGATTTATACTTACCAAGGTAAATACTTTTAACTTATTTTCCCTATACGGGCTTGTGGTACGGTATATAACATACCGCTTGGTCCGGCATTGAATTCTTTAATCGAATAGAGGTTAAATTTATTGATATGCTATGTTTTGAATGTGTTTTGTTTGCTTAAAGCCTTTGGGGGGGTTAATGACCATGTCCCGGATATCCTTGGCATCATCTTACGAGATGGCCACGACCTGAGCACGGGGTGTAGGCGTACACCTTTCAGTGCATAACTCAATATTGTGGTATGTCTATTAATCTTTAACCCGGTCTACGGATCGGGCTACTGAACGCATAAGTAACATGTAAATCCCTTACAAGATTATATTACATAATTATCCCAAGTTATAAAAATGTTTTGTGCCACGTGCATTCAAATCAATTTTCAACCCTTTTCAAAATGAGTCAGTTAAATTGTATTTACCAGTGTAAACTGACGTATTTTTCCCAAAAGGTTAAGTGCAGGTACTACTCGTACTAGGCTGGTTGTCTTCTAAGCGTCCACAATAAGTCTCGCAAGCTTGGATGTCAAATAAACTGTTGAACAATATCTTATTTTATTTTGATCCGCCTGTGGATCCGTTTCAACTATTCGTGATATTTAATATTACACTTTATTAAAGTTGAAATGAATCTATCTTTGCTTCCGCTGTGCATTTATATATTGTGTTGTTTGTCTATGATGATACCAACTACGTCACTATACTCCCCACCGGGCCCACCGGTGACACGTGGAAAATAGGGGTGTGACAAGATTTGTTTTGATGGTAGATTGCTCTTTTGTAGTAATCTTCGCGAAATGGATTTGCAGTATCATCAGCTGGAGCGTTTCGACACTCACGTTTAAAATGTCCTTTTTGTTTACACACGAAGCACGTGACTTTTGATTTGTCAAAGCCAAGTTTTGTAGATGGCCCACCGATAGAATGTCTCCCAGTAATCTCCATGAATCGTTGCGCTCTCCGGACTGCAATGGCCATACACCACCTGATATCGATCAGTTCCATCTCTTCAGGATCTATTTGATCATAGTCCTCTTTAGTCAGGTTGGTGTTTCCAATCTTGCCCGCCACGAGGCTCTCGTACGATTCTAATACTGATGCTAAGAACACCATCTGTTGTTTTGCTGACTCTTCACTGAAATTTTGAGCGTTCTTCAGATCCACAGCAATGTTACATTGGAACAGATTCTTTGATGCAGATTGACTTGAAGTTGTTGAAGAAGATCCACTATGAAAACCACTGTGAGGAGTTTCTTGATTCACATTATTTGAACTCTCTGCAGAAAATGTTGTTCTTGGAGAACCAGTCTTTGGTAGATTTCCTCTGTAGTACAACTCTACATTCTGCTGATAAGATGAGTTGTTGACTTTGCTAGATTTCTTGATCTCCAATTCGTGACTCTCCAGTCTTTCAATAAGCAGATCCACTGTCAACTCTTCAGACTTGATTGTATTCTTCAGCATTAATGAAAAGTACTGCCAATCTTGTTCATTCGGCAGCGAGTCGAACAGTTTGTCAACCAACTCTTCTTGAGTGTATACAATTTTGTGTCTTGCCACCTCCAATTTCAGATGCCCGAATCTCTTAATCATCTTGGAAACAGACTCATTCTTTAAACAACCAAATAAATCAAACTCTTTTCTTAACAGTTTCTTTTTGTTTTTCACTATCTCAGCACTTCCTACACATTTTACCCTCAGTTTCTCCCAAAGATCTTTTGAATTTTCATATTCAATCAATGAAATTATATCATCTCTCACAGACTGATGAATCAACGCGATGCACTTTTGTTCAGCAATATATCTTTCAATCTCATCAGTATCTGTCAAACTTTCACCAAAACGATCTCCTTTAACGTAACCAATCTTTAAACTTTTCCAGCTTGGATATGCAAAGGCTTGAAGCCACTCGTCAAATCTTGTAGCCCACCTATTGTAATCTTCTATCGCCAACAACTTTGGAGGTTTGTTGTACGTCCCATAAGCACTCTCAACACTTAATGCATCAGAAAGACTTTTCTTTGCACTCGGTGTTGGTGTAGTTTCATTTGTATTATCTGAAGTGCCATCTCCCGAACCACCGGTAAATGCAAACACATCACAGAAAGGATTCATGAAATCATCCATCTTTCAAGTACCTAAAACAGTCAACAAACACTTAGACAAATTTTTGAAATTTTGAAAACAACACTTTCAAGCGGAATTATCTCAAGTGAAATCAGCTTTCAAGCGAGATTAGTTTTCAAGCGGAATAAGACTATTCAAGCGAAAATAGCTTTTAAGCGAAATAGCACTCAAGCGGAATAAGACTATTCAAGCGAAATCAGATTTTGAAGCGAAATCACTTATTTCGCTTGAACTGTCAAGCGGAATCTGATTTCGTTTGAAACCAACTGCAGTTTCAAGCGGAATTAACAAAGAAGCTAATTTCGCTTGAAATTACGTTTGCACATTCAAGCGAAATCAAGATGACAGCAGCAAATCGATCAGCCATTCAAGCGGAATTATAAGTTTTTATCAAATTTAGATCGAATTATGGTCCAATACTTTCAAGGATTAGTTAAAACTATGTTTCGCTTGATATGTATGAGTTTTAAGCCATTTCAACCGTTAAATCTTGTTCAAATCAGAAAAGAATGAGTAGAAGTGAGAAAATCCGATGATTTCAAGCTAAATTGGTATGAACTCCTTGTCCTGAGCTCTGATACCACTTGTTGGATCGTCGTGTGACCCTAACGAGTCAATCTGAGTAGTTCATCATCAAATACAAAGGCGGAATCAATGTAAAAGATGTCAACACAGCTTCTTCCTTTCTAATCTTTATCTATTACTGATTTCCTGAGCTTTTACAAGTTCAAATGACAAACGGACAGCACCTCGACTCAGAACATATGAACTAATTCCGCTCCAAATGACACCAGCACACACATATATATAAGGTTCTGATTTCGCTTGAACCTGTCACATTCCATTTCAAGCGGAATCAACATGTTGATTTCGCTTGAACTGATCTGTGTCACTTTCAAGCGGAACCACCCACTTTCACATATAAAACCCTAATTTCTAACCCTGTTGTGTGCTCGTTTATCCTATCTAGACATAAGACTCGATTAAGACGAAGTTAACAGACACTAAATGCACCAACAAGATTCACACCATAGAGATTGTTTCGGTGCTCACGCTCTTATCCTCCGGCAAGTTTACTTATCCTCCGGCAAGTTTACTTATTCTCACGCCGGAGCTTGGTCGCGGATCTCCCCCCCCCCCCCGGGGCCTTCCGTGACTAGGCTAACGGTTTACTTTTTGTAGTAACGAAGGCTGAGATATTCCGACGTCAGCGAAGACCCTTTGAACGTCATCAGGGATTTGGGTATTCAACCGTATGTGTTGGCTTCTTTCGTGGTTTTCTTAAAAGTATGTTGTGTTCGTGGTTTGCTTTATAAACCAGAATTGCCTGTTCGAGGACAATCTTTGGACAAGTCTACAACGTGAGATTATGTTTTTTGGCCTGTTTGTCCGTTCTCTTTGGGTTAGCTAGACCCTATTTCGCCCCACAGCCGGGCGTTTGGTATGTTGAGCATACCTTTTACACATGTGTTTGTTCGTTATTAGATTTGTAGCTTTTCTGGGCACGTCTGCCTTGATACAATACCTGTTATTTTGTCAAAAAGGAACAAGCGAATTGTCCGTTATCATTCATTTCTTGGGGACTATGTCCTCCAGTACAAGATTCTACAAAAGATTTTTCTTGGGGTAAGCCCTTGACTAGCGGTTAATCATTACAAAAGTGGCTCCCTGGCCGTTTTTCCTATAAAGGCATCTTCATTCTTCACATGTGGTACTTCCTGAGCTGCATAAGGTTCCATGTCCTTGGGACCTCCTTGCCCTGAAGTGTTTCCAGCTTGCAACTTCCCTTGACGTTTGCCCAAGTAACCCGGTAGGGCCCTTCCCAGCTAGGCCCTAGTTTGTCGGTGCTCTCTTGTAGGCTAGCTTCGTTTGCTCTCAGAATCAAGTCTCCCGGAACAAGATTGAGCTTTTTTATCTTGGCATTGTAGTAGCTTTCAAACTGCTTTTTGTACTTGGCCTCCCTGACTGCTGCTATCTCCCTTCTTTCTTCAAGCAAGTTCAGGTTCATTCGAAGGTCATGCTCATTCTCGGCTTCCCTGAGCTTCATCCTTGTGGTTGGAGATCCAAGATGTTGACACAAGTATCATTGGATGTTTATGGCGGTGCGTCATGGGTGCATGGACCTGGAAATTGTCACATTTCTTGATCTCCTCTGATGCTGTTTCATACATTCTAGGCCAATAAAATCCCGCATTCATCGCCTTGGCCACCACTGTCCTTGGCCCAGAATGCATGCCACAAATTCCTTCATGCATTTCTCTAATCACATATGTAGCTTCTTAATTATCGACGCACTTTAAGGATGGGCCCAGGTACGACCTTCGGTAAAGTTCTCCATCGATTAACTCGTATTGCAAAGCTTTAACCCTTACCTTCCGGGTTGCCCAGTCTCCCTCGGGCAGTGTTCCATCCTTGAGGAATCTTATAATCGGTGTCATCCATGTCTCCTGTGCGTTTTCAATTGCGGCTACCTCTTCTGGGATGAGGGAAGGGGAGGTTAAGACCTCCACCTTGACTTCCCTTGCTAGGTGATCAAATGCCACGGAAGCTAGCTTGCTAAGAGCGTCTGATTTCCTGTTTCTCCCACGGGGGATGTATTCCAGCTTGAAAGTCTTAAAAGACTTGGCTGTCTCTTTTACTTTTGCCACATATTGAGCCATTATACTGTCTTTAGCCTCGTACTCCCCCTGGTACTACCTGACCACTAACTGCGAATCTGTACTGGCTTCCACATGTTTTGCTTTCATCTTTTTGGCTAGTCTTAGTCTTGCCAAAAGGGCTTCGTACTCTGCAGTGTTGTTGGTATTCTCGAAGTCTAGCCTGATGGCATAGGTTAGCTCAACTCCCTCAGGACCGATCAACGTAATGCCCGCTCCACTGCCTTCTTCGCTGGAGGCCCCATTTGTGAGTAGTTTCCATATTGCCTCGCCCTCCTTCTATTTTTCTTCCCCCTCCAGGGCTTCCCACTTTAAAAGTTCTTTCTCCTCATCCTCAGGGACCTCCTCCAAGAAGTTGACCAGTATTTATCCCTTCACGGCAGTTCTGGCTCTGAATTCTAAGGAGTGTTCTCCCAGTTCAACTGCCCATTTGGCCAGTCGGCCCGATAACTCCGGTCTCCTTAGCACTTTTTGGAGGGGTTGGTCTGTCATTAGAGTGACCTTGTGTGCTTGAAAGTATCTTCTGAGTCTCCGAGATGCAAAGACAAGAGCCAAAGCCAATTTCTCCAGGGGCATATAGCGTTCTTCGGGATCCTTGAGGGTCCTGCTAATGAAGTATATTGGTATCTACTTTCCCTCCGTTCCACCATCATAACCGCAATTATGGTCGTTTTTGAGGCAGACAGATATAAAAACAAATCCTCCCCGGGGTTTGGGGTGGCTAAGGTTGGGAGCTTGCAGATGTAATCTTTCATTTCATGGCCATCTCGGTTAGGCTTTTTATGACAATGTCATCGATGTACACTTCCAAGTTCCGTCCCCGCTGCTCTCTGAAAAGGGTATTCATGAACCTTTGGTAAGTGGCCCCATCATTTTTTAGCCCAAATGGCATTTTGGTGTAGCAAAAGGTTCCCTCGTCTGTGATGAAGGAGGTTTTTTCCTCGTCCTCCATTGACATTTGTATTTAATGATATCCTTTGTAAGCATCCAAGAAGCACTTTAAGGGGTGCTGAGATAAGGAGTCCAATTGGACGTCTATTTCCGGGAGGGGATAGCAGTCCTTGGGGTATGCTTTATTCAGATCTTGAAAGTCAATGCACATCCTCCATCCCCCGTCTTTCTTCTTGACCATGACCGGGTTAGCAACCCAGGATGGATACTTCACTTCTCTTACTATCCCCGCTCTGAGCAGCTTCCTGGTTTCTTCACAGGCGGCCCTCCTCTTGCTAGGACCCATGCTTCATTTCTTTTGCTTTACTGGTCTCGCCCAGGTGTATGTATTGAGTCGATGCTCGGTCAGGCTTCTTGGGATTCCTGTCATGTCTCCGTGTTGAAATGCAAACACGTCTATGTTGAAGAGAAGCAACTCCTTGAGAGCACTCTTACATTTGTCACTCAGGTGGCTTCCCACCTTAACCGTCTGCTCTGAGAACCTGTCACAAAGGACCCACTCTTCTACCCCATCTTTTTGAGGTTTCTCATACACTTCTCCCTCAGAGACAGAAGATACTACCTCGTATGAAGATTTTCCCCAAGCCAAGCCTTTTGGCGTTTGGAATACTAAAGCTCCATGTGGGGTTGATGCCTGTGCTTGCAAATCGCCAATCCCGGGTCTTCCCAGGATTGCATTGTACTTTGAGGGTGCTCGGACCACTGTGAAAGTTAAATTTATGGTTCGGACACGATCCCCTACCCCGACTATAAATGGGAGTCTGATCTTTCCCAAGGGGTGTGACACACTGTTGTTGAAACCCACTAGGGGGATAGAATCTTCCTCGAGCCGATCCCTCACATCCCTATCAAACCTTAGGAAACAATGTTCATATATTACCTCTACTCCGCTTCCCCCGTCCACGTGTATTCTGGCTACCTTGTGCCCAGCTATTATGGCTGAATGTTGAGGGGGAGCCGCTGTACCTCGTTTTCCTCCAGGTGTGGCATCAAAATGGAGGCTTTCATGCGGTCTGGGGAGCCCAGGATTCTGGCTTTTACACTCCTGACGGTATCAAATTCATCCCTTCTCCTAATCATGTCTACATCTGCCCTTCCGGGCTCCCTCACATCTTTCCCTTTGCGGTCCCCTCCTCATTCCTTAATTTCCTTAACCAAATGAGCCAGTTTACCCGTTTTTACCGCGGCCTCTATTTCCCTCTTTAGATACATACAATCATCCGTTTTATGACCGAATCCCCTGTGGAAGTCACAGTACTCGTTCGGTTGTGCCTTTGGTCCTGGTTTTATGGGTGGTGGTCTCAGAAAGGAATTCTTCACCCTCTCAGTGGCCAGTATTTCACTTGGAGTCTTAGTGAGAGGGGTGAAGCTGTCAGAGTAGGGGAATGAGCCTCTCCCCCGAGGCCTATATGTGGAATATGAGGGTCTCGTCCTATCATGCAATATTCTATCAAGAGCTGGTTTTCGTGAGTAAGGTGTACCTTTTTCGGGAGGTTTTGGAGCTGGGTTGACCCTTCGGGGCGGGGCGCCCATTTCTTTAGCTTTGCTGACCGTGTCTTTGCCCCTGACGAAGGCCCTGACCCTGTCCATGAGATTATCGAATGAATGTGGGAACTCCTCCCCTAGCTTTTCACATAGCTGTGCATGCTTTAGTCCGTTGATGAAATTGCTGATCTTCATGACCTCCGGGACATCCTTGATGTTCATACTTTCTTTGACGAACCTCTCCATGTACTGATCTATCCGTTCATTGTCCTTTTGCCTTATATGCATGATTTCGTTTGGGTTTTTGATCACTTTTCTTTGTTAACCAAAGTTCCTCAGGAACTTCTCACTTAACTCTTCGTAGCTGTTAATTCCTCCTGGGGGAAGGCTGTCAAACCAGAGCCTGGCTTCCTCCGTTAGATTTTGCACAAACATGTGGCACCAAACTGGCATAGGCCACCGTCCCAGTTGTCCTATGCCTTTGAAAGCATGGAGATGGTCTTCAGGATCTCTAGTCCCGTCATACCTGTCAAAGTTTGGAGGTAGCTTCGTCTTAGGGGGCATGGGCGCTTCAGCGATTCTCCTGGTGAACTTTGAAATCTCGGCTAAATCCCGAGGGAGGTAGGGCTGGTCCAGACCATCATCGCTTTGGCCCTCTTTTTCCTTTTCTTTTCCTTTTTGTTTCTTCCCTGTAATGAGATCCTCTCTCTCCTCCGAGGACATCTGCCTGAAGGCTGTCATGAAGGTTTCTAGAGGGTCAGTGCTGCCGTTTTTGCTTTGTGGATCTACCCCCTCCTGGTTGGATGGTGTGTCAAAGGATAGTCTGGCCCTGAGGCTATCAAGTCTCTCCCGTATTTCTAGATCCTCGAGATATTTTTTCAACTTTTCCCTGTGCATGGCAACAAAATCTGGAGTGATGGCTTCCTCCCTTTCCAGGGTTTCCACCTAGTTTTCATTCTCTTCTTCGTGGGTGATGTCTTCCACTGTGACCTTATCACGATCGTTCTGCACCGTTTGGATGGTTTGTGAGCTTGGTGGTGTTGCCATGTTGTTTTTCTTGAAATGGGTTATTACAACGTCGGAGTTTTGGAGTGGGAATACCAACTAGACTGAATAGTCCCACGGATGGCGCCAATGTCGAATACCCAAATCCCTGATGACGTTCAAAGGGTCTTCGCTGACGTCGGAATATCCCAGCCTTCGTTACTACAAAAAAGTAAATCGTTAGCCTCGTCACGGAGGGCCCCGGGGGGGGGGGATCCGCGACCAAGCTCCGGCGTGAGAATAAGTAAACTTGCCGGAGGATAAGAGAGTGACTTATTCCGACGAGCGTGATCACCGGAACAATCTCTATGGTGTGAATCTAATAAATATGTGTGTGTATTTAATGTAGAGGAATTATGGTCGGAATAAATGTGAGAGCATTTAGTGTGATACCTTAGACTTGCCTTTGAGATCATTCTTTACCTTCCTTTTATAGCCGAAAGCCCTTATCTCTTCAACGGGATTATACCGAGACGATCCAACGGGTTTTATCAGACTTTGGGGGGCTCAGACACGTGTCTGAGCCCCAACGGTAAGATCTTTCCCTCATTTAATGGTGTCGGCTTGATAGTACAGTGCCAACCGGAGATACCATTCTTATCATGCATTTAATGTTTCTCTTTCTTTTGTTAAATATCTCCTTTTTCCCGCTCAATCTATGAGAAAGTCCCTTAATGGGCAAGTTTCAGCGTTTTTGGCTTTTACTTGTTGGGCCCACGTGACAATAGCTCAAGACGGGTAAATAGGGCAACCCATAGGCCCGTCGTCAGTGTGCATACACACAAACTCTCAAAATTCATCAAAATCAACCTCTGGTTTTCACCCAATTCCTGCAAAAAGGTATCATTCTTACTAGTTTACCCTGTAATTCGTTTGATTCTTGCATTAATTTATTCAAAACTAGGAAACCCGTTCCTGTGGAATCCGATATCCAGGGAAAGAAATGTATGGTATTTTCCGGGACGACAGTTGTTAACGGGAATTGTATTTGTTTGGTTACGAACACAGGGATGAATACCGGATTAGGTAAAGTGCACTCGCAGATCCACGAGGGCGCACAGAGTGAAGAAGGCGCACCGTTAAAGAAAAAACTTAAACGAGTTCGGAGAAACACTGACGTTGATGATCGGGTTAATTTGTGTTTTGGTTTGGCTTATAAACGTTAAGTACTTTCTCACAATTGTTCATTAACACTTTTGTGTATTCATGAAGGGGTTATGTTTAAAGTGGGCAAGAAGCAGAGAGAAATAAAGAGAGCAGGGGGTGGGGGTGGGTTTTTTTTTTTTTTACTTTTTATGTTTTATTTATTAGTAAGGGCATTTTGGTCATTTCACACCCACTTAACACCAAAAGTTAACCCCCATCTAGTGTAGGGACTATCCGAGTAACAATTTGTTAAACCACTGGGAGCAAACATGGTATTTTGAAAAAGTTGGGGACTAAACGTGAAAAAATGGCAAACCACAGGAACTATCCGCGCAATTAACTCTTATCCAAATCTACATTATTCTTTCTCTAGATATTATGTTCTGTCTGTTTCTCTAATAGCATAGTATACCGTCATTTGAATCTCATGATTTTCAACTAGCAAATCACATATATAGAATGTACAAGAAATATAAGAAAACACTGTTAGGTTCTTTACTTCTAAATTTCTTATGTAGTAACAGAGTTTTATTTGTTAGAAGAACAAGTTGAACCAAACTCTATTCAATTTTCAAGTAGCTTTTCGCTGACTAATAAAACTCTATTGCAATCACATCTATTTGGCCGCGTTTTGTAGTGCCTCAAACTTGATGGTAACATTTTCCTCCTTGGATGAATGAAACTCAACCTCCAAATGCTTCACATCTCAATTATTCGAGTCGTATTAGATTTAATTTAACAATAAAATAACTTACTCCTAAATACTCTTATACATTCATTTTGCAGGATTTGAACCCTCTATCTTATGGATAGAGGAGAGACGCTTAACACCGTACCATATCCCTTTGGGAACTCGAGTCGTATTAGATATATTACTAATTTCTTTCTGTTAGTAGTATATATATATATATATATATTTACAAATATCATGTTGGGTGACAACATGCATTCCATCAAAACCTATTATTAATTTGTATATTATTAGAACTTTATTAATGTTGGGTCCTTCTTTACTATATATGTTAGTATACTTTTTGGTTGAATGAATCTCATAGCCTGGGATTCATATCCAACTTTCCATAGGAAAAATGTTTAAAAATGTTCAGATATTTTTCCTCTTGATGACGAACTACAACATTAACAGTTACAATAATAATAATAACAACAGGGAGTTTTAAACGATGTCGTACTCTTCATATCAACTATGCTTATTAAATCTTGAGTTCTATAAGCTAACCATTCATACTTGATTACGACTAATGATGCCTTGTAATAAGAATACATAGCCTTATTTTTATAATTGTGTATTAGAAAAGCCATTGTCATATTTTGGTTGGTATCATTAGATTATAACAAGTTGCCTAGAAATGAGGTAATCTCCTTTGATTCATTTGGAGTAGATAGTTTGTGATTTTAGTGTCATAACTATCATTTTAGTATAATTGAATTTGTTTGATATTAAATTAGAATAACGATAAACATCGATCAACAATATCTTTAGGCGTTAGCAACAACTTGAGCGACCAGCACTAACTTTTTTTTGAAAGGTAAATATATTCACAGGCAGCCAGGCCAAAAAACGACCCAGAACCGCACCCAAAAACTAAACCATATACAACGGAGATTTGCACCACTCTAACCAAACAATATTACAATGCTTTGATCTATTTTTTAACCAAAAGAACCCAAGAGACCTAACCTCCCCGAATATCTCTTCCCATCTGGATTCCTTGCTCGAAAAAAACTTCGCGTTCCTTGCATTCCAAATGCACCAACATGTCACAATTATTAGACCCCTAACCACCTCTTTATACTCCTTGTTTCATGGACAGAACTTATAGTGCTCCACTAGGTCACCGAAAGAAAACGCAAAGATGTGAGGGATGTTAGCCCACTCACATAACCGATTCCAAACCCTCAAAGAAATCTCACAGCCCGAAAACAGATGGTCAACTGACTCAACCGAATCCCCACAAAGGACGCAGGAAACCGAATCAATACGAACGTTACGTCGGGCAAGAGCTTGTCTAGTTGGAATCCGATCAAGAAGAGATCTCCACACGAAGATATTACATTTTTCGGGCACCCACGAACACTTCCCGTAGGGCTGCAAACCTTCCAAAACACTCTCTTTCGCTGCCAAAGCTTTGATCGATGCCGAAGAGAACCTCCCGTTTGCCGACAAGGACCAAACCCAACTATCCCTTGCCTCCGTGATCCTAACATCAGTTAATACACTGGACGCATCCTCCAACTCAGCCATAACAATCGCAGAACTTGGCTGAACCGACCAATTCCACAGCAGACCGGTTGATCCGTCCACAGCCGAGAGTCGTTCACAAACCCAGCAATTTTTATTAGTCTCCAGCTCAAATAAATTAGGCCATTTAGACCTCAAAGGAGCATCCCCTATCCAACTGTCCAACCAAAATCTAATGTTCTTCCCATCCCCCACATCCCCTTTAATGAAATCAAAAATAGTTTTACCATTTATCTTGAAAGAATATACCATTTTCGCGATATTTTTCCAGACTCCCGAGCTATTAACTTTGACCGGCAGCACCAGCCCCCTCTTGTTTTTACCATGGCACTCCCGGATAACTCTTTTCCATAGACCCTCTTCTTCCGTCACGAACCTCCAAACCCATTTAGATAGAAGCGCTTTATTAACCAAACTAAGTTTCCAAATACCCAGACCACCTAATTTTTTCGGAAGCGATACCGTGTCCCACGCCACCCAGTGCATCTTTTTAACCTCCTCCGAGCCCCCCAGAGAAAATTTCTCATCAAAGATTCGAGATTCTCAACCACCTTGACCGGCACTTTAAAGATCGAAAAGAAATAAATCGGCAGACTTTCAAGAACACTTTTTAGGAGCACCACCCGACCTCCAATCGACAAAGCTTTCGATTTCCAAGAAGCCAATCTATTTCGGAAAACTGACACCACAAGCTCCCAATTATTGATTCTATTCATATTAGCCCCTAACGGAATCCCCAAATATTTAAACGGTGCCGAACCTTTACGACAACCCACCAAAGACGCCATATGCTCAATCTCTACCTCTTCGACTCCCACTCCAAAAAGGTTGGACTTGTGGAAATTAATTTTCAACCCCGAGCACCCATAAAAAACGCGGAGAATCCTTGCCACCACCTTGATGTTGTGCTCGGACCATTCGCCCACAATAAGGGCATCATCCGCATATAGAAGATTAGACATGACCGGACCGCCATTCGGAAGAGCAATCCCCTTAAAACGCCCCAGATTAGTTGCTTTCGTAACTAAACTCGAGAAGACTTCCATGACTATAAGGAATAAGAAAGGCGAAAGCGGGTCCCCTTGCCGGAGGCCTTTGGAGCATTTGAAAGTAGAGGTCGGGGAACCGTTAACCAAAACCGAAGAGTTAGCCGAAACTAAGACTCCTCCCACCCATTTGATCCAGCCCGCAGGGAAGCCCATTTGCTCCATAATGTTAAGGAGGAAACTCCAGTTAACATTGTCATAGGCTTTTTCAAAATCAATTTTGAAAATAAAAGCCTTCTTCCCAGAACTTTTTAACCAAGTCCAAACCTCGCTCATAATTAACGGACTATCGAGGATGAATCTACCTTTAATAAAAGCCGATTGGGAGTCCGACACCACTTTACCAACCACCTTCTTAAGTCTGTTCGCAAGAACTTTAGAGATAACTTTGCTGATTACCCCGACAAGGTTAATAGGCCTGTAGTCTTTAAGCTCCAAAGGGTCTTTTATTTTCGGGACAAGAGAAATAAAAGACGCACTACACCCCATGTCTATCGAACCCGTCTCATAAAACTGAGCAAAAATCTGTCTAAAATCTTCTTCAAAGAAACTCCAATAATGTTTTATAAAACTGAAGTTAAACCCGTCCGGACCAGGCGCTTTGTCGGCTCCACACTCAAAAACTGCGTCTTTGATCTCCTTGGAAGTGAACCGCTCCGTGACAAAATTAGCATCCTCCTCCGCTAACCTCCTTATACCGGTGCAAGATAGAACGGGCCTAGAACCGACCGACTCCTCAAAATGATTCTTAAAAAAACGGAAGACCTCATTCTTAACAGCTTTAGGTTCCGTCACCCACTGATCGCCCACTTTCAAACCCGGGATTCCATTGCTCTTTTTCCTGTTATTAATAAGTCTGTGAAAGAAGGAGGAATTTTCGTCACCCTCCACTGCCCACCGACACCGGGCCTTTTGTTTAAGGTCTAAAGTCGCTAACCTCTCCCTTTCACGGATGTTATTAGAACATTCTTCCTTTATCCAACATTCCACCTCATCAAGCTCCCTAGACTCATTGATTCGATCCAGCCTCTCAAGCTCCTCCATTTCCCTATCCCCCTCCTCCTTATCCTTAGCTGCCTTGGAATTACGCCAAAACTTTATCTTTTCCCTGATGTGCTTCAATTTTTTATGGAACCCCACATCAGGCCGACCCCCATTAGAGACAAAAGACTCCAAAGCGTCAGTAACCGTAGTGTCGAACCCTTCACATTCCAGCCACGAGTTAAAGAACCGGAATGGTTTGTGGCCAAAGTTCTTTCGGTTGGTAGTAAGAATAAGCGGATAATGATCTGAATGGAGTCTCGGAAGGGCACGTAAACACGCCTCCGGCCATAAACCGAAAAACTCGTTGCAAACCAGGACCCTATCTAACTTACTGTGCTTATTAGAGTTCGGAGCGAGGAAAGTATACTTTCTGCCTTTCATACAATACTCCACAAAACCAGCCGACTCGATAAAAGCATTAAAGTCATTCGCAATAACTCTATTGAAACCAGAATTGTTCCTCTCCTCCGGACCCCTAACAGCATTGAAATCCCTGAGACAAACCCACAGCCCAGAACCGGTACTCACAATCCCAACCAGCTTGTCCCATAAGATTTTTTTCGCAGACCCGCTATGGGGGGCATAAACATTAATAATATTCAGCTCAAAATTACTACCTTTTACTCTCCCTTTAAGGTGTAAGAAATGTCTCTGCTTATCCACCTGTTGAATCTGAAACAGATTATGATTCCACACACACAGCAGGCCACCCGATCTACCCGAAGCACCCACAAAGTCAGACCCGTAGTCCGAACCACCCCATATCTTCGAAACCAAATCCGAGTTAACTTCCTCAAGTTGAGTTTCTTGAATAGCCAAGAAGTCAACTTTATGCTCATTCTTCATCTTTCTAACCCACCCCGCCTTTACCTCAGCCCCCATGCCCCTTATATTGAGAGAGAGAAAATTCATGACTTACTGAATTGGACTCCTTCATCCCTGATAATCTTCCTGACCAGCTCCTGATGTTGCTCGAAGTTCGCACCTAAATCCTTCCCGATCTCGATAGTGCACTCAGCTTCTTTTCTAATTTCATCTGCTTTCCCTTCATTTGGATCCTCCTCCAAGACCGGATCCACCACCTGATCCGACCCCTCTCCGTTCTGATCCACCGTGAACACATCGCTCACCGAATCCACCGCCGCCCTGATGTTTAGATCAATTGAAAATTCCGTCTCCCCATTGACACCCCCATCATTCCTCCCTTTGTCGATCTCAGCTTCTCTCTCCCTAACAGGTGAATCACGAAATTCGTCAAACCTCCTTCTTTTTTTACTAACACACATGGGCTCACCAGTTGAACTTAGAAAAACATTGGTAGCATTATGGGCCATTTTAGAAAAACTCTTACGGGCCTTTCCTTTCCTATATTGGGATTTGTGACAATTATTTTTGTTGGCCCTATCCCCAACAAAAGCGTTGATAAAGGCTTCCCCGTCTTCCAAGAAAACTGGACCCACCCCAGCCTCCCTCGAAACCTGTGGCGCCGATTTACCAAAACCGGCATACCCCATGCCAGCGTTTCCTTCTTTCCCCATGCACCCTTCTACGTTCACCTCTTCGTCTCCCTTTCCGCCTATTGGGATATCGCCTTCCTGCCTTCCTGACCTTACATCTTCCATCGGAAAGGTAATGTCCACCGGGATAAACTCCGGCAACGGAGTATCCACTCCCATCGGACCTGACCCACTGTCCGCACCCTCTACCTCTTCCTCTACACCGTCGTCCTCCCCAATACAATCAGGAATCCAGTCCCCCAACTCTTCCGTCACCCAAATCTTAAACTTCCTATTGTTCCATTTTAACGATACCGAACTGCATATCTTCTCACCGTCTCCGACTAAAACCCCAACCAAATCATAAGTGAAATCACGATCCTCTTTAGATAACTTTGAAGCATGGACCACCTTTCCGAACGCTCTACCCACCGAATCAAAAATCTCGTTATCCACTAAATGAATGGGAACTCCAATGATTTTCAGCCAAGCAATTCTCTCAAACGGGAGCACCTGACCTATCCAAATCTCCACCCACGAGAACCAAGACTTCACGTTTGAGTTAAAATCCAGGAAGAACTTCATCTCATCTTTGTTCTCGAACACCAGTAACATGTATAAACCCCCTACGTATTTGAGCGAGACCTTCGGCCCCTCTACCTCCTTAATGAGTTTATCCAGTTTACCTAAGGTCGACAAATCACAAGTTCGAGCAATCAAGCTTCTCCCCTCCCAATCCCCAATCGGCTTCGAGAAACTAGACACTTCAATAACCTTTTCCAAATTACCGAAATCCTTCTTCTGACCCATCAACATATCCTTGTACGACGACCCCATAGGCACGACTCCTGATCTAGGAAGAACAGGAGCCGAGCTGCCACTGCCCCCACCACCTGGACCACCCGTATACTGGTTCCTGCGGTACTCCGGCTTGACACCGACGTTATTGACTGCAGCGAACCTTGCAACATTGACCACCAGCTTGTAGTCCCCCACACGTATATTTTTCAGTCTTCCTTCCAACTCAATCTTGTCTTTCACCCCAGAGAAAGATACGAACCCAAAACGATTGCCTACCTTGTCTCTCTTCCTCGCCACATAAACACCTGCCACCACCCCATATTTACTGAACACTTCCCCTATCTCCTTTGAACTGATCCTGTCCGGTAAATTAGAAACGAAGAAGCGCGTTATAGCGTGCCCTCCTTCCCCCATCGAAAAGCGAAAAACCCACCCACCGGAAGAGCTTTAAAAGGTTAACAGGATTCGTTCCGCTCTAGCTAAACTATACAAGATAGCCGCGAGCAGAAACAGACCTGCTAAGCAATCAAGGTCTCCGGGGAACACCGATTAGAACCCAAGACGAGCACCCTGGAGGCGAATGGAAGAAAGATAGAGATCGATTAGGAAGCAAGGATAGACCAGCGGGCAGAAAAGATGTCCACCGGTAATCCTCCCACCCTAATTAACCGGCTATCTCCGACGTCGAGCCACCCAAGCGTCGCTCAGAGAGAGAGAATATTTTTATATATATTTTTTCACTAGTGACCCATCATTAGGTTCCTACCAGCACTAACTAGTCACCGTCGAAAGGCGAATTACAAAAGGTAACTTATTAAAAGGAGTTTGTGCTTAGGTTTCATGGAAAGGTTGAGCACAGGTGACGTAGACCAAATGCTTATAAGTTATATATCAATCTGAAAAATCATTGGAAATTAGTTAATTATGCAAGCCCACATGTTGCCCATTCCATAGCCAACCTACCAACGCATGTCCTTTATTATTATGTTATTAGGGGGCTCGGGTCAATTGGTCTTTTGGCAGCGGGTACCCCTTACCCACAGTGGCAACACCACTGCCGGTGGGGAGGGTAATTATCGGCGGGTAGGGGTTGGGTTGTGTGGTTGCCGCATGTGTTTGATGGTTTTGACTTTTGTGCGCATTTCTAATTAAAAAAGAAAAAAAAGGGAAAGGGTAATTTAGGGCAGTGGTGCCATCAAAGATGGCAGTTTAGGGTAGTAAATGAACTGAGTGATGTGACGCAGATGTTAAGATAGGAAGGGCAAGTGACCCTTCCCTCCTTATTTTTATCATAATGCTAAAATAAATTTTAGTCTATGCTTATCGAGCTCCCTTCATATGTTGCATAGTACTCTAAAACAAAACAAGTTAACAACATGAGGATTCTTCAACGAGCATATTGATTGAACAATAAGAAATAGCTTCTTAGGGGAGAGGGTGGTCACTAGTGATAGAATTCTATCACTCTCAATATCCAATTAACTCATGCCATGTCATCACCCAATATTCTATCACTAGTTATAGAAATGTAGTGGGGTGGTCACTAGTGATAGAAAATAGCTATTTAAAAATAGCTAACAAAAGTTGAGGAGCTAAATTTGAACTTTTCCATCAAAGTTGTATTAATTCAATCTCTGCAAAACAAATATAACGACAAAACAATCTCTGCAAAACAAATAAATCAACGCGTGATATTTACTACGCGTTGTAAATATAACGCGGGATGGAGAAAGAGGCGGCGGTGTTCGGGGTCGATTAACGCGTGACGGGACGTCCATCACGGACCGCCCCGCCTGGCCTTAGTTGTAAGCAAATCTTAACGAGATGGATATTGTTTTTTTATTGTTATTTATGTTTTATTGTAGCACTTTTACTCCTTTTTTTTGTAAGATATTAATATATACATAAAAAATATCTATTTGTTTCCTGTCCCCCAATTGGCACCAAGTCTTCAAAAAGAAATGATTGTAAAAACAATTGGTACTTAATAATAACTAAAAATAGGATCAAGTTCGGTAAAACTAAACTTTCATCATGTTGATTAGTAAATGGGCACACACCATGACTATGACATCCACTTCTTTGAGCACACTAATAAACACACTTTTAAGATATTTATCAAGTCATGAAAGGTAATGAATAGTGGCTTACAAAATATCTCTTTTGATTGCAATTCTTGTTTTTCTTACTTGTATATATATATATATATATATATATATATATATATATATATATATATATATATATATATATATATATATATATATATATATATATATATATATATATTTGTTTGTTATTAAATTTTGCAAGTTATATCCAGAGAGGAGGTTCAAAAGAACCTATAAACACTAAGAATCCAAGAAATTACTTTCTTAATCCTCATATCATATTTTAACAAATGAGTGTGAGTTTTTTGCATCTCTCTTACACATCATGAATTGTGACTAGTGATTCTCCGGTTCTAATTACATGGTAGTTCTCATTTAAACTCACCCAAAAATATATATACAAACAAACGCGTATCATACACACATAAAAATTTCTATACATGTTTTTCACTAGAGAAAACATGATTGCGTTGATCATAACCTTACACCACCACCGTATATTATACGTGTAGGGTTTATTAAAGAAAATAATGCGATTTTGATTTCCACCATAGCGAATATAATCATAACCACCACCATAGATTCCCATCTTTCATAGTAAAATCAACATCCAAAGATGTAAACCCAAAACCGAGACTATAATATAGACAATGAATATATAGTGAAGGAAGATAAGAAGAAAGTGACTTGAGGAAAAAAGAGTTGGTACGAATCAAACATAGAACATGGAGGAGACGAAGACCGCATCTTTATGGTTTGGACTGTTCCAAAATTTCCAAGCCATTCCACTCCCTCTTCACAGAAAAATTCCTTATTAAGTGTCAATCAAATAAAAAAATACCAAGTTATGTTCTTTTAGATGTAATGTATCAAACCAAATCTATTTCTATACTATACTATTATATTATAAATTTAACTTTATGAATCAAATCTATTTTGATATTATAATAATAAGATCATGATAGATGTAATCAGAAAAATCGAATACCAAAACAACATAGGTTCTATTTGGTATAGGGTAATGGAATGAATGAGAGAATGGAATGAACGAGGTAATGGAATAAACAACGCAATGAAATGAATCATTCCACTCAATGTGATGTTTGGTTACTTATATGTGAATAGAATGAATTATTACTTTGTAAAATTTGATAAACAAAAAAGACGAATTAACGAAACACAGTTGTAAAAAACGACAAAAATATAATTGCCTTAATAATAATAATAATAATAATAATAATAATAATATATTAATAGTAAAAAATTAATAATAGAAGTTTTGATATATTAGTATTAATATAAATATAAATAATAATAATATATTTCTTTCCATTCCTTGAATGAATGAAAAAACACTCCCTTACTAAGTAATGTTAATTGTTATATTTAGAGAGGGTTACATTCCTTTGGAATGCTCCATTCTTTAACCAGATAACCAAACATGTTTCTTTTCATTCTATAAGAATAATCCATCATTCCATTCCACCTTTTATTCCTTCATATCAAACGCTACCTTAATGAAATTAGAAATTGATGGTTTAATTATTTTTTTATATCCGATTTTTATGGTTCAGTTATAACTATATTTTTGTAAACAACCATACTTACTGAGCCGAACTGACATTAAAACCACATATAATTTTTCTATAAATTACATAGTATTTGTCACTTATTTTTCTTTATAATTTAAAAAGATTACTACTATTTTATTTAAACCGATGTAAATTAAACTTAGTAATTGAAATTAACTTTAATCGGCCAAAGTTCAAAGCCGACAGTTAACTGATGATTTCCGAATTAACATCTAATTGAAATTAACTTTAATTGGCCAAAGTCCAAAGCCGACAGTTAACTGATGATTTCCAAATTAACATAAAAGTTTATCCAATAAGCGAAATAACCAGATGGTGTATAACCTATCGACTGGTTATTAAAATATTAAACCCGGACTGTTGATTATAGGGTTGATTTTAGCACGTAACATAAACTGAGCCATACACGTCCTTAATTGATAATATTAAATTTAAAATTAAAATTTTTTCTTGGTATTGTTTTTCAGTATCATAATGTATCATATCCCCATATTCGTATTCTGTTACTTTCACATTATTTTGTATTCATCACATTCTCAAATATGTCTTGGCATACTCAACTCATACTCGAGTTCGTACTCTCTAATTATATTGCTAATCTACCTTTTATATAACATATTTAAATTTATAATATTTGGTATAGTCAACTCTTACTTGAGTTCTTTATAATCTATTTTTTATACTGAGAATTTACATACTCTCTAATTATACTACTAAACTACCTTTTATATAAAATCTTTTAGTTTATAATATAACATAAATAATCCATCCACATCCTTAATTGATAATACTGAATTTAAAATTTGAAAATATACTTGGATATTTTTTTCCCAAGGTATCATATTGTACCATGTCCCCATATATGTTTTGGTATAGTCAACTCATACTCGAGTTCCTTGTTAACATATTTTCTTTGAAGTGATAACTCACATACTTTATGATTCTACTATTAAACCACACTTTTTTAATTTATAGCTTATTTTAGTTTATAATTTCGAAAAAACATATGGAACTGTAAAGTGAAAATGTTAGCATGTGATGTAAAAATTATGATTGTCCTCACCCAAACACACCTACATGTAAATTCTTCTTTCATCCACTTTACCAATTTCATGATAAAATTTAAATTTATTTATATTCTTAATGTGTTTGATTGGCAAAATAATTCAACATTACCTTCTAAACTGTGAAAAAAAAAATCAACCAAAGGAGTTGGCATTTCCCACGCCACCTCCCCAGGCACTAGGGTTGTTCACGAGTCAGACCAAGGTAAAGCCCAAACTCGGATGGTTTACAAACTAAGCCAAGTCTCCTCGATTACAACCACATCAATTTCGAGTAAGCTTGAAGCTGTCTAAGCAAGCTTAACTCAACATAATAATTAGTTGGAGTCTTGGTTCCACTGACTTATTCTTTGTCAGAAAACATTCACAATATCATAAAATTAAATAGCTAAAGTTATAAACCTTAATTTTGTTACATTAATGTACTTTGAGTAGATTTTACATCAATATCCCAGGTAAGCGAGCAACAAGCTGCGCCGCTACCCATTTCTGGATAGCAAACCTTAGCCTATTAAACAATAGCTAAAGTATTTTATAACACGTAAATCTCTAAAAAAAAAGCACGGTCAACATTTCATGATAAAAACAAATATCTATGCAAAACAAATTCTAACTTATTTTATCCCGTTATAACTAATATATTATTATATCTAATACATTATACCTGAACTAAACCAGCTATTTATAAGAGAAAAAATAGTGCATGTCTATTGTAGAGCATCATGCTTTAACCGTAAAACCCATTTGGTAAGAATTTTCCTTTTTGTGATGGTTTACATACCTTCTTATGCATGTTGAAATGGAAAGTTTTTGTTTAAACCCTATTCTATTTAAGTGGACTCACCAATTTAGCTATTTATTCCATTTCCATGTGTCACGTTTATGATCGAGGTGGTGTTTTTGTCGCCTTATAATGGAAATGTACCAACATTAAAAACTACTTATAAGTTGTATTCAATATGAATTTCTCGTCTTTTTAAGACCCGTAAAGCGCTTACATATGCAATTTGTTTTTCTGTTAGAACTTCAAATCAATGGAAAATTAAGTATAACTAAAAAGATTAAAAAAATATGTATTTACTCGTTTGATTATTTTGAATAAAAAAAGCATATATAACTGAATATATATAACTTATTAAGTTATACGTTAACGTTTATTGAGGATACAATAGGTGATCTTGTCTAACAGCTAATAAATTATATACAAAGTTATTATAGTAAAATATGATAAATCATTATCTTTAGTTCCAAGTGAAATAAACAGTTGTACACAGGGGCGGACCTATAGCTTATTAAGGGGTTGCGTCCGCGACCCCTTGGTCGGAAAAAAATTAGTGTAAATTTTGGAAAAATTTGACGTTTTTTCGATTTCGTTACGGCTTATTTATAAAACGTTACCCCTTGGTCGGAATCCTAGATCCGCCACTGGTTGTACATGCACTTCGACTCGTGTGAAATTCAACTTTGTTTAACTTCACGAAGAAATGCATACGTAATAAAAACTGAGGAATTTTGCCACGTATGTTACCGCATGACGTAATGCATACATGTTTGTCAAATACGCAAACTTAAATACTTTTTTTAACCCTACTTTCATTAAAAATACTAGCCAAACAAACTTACAACTCAAAACTACACCAACCTTTTTATGATAAACACCTATGAGAAGACCTATTTTGTATCTATTAGTAGCCCATAGATTTGATGTCCTCCTTAATCTTTGGGATTTTCACTGAATTATTATTAGATTAAAACCATCTCATTCCTCGCCCTCTAAATACACTAAGGCTACAACCATTGGTGACCAAAAGTTTGGTTGGTTGATCAAAAAGTAAAAAAATAAAATAAAAAAATCAATTAAAACTCACGACCAAGTTGGTGTGTCAACTTTGGTTGATGATTTTTTTTTTTTTTTTTAAAATGTCACATGTTGGCTATTGAGTGGTTCTTTTAAAATTATGTTTTCCATTTTTGTTTTATAGCAATTAATTCTAGCTAAAACATAATTTTCTTTAATAACATTTTAATATTTAATTATTAAAAAAATCTAAAAACACAATGTTGTTTAACTTTTTTTTTGAACATATCGATATAAATTTTATTAAAAACTGAGTTCCTTAAAAAATATTTTTTTTTAATTAATTTTTTTATAAAAAATGCATATATCTTTGTTTTCCACATGTACTGATCTTACTGGTTCGTTAGATTTTTTTCGATAACTTTATTAACTATGTTTGATGAATGTATGTGTTTTTTTTTAATTAAAAGATTTCTTATATTGTTGTTATTTATTTTGTTTTTAAAACAAATCAGTTTCAAATAAAAATATTAATTGTAATTATTTTTAACACATTTATGGATAAATAATAAGCATAAAAATATATATTTAATAAAAAATATTATAAAGGTTGGGTTGTGAATGTGAGTAGAAGGTTGAGGTAGGTTTGGTTGTGTAGGTGGAAGATAGAGAAATTAGTTTTTTATTATAAGGTTTGGTTGAAGAAGGTTGTTGATGAAGATAGTCTAAGATACGATAAAAATAATAGCTTGGGTTCCTTTTTTCTCTCTCTTTTCCAGTGTGGTAGTTCACTAAATTATTATTAGATTAAAACCAACTCATTCCTCGCCCTCTAAATACACTAAGCTGCGATAAAAATAATAGGTTGGGTTCCTTTTTTCCTCCTCTCACTTCCGCTGTGGTAGTATTATGAATACTAATCAAATCTTTAACCAAAAACATTCATCGCCCTCTAAATACACTAAGCTGCGATAAACGTAATAGCTTGGGTTCCTTTTTTCCTCCTCTCTCTTCCACTGTGGTAGTATTATGAATACTAATCAAATCTTTAACCAAAAAGTATAGATGCAGGGAATACCGATCTGCTAACGAATTGCCATACCAACGTCTCAACATGACATGTCGTGAATAAATGGTCACTGTTTTCTTACCCTTCCCCACACAGTAGACAAGTGACCGAGTTCACACTCAGGGGTGCAGCATAGTTCGGGCGGGAGGAGGCGGCCGACTGTCACACCCTCAAATTCTACATGCAGGGTTTTACCGCGAATCGTGTGACTGATCAGGATCCAGCTACTAATTATGTTGAATCAATTATTAAAGTTATAAAATCATCACAATCAACGCGATTAGTGATCAAAGTTCAAAAGTCCAAAACAAAGTCTAAGTTAACAGTGGAAACAAAGTTTAAAAATCCAGACATAATTGAAAACCACATTTATTAGCGATCAAACTTCAAAAGTCCAAAAAAGATGTATTTCTTACCTTATAAAAGAATTATCAAATAACTCAGGTAAAATGTCTCGTTTGTTAATACTCAAAAATATTTTTGCAATAAAAAATATGAGTAAAATGCCCGAATAGTCCATGTGGTTTTATAAAGTAACACCTATAGTCCCCAACTTTTGAAAATTACACCGGGGCTCCCTGTGATTTGCTTTTTATTACTCGGATGGTCCTTAGAGTGGATGTCTGTTAGTTTTCACCGTTAAGTCCATGTGATTACTTATTTACCCCTCTCCTTAAAAAAAACCAAAAACCAAATATTATACACACTCATATAAGATAATTACTTATATGTCTCTCTCTCTCACACACACTCACCACCACCTACCTCTCTCTCTCTCCTCGCACTCACTCACCACCACCTGCCTCCAGCACGTACCACCAGCCGCCGCCACCTACAACTCCATCAACATCAACATCTCTGTCACTTTAAGCATTTGTATGTCTCTCTCTTACACACACACTCACCACCACTTACCTCCAACACTTACCACCAGCCGCCACCACCTGCAACTCCACCAACATCAACATCTCCATCACCTTAACTCCCTCCTCCACCCCGGATCCCTTCATCCACCACATAGAAAGAGAGAAACGACTAGAGATAGAGATCGATCAGAGAGAGAGACAGTGAGAGACGCGAACAGGATGGTGACGATGGGTTGCTGATGTTAACAATGGTAAATTCAGTCGATTAAGGTACATGTTGCCTCTTAGTGTTTCGAGTTTTGAGTTGAATTTGTAGATTTAGAACAGATTTAGGGTTTTATTGGCTAGGTATTGATGATGGTTGTTGTTGACGGTGGTGGCGACGATGGGTGTGTTGACGACAGATAAAGATGATGATGGTGTTGGTTTATGGGTATAGAGATGGTAATGGTTCAGATGGTGGCTGATGTTGTGGTGGTGGTGAATGTGGTGGTGTTTTGTGATGGGTTAAGGGTTGTAGTGTTAGGTTTAGGTGGCGGAGGTGGGTGTGGGTGGAGCTAGAGGTGGAGGTAGAGGTGGATGGCTATGGTGATGGTGGCCGGTTGTTTTGTAGAAGATAAAAGAGTTTGTGGGCCCCACACTTTCAATATAATATAACGAGTGTGTATAATATTTGTTTTTTTATTTTTTTAAAGAGAGGGGTAAATAAGTAATTTCACATGGACTTAACAGTGAAAACTAATGGACATCCACTCCAGGGACCATCCGAGTAACAAAAAGCAAACCACAGTGAGCACCGGTGTATTTTTCAAAAGTTGAGGACTATAGGTGTTACTTTACAAAACCACAGGGACTATCCGGGCATTTTACTCAAAAAATATTGTTAAAGAATTTATTATATATATATATATATATATATATATATATATATATATAGTGTGTGTGTGAGGTATATTGGGGAACACTAAAAAACTGGGGAACCGAAAAACACTCTTAAAAATTCAACTTAACATGTTAATTTTTTTTTTAATTTCAACGTTTTCCTTATAAATACATGTAGAAGCATTTTTAATAAAAAAAGTAAAAGCTAAAAACATAAAAAAAAATGTTTAAAAAAGAGTTAAAATAAAAATGTCTTATTAAATTAACTTAACATGTTAAAAATCATTTTTTTAAAAAGTCTTACGCTTTTCTTTATAAAAATAAGTAGAAACTATTCCAATAAAAAATCATTTTTGTAAAAAAAATATTATAGCCTTTTTTAACTGTTTTTTAAACACTTTTTAATATTTTTAGTTTTTGATTTTTTTTATTAAAAATGCTTCTACATGTATTTATAAGGAAAGTCGTTGAATTTTTTAATTTTTTTTTTTTGATTTATAACATGTTAAGTTAATTTTTTAATAGTGTTCCCTGGTTCCCCACTTTTTTAATATTCTCCAATTAACCCGCCCACACATATATATATATATATATATATATATATGCCGGTTATCATACAATATGCCTAATCGTGCATTATGTACGCTATAACCACAACCGTCAGATCATCTCATTTAAACCCCCCTGCTTAACTATTAAATTAATCAAATTAAAATATATATATGAAACCGCCAAGGTTAAAATCGTCCATTACGAAATCAAAAACCCCTGATAATCAGCAAACAAAATCTCACAATCGATCTATTCTTATTCAAAATTGTATTCGAAAATGCAACAAGTAATCATAAATCGATATATTCTTATTCACCAACTCCTTCTGTGAATTCATTATCTGCTGATTTTGGAAGTTCAAAACTGAAACGAATCGATAGACCGTCTATCGAAGAAGATGATGCAGGATGAAAATGATAAAATATGCGAAATACATATAAAACATGCGAAAAAACATTGTAGATAAAAAGAAAGGTTGTATTTTTGTAAAGTGTGCGAAATCACATATTATAACCTGCGATTTAAAAAAAAAGTAATAATGTTTAAGATGTCTTATAGTGTGCGAATTCATGACTTATACAAATGTGATTTCAAAAAAGTTAATAATGTTTGATCATCTCTTATAGTTTGCGAATTCATGATTTATACACATGCGATATCAACAAAAAAGTTAATAATATTTAACATTTCTTATAGTTTGCGAATTCGTTTTCGATTCATATGCGATTTTGAAAAAAATGCTGCTAATACTGTCATGTAAACTTGTCCTAAAATGCAAAAAAAAAAATATGAATTGATAACTAAAATAAATAAAAATTAACTATTTTATATAAAAAATGAATTTATTACGGATGTGACTGTAATTTGACATGTAATGATCAATTTTACCGTAAATACTACTGAACTTACCACCCTACCTACATAATAAATTTACTATTTTAATATAAAAAACCCAGATATAACTACCTTCCATATTAAGACATAGAACACGAAAACACACACAACAGACCAACAAAAATGGCATCTGAAGATTCAGAAAAAATAAAAAAACATTGCATTAAAAGAACTATTGACAACTCGCACGTTGACTGAAATCAGCACCGATGTCACCTCTTCTCATCTGATTCTTGATGTGCAGGGGAAGATTCTTGAAGAAATAAAAAAAACCAAGAAATGTGGGAGAGACTACTTGAAGAACCACCATCAAGCTTTAGAGACGCAGCTTTGGATCACATAAAGGAACAGTCTCGAGCTGATGACTTAGCCTTCTCTTTCCTGAAAGATGCTCTAAACACTGTGAAGGAGAAGAAGGAGTTCAGCTCAGCTCAACATGACAAAATCTTTGCTTCAAGTAAATAAATTTCTGTTTAATACTTTTATGGTTTTAGCTGTGTAAGACAATAACAACTACTTTATTTTTATGTTTTGGGTAGATGTTTTGAATACATATTATGCTTGGTTATAAATATAAATCGCATGAATGACTTAAACATCTTTGTCACAAAAAACAAACAAGATAACTCAAAATCGCATGTACTGAAATGAAAACAAAGTGAAAATCACATGCAACCTACTTATATACTGATGCATATAAAATCGTATGTTCACAACTAAATTGCATGATTATATAAAATAAACTCATATGTATGAAATCGCATGTTTGCCTTGTAAAAATCGCATGTACATTAAAAAAAATTAATCTTCCTCATCTGAAACCTCCTCCCACTGATCTTCTTCTTCAGTGCCATCTTCACTACTTCCACTATAATCTTCAAACTCATCTTCCTCTTCATCGTCTTCAACCTCGTTGGCTTTGTGTCTGGGATCTTTTTCAATCTGGACTCCCTTCATCTTCTTTTGTTGTTTGCCTTTCAGTATCACGCAAGTCTGAATATCATGACCTTTTTCGTTGCACACACTACATGTCCTTGACCTTTTTTCCTTTGCGGCTGATCATTTGTTCCTTCTTCGATTTAATCCTTTTATGCGAGCCACGACCTTTGTTTCTTATACCAGCTGGCACACGGATAGTAGGAGGTGCATTAGTTACTGGTTGTTGGTAACCAATCAACTTTGGATCAAGCTGCTTGGTTATACGACTCTGGTCAATTCTCTCTTTAAGCTGCTTCATTTGATCCCTCACTAAAACAAGTTGATCAAGGTCGGAAATCAAATTGCTAACCAAATACTCCCCTGTGTAGATGATTTCACGAGCAATCTGTTAGCCTTCTGTTGCTCATCCTTATCACCCACATTTACATCGAACGTCGTGTTTAATTCATTCGGGACCACATCCTTTGTCCATCTCTTCATAACATATTTAGTTTGGTATTTCTTTAACACCAAACATCTTGAAAAGAAAATAGATGTGTTTACATAGTAGCCCATACTGTTCAAAACGCAGACAGCTACACTGTGCAGTTACATCATTTTCAAGATTCTTGAACCACACCTAAGAAAATAAATATATATATATATATATTAAAATTTAAAATCGCATGTGTAAATTAACAATTTCGCATGTTTAAAAAATCATTTAATTGTACTAATTTAAAATCGCATGCGTACATCAAAATCGCATATTGCAAAATCATGTTCTGAATTAAATTCGCATGTAGGTTTCAAAATCGTATGTTTTAATATATATATATATGCTATAATACCTCAAATAACCCATATCCATGAGCTTTAAAGTCTTTCAACGATATCCTGATCTGTAGACCCTCGATTTTGGTGTCCATCGGCAGACATTCGTTAATGGTTCCATATATCTCTATTTGCTGATAAAAGAATATAGACCTGGTGTATATCTTAGCAGCATCTTTTTCCAAAGTAGTTTCGCTCAAATCATTAGGCTCAGTATATCTTGAAATATGATCATTCTTTCTGTGATTGAACCTTTGGACATCCATTGCACCGTCAAAATGATTCATAAACTCTACAAGAGTGAGTTGTGAATTTGCCACCTAGCAAAAAAAACGATTCTTGCTCTCTGATCTCGAAGTTGTTCGCATGAGACCAGACATGGGCTCATGCCGATAAAAAGCCAGAATCCACATGTATCTCATCGAAAACATATCATCAATCCATTTGTTTTCAGTGAGACAAAACTCAATCATCACCAAGTTCCACTGTCTCTCGAATTCTTCAGGCTCAATGGAATCAGTTCATACAATATCGCACATCCTCCTTTTAAACTCATCATTATTGCACAACTCGTGTCCAACCTATACCGATAAATGTTTTTTATCTCAGCCTATAACAAAATCTATATTATAAAAAAAACGCTAACGAAAGACAATATAGCATGCTATACCTTATCTGCCACTTTTTTCATTATGTGCCGCATGCACAATCTGTGTCTGCTGGTAGAAAAAACCTCCACAATAGCCTGTTTCATATCAGGGTCTTGGTCCGTCACTCCAACCTTTGGCTGCCGACCAAATGACTTTACGAATGAATTCAGAAGCCATTTATAGGATTCAATGCTCTCCGATGCCAACAACCCAGCTCCAAGGGTTACATTTCGACAGTGGTTGTCAATCCCAGTGAACGGAACAAACACCATCTTGTACCTAAACAAACACATGCGAAAAACACATTGTAACATGCGAAATAGTCAAAAATATCACATGCGAAAATAAACAGTATAACATGCGATATATTCAACACCTACTTTTCAATGTATATTAACATGCGATATTGTAAAGTTTAGGAAATCATATAACATGTGAAAAAAAAAACATTTTATGTAACACTTAGCTATTTATCTTGAAAGTTGCATCGAACGATATCACATCCTCGAACTCCATAAAGTTACGCTTGCACAACCCATCGGCCCAGAACAACCCAGTTAACCGTTTGTCATCATCAACAGAATATTCAAACGAATAATCAGCTAAATACTCTTTTTTGTCGATCAACTTATTAATCACCATGTCAGCATCATATTCTCCTATATAGCGGTTAATTCGATTCCTAAAATTTTTGCAATCATCAACTGTGGCACCAACGTTCTCGAAACCACCGTAACGTTTCCTCATTATATGGAAAGCTTTGACAGGACCAAGTTAAAGTGCCTAGTTCCCATATCATCTCCTCTTGGACATCTGACAATTGTCTGTACGTTGGCAGCATATGAATATCATGTGGACATACAAACTTATGATTATGGCCATCAACAAATCTCTTTACTGTATATAATCTACCATCCACCATGCAAATCATAAGTTGAGCTTTGCATCCAGTTCTAATGGTCCCCCTGTTCCTTGATTTGAATGGCTTTTTTTACTTCGAATAACGATCGTCAATACACAATGGCTTATGTCCCTCTTTAGAACAAACAAAATACTTAGTTTTGATTATACCACCACTGTGTACTTCACCACCTTTCCGAGTTGAAAAACCAGCTAACTTAGCAGATGATTGGTAAAACGCATATGCTTGTTCAATAGAGATAAATTGCATTCCAACCACAGGTGTAGCTAATGCTTGAACCTCCGGAGTGTAAACCCTTTCATCTACATAAATCAAATCATAAAAAGAAAAACACATGCGAATTATCAGACTCGTTACATGCGATATATTAATAACTGCATAATTTCATCATAAGAACACACAACACGTGCGAATTGTATGACCATAACATGCGAAAATGATGATTTTGATGAATATGTTTTACACATGCGATTTATTATACCATAACATGCAAAATCAGTATTTAGAATAACATCACATGCGAATTGCAAAGACTAATCACATGCGAACTTATACATGTTGCTTTCATATCAAATATACTCAACATTCAAACTTCAAAAAAAGATACAACAATGCAAAATCATTGCTATGAATAAACAAAACAAGTCTACGAACAATTTAAATATCTGAATTAACATAATTACCATTAGAACACTCATTTACACCACTTGTACTTGCATTTCGATTTGGATTTGCAGGTTCCGGATTTAAAACATCCTCAATCGAAACTCTCTGATACGCAGATAATTGAGCATGATCACCGATCGGTCGAGCTTCTTCAAAATCAACATCAGTGTTTCGTCCGGTGCTGCTCTGTGGATCCATCAACAAAAAAAACAATTGAATCAAACCCTAACGCAGAAGAACGAAAACTGCAAATTGAGACTTATGAAAAAGTTGAAACTGATTCGAATAATAATTACCGGGATATTAGTGTAACGAACTTCTCGCTGATTGAATGAAGAGACGAATTTGCCCTCAGATGATTGAATTAACTGTCTGAATTAATCTTATATGAGAAAAACGAATCAGGGACACGTGTACGGCCAATAAAGTCGCGTATGTGATGTACGATTAGGGGATTTGTATCCTACACTTTACCTATTTATATATATATATTAATCTAGAAGATTGTTACGAATAGTAAACTCTGTAATTTTTAGTTGTACTCATCAAATTTTGTTTAGTGGTTAGATTTAGTCCCTTAATTTTTTTCTCGTTTTCTCTTTAGTGAAAGGTTTTTTTTTTCGTTTCACTCAACTTTAAAAGTTGTCACCTTTACCTTCATTTAAGTTTGTGACTTTTGATTTTGGCCACCAAACTTTGTTTGATGGTTACAATTGGTCCCCTTGTGTTCTTTTTTCCGAATTTTCTTTTGTCTTTTAGTTAAAGAGTTTTTTTTTTACTTTTCCCTCAACTTTCAAAGTTATGACATTTTGTCACACCACGATATTTCAACACATCGCCTGGTGGGCCGGGATGGGGAATATCGTGACGTAGATTGGCATCATGATAAGCAAACACAGATAGAACAGCGGAAGTCTTGGAGTTAAAATATTATTACAAATGTAAGTGTCTAAATGTTCAAAATAATTATACAGATTGTTTGTAATAAAGATCCACAGGCGGATCGAAAATGTACATAAAATGAGATAACAGACTACTCGGCTAAGGAGTTGCAAATTCCTCTTCTAGCATTACCCGGCAACTTCCAACTTATTTACGTATCCTTGCAACCTGTAACTTAATCTTTTGAAAATACGTCAGTTTACACTGGTAAATACAAATAACCGACACATTTTGAAAATATTTCAAAATTGTTTTAAGTGCACAAGGCACATGAAATTTTATAATAACTTGGGACAATTCAAAATGATCTTGTATACAATTTTACATGTCTGTCAATACACATGGGGCACCGTATGAAAACTGATACATGATTAACCGACACACCACTTAAACCCACAAAGGGGTATCCCCAATAAATGGGTAAGAAAAACATTTTATAATTTGCATTAGCATCTGTCAGGTGTATACCTACACCCCGTGCTCAGTCGTGGCCATTAGTAACTTAAATGAGCCAAGGATATCCAGGCAACGGTCGTGTTAACCCCCATTGTTTAAGTTATCAGACAAAACAGATTAAAACAGGTTATGAAGATTTTGTAGTCACAATCCGACATATGATCCTATACCCGACCAAGCGGTAATAATTTACCGTATCCCAAGCCCGTATAGGGAAAATAGGTTAAGAGTATTTACCTAGGCTAAAACTCGTCTTAATATGCAAGAATTATAAATAGGTCAGCTGTAATCAATTAATTAAGGTTGGTTGCAATTTACCGGAAGGCCCTAGTCTGGAATGATGGTATAAATAAACCAATTAGAATGCTAACGGGTCCTATTTAAGTTGTAGACTTGGACCGGTTAACTTAAATTATGAAAACGGTACGATACGCTTGATTAAGCGATGAACGGAATAGAATGTAGTTTAAACCCAACAAGTACTAATGGAATTTGATGTAAAAATGATAAGGATAGACCCGTTTTGGTAAACTTGCATAAACTAGTTACATAGGCTCAACCGTACGCATATAAGCGATATCGGGAATCCGGATAAGTCATAAACAAGTTCTATATGCCAATATACTTTAAATAAGTTGTAACATCAATAGGTTATCAACTTATATGACCATGGAGGTTTAAAAATCAAAATATGCACCATAAGGGCATTTTAGTCATTATGTGACATAAATTAAGAACTTGCATAAAAACCTGATATTATGAAAATGTTCATTCTGTAAAAATACTTTAATTATGATATAATATCAGTAAGTAATCAAACATGTATAGGTTTTATGATTTAAGACCAAATTATGCACCGTAGGGGCATTTTGGTGATTATAACATAGTTTGAGAACTTGTTTAAAAATCGGAGTTATTATCAAGTGCCTTCTATGAAAACACTTTAATTATGTTATAATATCAGTATGTAATAAGTTTTGTTTGATAGTTATGGTTGAAAACCATACTACGCGCTAAAAGGGTGTTTTGGTCATATTATAACATAATTTACGATCTTATATCAAAACTCAGGTTATGAACAGTTTCATAATATCAAAATATGTTAATTATAATAACATATCAGTAGGTAAATCATTTGCAGGTTCATTGTTGATCAAAACCATGTTTTATGCAAAAGGGCATTTTGGTCAAAGTTAGGTATATTATAGAAACTTGCATATAAACTCAGAATCTGATTATGATCATGTAATATAACCTCATAGGGTTATACTACATTATAATATGATCATAATACAACTCTAATTCAGTAACCAACTTAGCTAAATCGGGTCAGAATCGAAAGTCAAAGCAGAAGTCAAACTGCTTGACTTTCGGTTGCGAACCGACACTAAAACTGGAATTGACGGGTTGAACATGTTCATACATGTTCTAATATTAATTACCAACTTATTTAAGTGTCAAAACATGAGTTATAACAATTATATATTCAGTTTATAAAGTTTACGAAAAACTGACTTTTGACTTTTTAAATAATTAAACTTTGACTCGTCAATTGACAAAGTTAACGTGACTTTCAGGAGGTGCCCTTTAGAGAGATTAACACCTACATAATTATGATCACGTAGCCATGTTCGACTTGAACAATGGCTGGACCATAATGGTCTAAATTGAAAGTCAAAGCAAAAATCGATTTTGCTTGACTTTCGGCTATTAAAGCCTATAAAACGAAAATGCAGAGGAAAGGAACACTTACAAGTGATCCTTGGACAAATGTAGACTAAGTTGGATGCTCCTTTCAGTTAGGAACTTCCAGAGGTGGGAGATAGATTGAATCAAGAAGGTGCAAGTTGGAATGCAAGAAATGTGCACCTATTTATACGTGAATGTTATGCATAAGATCATCACAGGTGTTAAGGTGTCACACCCCGATATTTCCACGTATTACCGGTGGGCCCGGTGGGGAGTATCGTGATGTAGTTGATATCGTCATAGTCAAATGTATACAGTTTAATGCACAGCGGAAGTCTTGGAAGTAAAATATTAATACAAACCGAAATATAAAGTACAATGAAATATTATACAACCGGTCGTGATTGGATCCACATGCGGATCTTATAAAACATAAAATAAAGTATTGTTCAACAGATTTAAACGTTTAGAATTCACAAGATTCTTTATTAACGCCCCGAAGCTTCCAGCCATTCATGGAAAGTACCTGCCACTTAATATTTTGGAAAATACGTCAATTTTCACTGGTAAATACAATTAACCGACTCTTTTGAAAATGCTTAAGAAAATGATTTAAATGCACAAGGCACAATTATTTTATACCTTGGGACAATTATATTAATAACAATCTTGTATCAGATTTACATGTTTGTCCAACATTTAGGGCCGGTATTAAATAAACCGAACAAGATTAAACAACACACCACAAGTATAAACTCACGGCTGGTTACCCCAGCAAATGAGTATATCTTTTATATATGAGACAGACAGGTGTTATGCCAACACCCCGTGCTTAAGTCGTGGCCATTTACAATTCTTAAATGAGCCAAGGATATCCAGGACACGGTCGTTAATCCCCAATGTTATATGTTATCAAGCAATACTGGTTTAAACGGGATTATACAATTTAACCATTTCCGATTAAAAGGTTTCTACACCCGACTAAGCGGTAATAATTTACCATATCCCAAGCCCGTATAAGGGAAAATAAGTTAAAAGTATTTACCTGAGCTAAAATGTAATTTATTCTCAGTCGTATATTCAAACCAGCAAGTGCAAGTCTTCTACTGGGCCTCTAGATCTGGAATGAAGGTTATATTAACCTATGAGATTACTAACGGGTATTATTTTAGTTATAAACTTAGACCAGTTAGTTTAAGAAAAGTTTATGGCACGAAACGCTAGATTAAGCGATGACCGGATTGGAATGTGATTTAGACCCAACAAGTATGAAGACTTGTATAAATTGGATAAACTAAATACATTCTGGATTTTGAAGCAAGAATGATAAGGTTTGACCCGTTTCGGCTAATTTACATAAACTGTTTACGTAAACCGTACCGAACGCGTATATGCTTAACGGGCAACCAGATGAGTCATGTACAAGTTCCACAAGTGAATATGCTTTAAATATGACATGATATCAGTAGGATATCTACAATTATGCCCAAAATGAATTTAAAACCAATTTAAGCCTCGTAAGGGTATTTTGGTCATTTTAAAGTTTATAAAAGAGGTTAAATATCAAACTGAGGTTCTGGTCTAAATTAATCAGTAAAAATATTTGTTTTATCAAGTTATATCAGTAAGACATTATATATATGTGAGGGTTGTCTTTTATGGCCAAACTATGCACCGTAAGGGCATTTTGGTCATTTCACATATGCTTTTAAGATTAAATTTGGAAATCTGAGTTCAAGACTTATACTTACTGTTAAAGTATAAAAACTTATTTATAAAATCAGTAGGTAACAAGTCTTAGGCATTAAATATGTTTTTAAACCATACTATGCGCCTAATTAGCGTAAAAGTCGGTATTTGACGTTATATGAGATGTCTCTAAAATTCTAGAGTTTTTGGTCAGTCTTAAATGTTAAAAATATTTTATTTAATATATAAAATCAGTAGGAAAATATTTGGTATCAAAATGACATGTAAAACTCACTTTATTAAAGAAAAGGGTATTATCGTCAATTACCGAATTTATGCTAGAACTCTATGTTATGATCAGTATAAAATTTGTTAAAAATTTCCAAAAATTTCTAAATATTATATTTTAACAGTAGGTAGCAAGTTTGGTGCCAAAAATTGGGTTTAAATAAGATTTATGCTGAATACGCCATTTAATTAACAAAAAGATTTTGTTTTACGATATCTTGCATAACTTTCATTTTAGACTAGAAACTGATGTCAAATTTTTAGGACATACTTATATATCAGAAATTAAGATTTTTGTCCACTCACATTTCCAAAAATTTCGTTTTTATATCAAAAGGGCATAATGGTCAATTTTAAGCAAATAACGGAACATGCATGTAATCTATGATTTCTAAGGAACCATGTAGTATAACTTCAGAGAGTTATACTAACATATTATGTGGTCCCAAAGGAACCCTAAGGCATATCTAAACTAAACTAAATCGGGTCAGAACTGAAAGTTAAAGCAAAGTCTATTTTTGCGACTTTCGGTTACGAACCGAGCCTAATACTCAGAATTGTCGGGTTGAACATGCCTAAACATGTTCTTATATTATTTACCAAGTTATTTAAGTGATAAAATGTAATTTATACCTTTTACATTATCAGTTGTGATTTATTTTGCAAAAACTGACTCGTTTGACTTTTCTGTTAAGTAGTTTGACCCGACAATTGACTGAGTTAACGTGATAATTAGAAGGTGCCCTTTTAAGGGTTTAACATCTACATAATTACCAACACATAGCCACTTTCAATTCGAAAAATGGCGGGACCGTTAGTGATTAATCACAAAGTCAAAGTAGAATTATGCTAACTTTGACTTTCGGTCATTAAACTAATAAAACCTTAACTACAGAGGCTAAGAACACTTACAATGGTCCATAGCATGAAAATTTAGACTAAGAGAGCTTCCTTCTAAGTCAGGATGCTCCAGAGAAGGTGTTTGAAAGCTTCAAAGCTTGAGAACTTTGAGAGTAATGAAAGATTGAACTTGCAAGTGAGAGTGCTGCCCAAACTTCACCTATTTATACTACTAGAGGCCATCACCAGATCATTACAGGTGTTAGGGTTGTTCTCTGATCAATACAGGTGTCCCAAGTGGTTTTTAAAACTAGCAAATAGTCCATTGTTTCGAGTTCATGTGAGTACAAGGCATGCAAAGGTGAAGAAATGGCAGAACCTGCACCTGTGCATGATTTCTGCCCAGTTCACGCCATCGCGTCGCGCGACGGAAGAGGGGAGGTGGTGTGGTGTGACGCCACCATGCGGGTAATCAGTCAAACAAGTTTAGAACTTGACAGATTCACCCCCTGGACCTTTTAAAACGTAATAACTTCCATTTCAAGAACATTTAACCTATGAAACTTGTATTTCGATGATCCTTAGAATATATCCAAACGTCGTTAGGTCCGGTTTCATTAAACGATAACTGAAAACACTAGGTTTGCCTCGTTGACGCTTTTAACCCTTTAATTATGAAAGTTAACGTATTTATCTCAAACGACATCGAAACCTTCTGAAATTTTCGTCACTTATTCTCGGGAGTATAATTTATCGTTACAAAGTCTCAGGTTCACTAAAAGGTCACTCAGAGGTAGTAATTTAACATGTTGACACATTTAACCCTCATGTCTTGTAAACCTTCATTTTCTTTCACCAACGGTTTCATTCGTTTCAGAATTCATTTGTTTTAAGAGTATATCGTTGTGTAGGGTTATTGAGAGGCAAAATTTTCATATGTTGACACTTTGGATCTTTCTACACACATACTTTCTATGTTTGTCAACTTTAGTTCTTCGAAATAAATTCATTACACGTTTAAAGTTCATGACACGTGTCTTCATTATATCGGACATGATTTTGCGAGGTGTTAAATCCTCACCCCCTTAAAAGAAATCTCAACCTCGAGATTTACTGAAATAAATGAGGGTATTTTCGTTTCATCGTGGATTCCACCTCCCACGTGTATTCTGGGCCTCTACGGGCATCCCATTTTACCTTCACAATCGGTACGTTCTTTCTTCGAAGCTTCTTAACCTGTCGATCCTCGATCGACAAAGGTTTTTCAACGAACTTCAAGCTCTCATCAATCTGCACGTCCTTATGAGACATTGCTAGCAATTCATCGGCTAGACATTTCTTTAAGTTGCAGATATGGAATACATTGTGAATGCCACTGAGTTCTTCAGGTAGATTTAGTTTGTAGGCTGCGGTTCTAACACATTCGATGATTTTGAATGGTCCTATGTATCTTGGGCTTAGCTTTCCCTTCTTACCAAAATGCATCACCCCTTTCCAGGGTGATACTTTGAGTAGTACTTTATCACCTACCTCGAATTTCAGAGGTTTACGCCTTTTATCCGCGTAGCTTTTCTGCCTATCCCTAGCAGCCTTGAGACGGTCACGTTTTTGAACAATCTTGTCCGTCGCCTCCAGGACTATATCAGGTCCTGACAGTTAGGTTTCTCCAACTTTCGCCCAACATACTGGCGCTCTGCACTTCCTCCCATACAAGGCCTCAAAAGGCGCGGCTTGGATACTCGAATGATAGCTATTATTGTATGAAAATTCAATCAAAGGAAGATGGTCATCCCAACTTTCACCTAAGTCAATAACACAAGCCCTGAGCATATCTTCAAGTGTTTGAATTGTGCGCTCGCTTTGCCCATCCGTCTGAGGATGATAAGCAGTGCTGAAATTTAAACGAGTGCCTAAAGATTGTTGAAAGCTTTTCCAAAAGTGAGATGTGTATCTAGTATCCCTATCAGAGATAATAGATACTGGTACTCAGTGGAGAGATACTATCTCATCCACGTATAGCTGGGCTAGCTTATCGGAGCTGTGCGTTTCTTTAATAGGCAAGAAGTGAGCTGACTTGGTCATCCTGTCGACTATAACCCATATCGTATCATTTCCGCGTTTCGTCTTTGGTAACTTGGTAATGAAATCCATAGTTACCATTTCCCATTTCCAGGTGGGAAGTTCAGGCTCTTGCAGCAAACCTGACGGCTTTTGATGTTCGGCTTTGACCTGTGCGCATGTCAGACATTTCACCACATAGGTGTCTATAGATTTCTTTAAACCTATCCACTGATAATTTGCCTTTAAATCTTGGTACGTCTTATCACTTCCTAGATGGACTGAATATTTTGAACTATGAGCTTCTTGAAGGATCACAACTCTAAGTCCTCCATGGATTGGAACCTATTCGGCCATTTAATCTAAGGATTCCATCATTGCCATAAGATAATTGATCAGCAGTCATTCCTAACTTCTCATTTGGATAGTTAGCTTCCAATATAGCTTCCTTCTGAGCGGCTAACAATCTTTCGTTCAAGTTGTTCTTTAGTTCAATGCTTTTGGCATTGATTTTAATATGTTTGATCCTTTCCTTCCTGCTTAGTGCGTCCGCAACAACATTTGCTTTGCCCGGGTGATAACGGATTTCACAATCATAGTCGTTCAGTGTTTCCATCCAACGACGCTACCTCATATTGAGTTCTTTCTGGTTAAACAGATGCTGAAGGCTCTTGTGATCTGAATAGATCACACACTTGGTTCCATATAGGTAATGCCTCCAAAGCTTGAGTGCAAATACAACGGCACCCAATTCCAAATCATGGGTGGTGTAGTTCTTTTCATGCACTTTCAACTGACGTGAAGCATAGGCAATAACCTTGCCTCTCTGCATAAGCACACAACCCATACCTTTGTGTGATGGGTCGCAATAAACAACAAACTCTTCAATCCCTTCCGGCAATGTCAACATAGGAGCATTGCTTAATTTCTGCTTCAGAATCTTGAAAGATTCTTGTTGTTTAGGACCCCAATCAAACTTCACATTCTTGTGAGTTAACGAAGTTAAGGGTGTAGCAATTCTTGAAAAGTTTCCAATGAAACGTCTATAGTAACCTGCTAGACCCAAGAAGCTGCGAATCTCTGTAGGTGTCTTAGGTGCTTGCCAATTCATAATCGCTTCAATCTTAGCGGGATCTACCTGGATAGCACGCTCACTCACTACATGTCCAAGAAATTGGACTTCTCGGAGCCAGAATTCACATTTAGAGAACTTTGTGTAGAGCTTCTCCTGTTGCAGAAGTCTGAGAATACACTTGAGATGTTTTTCATGATCAGCTTGGCTTTTTGAATAAATAAGTATGTCATCGATAAAGACAATGACAAATTTGTCTAGATACGGCTTGCAAACGCGATTCATGAGATCCATAAATGCTGCTGGTGCATTAGTGAGCCCGAAAGGCATCACCAAGAACTCATAGTGACCATATCGTGTTCTGAATGCGGTCTTGTGCACATCTTCGGTTCTGACCTTCAACTGATGATATCCTGATCTTAGATCAATCTTTGAAAAGTAACTTGCTCCTTGAAGCTGATCGAACAAATCGTCGATCCTGGGCAACGGATATCTGTTCTTAATCATAACTTTGTTCAGCTCGCGATAATCGATGCATAAACGCATCGAGCCATCTTTCTACTTCACAAAAAGAATAGGTGCTCCCCAAGGAGACGAACTAGGTTGAATAAAACCCTTCTCCAATAAATCATCCAACTGTGTCCTTAATTCTTTCATCTCAGTCGGCGCCAATCGATAAGGAGCTCGTGCGACTGGTGCTGCTCCTGGAATGATATCAATCCTGAATTCCACTTGTCTGTCTGGAAGTAAACCAGGTAGTTCTTCAGGGAATACTTCTGAGTATTCTGAAATAACAGGGATGTCTTCGATCTTGGGTTTTGGCTCATCTATAGTCACTTGTGCCATGTAAATGACACAACCTTTCTTCAAACACCTTGATGCCTTAAGCATAGACACTTGCTTAGGCAATCCATACTGCGTATCTCCTTGAATTGTAAGTGATTCACCATAAGGAGTCTTAATAATCGCTTTCTTTTTATCACATGCAGTTTGGGCTTGGTTATGAGATAACCAATCCATGCCTATAACTATATCGAATCCTGCCAATTTCATTGGTAACAAGGATAATGGAAAAGAGTGATCCCTAATAGATATAAAGCATCCATCTAAAATTGTTGAAGCAGTCTCTAAGGTACCATCGGCCAATTCTACCTCATGTTTTATGCTTAGATTTTTAACAGGCAGATTTAACAATTTACAAAATTCATTGTCTACGAAAGATTTATCTGCACCAGAATCAAACAGAACTCTAGCATAAACATCATTGATGAGGAATGTACCTGTTATAACATTGTCATTCTGTACTGCCTCCTTGGCATTTATCTGGAAAACTCGTGCATTAGTCTTTTTAGCCTCATCGGGCTTCTTTGCGAACTTCGGGCAGTTGGTCTTGATATGCCCTTTCTCGTTACAATTGTAACAAGTTGCATTCTTCAATTCTTTGCACTCTAAGGTTTTATGACCCTTGGTCTTACAAATCCCGCAAAGTTTAGCATGCGGATCGATAATGCATTTTCTTGAATGGCGTTTTCTGCAATTCTTGCACACGGGTCTGTCACCCGATTGACTTGGGTTTTTCTTATACTCAAAACCCTTTTTAGACCCAAAATCACCTTTCTTTTTCTTATCAAAACGCCTCGAATTATCGTCTTCTCTTTTTCTTTTCCCATCATCAGTATTCCTTGCAGCCCTACTCCTGATGATATCCAAAGTTATAGACAGAGACAAATCTACAGCCGACTGGTATGTTGCAGGCCTTGAAGCTTTCACATGACCTTTCACTTCTGGAGCCAATCCGCCAATAAACCGTGCAATACGCTTTGGCTCTGGTATAACCAAATAAGGTACCATTCGGGACATAGAGTTGAAGCTGGTGACATAAGATGGACAATCAAAGTTTTTCATAATCAGAGTTAGAAAATCAGCCTCGCCTTTCTCTATTTCATGCTGTGGATAAAAAGTATCTCTTATCAGATCAACAAACCTATCCCAAGACATACTGTAGAGTGGGATTTTCCCTGATGCCTGTAGCAGTGCCTTCCACCAAACTAACGCTTCACCTTTGAAGGATTGGGAAACGAACTTTACAATGTCCCGTTCAGCACACCCACTGATGTTAACCACATTCTTCATTTCTTCTAACCATTCAATACAGTCGATAGCACCTTTTTCACCAGTGAAGTTTCTGGGTTTGCATGAGACAAAATACTTGTAGGAACAAGTTTTAAGACATGGTTCTTGATCATATACAATCTGTTTGGATGGTTGACTTTTCTGATTCGACGAATGACGAGAATCGTCTTTGTTTGACTCATGTGTTTTTGAAGGGGGCTTGTTATGAGCCACAGATTGAGTCTTTGTGCGGGTATTACTTGGTTCTCTGAATTGCCTGTCAATGGCTCTAGTGACAGCATTATCTATCATTGCTTGCAGATCCATAGCAGTTACGTTTACTCTGGTGTTATCATTTCTTTCCCTGGGATGACTATTAACCTCTTCTGATTCAGCCATGCTGGAGCTTGATTGCTATAAACAATTGATAATAGTTTGTTCAGAGGTTTATTAGGGAATTATTAATTTTTTTGATAATTCATTAACCATGGTACATAGGCCATAATGGTTAATTTGATAATCTTTGATTTATTTTAAATTTCCATTATAATTAATCTCAGTTATGAATTATTAAGGATATTTTGGTGGCACCTAAGGCCTAGTCACAAGGACAGTTTTATAAATCATGATCTTATAGGATCAAGGCATTAAGGCTCGAACATAGTTCATCACCTTTTCTTAACAGGGAGTCATAGACTACAACTGTTATTTGTTTTATTGGACAATAAATATGGCCCGTAGGCACTTCATCACTTATGGATGTTTATAATGTGATTATCGTATTGATGATATAAGTCATGATTTCTAGATCATTTGGCTAAATAGGGAATTGAAAGAATCCAATACAAGGAAGACTAGTGTGATTTTCTCGAATCACATTTGTCAAGAGTGCTAACACGTTCTTAGATGTTAACAAGGATTTGAATTTAAAAAAAAAATTACCATCATGGCCATGTCTAAAAATGACATATGGGCTAGGTTATATCTTTAAGGTTTTTCTTTTAATATATAATGGTAGATCAATTGTAAATTGAAATGATATATGATTTGTTTTATATTGTACTTGCATATATATATAATGACAAACAAGAATTCAAAATGAAACATAAATTGTTTTAAGAAATACAATAGTTGCCCTAAATGGGACTTTTAAATAAATAACTTACCCACGCAGGGGCTAAAAGAAAAGACAAGTCCACGCAGGGACTAAGTACATAAATGAAATGTCCTCGTAGGGACTTAATTGAAAGTAAAATTTCAATACAATAAATAAGGATTTCTAATAATCCCTATTCTTTTTCCCCTTTATGAGGTTTGCCAAACCTTTTAGAAGACCGCGACGACTTCTACTCTCTTCTGCTACCTGTTGTTCCACCTCATGCAACCTATGAAGAATTTTTTGCTGCTGCGGTGGTTGCTGGATTTGAGGTTGAGGTGGCTGCTGCTGTTGAGGTTGAGGAGGTGGTGGGTACTGATACCCATGTGCAGGGTACCCAGTTGGGTACGCGGGTGGAAAGGGAGAGGGGTAGAGAGCGTTGAAGTTTGCTGCGTCGACGTATGGGTCTACGACAGGGGCATTGTTGTAGTTATAACTCGAATAACCTTGTGGATCAAACGGGTTGTATGCACGGATTGGGTTTTCATAACCCATGGGTGGTGCAGGTGCGACTGGTGCAGAGTCGACTTCAGAAAAAGCATGTGAAGGCCCACCCATTTGCGGGTCTTCGTGGAGCGGATGGTAGTTGCTGGATTTTTGAGGGGTGCTGAAATGAAAATCCCCTCGCACGGACATCCGTGCATTTCTTCTCCGCCTCGGTGGTTCTGGAGGCGGTGGCTGCTCTGGCGCTGGCGGTAGTGGTGGTGTGACCGCCTCGAAGTGCGGGTCCTGAGAAGGGACCTGTTGCTGTGGTGCTGGGTTGTGGGGAGGTGTGAACTCCCACTTATAAGTACCCCACCTTAGGGCCCATGGGTCGGGGCCTCTATATGGCGAACCATGATAAGATGATCCGTTGGAAATCTCGATGGGATGCGTTGGCGTCCCAGCTGGTGGCTCGGCAGGATCTGGATCTTTGTCCATCTCCATATCCTAGGCTTCAGGAAAGTGGTATTCTGGTCCCAATGGGTTATGGCCCATTGGTTCTTCATTCATGTTCGCCGGGTTGAACCAGCTCTGAAAGTATGGGGTCGGGTCCTGAAAGGCACGGTGTGAACCCGATCATTACAGAGGAATGTAAGAATGACGAGAGTCGTTGGGCTCGTTTTCTGATTGTGGCCCAAATGAGTTGTGATACGAGGGCGAAGAGCTAAGCGAGACAGAACACCTCGCGTGATGTATGTCCTCCAGTTTTCGTGAGGACATAATGCGTATGAAGCGGATGGTGTACGCCGGTGTGATGGCCCGGCTTCATGGTCGTTTCTAGCAGTCATTGGAGCTTTTCCTCTTCCTCATCGGCCTCTAACTCTAGGCGACATCTTGTTTTTGATCATGTCAAAACAAACGAAAGAAACAAACCAAAGAAAAACAATTAAGATTAGGATTAATCCTAGGTCATTTTCCTAGACTCAGAAGTCAAAGAATGTGTAAGTGTGTCATTGAGATTAAACACAAAAGGCTAGTGTTTAATTCACTCAATGTTGGCTCTGATACCAACCTGTCACACCCCGATATTTCCACGTATTACCGGTGGGGAGTATCGTGACGTAGTTGATATCGTTATAGTCAAATGTATACAGTTTAATGCACAGCGGAAGTCTTGGAAGTAAAATATTAATACAAACCGAAATATAAAGTATAATGAAATATTATACAAATGGCTGTGATTGGATCCACAGGCGGATCTTATAGAACATAAAATAAAGTATTGTTTAACAAATTTAAACGTTTAGAATTCAAAAGATTCTTTATTAACGCCCCGAAGCTTCCAGCCATTCATGGAAAGTACCTGCCACTTAATCTTTTGGAAAATACGTCTGTTTTCACTGGTAAATACAATTAACCGACTCTTATGAAAATGCTTAAGAAAATGATTTAAATGCACAAGGCACAATTATTTTATAACTTAGGACAATTATATTAATAACAATCTTGTATCAGATTTACATGTTTGTCCAACATTTAGGGCCGGTATTAAATAAACCGAACAAGATTAAACAACACACCACAAGTATAAACTCACGGCGGGTTACCCCAGCAAATGAGTATATCTTTTATATACGTGATAGACAGGTGTTATGCCAACACCCCGTGCTTAAGTCGTGGCCATTTACAATTCTTAAATGAGCCAAGGATATCCAGGACACGGTCGTTAATCCCCAATGTTATATGTTATCAAGCAATACTGGTTTAAACGGGATTATACAATTTAACCATTTCCGATTAAAAGGTTTCTACACCCGACCAAGCGGTAATAATTTACCGTATCCCAAGCCCGTATAAGGGAAAATAATTTAAAAGTATTTACCTGAGCTAAAATGTAATTTATTCTCAGTCGTATATTCAAACCAGTAACTGCAAGTACTTCTAATGGGCCTCTAGATCTGGAATGAAGGTTATATTAACCTATGAGATTACTAACGGGTCTTATTTTAGTTATAAACTTAGACCGGTTAGTTTAAGAAAAGTTTACGGCACGAAACGCTAGATTAAGCGATGACCGGATTGGAATGTGATTTAGACCCAACAAGTATGAAGACTTGTATAAATTGGATTAACTAAATACATTATGGATTTTGAAGCAAGAATGATAAGGTTTGACCCGTTTCGGCTAATTTACATAAACTAGTTACGTAAACCGTACCGAACGCGTATATGCTTAACGGGCAACCGGATGAGTCATGTACAAGTTCCACAAGTTAATATGCTTTAAATATGACATGATATCAGTAAGATATCTACAATTATGCCCAAAATGAATTTAAAACCAATTTAAACCTCGTAAGGGTATTTTGGTCATTTTAAAGTTTATAAAAGAGGTTAAATATCAAACTGAGGTTTTGGTCTAAATTAATCAGTAAAAATATTTATTTTATCAAGTTATATCAGTAAGACATTATATATATGTGAGGGTTATCTTTTATGGCAAAACTATGCACCGTAGGGGCATTTAGGTCATTTCACATATGCTTTTAAGATTAAATTTGGAAATCTGAGTTCAAGACTTATAATTACTGTTAAAGTATAAAAACTTATTTATAAAATCAGTATGTAACAAGTCTTAGGCATTAAATATGTTTTTAAACCATACTATGCGCCTAATTAGCGTAAAAGTCGGTATTTGACGTTATATGAGATGTCTCTAAAATTTTGGAGTTTTTGGCCAGTCTTAAATGTTAAAAATATTTTATTTAATATATAAAATCAGTAGGAAAAGATTTGGAATCAAAATGACATGTAAAACTCACTTTATTAAAGAAAAGGGTATTATCGTCAATTACCGAATTTATGCTAGAACTCTATGTTATGATCAGTATAAAATTTGTCAAAAATTTCCAAAAAATTCTAAAGATTATATTTTAACAGTAGGTAGCAAGTTTGGTGCCAAAAATTGGGTTTAAATATGATTTATGCTGAATACGCCATTTAATTAACAAAAAGCTTTTGTTTTACGATATCTTGCATAACTTTCATTTTAGACCAGAAACTGATGTCAAATTTTTAGGACATACTTATATATCAGAAATGAAGATTTTTATCCACTCACATTTCCAAAAATTTCGTTTTTATATCAAAAGGGCATAATGGTCCATTTTAAGCAAATAACGGAACATGCATGTAATCTATGATTTCTAAGGAACCATGTAGTATAACTTCAGAGAGTTATACTAACATATAATGTGGTCCCAAAGGAATCCTAAGGCATATCTAAACTAAACTAAATCAGGTCAGAACTGAAAGTTAAAGCAAAAGTCTATTTTTGCGACTTTCGGTTGCGAACCGAGCCTAATACTCAAAATTGTCGGGTTGAACATGCCTAAACATGTTCTTATATTATTTACCAAGTTATTTAAGTGATAAAATGTAATTTATACCTTCTACATTATCAGTTGTGGTTTATTTTGCAAAAACTGACTCGTTTGACTTTTCTGTTAAGTAGTTTGACTCGACAATTGACTGGGTTAACGTGATAATTAGAAGGTGCCCTTTTAAGGGTTTAACATCTACATAATTACCAACACATAGCCACTTTCAATTCGAAAAATGGTTGGATCGTTAGTGATTAATCACAAAGTCAAAGTAGAATTATGCTAACTTTGACTTTCGGTCATTAAACTAATAAAACCTTAACTACAGAGGCTAAGAACACTTACAATGGTCCTTAACACGAAAATTTAGACTAAGAGAGCTTCCTTCTAATTCAGGATGCTCCAGAGAAGGTGTTTGAAAGCTTCAAAGCTTGAGAACTTTGTGAGTAATGAAAGATTGAACTTGCAAGTGAGAATGCTGCCCAAACTTCACCTATTTATACTACTAGAGGCCATCACCAGATCATTACAGGTGTTAGGGTTGTTCTCTGATCAATACAGGTGTCCAAAGTGGTTTTTAAAACCAGCAAATAGTCCATTGTTTCGAGTTCATGTGAGTACAAGGCATGCAAAGGTGAAGAAATGGCAGAACCTGCACCTGTGCATGATTTCTGCCCAGTTCACGCCGTTGCGTCGCGCGACTGCAGAGGGGAGGTGGTGTGGCGTGATGCCACCATGTGGGTAACCAGTTAAACAAGTTTAGAACTTGACAGTTTCACCCCCTGGAGCTTTTAAAACGTAATAACTTCCATTTCAAGCACATTTAACCTGTGAAACTTGTATTTTGATGATCCTTAGAATATATCCAAACATCGTTAGGTCCGGTTTCGTTAAACGATAACCGAAAACACTAGTTTTGCCTTGTTGATGCTTTTAACCCTTTAATTATGAAAGTTAACTTATTTATCTCAAACGACATCGAAACCTTCTGAAATTTTCGTCACTTATTCTCGGGAGTATAATTTATTGTTACAAGGTCTCGGGTTCACTAAAAGGTCACTCAGAGGTAGTAATTTAACATGTTGACACATTTAACCCTCGCGTCTTGTAAACCTTCATTTTCTTTCACCAACGGTTTCATTCGTTTCACAATTCATTCGTTTTAAGAGTATATACATTGTGTAGGGTTGTTGAGAGGCAAAATTTTCATATGTTGACACTTTGGATCTTTCTACACACATACTTTCTATGTTTGTCAACTTTAGTTCTTCGAAATAAATTCATTACACGTTTAAAGTTCATGACACGTGTCTTCATTATATTGGACATGATTTTGCGAGGTGTTACATAAGGGATGTTAGAAGATTAGCACAAGTGTCTACAAACGTGTCATGTGCAGCAGGGAACCTCATGGTTTTGAGTTAATGGTTTCTAGCATTTTTGTTTGGGCTTCAAGCCAATTTTTCGTAGCAGGCAACCTTCTACGGATCGTAGGGGTATACCCTTTGCGGTCCGTAAAGGTCCTGCGCCCCAGAAATCTCCGCTTGCTTGCGGACCGTATAGAACGAAGGTCTATTGTCCGTATACGATCATCTTCAGCAGTATTTTCCATGGTCTACGGGCCGTAAAGACTAAGGTCTTACGGTCCGTAAAGGGTCACTTAGAGGCATAGTTTTAGCATGTTGACACCTTTAGTTCCTCCACATTCATAATTTCAATAAATGGCAAAAATAGTCCCTCCTGACCAACATTTGGCACAAATGAGAGTATGGACACGTGTCAATACATTACTGGACATGAATTTACGAGGTGTTACACATTTACTCCCATTTTCTATAAAGTTTTGTAACGCCCCAAAATTTGAATTTCAATCCACTAGTATGTTTCCTTATGTATTAGTGTGAAATAAAATAACTAAGCTATTTAACTTATGTAAATAGTTAGTCAAGCAAGTAAGGAATAAAACTTAGTGTCAAAAGTGACCAAATAGTAATCAAGAAGGACTAAAAGTGGGAAAATAGGTTGAAGTTTCTACTAAATAGAAAACTTTTGTATGTTAGTGTGTGTTTATGTGTGTGTGTCGACACCCAAGGAGAACAAAGAAGGAGGTTCTCTCAAACACTCTAAAATCCAGAAATTCATGATGGAATTGAGCCTAAATCCTTGAATGAATGAAGATTTTTAATCATCTAAAGATGTAAAACATGTGGTAAGTTATATATTATGATTTGTTGTTCTTGCAAGAAAAAGGTATATGATAAATCTTTGAAATTGTATGAAATTAAGCATGTAGAGGTATTAGAATCACCAAATAGAACTTGTGTTATGAACAATTTCAAGTAAGTTGATGTTTTGATATGAAACCCACTTGGTGATGATGATGACAACATGGGTGTATCACCCATGTCCAATTCTTGTGCAAATTTGGATATATGATGTTGTAGGTGATATATTCTTGTTAGATAAATTGAGCTTAATATGAAATTATTTTATGTTTAGTTTGTTTTAATGAATGATGGTGATAAGTAGAAAAGAGCATAAAATACTTATACATTATGCTTAGAAAGTAGTATGCACACCAAATGTTTGATGAAATGTCTAGTATAGATTAGTATGTGAAATTATATGCTAAACAATGGATGAAGATGTGTATAGTGATAATGACATGATTGGTGATAACTAAACACAAGAAATACATTGTAGAAGGATTTCATGAGAAGGTGTAGTTGATGATATGATTTAGGTAGAAATATACATTAGGAGCTTGTACTCTATGCTTGAATGGTGAGGTACACACCATGTGTTGGACCAATTGCTTACTGGTAATTTCGAAACGAATGTGCACTAAGTATATAACATATGAACTTGTTAGTGAAGAATGATGTTATGATTATGTGAAATTGACTAACCTTGTATGTAGTTGTCAAATGTAAGATAATGAAAGCATTAGCATGTGTAAACTGATTAATGTATACGTATATGTAACTAGGTGATTACATGGTTGTATGTATTTTACTACATGGATACGAAATGTTTATGGTACCATTAGCATGACCAACTACATCGATATGGACATATGTTCCTAACTTGGAAGTTTGCATACTTGATCGTTGACTTTTCAGAAAAGTCAACAAGTATGAGAATAGCATGATTAAAAATCCTAATATGATTGTAAGACTAGAAGGATTGAATGATGCATCATCGATCCTTATATGTTATACTTGATATGTTAAATTTGCATGAATTTGGAATGATGCATTGTTAAATCAATGCCTTGTGCTTGTTACAAATGGTTATCGAAAGCCAGATGTGAATGTGGTGGCATTTAAGGATAAGCATAATGTCAAGAGGACGCAAGCACGGAAGGTTAATGGGTCAAAAGGAGGCGAGGAAGCGATCACGAATACACACGCTTAAGGTAAGTGAATTCTGAAACTCGCTTCTTAGTATATAATTGGAGTTTGTTTATATGAATGTTGGGAGTCATGTAGGAATGGTTGTGAAATGTAAGTAAATGGGCTAAGAAACGTTGTAGTAAGTTGTTTATAGTTCAAATGTAATGGAAAATGTTTGGTGAGATCAAACAGGTCAAAACATAGAAAGTAACATGGCGAGATACGGTAGTTGGTTTGGTCTTGGGTTAAGCGTTAGAAGGATATGGGGGCTTGAATATTGTTATTTTACGTTTTAGAACTCCCGGGATATGCGACTAATGGGTCGAATGAACAAAAAACAAAAATCAGCGTCTTAGCTGCAGAGGAGGCTTCAGCGACTCCCGGTTTAGGCGTTGGCGATGCCCTGCCCTATTGCAGCCGACGCCTTATCTCGCTATCTACGCGAGTCCGACGCCAGGAACTCGTTTTTCGCTTTTTCCTCACTTTTCCTTGCTTCCAAAGCCCCGATAAGCTCCCCAAATATACCCCAAGCCTACTATGGAGTTTTGTGGGGTACGAGTAAAAATGAAAGCTTAGAGTAGCAAATACGAAAATGTGGCATGTATGTAAAGTACACCGTTTAAAAATATGCCCTTTCTCCTTATGGGGAGATTCGGGGATATGCCTCAATATAGTACAACGTATATGTCACGGCTTAATAAAGTACCCGTTTAAAAATATACCCTTTCTCCTTATGGGGATATTCGGGGATACGCCTCAATATAGTACAACATATATGTCATGGCTCAATAAAGTACACCGTTTAAAAATATACCCTTTCTCCTTATGGGGAGAATCAGGGATACGCCTCAATATAGTACAGCGTATATGTTACGGCTCAATAAAGTACAACGTTTAAAAATATACCCTTTCTCCTTATGGGGAGATTCGGGGATACGCCTCAATATAGTACAGCATATATGTTACGGCTCAATAAAGTAAACCGTTTAAATATAAGCCCCTCTCCTTATCGGGAGATTTGGGGATATGTCGTCTCATATTTGGACGAAAATTTTGCACTTTTTCAACCACTCATTGGTGGGAACATGTGCTTTTGGCCTTGGTCTATCGCGCAATCAAGTGATCTCTTTGATAAGGTAGGAGCAATAAATGTGACCTTCATATCAATTGAAGGAAAATAATAAAATGGGCTCCATAAAATCAATGATTCTTCTTATGGTAGTATTATCGCCAAAGTATATTAGATGCTTACTATTACCCGATATCAGTACAATATGACCGTTGGGAGATCTTAGTGGTTCCATGTATTAAACCGTCATACTGGCCAGTCATGAAAGCAATCTATGGGACACACTAAGATACTGCCAATTATCATATGGTGCTTCCATCAAACTAAATTTGGCATTCGTAGTTGTTAAAAATCAATGAAATAAAAATCATTGTCGTATTCCAGTTGGAGGAATTGCTGGCGAGAGTTACCGAATTTATATAATATAATATATACCCAGATGGGTTTGAATTAATCGAGCTCGAAGACTCGAAATTATATGCTTTAAGCATGAATCAGAGAAAGATTCCTTTCTCTGCTTATTCTCTAGAATGAGAGAACATTTGAATCAAAGAATAGAAATTTGGTGCAAAGTGCACATATATCTTTGCCATAATACGGCTTTCCATAATTGTTGTTGTTTCAATCAGCTGGTGATATATCACCGGAATGTCTGTCAAATATGATAGACTTCAGATTCATGATTTAGGATATCACAAGATTTCTAAAGATATAATATCAGATGGCGAGGTTTAGCATCCTCGTATACCATGCAGTTAATGCGGAAAAATATCGGTTATCGGTCAAGGACTGATATCTGAGATATCGTTTATCGCGGTGAGATCTCGGTGGGATATCGGTAATTTATAATATCATGCATAAATATATATATATATATATATATATATATATATATATATATTCATATCTAGAAGTCTAGAACCTATATAATAATATTAATAGCAAAATAAAGAAGTGTTCATCAAGATCAACCAAGGCACCCGATTCTTCATTTGTTCATCATAACTTAAAACACTAAAATCTGATTGAAGCACAGGAGCTTGGGAGGGACGATTAGGGTTCAGCAGACATCATCAGTTGTCGTGTTAAGTGTTTGAAGTGTGATAAAGGTTATAATATATGGGCCAAAAAAGCATAAAAGAACTGGGAAAGATCTGGGATTTGTATTTTGTTGGCAGCCCATAAAGAAAAACATAAAAACTGGCCTACCGATTTTCTCACCGATATGACCGAGATAAGAATATCAAAATATCGGCGATATCTTGGTAAATATCGCCGATATTCTCGCTACCGAGATTTCTACCGATATTCTGAACTGATATTATGTGCCAAGAACGATAACCGATATAGCACCGCTATATCTCCGAGATAGCGCCGATATTAACTGCCCTGCTCGTATAGGAGTCATCGTCTCCAAAACAATGTAGTTCACCATATGGAACTTCATGCTACTCAAGGTAGAGATCATCGAGTCCGTGACCCATCATAGACTCTTTATCTGGTCCGCGACATCTTGGCGGTATAAAATCAATAACTATTATATAGATTAAGAGTAGTCTTATATTCAGGTCCAGACTCAGAGTTTTTAATGGAATCTGCATTTGTGATATTTGAGATTAGACACAAAAGGCTAGTGTCTAATTCACTCAAATTATGGCTCTGATACCAACCTGTCACACCCCAATTTCCGGTGGGCCCGGAAGGGCACAATCGAGATGGTTGGATAACAGTTATCACAGTATAATAATATGCAGTGGAAGTATTGGATTGAAATTATCAAAATAAAGCTTGAATGTATAAAAGTATTACAAGCGTCCGACACAAGCGCACAGGCAGAATATAATAAACAGAGTTTTAGACATCTTAGGCCTTAAGCTTCAGGAGTGCAAATTCCTTAGCCTTCATTCTAGCTGACCCGTATTCCCAGCCAATAATAAGGTTCGGTACCTGTTGTTCAATCTTTTGAAAATACGTCAGCCAAAGCTGGTAAATACAAATAACTGACTCTTTGGAAAAATAGTTTTTCAAAAAGAGTTTTATACATATGGAAAACCCGTAGGTGATCCTTTAAATATATCTTGGGATTATTCTTGTTACGAGATTATATACTTGATTAACTCATTGGGTTGTCCGGACATGGTATCATTAACCCCCAATTATATCAATTATCAAGTAAACGGATTTACCCGTATTCTTACACTTTTGCGCAATCATAGGCGACTTCCTTATGTAATAACCGCCCCAAAAGGCATATTTGCCATCCCAAGTTTACACTAAAATAAGTCAAGAGTATTTACCTTTTTGCTAGCTTCCAATCAGTAAGACTATATTTGGAAAAAGCCACAAGTCTAAGTATTATTGACCCAAGTCCGATTATCTGGGGGTACTATAGTCTGGAATGAACAGATATATTATCTGTTAGAATGTATACGGGTCAAAGGTAGTTCCTTTAGATATGACCCGATACTTACGAATAGGTTCGCTAGATTAAACGTATACCGAATAGAATGGGGTTTGAACCCAACAAGTACTAGGACTTGTATCATATGGGTAAACATAGTACATTCTGGATTTTGAGATCAAAACGATAAGGTTAAACCCTTTTCGGTAAACTTATGTAAACTAGTTACATAAGTCTAACCGTACGCGTATAAGCGATAACGGGTAACCGGATGAGTCATGAACAAGTTCCATATGCCAATATACTTTAACCAAGTTATAATATCAGTAGGATATCAACTTGTATGCCCGTTAAGGTTTTAAAATCAAACTATGCCTCATAAGGGCATTTTGGTAATTTTATCACTTATAAAAGGAGCTTGCGAGTAAACTGATGTCATGGTCATAATTCTGTAAAAATGTTTAATTATGATATCATATTATTAGGATATCAAATATATGTGTGGTTTACGCTCTAAGACCAAACTATGCGCCGTACGGGCATTATAGTCATTTCACACATAGTTTGAGAATTTATTTGGGATTCTGAGTTCATGACTCATACCAACTGTAAAAACATTTAAAATGGTTTATAAAATCAGTAGGTAACAAGTCTTAGTTCATAAATATGGTTTAAAACCATACTGCGTGCCTAAACGGCGTTAATGTCATTAAATGACGATTTATGTGAAGGTTTATGAAATATGATGTTATGACCAGCTTTGAATAGTTAAAATATTTTATTTTTCATAACATATCAGTAAGCAAAAGGTTTGGTTTGAATATTATGCTTAAAACCCATTTTATGTGCCACAAGGGCATTATCGTCATTTATCGGCATTGTATACGAAACTGAAGTTAAACTCAGTTTACAATCTGACTTAGCATCCCAAATAATCCTAATTATAATATCATATCAGTAGGTAATGAGTTTTATGCTAAAATTATGTTTAAAATTCATTTTGGGTGAAAAAAGGGCATTTTAGTCCTTTTAAAAGCATAGTTTACGCTTATATGCGTAAACTCAGTTTATGACCAGATTATAAACATCAAAATATTCTAAACATGTTTACTTATCCGTACATAACTCATTTTCATGCTCATTTATATCTAAAACCTTATTTTTAAACAAAAAGGGCATTATAGTCAAAGTACGGCATAATAACGGAACATGCGCATAAACTCAGATTCCTAGTCCGATCGTGTAATATAACCTTATGGGGTTATACTACATTATATTACGATCATAATGGAACCTAAAATCAGTAGCTTACTAGTCTAATTCGGTTTATAACCAAAAGTCAACGCAGAAGTCAAACTTCGCGACTTTTGGTTACGAACCGACCCTAAAACTGGAATTGATGAGCCGAACTAGTTTACACATGTTCTAATAATTATTACCGAGTTTTTTAAGTGATAAAACATATTTTAGAACACTTCTAAACTCATATCGCAATTATTTTAAAAACTGACCCGTTGACTTTTTAAATTAATATTACATTGACTCGTCAATTGACCAAGCAAACGTGATTCTTAGGAGGTGCCCTTTTGAGGGATTAACACCTACCTAATTACGATCACGTAGCCATGTTCGTTGCAAAAAATGGCTTGACCGTTTAAGATCTAACTAAAAGTCAAAGCGTTTATCGTAAACGCTTGACTTTTCGGCTTTAAAAGCCAAATAAAATAACTAGTCACGAAAGGAATACTCACAAGTTTTCCTAGGGACTGAAGAATACTGATTGGGTGTTCCCAATAAACTCAGGAACTCCAATGTGAGAAGTTAGAAGGAAAACAAGAAGAGGTGCAACTTCAAGAATGAAATCAAGCACCTATTTATACTTGTGGAGGTTTCATATGATCATTCCAGGTGTTATGAGCCCTTTGGAGATCATTACAAGTGTCTAGGGACGTGTCACAAGCAGCCACATTGCCCATAGTTTCGAATAGGAAGTTTACTTGGAGGCCACACAAATTTTTTGATGCTGGGGACCCCTTATGTCACACCCCGATATTTCCACGTATTACCAGTGGGCCCGGTGGGGAGTATCGTGACGTAGTTGATATCATCATAGTCAAATAATCACAGTTCAATGCACAGCGGAAGTCTAAAAGTAATAATATTACAAACCGAATGAAAGTATCATAAGTATTACAAACGGAATGTGAAAGGATCCATAGGCGGATCAATACATAGGAAATATTGTTCAACAGATTTTTAAGTGACAAAGCTTGCTAGACTCTTTGTTTATTCACTCAGGAGTAGCCAGCCTATTTCGCATAGTACCTGCACATAACCTTTTGGAAAATACGTCAGTTTACATTGGTAAATACAATTAACCGACTCTTTTTAAAGTTGTTTAAGAAAATTGATTTAAATGCACAAGGCACAAATAATCTTTTATAACTTGGGATAATTATTTAAAAATAAACTTGTAAAAGAATTATATGTTTGTTATACGTTCAGTAGCCCGGGCTGAATACCGGGTTAAAGATTAATAGACACACCACATGATATAATCCCGCGGCGAGTTATTCTAGAACAGGCGGTTATATCTTTTTATATACGCACCGGCAGGTGTATGCCTACACCCCGTGCTTAAGTCGTGGCCATTTCAATGAATGAGCCGAGGATATCCAGGACATGGTCATTAACCCCCCAAAGGCTTAGAACAAACAAAACAGATTAAACGGGTTATCTCAATGATTTAACCTTCATATGATTAAAAATTCACTACCCGACCAAGCGGTATTCTATATACCATACCCCAAGCCCTTATAAGGGAAAATAAGTCAAAAATATTTACCTGAGCAAAATATACAACTTTATCCCAGCCGTATAACAATTAGCAAGTGCAAATATCTTTTACTGGTCTCCTAAATCTGGAACGAAGGTTTTAATAACCTATTAGATTCCTAACGGGTCTTCCTTAAGTTTGAACTTAGACCGGTTAGTTTTAACGAAAGGTTTACGTTTCAAAACGCATGATTAAGCGAAGACCGGATTAGAATGTGATTTAGACCCGACAAGTATGAAGACTTGTATAATATGGGTAAACCAACTACATTCTGCATTTTGAAGTGAAAATGATAAGGTTTGACCCGTTTCGGTCAATTTATGCAAACTAGTTACATAAACTGCACCGAACGCGAAAAATACATAACGGGTAACCAAATGCGTCAAGAACAGGTTTCACAAGTTAATATGCCTTAAATTTGTTGTGATATCAGTAGGATACCTTCCATTATACCCAAAACGGATTTAAAATCAAATTAGGCCCCGTAGGGGTATTTTGGCCATTTTAAAGGTTATAAAAGAGATTAAATATTAATCTGAGGTTCTAGTCTAGAATGATCAGTAAAAATATTTATTTTTGCAAGTCATATCAGTAGGGTATTGCATATATGTGAAATTTATCATTTGTGACCAAACTATGCACCGCAGGGGCATTTTGGTCATTTCACATAAGCTTTAAAGGTCAAATTTGGAAATTTGAGTTCAAAACTTTTACTTACTGTTTAAGTATAAAAATTTTCTTAAAACATCAGAAGGTACTAAGTCTTATATGTCAAAAATAGTTTTAACCCATACTATGCGTTTAAAATGCGTAAAAAGCCGATATTTGACGGTTTTCGGGTTATTTAAAGGAATCTGAGTTTTTGATCAGTTTATAAAGTTCAAAATATTTTATTTATCATATAAAATCAGTAGAAAAAGATTTGGTATCAAAATGTTATGTAAAACTCATTTTATTAGCAACAAGGGTATAACCGTCAATTATCGAATCAAAGTAAGAACCCTATGTTATGTTCAGTTTAAAAATTAAAAGAAATCTTCAAAAATCCTAAAATATTATATTACATCAGTGGGTAATAAGTTTGGTGTCGAAATTTTGGTTTAAATAGGCTTTATGCTAAAAATGTCGATTAATTAATAAAAAGCTTTCAAATTACGATATTGAGCATAACTCCTAATTTAGACCTCAAACTGATGTCAAATTTTCAAGACATGTTTATAAATCAGTAATAAAGGCTTTTGTCCTTTCACATTTTCAAAAATCTCGTTTTTATATCAAAAGGGCATAATGGTCAACTTTTAAGCAATTAACGGAAACATGCAACGAACTAGGATTACAAAGGAACCACATTGTATAAACTCAGAGGGTTATACTAACATGTAATATGGTCCTAAAGGAACCCTAAGGCATATCTAAAACAAGCTAAATCGGGTCAGAAGTGAAAGTCAAAGCAAAAGTCCACTTTTGCGACTTTCGGTTCCGAACCGAGCCTAAACTCAGAGTTGTCGGGTTGAACCTACTTAGACATGTTATTATATTAATTACCAAGTTATTTTAATGTTAAAACATGTTCCATAACCTCTGCATTGTTAATTATGAGTTTATTTGCAAAAATAGCTTTCTGTTGACCTCTTAATATTAAGTTTGACCCGACATTTGACCAAGTTAGGGTGATAATCAGTAGGTGCCCTCTTAGGGGTTTATTACCTACATAATTACCAACTTATAGCCGCTTTCAACTTGAATAATGGATGGACCATTAGTGATTAATCACTAAGACAAAGCTTAATTACGATAAGTTTGACTTTTGGTCATTAAGCTAATTAAATTCGAATTAGGAAGGCTAAGAATGCTTACAAATGCTCTTAGCATGAATTAGGAGTTGGGGGAAACTTGCTTGAAGTCCAGAGAGCTCCAGAGAGTGAGTTAGAGTGATTTTCAAATGAGCAAGTTCATGGTTGCAACTTAGAGTTCTTTATATAGGAAATTTAATCTCACAAGATCATTCCACACAAGCCTACAAGTGTTTTCTGATGATCCCAGGTGTCCCTATGCATGAAATACTGTTGGCTCAGCCCTTGGAATCGAAAACAAGGCCCTCAAAGGCGGTGGAACAGGCTGCACAGGTACCTGTCACCATTTTTTGTCGCTGGCACTCTTAAGCGGGCCGGGTAAGAGTTGTCTAAGGTTTACGCGGGCCGCGTAAAGGATAAAATCCGGTAGACAGTTTGCTGACTTTGCAGTTTTGGTCCCTGGTCCATGAAAACTTTATATAACTTCCATTTATTGCATTTAGGACCCCCATTGTTAACTTTCAAGGACCTTGGGTCATAAACTAACTCCGTTAAGTCCCCGGTTAGTTGTACGGTCACCCGAAACGTCTTGTATTCAACGAAAATTTCACAAAATTAATATCCGAAGTTCTTGAGATTAAAATATATAATTGTTACAATGTTTTTGGGTTCGCTAAAAGGTCACTCAGAGGTTACTTTCAACATGTTGACACTTTTAACCTTTATGCTTCGTAAGATCCTTATTTTAAGCACAAACGACTTTCTAAGTTCGATAAATTATTCTTTAAAGAATTCGAACGTCATGTGAGGTCAATCAGAGGCACAAGTTAGGCATGTTGACACTTTGGATCCCTTAAATAACATATTTACATTGTTTGACAATTTCAGTCCCTCGAAAACAATTCTTTACACGTTTAAAGTTCGTGACACGTGTCTTTATTATATTGGTCATGATTTTTACGAGGTGTTACATCCTCACCCCCTTAAAAGAAATCTCAACCTCGAGATTTACTGAAATAAGTGAGGGTACTTCTGTTTCATTGTGGATTCAACCTCCCACGTGTATTCGGGACCTCTACGGGCATCCCATTTAACCTTCACAATCGGTACATGCTTCTTCCGAAGCTTCTTAACCTATCGATCCTCGATCAACAAAGGTTTTTCAACAAACTTTAAGCTCTCATCGATATGCACATCCTTATGTGACATGGCTAGCGATTCATCAGCTAGACACTTCTTCTGATTGCAAATGTGGAACACATTATGAATTCCACTGAGCTCTTCAGGCAGATTTAGCTTGTAAGCTACAATTCCGACACATTCAATAATCTCGAATGGTCCTATGTATCTTGGGCTTACCTTGCCTTTCTTGCCAAAATGCATCACCCCTTTCCAGGGTGATACTTTAAGTAGTACTTTGTCACCTACCTCGAATTTTAGAGGTTTACGCCTTTTATCTGCGTAGCTTTTCTGCCTATCCCTGGCAGCTTTGAGACGATCACGTATTCGCACAATCTTATCTGTCGTCTCCAGGACTATATCAGGTCCTGTTAGTTGGACATCTCCAACTTTCGCCCAACAAACGGGCGTTCTGCATTTCCTTCCATACAAAGCTTCGAAAGGTGCAGCTTGAATACTGGAATGATAGCTATTATTATATGAAAATTCAATCAACGGAAGATGATCATCCCAACTTCCCCCTAAATCAATAACACAAGCTCTTAACATATCCTCCAGTGTTTGAATTGTACGTTCGCTTTGACCATCCGTCTGAGGATGATAAGCAGTGCTGAAGTTTAATCGAGTGCCTAATGATTGCTGGAAGCTTTTCCAAAAGTGAGATGTGTATCTAGTATCCCTATCGGAGATAATAGATACTAGCACTCCGTGGAGAGATACAATCTCATCCACATACAGTTGAGCTAACTTATCTGAGCTGTGTGTTTCCTTAATAGGTAAGAAGTGGGCTGACTTGGTCAGTCTATCTACTATAACCCAAATAGTATCATTCCCACACTTTGTCTTTGGTAACTTAGTAATAAAATCCATCGTTACCATTTCCCACTTCTAAGTGGGAAGTTCAGGCTGTTGCAGCAAGCCTGATGGTTTCTGATGCTCGGCTTTAACTTGAGCACATGTCAGACATTTAGCTACATAAGTGGCTATAGATTTCTTCAAACCTATCCACCAGTAATTTGCCTTTAAATCCTGATACATCTTATCACTACCAGGATGAACAGAATATTTCGAACTATGGGCTTCTTGGAGAATCAAATCCCTAAGCCCTCCATAGATTGGAACCCATATTCGTCCATTCAATCTTAGGATTCTATCTTTGTCATACGATAACTGTTCAGCAGTTACGCCCAGCTTTTCATTAGGATAGTTAGCTTCTAACACAGCTTCCTTTTGAGCGGCTAACAACCTTTCATTTAAACTGTTTTTCAACTCAATGCTCTTGGCATTGATTCTAATGGGCTTAACCCTTTCCTTTCTGCTCAAAGCATCAACGACTACATTCGCTTTGCCTGGATGATATCGGATTTCACAATCGTAATCATTCAGCATCTCCATCCATCGGCGCTGCCTCATGTTCAGATCCTTTTGATTAAACAAGTGCTGGAGGCTCTTATAATCAGAATAGATCACACACTTGGTACCATATAAATAGTGCCTCCATAGCTTCAGTGCAAATACAACGGCACCCAACTCTAAATCGTGGGTGGTGTAATTCTTCTCGTGCACTTTTAATTGTCGGGAAGCATATGCAATAACTTTTCCCTTCTGCATAAGCACACATCCCATGCCAGTGTGCGATGTGTTGCAGTAAACCACAAATTCTTCAATACCTTCTGGCAATGTCAACACAGGTGCATTGCTTAACTTCTGTTTAAGAATATCAAAGGATTCTTGCTGCTTAGGGCCCCAATCGAACTTGATATTCTTGCGGGTTAAAGAAGTTAGGGGTGCAGCAATCCTTGAAAAATTTTCAATAAAACACCGGTAATATCCTGCGAATCTCTGTGGGCGTCTTCGGCTCTTGCCAATTCATGATGGCTTCAATCTTAGCGGGATCTACTTGGATACCATGCTCGCTAACCACATGTCCAAGGAATTGGACTTCACGAAGCCAGAACTTGCATTTTGAAAACTTGGCGTAGAGCTTTTCTTACTAAAGAAGTTTGAGAATGCATCGAAGATGTTTCTCATGGTTAGCTTGATTCTTCGAATATATAAGTATGTCATCAATAAAAACAATGACAAACTTGTCCAGGTATGGCTTGCAGACGCGGTTCATGAGATCCATGAACGTTGCTGGTGCATTAGTGAGCCCAAAAGGCATCACTAAGAACTCATAGTGACCGTAGCGAGTTCGGAATGCAGTCTTATGCACATCTTCATCTCTGAACTTCAGTTGATGGTAACCTGACCTTAAGTCGATATTGGAAAAGTAGCTCGCCCCTTGCAATTGATCGAACAGATCGTTGATCCTAGGCAATGGATATTTGTTCTTAATTGTAACCTTGTTAAGCTCGTGATAATCGATGCATAGACGCATCGATCCATCCTTCTTTTTCACAAACAGAATCGGTGCTCCCCAAGGAGATGAGCTAGGTCTAATAAATCCCTTTGCCAACAATTCATCCAAATGAGTTCTTAACTCTTTCATCTCAGTCGGCGCCAATCAGTAAGGTGCTCTTGCAACGGGTGTTGCACCAGGAATGATATCAATTCTGACCTCCACTTGCCTATCTGGGGGTAAACCAGGTAGTTCTTCAGGGAATACATTTGGATATTCAGAAATAACAGGTATATCTTTGGTTTTGGGCTTTGGTTCATCAATAGTCACCTGTGCCATATAAATGACACAACCCTTCTTCATACACCTAGATGCCTTAAGCATGGACACTTGCTTACTGTAACACCTCGAAAATTCATGTCCTATAATGTATCAACACGTGTCATGAGCTTTAAACGTGTAAAAGATCTCTTTAGAGGGGCTAAAGTTGACAAACAAAGAAACTAGATGAATATAAGGGTTCAAAGTGTCAACAATGGATAAATATACTTTAAAATAGCCCTACATGATGTTTATACCCTTAAACGAATAAATCATGGATCATACGAAGTTAATTATGAAAGAAAGTGAGAGATTACGAACTACAGGGGTTAAATGTGTCAACATGTTTAATGTATACCTCTGAGTGACCTTTTAGCAAACCCGAAGCTTTGTAACGATTAAATATGCTCACTAGAATGTGTGATAAAAATTTTACAAAGTTTCGTTAGCATGTGAGAAAGTTATGATAAAATTCGTATACAAGGGGTTAAAAGCGTCAACGTTGAAATTTGAGGCCTTACGGGTGATCACAAAGTTAACCAAGGACTAAATGGTGCTTGGTAATCCCTTGGAACCTTTAAAAGTAAGGTTAGAGGGCCAAAAATGCAAGAACAAGACTTAAAACCACGTTTGAAAGGACCAAGGACCAAAATTGCAATTTATAAAACTTGTTTGGCTGGTTCTGGAAGGCCAGGCGGCCCTTGTAAGAGTGCCCTATGGGCTTACGCGGCCCGCGTGAGCAGTACAGCGACAGTTTTCACCTGCAGCTGCCAGTACAGGTCTGTTAACCGACTTAACTCGCTTGTTTTGCATACCAGGGGCTGCCCCAATGGTTTTTTCATGCACTAGGGGCACTTGTCTTGATCTGGAAACACATGTAGAGTTGTTTGGCATCATCTTGTTGCATCAGTTTTGCTATATAAGCAATCCTCTTGTTGCAACACTTTGCTCATTCATTTGCAAAGTTCACAAGACTCATTTCTGGAGCTCCTCTGATCAGCAACAAGCTTTCTTAAGATCCCTAGTCGTGCTTAGGACTCTTGTAAGTGTCCTTAACCCTTCCTAATTCAGTTTAGCTTAGTTTATTAGCTTAAAGTCAAACCGTCGTAATTAAGGTTTGACTTCGAGATTAATTTAAATTTGTCCAGTCAAATCTCGAATTGAAAGTACCTATAAGTGGGTAATTATGTGGGTAATAAACCCTTAAAAGGGTACTCTCTGATTCTCACTCTAACTAGGTCAATTGTCGGGTCAAAGATAATCCTAAAAAAGTCAACAGAAAGCTTATTTTCAAATTAATGCATAATTAGCAATGTAGGAGCCATGCAACCTTTTTTATCATTAATATAACTTGGTAATTAATGTAAGAACATGTCTAAACATGTTCAACCCGACAATTTTCAGTTTAGGCTCGGTTCGGAACCGAAAGTCGCATAATTTAACTTCTACTTTGACTTTCAGTTCTGACCCGTTTTTTCATAGTTTAGAAATGCCTTAGAGCCTTATTTGGACCAAGTTTCATGTTTGTATAACCCTCTGTGATTATACAACTTGGTTCATTAGTTATCCGATTCATATGCATGTTTCCGTTAAATGCTTAAAAGTTGACTATTATGCCCTTTTCGCCTTAAAACGTGATTTTTGAAAAAGTAAAAGAGTAGAAACCTTCATTACTGATTTATAGACTTGTCCCTAAAATTTGACATCAGTTTGAGGTCTAGATTTGGAGTTATGCTCATTAGCGTATATGAAAAGCTTTTTATTAATTAAACGGTATAATTAGCATATAGCCTATCTAAACCCAATTTTTGATATCAAACTTTTTACCCACTGATGTAATATAATATTTTGGAATTTTTGAAGAATTTTATTTATTTTTAGGCTGAGCATAACATAGAGTTCTAAGCTTGATTCGGTTATTGTCGGTTTTGCACTTTTGGGCTATAAAATGAGTTTTACAAATCTTTTTGATACCAAACCTTTTTCTATTGATCTAATACGATAAATAAAATATTTTGAGCCTTCTGGAATAATAAAAAGATCAGCTTTCCTTTAAAAACCCGGAAATAGCTCAAAATCGCCTTTTTAAGCGTTTTAACGCATAGTATGTATTAAAACTATTTTAAACATATAAGGTTTGATGCTTATTGATATTTTTAGTAAATTTTTATATTTTAACAGTAAGCAAAAGTTTTAAACTCAGATTTCCAGGTTTGACCTTTTAGGCTTATGTGAAATTACCAAAATGCCCCTACGGTGCATAGTTTGGTTATAAATAGTAAATTTCACATATATATAATACCCTACTGATATAATTTATTAAAATAAATATTTTTACTGATTATATCAGACCTGAAACTCAGATTTATAAATAAACTCTTTTATGAGCCTTAAAATGACCAAAATACCCCTACGGGGCATAGTTTGAGTTTAAAATCATTTTGGGCATAATAGAAGATATCTTACTGATGTCACAACCTATTTAAGGCATATTAACTTAGGAAACCTGTATATGACTCTTTTGGTTACCCGTTACACACTTTTCGCGTTCGGATCGGCCTATGTAACTAGTTTGCATATAATAGCCGAAACGGGTCAAACCATATCATTTTTATCTCAAAATCCAGAATGTGTTTAGTATACCCACATTAAACAAGTATACAAGCTTGTTGGGTCAAAACCACATTCTAAACCGGTCTTCGCTTTATCATGCGTTTGAACCGTATCTTCCTTTTTAAAACTAACCGGTCTAAGCTTAGGCTTAATTAAAGACCCGTTAGGATTCTAATAGCTTATTATAAACCTTCGTTCCAGAATAGGAGACCCGGTAAAAGCTACGTGCACGTGCTATTTGTGATTATTACTTGCAAAGGTAAATACTTTTAACTTATTTTCCCTATACGGGCTTGGGGTACGGTATATAAAATACCGCTTGGTCGGGCATTGAATTTTTAATCGTATGGAGGTTAATTTATTGAAATGGCCCGTTTAAATTGTTTTGTTTGCTTAAAACCTTTGGGGGGTTAATGACCATGTCCCGGATATCCTTGGCATCATTCAAAGAAATGGCCACGACCTTAGCACACGGGTGTAGGCGTACACCCGTTCGTGCATTTATAAATAAAAAGGTATAACCGTCAGTTTCGGGAATAACCTGTCGCGGGACTATATCATGTGGTGTGTCAATTAATCTTTAACCCGGTATTCAACCCGGGCTACTGAACGTATAAGGAACATGTAATTCTTTTACAAGTTTATATATAAATAATTATCCCAAGTTATAAAAAGTTTTGTGCCATGTGAATTCAAATCAATTTTATTAAACCTTTTCAAAATGAGTCAGTTAAATTGTATTTACCAGTGTAAACTGACGTATTTTCTCAAAAAGGCTAAGTGCAGGTACTAATCGGAATAGGCTGGTCTCTCCTAGCATCAAATAGAAGTCTCGCAAGCTTAGATGCCTCTGTTGAACAATATTTTCCTTTTTATTTGATCCGCCTGTGGATCCATTTCAACTACTTTGTGATACTTAATATTACAATATATTCGGTTGAAATGAATCTATCTATCTTTTGCTTCCGCTGTGCATTTAAATTTGTGTTGTTTGACTATGATGATATCAACTACGTCACGATACTCCCCACCGAGCCCACCGGTAATACGTGGAAATATCGGGGTGTGACAGGTTGGTATCAGAGCCAACACTGAGTGAATTAAACACTAGCCTTTTGTGTTTAATCTCAGTTACACAAATTGCACATTTCTCGATCCTCGAGTCTAGACAAATAACAGAGGACAAATTCAGTTTTGTTTTATTTTGTTTGTCTTTCATTTTATATATATATATATATATATATATTCTTGTTGTTATCTTTGTTTATCTTGACAGGTTTAACAATGCCGCCACGATTCAGAAGAGGTAGAGGCAAGGCTCCAGTGACGGGCCATGATCACGAGGCCGGACCTTCCCACCGGCGCACGCCATCCATCACCATAAGCACCAGTCCCCAAGAACCTTGGAGGACTTACATTGAACCGGGAAGGCGATCCGTCTCCCTAAGCTCCTCACCATCCTACCTTCATTCCTTTGGGCCACAGTCAGAAAATGAGCCCAACAGCCCACAACCTTCATTTATACCTCTCCAACGGTCCAACTCCCACCATTCCTTTGGTGACCCCACTCCTGCCTTTCAGAGCCGGTTCAACCCGGCAAACTACATCCAAGAACCAGTGGGTTTTAACCCATTGGGCCACGAAGACCATTTCCCTGAAGCTCAGGGAATGGATATGGATGAGGACACGGACCCCGTCGAACCACAAACCGGAACCCCCAACCATCCCATCGAGATCTCTGATGGGTCCTCTTTTCATGGATCACCTTATCATGGTCCAGATAGTTATCAGGCAAGGTTCTCCCAGTACGATTGGGTGTTTACACCTTCATACCACTCCTCGCCCCACCAGCAGCAGCAGCAACAGCATGATCCTTCAGAGGATTCTTTCTTTGTGGCAGTTACTCCGCCACCACCACCACCAGTTCAGCAGCCGCCTCTGGAGCCACCGAGGCAGAGGAGATCGAACGCACGGATGTCCGTGCGAGGAGGAGTGCATATCAGCACCCCTTAACCTTCGAGTGGCAGCCACTATCCGCCACTTCATGAAGACCCACAGATGGGGGGACCTTTAAACCCCGTCTCCGAGGTAGACTCTGCGCCTGTAGCGCCACCACCGTTGGGTTTTGGTAACCCAATACCAACATACGCCGGTTCAGCGGCGTATAATCCATTTGAGCAGCCAGCCCACACCAACTATAACTATGCAGAGGCTGACCCATATCTTGTAGCAGCGAACTACAATGCCTTCCATCCTGAAGGACCATATGGAGCTCCCTGGGGAACTGGGTACCCAGCTTATGGGTATCAAATACCTGCTCGACCTCCGTTCCAGCAGCAGCCGCCACGGTTTTCCCCGCCAGAACAGGAGGAAATCCTCCAGAGACTACACCAGGTTGAGCAGGAGGTCCAGAGAGATCGCAGTGAACGTCAAGGCTTCTTCAAAGGGTTGGCTAGCTTGATAAAAGGAAAGAAGAAGAGGGACCATTAAATCCCTATATATATTGTTGTAATTTCCTTTTAAGCCCCTGCGTGGGCATGTCTTTTAGTATTCTGCCCCTGCATGGGCATGTCTTTCTGTTTACCCCTGCGTGGGTATGTTTGTTTGTTTTAGCCCCTGCGTGAGCATGTTATTTCTTAGAAGTCCCGTTTAGGGCAAAATTTGTACTGTTTGAATTTGTGATGGAATGGTTTAATTTTAATTTTCATATGTGTTGCCAATTATATGAATAAACATAAAACATAAAATAAATGAAAATAACATTCCTATTATAAGGTCTACCATTATAATAAAATGGCAAAATCTAAAAAGGGACAAGGCCTAGCCCATGTGTCATTTTAAGACAGGGTCAAGATGGTAATTCCTCAATTAGATTCACATCCATATTAACATCTCAATTTAGGATTGTTCTGCGTTAAATATTAAAAGAATCTGAAAGGTAAAACCTAGTTTACATGTCATTGCAGACATGGCCAAGATGGTAAAACCTACACAAAAGATTCCAATTCTTGTTAACATCTGAAAGCATGTTAACATTTTGGCAAAACTGTGATTCGATAAAATCACACAGGTCATCTTTAAATTGGGTTATTTTAATTTCCCTTATTTATATAACCATCCTTTAAGGATGAAGTGCCTACGGGCTATAATTAATGTCCTTTGAGACTAAAGACAGTAGTAGCCTACAACTCCCTGCCTAGAAAAGGTGATGAACTTTGATTCAAACCTTAATACCTCGATTCTGTGAAAATACTGGATATAAATTAAAACTGTCTATGTGACTAGGCTTTTGTCCTATTATTAAATTATAATAAAGGATTGTAATAAAGGTCCTGAATCTATATGAATAATTAACAAATTAACCAAAATGGCTATTAAAAACCATGGTTAAATTTTTTATAAAATGCTGTAAAACCTTCTAAATAAACCTTGTCAATTATTTCTTTTATGTAGCAAATAAAGCTACATGACTAGGCCAGAAGAGGTAAACAGTCCTCCGGTGGAAAACCATGAAAACACTAAGATACATGTGACCGGAGCAGAACTGCAAGCATTAGTAGATAATGCTGTTACAAAAGCTATGGAGCGGCAGTATAGTGAATCTAGTGGGACTCGAAGTAGGACCCTATCCACACCGCCCTCTAAATCTGTCCCTAAAACTCATTCTGAAGCCCACAGCAAACCACCCTCCACCCAACCTAAGCCCAAGAAAGAGGATGTTCAACATTCCTCAAACCAGCGCAGCGTTCCATCTAAGAGAATTGTACTAAATCAAGAACCACGTGCAAAAGGTTGCACTTATAAATACTTTGTTTCTTGCAAACCCTGGGATTTCACTGGGGAGAAAGGGGCAGTGGATTGCATGACCTGGTTGGATGAGATGGACACTGTAGTAGATATTAGTGGATGTGCTGAAAGGGATATTGTAAAGTTTGTATCTCAGTCTTTCAAGGGTGAAGCCCTAGCCTGGTGGAGATCGTTGATTCAAGCTACCGGGAAGATTCCATTGTACAATATGACATGGGATCAATTTGTTACCCTCATCAAGGAGAACTACTGCCCTCAGCATGAGGTTGAAAAGATTGAGTCTGATTTCTTATCGTTGGTTATGAAGAACCTAGATTTCCAAGCCTACCTTACAAGCTTCAACACCATGTCAAGGTTGGTTCCTTACCTTGTGACACCAGAACCCAAGAGGATAGCTCGTTTTATTGGGGGGGGGGGGGTTAGCCCCAGAAATCAAGGCAAGTGTGAAGGCCTCTCGGCCAGCTACTTTCAGATCTGCAGCTGACATATCCTTGTCCCTCACACTGGACGTGGTCAGGCAGAGATCACTGAGGAACACTGATGCTGAGAAAAGGAAGCTTGAGGATGACAACTCACGACGGTCAAATAAGAAGCATAAGGGAAACAATGATCACAAAAAGGGTTTTGGATCTAAGAAAGATGGGCATCAGTCGGGTGATAAGCCCAAGTGTAAAATATGTAAGAAGCACCATTTCGGGAGGTGCAGATATGAGTCGAAATCCCAGTCACAGCCAAGAGCTTGTGGGATTTGTAAATCTTCGGAGCACAAGACGATAGAGTGCAAGAAGATAAAGGATGCAACGTGCTACAGTTGCAACGAGAAAGGGCACATCAAGTCCAACTGCCCAAAGCTTGCAAAGAAGGCTGAGGATGGGAAAAAGACCAATGCCAGGGTCTTTCGTATGGATGCACGAGAAGTCATTCAGGACGACAATGTGATCACAGGTACCTTCCTCATAAATGATGTTTATGCAAGGGTGTCATTTGATTCAGGAGCTGATAAATCATTTGTAGATGATAAGTTTTGTAAGTTATTGAAATTACCTGTTAAAACCCTAAGCGTGAAATATGAGATGGAATTAGCTGATGGTACCTTAGAAACCGCCTCAACCGTGTTAGATGGATGCTTTATATCCATTAGGAACCACTCTTTTCCATTGTCCCTACTTCCTTTGAAGTTAGCTGGTTTCGACATAGTTATAGGCATGGACGGGTTATCTCATAACCAAGCCCAGATCGTTTACAACAAGAAGCAAGTGGTAATCAAGACCCCGTCTGGTGAGCCACTTACCATTCAGGGGGATACTCAGTATGGACTGCCTGAGCAAGTGTCTATGCTCAAGGCATCTTGGTGCTTGAAGAAGGGTTGTGTCATTTATATGGCACAGGTAACTATTGATGAGCAGAAGCCCAAGATTGAAGATATCCCTGTCATTTCTGAGTACCCAGAAGTTTTCCTGGAAGAACTACCTGGTTTACCACCAGATAGGCAAGTAGAATTCAGAATTGACATCATCCCTGGAGCAGCACCTGTTACAAGAGCGCCCTACAGACTAGCACCAACAGAAATGAAGGAGTTGAGAACCCAACTAGATGAATTGTTAGCCAAAGGTTTCATTAGACCTAGTTCGTCTCCTTGGGGATCACCAATCATGTTTTTCAAAAAGAAGGATGGATCAATGCGTCTATGCATCGATTACCGTGAGCTTAATAAGGTCACTATCAAGAACAGGTATCCTTTGCCCAGGATTGACGACCTGTTCGATCAATTACAAGGGGAAGCTACTTTTCTAAGATTGATTTGAGGTCAGGCTATCATCAATTGAAGGTTAAAGAGGAAGATGTGCACAAGACTGCATTTAGGACTCGTTATGGCCATTACGAGTTCCTAGTGATGCCTTTTGGGCTCACTAATGCACCTGCCGCGTTCATGTATCTCATGAATCGCGTCTGCAAGCCTTACTTGGATAAATTTGTTATCGTCTTCATCGATGACATTCTAATCTACTCAAAGAGCCAAGCTGACCACGAGAAGCATCTCCGTTGCATTCTGAAACTGCTTCATCAAGAAAAGCTATATGCCAAATTTTCAAAGTGTGTATTTTGGCTTCGTGAAGTCCAATTCCTTGGACATGTTGTTAGTGAGCGTGGTATCCAAGTAGATCCCGCTAAAATTGAAGCTATTATGAACTGGCAAGAGCCAAAGACGCCTACGGAGATTCGCAGCTTTCTAGGTCTGGCGGGATACTATAGGCGATTTATTGAAAACTTCTCAAGAATTGCAGCACCTCTGACTTTACTCACCCGCAAGAATAGCAAGTTTGACTGGGGGCCTAAGCAGCAAGAATCGTTTGATATTCTGAAGCAGAAGTTGAGCAACGCTCCAGTATTGACATTGCCTGATGGAATTGACGAATTTGTGGTATATTGTGATGCATCGCACACAGGTATGGGATGTGTGCTTATGCAAAAAGGCAAGGTTATTGCCTATGCTTCACATCAGTTAAAGGTGCATGAGAAGAACTACACCACCCATGACTTGGAGTTGGGTGCCGTTGTATTCGCACTAAAATTGTGGAGGCACTACTTATATTGAACTAAGTGTGTGATCTATTCTGATGGACTTGAACATAAGGCAGCGACGATGGATGGAAACTTTAAATGATTATGACTGTGAGATAAGATACCATCCTGGTAAGGCAAATGTAGTCGCTGATGCCTTAAGTAGAAAGGAGAGAGTGAAGCCTATAAGAATCAATGCCAAGAGCATTGAGATAAAGAATAGTTTGAATGAAAGGTTGTTAGCTGCGCAGAAGGAAGCCGTATTGGAAGCTAACTATCCTGATGAAAAGCTAGGAGTAACTGAAGAACAGTTATCCTATGGAAAGGACGGAATCCTGAGATTAAATGGACGAATTTGGGTTCCAGTTTATGGAGGACTTCGGGATGTTATCCTCCAGGAAGCCCATAGTTCTAAATATTCTGTTCATCCTGGAGCTGATAAGATGTACCAGGATCTAAAGGCAAACTATTGGTGGATAGGCTTGTAGAAGTCTATAGCTGCCTATGTAGCTAAATGTTTGACGTGTGCGCAAGTCAAAGCTGAACATCAGAAGCCGTCAGGTTTGCTACAACAGCCTGAACTTCCCACATGGAAGTGGGAGATGGTAACAATGGATTTCATCACCAATTTTCCAAAAACAAAGAAAGGAAATGATACTATATGGGTGATAGTAGATAGACTGACTAAGTCAGCACATTTCCTACCCATTAAGGAGACTCATAGCTCCGACATGTTAGCCCAATTATACGTAGATAAGATTGTATATCTGCATGGCGTACCCGTGTCTATTATCTATGACAGAGATACTAGATACACATCACATTTTTGGAAAAGTTTCCAACAATCTTTGGGCACGCGCTTAAATTTTAGTACGGCTTACCATCCTCAGACGGACGGGCAGAGTGAGCGTACCATCCAAACTTTAGAAGACATGCTTCGTGCGTGTGTGATTGATTTAGGTGGTAGTTGGGATAACCACATGCCATTGATCGAGTTCTCCTATAACAATAGCTACCATACGAGCATTCAGGTTGCGCCTTTCGAGGCATTATATGGTAGGAAATGCAGAACGCCTATTTGTTGGGCAGAAGTAGGAGAAGCTCAATTATCAGGACCTGACATAGTCTTTGAAAAGACGGACAAGATTGTCCAAATTCGTGACCGCCTGAAAGCTGCCCGAGATAGGCCGAAAAGCTACGCAGACTTAAGGCATAAACCTCTAAAGTTTGAGGTTGGTGATAAAGTTTTGCTTAAAGTGTCACCCTGGAAGGGAGTAATGCGATTTGGTAAGAAAGGTAAGTTAAGCCCAAGGTATATAGGACCATTCGAGATCATCGAATGTGTAGGATCAGTGGCTTACAAGTTGAACTTGCCTGAAGAGCTCAGTGGTATTCACAATGTATTCCACGTCTGCAATCTAAAGAAATGTCTAGCCGATGAATCGCTAGTCATACCACATACAGATGTGCATATAGATGAGAGCTTGAAATTTGTGGAAAAACCTTTGTCGATCGAGGATCGACAGGTTAAAAAGCTTCCAAGGAAGCATGTGCCTATTGTAAAGGTTAAATGGGATGCCCGCAGAGGTCCCGAGTACACGTGGGAGGTAGAGTCCACAATGAAAGAAAAATACCCTCATTTGTTTCAGTAAATCTCGAGGTCGAGATTTCTTTTAAGGGGGAGAGGATGTAACACCTCGAAAATTCGTGTCCTATAATGTATCAACACGTGTCATGAGCTTTAAACGTGTAAAAGATCTCTTTAGAGGGGCTAAAGTTGACAAACAAAGAAACTAGGTGAATATAAGGGTTCAAAGTGTCAACAATGGATAAATATACTTTGAAATAGCCCTACATGATGTTTATACCCTTAAACGAATAAATCATGGATCATACGAAGTTAATTATGAAAGAAAGTGAGAGATTACGAACTACAGGGGTTAAATGTGTCAACATGTTTAATGTATACCTCTGAGTGACCTTTTAGCAAACCCAAAGCTTTGTAACGATTAAATATGCTCACTAAAATGTGTGATAAAAATTTCACAAAGTTTCGTTAGCATGTGAGAAAGTTATGATAAAATTCGTATACAAGGGGTTAAAAGCATCAACGTTGAAATCTGAGGCCTTACGGGTGATCACAAAGTTAACCAAGGACTAAATGGTGCTTGGTAATCCCTTGGAACCCTTAAAAGTAAGGTTAGAGGGCCAAAAATGCAAGAACAAGACTTAAAACCACGTTTGAAAGGACCAAGGACCAAAATTGCAAATTATAAAACTTGTTTGGCTGGTTCTGGAAGGCCAGGCGGCCCGCCTAAGAGTGCCCTATGGGCTTACACGGCCCGCGTGAGCAGTACAGCGACAGTTTTCACCTGCAGCTACCAGTACAGGTCTGTTTACCGACTTAACTCGCTTGTTTTGCATACCAGGGGCAGCCCCAATGGTTTTTCATGCACTAGGGGCACTTGTCTTGATATGGAAACACATGTAGAGTTGTTTGGCATCATCTTGTTGCATCAATTTTGCTACATAAGCAATCCTCTTGTTGCACCACTTTGCTCATTCATTTGCAAAGTTTACAAGTCTCATTTCTGGAGCTCCTCTGATCAGCAACAAGCTTTCTTAAGATCCCTAGTCGTGCTTAGGACTCTTGTAAGTGTCCTTAACCCTTCCTAATTCAGTTTAGCTTAGTTTATTAGCTTAAAGTCAAACCGTCGTAATTAAGGTTTGACTTCGAGATTAATTTAAATTTGTCCAGTCAAATCTCGAATTGAAAGTACCTATAAGTGGGTAATTATGTGGGTAATAAACCCTTAAAAGGGTACTCTCTGATTCTCACTCTAACTAGGTCAATTGTCGGGTCAAAGATAATCCTAAAAAAGTCAACAGAAAGCTTATTTTCAAATTAATGCATAATTAGCAATGTAGGAGCCATGCAACCTGTTTTATCATTAATATAACTTGGTAAATAATGTAAGAAAATGTCTAAACATGTTCAACCCGACAATTTTCAGTTTAGGCTCGGTTCGGAACCGAAAGTCGCATAATTTGACTTCTGCTTTGACTTTCAGTTCTGACCCGTTTGTGCATAGTTTAGAAATGCCTTAGAGCCTTATTTGGACCAAGTTTCATGTTTGTATAACCCTATGTGATTATACAACTTGGTTCATTAGTTATCCGATTCATATGCATGTTTCCGTTAAATGCTTAAAAGTTGACTATTATGCCCTTTTCACCTTAAAACGTGATTTTTGAAAAAGTAAAAGAGTAGAAACCTTCATTACTGATTTATAGACCTGTCCCTAAAATTTGACATCAGTTTGAGGTCTAGATTAGGAGTTATGCTCATTAGCGTATATGAAAAGCTTTTTATTAATTAAACGGCATAGTTAGCATATAGCCTATCTAAACCCAATTTTTGATATCAAACTTTTTACCCACTGATGTAATATAATATTTTGGGATTTTTGAAGATTTTTATTTATTTTTAGGCTGAGCATAACATAGAGTTCTAAGCTTGATTCGGTTATTGTCGGTTTTGCCCCTTTGGGCTATAAAATGAGTTTTACAAATCTTTTTGATACCAAACCTTTTTCTACTGATCTAATACGATAAATAAAATATTTTGAGCCTTCTGGAATAATAAAAAGATCAGCTTTCCTTTAAAAACCCGGAAATAGCTCAAAATCGCCTTTTTTAGCGTTTTAATGCATAGTATGCATTAAAACTATTTTAAACATCTAAGGTTTGATGCTTATTGATATTTTTAGTAAATTTTTATATTTTAACAGTAAGCAAAAGTTTTAAACTCAGATTTCCAGTTTTGACCTTTTAGGCTTATGTGAAATTACCAAAATGCCCCTACGGTACATAGTTTGGTTATAAATAGTAACTTTCACATATATATAATACCCTACTGATATAATTTATTAAAATAAACATTTTTACTGATTATATCAGACCTGAAACTCAGATTTATAAATAAACTCTTTTATGAGCCTTAAAATGACCAAAATACCCCTACGGGGTGTAGTTTGAGTTTAAAATCATTTTGGGGATAATAGAATATATCTTACTGATGTCACAACATATTTAAGGCATATTAACTTAGGAAACCTGTATATGACTCTTTTGGTTACCCGTTACGTACTTTTCGCGTTCGGATCGGCCTATGTAACTAGTTTGCATATAATAGCCGAAACGGGTCAAACCATATCATTTTTATCTCAAAATACAGAATGTGTTTAGTATACCCACATTAAATAACTATACAAGCTTGTTGGGTCAAAACCACATTCTAAACCGGTATTCGCTTTATCATGCGTTTGAGCCGTATCTTCCTTTTTAAAACTAACCAGTCTAAGCTTAGGCTTAATTAAAGACCTGTTAGGATTCTAATAGCTTATTATAAACCTTCGTTCCAGAATAGGAGACCCGGTAAAAGCTACGTGCACTTGCTATTTGTGATTATTACTTGCAAAGGTAAATACTTTTAACTTATTTTCCCTATACGGGCTTGGGGTACGGTATATAAAATACCGCTTGGTCAGGCATTGAATTTTTAATCGTATGGAGGTTAGTTTATTGAAATGACCCATTTAAATTGTTTTGTTTGCTTAAAACCTTTGGGGGTTAATGACCATGTCCCGGATATCCTTGGCATCATTCAAAGAAATGGCCACGACCTTAGCACACGGGTGTAGGCGTACACCCGTTAGTGCATTTATAAATAAAAAGGTATAACCGTCGGTTTCGGGAATAACCCGCCGCGGGACTATATCATGTGGTGTGTCAATTAATCTTTTACCCGGTATTCAACCCGGGCTACTGAAGGTATAAGGAACATGTAATTCTTTTATAAGTTTGTATATAAATAATTATCCCAAGTTATAAAAAGTTTTGTACCTTGTGCATTCAAATCAATTTTATTAAACCTTTTCAAAATGAGTCAGTTAAATTGTATTCACCAGTGTAAACTGACGTATTTTCCCAAAAAGGCTAAGTGCAGGTACTAATCGGAATAGGCTGGTCTCTCCTAGCATCAAATAGAAGTCTCGCAAGCTTAGATGCCTCTGTTGAACAATATTTTCCTTTTTATTTGATCTGCCTGTGGATCCGTTTCAACTACTTTGTGATACTTAATATTACAATATATTCGGTTGAAATGAATCTATCTATCTTTTGCTTCCGCTGTGCATTTAAATTTGTGCTGTTTGAGTATGATGATATCAACTACGTCACGATACTCCCCACTGGGCCCACCGGTAATACGTGGAAATATCGGGGTGTGACACTTAGGTAACCCGTACCGCGTATCTCCTTGAATTGTTAAAGGCTCACCATAAGGAGTCTTGATAACCACTTGCTTTTTATCACAAACGATCTGGGCTTGGTTAGAAGACAACCAATCCATTCCTATCACTATGTCGAAGCCTATTAATTTCAAAGGAAGCAAAGACAGTGGAAAAGAATGGTTCCTAATGGATATAAAGCATCCATCTAACACAGTTGAAGCAGTTTCTACAGTACCGTCAGCCAATTCTACTTCATATTTTATGCTTAGGGTTCTAACAGGTAGATCTAATAACTTACAAAGTTTATTATCCACAAATGATTTATCTGCACCCGAATCAAACAATACCCTTGCATAAACATCATTGATAAGAAAGGTACCTGTTATCACGTTGTCATCCTGAATGGCCTCTCGTGCGTTCATCTGAAAGACCCGAGCATTGGTCTTTTTACCTTCTTCAGGTTTCTTGGCATATTTTGGGCAATTAGACTTGATGTGCCCCTTCTCGTTACAGTTGTAACAAGTCACATCCTTTATCTTCTTACAATCCAACGTCTTATGCTCACTAGATTTACAGATCCCACAAGCCCTAGGCTGTGATTGGGATTTTGATTCATACATGCACTTTCCTAGATGGCGCTTCTTGCAGGTCTTGCATTTAGGCTTCTCATCTGTCTGCTGGTTACCCTTGTTAAACCCATAATTCTTCTTGTGGTCTGAGTTCCCCCTATGTTTCTTATCAGAACGACGTGAGTTATCATCCTCACGTTTCCTTTTCCCCTCATCAGAATTCCTAAGCGATCTCTGCCTGACCGCATCGAGAGTAAGGGATAATGACAAATCAGCCACTGACCTAAAGGTAGTAGGTATTGATGCTTTTACGCTTGCCTTGATTTTCGGAGTCAAACCTCCAATAAACCGAGCTATACGTTTCGGTTCCGGTGTAACCAAGTATGGAACCAATCTAGACATGGTATTGAAACTGGTAAGGTATGCCTGACAGTCTAAGTTCTTCATGACCAAGGTCAAGAAGTTAGTCTCAATCTTCTCAACTTCATGTTGAGGACAGAAAGTATCTTTGATGAGAGCAACAAACTGATCCCACGTCAGATTATACAACGGGATCTTCCCAGTAGCTTGGATCAAAGACCTCCACCAAGCTAGAGCTTCTCCTTTAAACGATTGCGACACAAACTTCACAATATCTTGCTCTGCACAACCACTAATATCAACCACTGTATCCATCTCATCGAGCCAAGTCATGCAATCGATGGCTCCTTTCTCCCCTGTGAAGTCTCTAGGCTTGCAGGAGACAAAATATTTATATGAACAGGTTTTAATACGTGGTTCTTTGTTAAACACAACCTGTCTAGACGGAACACTCTTCTGATTCGAAGAATGATGAGAATCGCTCTTGCGAGCTGTATGAATCTTGGAGGGTGGTTTTGTATGTTGTACATATAGGGTCCTGCTACGGGTACCACTTGATGCATTGTCTCGTCTGTCCAGAGCTCGAGTAACGGCATTGTCTATCAATGCCTGCAGTTCTACACCAGCTATGTTAATTTGGGTAGTATCATGATTCTCCCTTGGGTGACTGTTGACTTCATCTGACCCAGCCATGTAGCTTTCTTGGTACATAAAATTTTGACAAAGATTTATTCAGGAGTCTATTTTGGAATCATCATTTCTTAATTATTCATTAACCATGGTAAACATAGACCATATTTGGTTAATTTATTAATCATATTTATTTAGGATTTTCATTATAAAGTATCCTTTATTATAAATCTTTAAAGATATTAAAGTGGCACAAAAGGCCTAGTCGCAAGGTCAATTTTTAAATCATAAGCCATGATTTCAGAGAATCAAGGTATTAAGGCTTGAACATAGTTCATTACCTTTTCTTGCAAGGGAGTCGTAGACTACAACTGTCTTTTGTCTTATTTGACAATTATTATGGCCCGTAGGCACTACATCACCAATGGATGTTTAATATATGATCATCTTAATTGATGATTTGAACCCATGATTCATATATCATTAGGCTTGAAAAGGGATTGGAAGGATCCAATATAAAGATGACATGTGTGATTTTATCGCATCACTGTTGTCAGGAGTGCTAACACGTTTTCAGATGTTAACAAGGATCTGAATCTTTTTAAACAGGTTTTACCATTATAGCTAAGTCTTTAATGACATAGGCTAGGTTATACCTTTTAAGATTCTTTTTAATATATAAAGGCAGATCAATCATAAAAAGGAATGATATTTTGATTTATTTCATATAATATATTCATGCATATGATGACAAATGAAATTTTAAATAAAACATTCCAATAAATTTTAAATGAAGTACATATTTGCCCTAAACGGGAATTGAAAGAAATAACATTTTCCGCGCAGGGACTGAAATAAGAAATACTAGTCCTTGCAGGGACTATTACATAAATAAATGTCCACGCAGGGACTTAATTGAAATAAACAACAATACAAATAAATAAAATAAGGATTTTAATAATCCTTCTTCTTCTTCCCCTTTATTAAATTTGCCAAGCCCTTGAGGAATCCCTGGTGGTTTCTACGCTCTTCTTGAACTTCTTGTTCTACCCAGTTCAGCCTCTGGAGGATTTCCTCCTATTCCGGTGGGGAAAACCGCGGCGGCTGCGGCTGCTGCGGCTGCTGCTTGTAACACCCTGTGTTCCGAAAGTCAAAGTCAAAGTCAACGTCAAAGTCAACGACCGATCGAGCGACTTGACTTGTAGTGATTTTCCTTTATGTGTTTACTTTAGTTGTATTATGTGGAGTAATTGTCAATAATCGCAGTAATCGATGTGTGTTTATCGCTATTGAATCAACTTACGACTGTGAACTATAGGAAGTAACAATGCGATAAAGTTAACTAAACGATAATCCATCTAATGCTAATCAAATCGACATCGAATGGTAATACGAATCGCAACTCGAATTATACGTTCTGGATACTGTTTATGTGTGTGTGCCCTCTATGTGTTGCCCGTGCATGTTTATTTATGTTTATGTGGTGATCAATCGAAACGCAATCAAAGTAAACGGGTCATATTAATGTATCACTGAAGACATGCTCGCCCATAAGTGAACACTCACCCCAAGAGTTCCCAGGTAAGAGTGACTGGTCCGATACTGCGGATTTGTACGAACACTCTAGCCTTCGACAGAAAACTCAGGGTACAGGCATTCACTCTTCCAGTTTGCGCGTGTTCACATTATACGACCCAAACTTTGACGAGATTTGAAAACTTAGAGGGTTCAAAACCTTACAATAGATGGTTCAAAACCTAGTAATCAATCATCCTAGAACAGATGATTAGTTTTCAAAGCGGTTTTGAAATTTATGTTCTTGTTGAGGTCGTCGCCTAACGATAGGTGACGGTATTATTTTATGGCTAAACGCAAGTAAACTCGCGTTAGGGTCCTAGGAAGGTTATAGACTAGGTCAAAGTATTACTAATAACCTAATTCCCTATAACCATGAGCTCTGATACCAACTTTTCTGTCATACCCCGACCACGTAAAACAACAAAACATGGCGGAAACGTCGGGGAGTGTTGTAACAGAATCATTGTTTCATAACACATGGAAATTGAAATATTGTTTTATTGATTAAAAGAGTTACAATGTCTTGACAATCAAAGGAATATAACATAAATAACTAGTCTTGCATCTTTTATTGTCACTAAGGCCCAAGTCCGCCTAAGTGTATCTTGATAAATCCTATGCATCATATCCTGAAACACATGTGAAAATAGGTACGTCAGCATAAAAATGCCTGTGAGATACATAGGTTTTTTGAAAATAGGATTCATGACTTGTAAGTTTAGAAGAAAAATTGTTTAGCAAAAGTCAGTCATGAACCTTGTAAATTGATTTGTTTTGTAAATCGTTTGAAAAACAATAAGTTCAGATGATATGTATAAATAAGAGAATAATGTTTGGTTAAATGAATAACCAAGTAAAATGAGTTTGTATAAGATAAGTTGTGTGTAAAACAAAGTCTTGTGAAAAGTATGTTATTTGTATAAAATGTTATATGTCTCAAATTGAAATGATTCAAATAACGCCACGATATATAATACCATACAAACACTTATATATAGGAAGTACCAGCGGCGTATCCACCATGCTTGTATCATATTACACACGCCTCGTTACTTAAATCACTTACTCAAACCAAACCACCAAAGTAAAATGTTTATGGATAATCAAATGTCAAAATGTTTATGGGAAAACCATGTCTAATGTCTATGTCTAATGTTTATGTCTAATGTAAATCATGAATTGTGTATGTAAATGTCAAAATGTTTATGTATGGTAAGTGAAATATATCAACTAAACCATATGTAAAATGCACAAAAACAAGGTATTGAAGTAAAACATGGTTTAAATCAAAGTTATGTTTTGTGTAATAAATGCATGCTATACTGATATAAACATCTATGCGGTATTGTGAAAATTCATACATCCAAGCCTTGCGACAGTCGGATAACCCTTTTAGTAAAGGTTATCAAAAAAATGTATTCGGATTCGGTCATTCCTTCCATCCAAACAAACCCGAGATTACAGGAATGGGATTTGTCAAGTCCTATGGTACCACTACCTACTACCGAGCGGCATGATCGGTGTTAATGAATGTACATTGTCTCATTTAAACAAACCAAATGTCATACCAAAATGTAAGCATGTGATGAATAATAAATGTACTAAGTATGCACACAATGGGCATACATAGCATAAAATGTAATGTAAAATAATGTACTAAGTACGCACACAATGGGCATACATAGCATAGAATGTAATGTAAAATAATGTACTAAGTACGCACACAATGGGCATACATAGCATAAAATGTAATGTAAAATAATGTACTAAGTACGCACATAATGGGCATACATAGCATGAAATGTAATGTAAAACGATGTACTAAGTACGCACACAATGGGCATACATAGCATGAAATGTAATGAAATCATGTACTATAACGTACTAACAAACATAGCAGGTATATGATGTGAAAACAGGAAAGCATGAAAGTAACAAGTAGGCACATGTGTTCCACCCCAAAATGTTTGGAAAACAGTAAAAGAGGGGTCTATGTACTCACTTGAGATTGCTTAGTAGTCCTTGAGTAACAACCAAACAATGCTAGAGATCACGGATATCAAACGGCACCTAGTATAGGTAACTATATTAATAAACCGGACCTATAACGGAAGATCAGATAGAATGAGGCTCGTAAACCAAATAAGTAGGGGAACTCATGTAATATGGTTTAACAAGGCCTTCGTACTACAATGAAACCTAAACTAAGTGCTTACGACCCATTACGACCCGTTTAGGTAGCTTATGCTACTTTAACGCGTCGTTCGCGTAAAACGCGTTCGGAATGCCTAACTAGTCCTATGACAAGTAAAATATGCCTTAACATGTCTAATATTGTTACCAAATCAGTTTAGATACCAAAAGTTATGTTACATATGCTTAAAATGAATTTTGGCGTACAAAGGGCATTTTGGTAATTTACCTAAGGCATATAAACTACCTATCATACAACTACTTAAACGAAGCGACCATAAGGTATAACCTCGGAAGGTTATTCCCTATATACTATGGTCACCTAATGTGCTTGGTCGGATCCTAATGATCGACCAAACGGGTCGGGTTCGAAAGCATAAGCGATTGTTTAGATCGCTTACCTTACGACCCTATATAAGCACTAAACTAAAAGTGACGAGCTAAGCATGTTAAAACATGCTTAACTAAGTTTAGAAAGCAGGTTTGGTATCAAAACAAACGGTTTTGATACCTAAAAGTAGTTTGGTTACAAAATACGCAATAACACGCATTTTGGCCGAAACTACGACTCGTCACTGAGCCTAGATAACGTGGTAATCAGTAGGTATAGTCTCTAGGGACTATAACCATCGTGATCACGCTCACGTTATGAAGTTCAAACGAACTTCGCATTGACCATAAACTGGTCAATGCAGAAAGTCAAATGCAGTTTGACTTTCAAGCTAAAAACGCATAAAAGCATGAAAGAGGACTTACAAGAGGTCCAGAATGGAAGTTTGATATGAAATTCCCAGGTATGAAGTGTTGCAACTCCAACTTAGGGAAATGATCAGATCAAGGGTGAGTTTGAAGCAAATGGGGGTGGGGTATTTATAGGATTAGGACCACCGTTAGGATCGTTTCTTGAATATCGTGCCTTGATCTCACCCGTACACTTGTCGGAATGTTATGGTAGCTCATTTTGCCCCCACCACCAGTTATTGACAAGTGGCATTGGCCTTTGGGGGGTTTAAAGGCTGGAAATAGGCTGTTAAAAACGAGTTTCTGCATCTGACCCCTGCTTGCGCACCGTAAGGTCCTGAGTGTTGAGGTGCGCAAGGACCTTGCAGACCAGAAAGTTTGAAAAATGGCAGAACAGGCCCCTGAAGCTCCAAACTTGCTATTTGATGCACTTTTGACACGTTTAAGCCCCGTTAACCCCATTTCAAAGCTCTAAAATGAAGTTAAAGTATAGGGAACTTAAAATGTGCTCAAAAATATCTCGGATGTTGGTTTTTTTGGCCGTACGATTGCGTTGTTCGGTTAATTACGACGGAATGCGCATAAGCGCGAAAAACGATCCAAATGGCGTGACAAATGGATTTTTCTTATGCCCAACACTAAAATAAAATATTTTAGTGCTTACATAAATTTTTGGATGTTTGGATGTATTCAGAACGTAAGTTATGCGCGAAAGTGCAAACTTATGCACTTTTTGACACTTTTAGTCCCTGAATGACTCAAAAGTTTATTTTAGCACACCGAACCCCTCAAAGCCTATTTCTAAGCTATGTAAAGGATATTTATGGTATGTTTAACTTATGGTCATGTTCCGGAATGTCTGTTACAGTTCAAATTGGCATACTTTCGCAGTTTGTCAAATTTAGTCCCTGTAAGCGAATTAACTTGATTTTGCCATACCAAAGCCTTCAAAACTTATTTCTAAGTTATGTAAGGGTTATTTAAGGTATGTTAAGCCTATTTCACTATTCCGGAGTGTTCGTTGCATTAAACGGGTTATATTTACGCATCAGTGCGCGTATAACCTTCCAGAAAGCGATTTAAAGCTTGAAATCGAACAAGAATTGATATGTGCAAAGGATACACATATTTATACAAATCCCAAGTATGAAATACAATATTTCATTGATACAGTATTTGTTTGATGGCCGTGGAGGCACAGGTGTCACAGTCTCCCCTACTTTAGGAAATTTCGTCCCGAATTTTTATTTAGAGGAAACTTGTGAAAGTTTAAAACATGAAGTTGAAAAGATCGAACAACATTGGTTAGGGTTCTGAACCTCTAGTAACTTTAATAACATCATGCTTGCAATGTAAGAGGGATACTTATATACAAGTATATGAAGCGTCATTGGTGCGTCCACCGTACCTCCATTACATCGTTCTCATTTTGTTATTGTTGTCACTATCGGTTCTTACACATAATAAATCTTACTGGGTTTCTGTGCACTAAATTTCATAATTATGTACGCGTCCATAATTAGGCAATTCCTTGCATAGTTTACACAGTCTATTTTATAATGTGTAGGGGAAAACCAAATGAACAAACCTTTGATGAGTGTGACTCGACCACCATAGGGTCCCTTTTATTAAATCAATAAATGATTTTAATAGACAACCAAGGAGTCTTTTCAGCTTATATCATCACATGTCATTCTTAACCAGATTTTTGAATCAATCTTTTTTACTAGACCCCTAAAAGGGTCTCTTACGAATCATGGAGTGGTACTATATAATCCAAGGGTCTTAACTATTACATAGAAGCCCGTTAAGGATTTAAGGTAGTACCTTTTTTTGAATATCCTACTATGAATCCCTCATATGAAGATATGAAAGATTCTACGAGGATTTGGATAACGAATACCCAGAGTATAAAAACACAAAATGCATAAAAGAAAACACAAGATGCATAAACACATAGTCATATAACCACAAAGATTGTTTATCTAGATCTTTAATTTGTTAATTTGTTTTGCTAACAGAGCACATGTATTTAAAGCACACTAGGAATCCATCTCGTGGATTTCATTTGGTACTTTAAACATTATCAAGAATCTAACTATAAAGATAGAAAGATTTTTAAAAGAAAAATTCGATTTCGATTATAAGGACCCGGAATGTTCGAATTTAGGTACATAAGGAATCCAACTAAGGACTCTGATTTGAATGATAATCATCCACAAGGGTCTAAATGTGAAGATAAAAAGATCCCATATGGATTTTAGAAGTTGAAGATGTTTTGAATCCTGTTTTGAAACCTTGCACTGGATGTGCTTAAGTCAAAACATGAAGTAAAAAAAAAGCTTATGAAGTTGAGATGCCAGATATGCCAAGGCGACATATGAAGCGAAATTTGAAAGTTAAGTCAATGTATGAAGAAAATATTTTTGAAAACTATGCATGGTGTTCTTAAAAAAATGTGTTCAATGTTTTTGAAACCTTATATATAATACATTTGAAATCATAAAGTATGTGTATTAGGTAGGTATATATTTATATAAAAAATTGTTTTAAAATCATGCGAGATGAATTTTGAAATTATGTATAAGGTTTTTGAAAACATGAATGATGCTTTTCGAAATCATGCACTTGATAAGAAAATGTACTGTGTTAATATTGTTTTCAGACTATATGAAACATTTTGAAATTATGAAGGTTGTTTTTTTGAAAACATAGCCAATGTTTTTGAAATAACATAGACAATGCATTTGAAAAAAAAATTGTTTTCAAACTATATGAAATGTTTTGAGATCATGAAGATTGTTTTTGAAATAGTCTTACTATGTATGTTGAAAAATCAAAACGTAATGGGTATGAGATTTGAAAATACCCTTAGTTATCTAACCAAGGATTCAAAGGCACAGATGTGCAGAAGCATGATTACTCATAATGTCACTTTGTTTTCTGTACTTCGTATCTTAGAATGAAACGAGTACTTAGAATTTTCTATGGGAATCATGAGTAAACACAAGAATGGGAAAATTCGCAAGAGTAGTTTGTAAGGAATATAGTTCCTTGATGTAGGTATCATAGGAAAAGTCATACACACATGTAACTACACTCGTATATCAGAATTGTGAACAATAATTTATTTATAAACAAAACAGATTGTTTCACATTACAAGAAAACAAAAGAACAAAAGCATAAGACAGCAACATCTTCTAGTCAGCCAACTGCTCATCCGTGGGTTGGATTTGCGTTAGCAAGCTTTGGGCAATCCCTTAGGAAATGGCCCATCTCGCCACAGTTGTAGCAAGACCCTGGTGAGAAACGAGCTTGAGCAGAGTTGGCTTATGGTTGGTTTGGACCACCTTGGTTCGGGTTATATCGACAAGCACTTGCCAGGTGACCAACTCGCCCACATGATACACACAGACGACACTGTAAGTGAGCTTGGTGATGCCCATTACATTTGTCGCATATTGGTGCCGTTCCCTTGTATGGCTTCCTAGCAGGGGGTTGAGCTGGTTGGTTGGGGAAGGCTTGACCATTGTGAGCGACCACGACGAAGTTCTGAGAAGCCTTTCGCTTCTTTGACTTCTTAGGGGATCCAGTCTGTTCATCCATGGTCTTTGATTCCTTGATTGGTTTCTTGGCTGGTGGTGCTGTCACTTGGCTAGGTCCCGCATGATTAGGTGTAACTGCTGCGGGTTTCCTGGAAGCCTTACGCTTCCTTGATTTTGGTGAAGGCTTGGCCTCTGTCTCCTTTGGTGACTCCTGAGTGGCTTCATTCTGGAGACGATACATGGCAATGCCTAAATCCACAGTCTTCAGAATCACTTCGCCTAATCGCTGGGCAAATTTGGCTGTTCGCTCGGACATTTGACCGTTGCTGAGAGGAAGAGACATTCTAGAAGGAAATGAAAGACATAGGGAGAAACAGGTGAAAGGTTATCGGATAATCAAAACAGAATGACAGTGCATAAGAATTGCGATCATTTGTTTGTTACCTAAGGCAAACAAATGAGACGGTGACAAATCAAAGTAAACGGGTCATATTAATGTATCACTGAAGACATGCTCGCCCATAAGTGAACACTCACCCCAAGAGTTCCCAGGTAAGAGTGACTGGTCCGATACTGCGGATTTGTACGAACAATCTAGCCTTCGACAGAAAACTCAGGGTACAGGCATTCACTCTTCCAGTTTGCACGTGTTCACATTATACGACCCAAACTTTGACGAGATTTGAAAACTTAGAGGGTTCAAAACCTTACAATAGATGGTTCAAAACCTAGTAATCAATCATCCTAGAACAGATGATTAGTTTTCAAAGCGGTTTTGAAATTTATGTTCTTGTTGAGGTCGTCACCTAAGGATAGGTGTCGGTATTGTTTTATGACTAAACGCAAGTAAACTCGCGTTAGGGTCCTAGGAAGGTTATAGACTAGGTCAAAGTATTACTAATAACCTAATTCCCTATAACCATGAGCTCTGATACCAACTTTTCTGTCACACCCCGACCACGTAAAACAACAAAACGTGGCGGAAACGTCGGGGAGTGTTGTAACAGAATCATTGTTTCATAACACATGGAAATTGAAATATTGTTTTATTGATTAAAAGAGTTACAATGTCTTGACAATCAAAGGAATATAACATAAATAACTAGTCTTGCATCTTTTATTGTCACTAAGGCCCAAGTCCGCCTAAGTGTATCTTGATAAATCCTATGCATCATATCCTGAAACACATGTGAAAATAGGTACGTCAGCATAAAAATGCCTGTGAGATACATAGGTTTTGTGAAAATAGGATTCATGACTTGTAAGTTTAGAAGAAAAATTGTTTAGCAAAAGTCAGTCATGAACCTTGTAAATTGATTTGTTTTGTAAATCGTTTGAAAAACAATAAGTTCAGATGATATGTATAAATAAGAGAATAATGTTTGGTTAAATGAATAACCAAGTAAAATGAGTTTGTATAAGATAAGTTGTTTGTAAAACAAAGTCTTGTGAAAAGTATGTTATTTGTATAAAATGTTATATGTCTCAAATTGAAATGATTCAAATAACGCCAGCGGCGTATCCACCATGCTTGTATCATATTACACACGCCTCGTTACTTAAATCACTTACTCAAACCAAACCACCAAAGTAAAATGTTTATGTATAATCAAATGTCAAAATGTTTATGGGAAAACCATGTCTAATGTCTATGTCTAATGTTTATGTCTAATGTAAATCATGAATTGTGTATGTAAATGTCAAAATGTTTATGTATGGTAAGTGAAATATATCAACTAAACCATATGTAAAATGCACAAAAACAAGGTATTGAAGTAAAACATGGTTTAAATCAAAGTTATGTTTTGTGTAATAAATGCATGCTATACTGATATAAACATCTATGCGGTATTGTGAAAATTCATACATCCAAGCCTTGCGACAGTCGGATAACCCTTTTAGTAAAGGTTATCAAAAAAATGTATTCGGATTCGGTCATTCCTTCCATCCAAACAAACCCGAGATTACAGGAATGGGATTTGTCAAGTCCTATGGTACCACTACCTACTACCGAGCGGCATGATCGGTGTTAATGAATGTACATTGTCTCATTTAAACAAACCAAATGTCATACCAAAATGTAAGCATGTGATGAATAATAAATGTACTAAGTATGCACACAATGGGCATACATAGCATAAAATGTAATGTAAAATAATGTACTAAGTACGCACACAATGGGCATACATAGCATAGAATGTAATGTAAAATAATGTACTAAGTACGCACACAATGGGCATACATAGCATAAAATGTAATGTAAAATAATGTACTAAGTACGCACACAATGGGCATACATAGCATGAAATGTAATGTAAAACGATGTACTAAGTACGCACACAATGGGCATACATAGCATGAAATGTAATGAAATCATGTACTATAACGTACTAACAAACATAGCAGGTATATGATGTGAAAACAGGAAAGCATGAAAGTAACAAGTAGGCACATGTGTTCCACCCCAAAATGTTTGGAAAACAGTAAAAGAGGGGTCTATGTACTCACTTGAGATTGCTTAGTAGTCCTTGAGTAACAACCAAACAATGCTAGAGATCACGGATATCAAACGGCACCTAGTATAGGTAACTATATTAATAAACCGGACCTATAACGGAAGATCAGATAGAATGAGGCTCGTAAACCAAATAAGTAGGGGAACTCATGTAATATGGTTTAACAAGGCCTTCGTACTACAATGAAACCTAAACTAAGTGCTTACGACCCATTACGACCCGTTTAGGTAGCTTATGCTACTTTAACGCGTCGTTCGCGTAAAACGCGTTCGGAATGCCTAACTAGTCCTATGACAAGTAAAATATGCCTTAACATGTCTAATATTGTTACCAAATCAGTTTAGATACCAAAAGTTATGTTACATATGCTTAAAATGAATTTTGGCGTACAAAGGGCATTTTGGTAATTTACCTAAGGCATATAAACTACCTATCATACAACTACTTAAACGAAGCGACCATAAGGTATAACCTCGGAAGGTTATTCCCTATATACTATGGTCACCTAATGTGCTTGGTCGGATCCTAATGATCGACCAAACGGGTCGGGTTCGAAAGCATAAGCGATTGTTTAGATCGCTTACCTTACGACCCTATATAAGCACTAAACTAAAAGTGACGAGCTAAGCATGTTAAAACATGCTTAACTAAGTTTAGAAAGCAGGTTTGGTATCAAAACAAACGGTTTTGATACCTAAAAGTAGTTTGGTTACAAAATACGCAATAACACGCATTTTGGCCGAAACTACGACTCGTCACTGAGCCTAGATAACGTGGTAATCAGTAGGTATAGTCTCTAGGGACTATAACCATCGTGATCACGCTCACGTTATGAAGTTCAAACGAACTTCGCATTGACCATAAACTGGTCAATGCAGAAAGTCAAATGCAGTTTGACTTTCAAGCTAAAAACGCATAAAAGCATGAAAGAGGACTTACAAGAGGTCCAGAATGGAAGTTTGATATGAAATTCCCAGGTATGAAGTGTTGCAACTCCAACTTAGGGAAATGATCAGATCAAGGGTGAGTTTGAAGCAAATGGGGGTGGGGTATTTATAGGATTAGGACCACCGTTAGGATCGTTTCTTGAATATCGTGCCTTGATCTCACCCGTACACTTGTCGGAATGTTATGGTAGCTCATTTTGCCCCCACCACCAGTTATTGACAAGTGGCATTGGCCTTTGGGGGGTTTAAAGGCTGGAAATAGGCTGTTAAAAACGAGTTTCTGCATCTGACCCCTGCTTGCGCACCGTAAGGTCCTGAGTGTTGAGGTGCGCAAGGACCTTGCAGACCAGAAAGTTTGAAAAATGGCAGAACAGGCCCCTGAAGCTCCAAACTTGCTATTTGATGCACTTTTGACATGTTTAAGCCCCGTTAACCCCATTTCAAAGCTCTAAAATGAAGTTAAAGTACAGGGAACTTAAAATTTGCTCAAAAATATCTCGGATGTCGGTTTGTTTGGCCGTACGATTGCGTTGTTCGGTTAATTACGACGGAATGCGCATAAGCGCGAAAAATGATCCAAATGGCGTGACAAATGGATTTTTCTTATGCCCAACACTAAAATAAAATATTTTAGTGCTTACATAAATTTTTGGATGTCCGGATGTATTCAGAACGTAAGTTATGCGCGAAAGTGCAAACTTATGCACTTTTTGACACTTTTAGTCCCTGAATGACCCAAAAGTTTATTTTAGCACACCGAACCCCTCAAATCCTATTTCTAAGCTATGTAAAGAATATTTATGGTATGTTTAACTTATGGTCATGTTCCGGAATGTCTGTTACAGTTCAAATTGGCATACTTTCGTAGTTTGTCAAATTTAGTCCCTGTAAGCGAATTAACTTGATTTTGTCATACAAAAGCCTTCAAAACTTATTTCTAAGTTATGTAAGGGTTATTTAAGGTATGTTAAGCCTATTTCACTATTCCGGAGTGTTCGTTGCATTAAACGGGTTATATTTACGCATCAGTGCGCGTATAACCTTCCAGAAAGCGATTTAAAGCTTGAAATCGAACAAGAATTGATATGTGCAAAGGATACACATATTTATACAAATCCCAAGTATGAAATACAATATTTCATTGATACAGTATTTGTTTGATGGCCGTGGAGGCACAGGTGTCACAGGCACAGTCCAGAAGGTCAAAGTGTGTACTAAAAGTCCTTGAGAATAGTCGAATCACTTTGGATAGTCAATGTCTAATAGCCGTAGATAGTCGATTTCTCGATTTTTATGTGTTTCAATTCTGAGCCCGTAACTGCTGTCTCTGATAATTCGTCGATTTTATGCATTTACCTGTTTATGTGTTTTAATTTTTGGAGACTTATTTAATTTCCGCTAACGCTTTGATCAACACACACGACTCGCACTACACTCTATCTCAAAACGTTAACAAATCCCTACTACCATGAGGAACCACCATACGCTATGTTGCTGGCTATATTATTCACTATATTAATCGCGGACGTTATTCTCAAACGATCGCGGACTTGGAATGTTAGGTTTATGTATTTTGACTGCTCAAACGTGCTTCTATGTGCCCTATGTGCCTTTACGTGCCTATGTGTTTCTGTGATATACGTGCTTACCTGTATCTGTGATTTATGTGATTGTGCCTTGATGTGTTCCTGAGCTTTATGATGAATCGCTAGTCTACATTAGCCCCTAGTATAGTCGATGGGTAATCGAAATCGTGTTGAGTCCTGTGATACTGTCTGTTGCAGATAATATCTGGACCTCGTTACGCTCAACATGCTCGTCGAGAACAGAGAGACAAACGCCTTGCGGCACTCATCGCCCAATCAGTCGCGGATGTCGTTCTGCAGATTTTCAGCGAAATCAACGAGAATATGAGCAAAACTTCTGAGGAGTCCCGAACTGAAGCTCCCAAGACTGCTTTCAGCTTCAAACAGTTCAAGGCTTGTGGGCCAAAGGAATTCACTGGCGAGGATGGCCCTACAGCTTTATTTCAATGGTTCGATTCCATCGAGGTCACTCTACGACAAAGCGGTTGCCCCAATGAATCCCGCACTCTGAACGCTACCGGCGTTTTCCACTCACGCGCTTTAGACTGGTGGACGGCCGAGAGGAACAAGCGTGGAAACGATGCCGCTTATGGGTTATCATGGGATGAGTTGAAGAAGGTCATGCTAGAAGAATTATGCCCTCCCCATGAGCGTCAAAAGTTCGAAGATGAATTCTGGCACATAAAGCAGAAGGATGGTGAAAACCCTGCACTCACTGCTCGCTTCAAGCAGCTCAGTATCATCTATTCCGACCAAGTCAAGACTCCGGAGATCGCAATCAAGAAGTACATCAGAGCTTTGCCCGATTGTGTTGCTGATTTCGTGCAAGCGGCTAAGACTACGACGATCGAAGGGACTTATCTGCTGGCCGCTGAGATCAATGACAAGCGGGTCAAGGCTGGTGTCTGGGATAAAGCTCCCAAGAATCTGCATCAAGCTACCACCGTCACACCAACTGCTGAAGCCACCACCACATCGAGCAACAAGAGGAAGAACAAGAGAAAGAGCAACTCCAGCAACAAGAACTGTGCGATCACTGCTGCACCAGTTCAAGCCGTACCTGCTCATCAACAGCGTCAAGTAGCGGCGCCTATGGCAAATGCACCACTTGCTAAGCGTGAACACACTAGGCCACACCCACTTTGCCCTACTTGCACCTACCACCACCCGACAACCATCGTTTGCCGTTTCTGTACTAATTGCAATATGTATGGTCACTTCACCACCAACTGTCGTGGTCGTCAAGCCCAAGCTCCAGCCGCTGCTCATCAAGCTCTACTTCCTGCCCCATAAGGCCAACCAGCGGCTCAGGCACCCGCGGTCAACGCAAGATTCTGCTTTGCATGTGGCGATCCGAACCACTTTGCAAACATGTGCCCCAATCGGGTTGTGAAGCAAGAGCCTCAGCAGCAGCAGCCTCAGCAACAACAGCAACAGCAGCAGCAACAGCAACAAGCCGCACGCGCACGAACTTTCAACATCAACGTGCGCCAAGCCCAAGCCGACAACAACGTCGTCAATGGTACGTTCCTTGTGAATGGTATTTATGCTTCGTGTTTGTTTGATACTGGAGCCGATAATTGCTTTGTATCGTTTGAGTTCGAAAATCTCCTTAACCGTAAGCGCGCCCATCTCTCCTCAACGTTCGACGTTGAAATTGCCACTGGAAGAACCGTCTCTGTTAATTCCGTTCTCCGTGATTGTACTCTCGAGCTCAACAATCACATCTTTCCTATCGACCTTATTCCGATGCAACTCGGAAGCTTTGATATCATAGTAGGCATGGACTTTCTTCGTGAAAACCATGCTGAAGTTGTGTGCTTCGACAAGATGATCCGATTCTTGCTCGCTAATGGAGATCAGCTATGTGTTTACGGAGAAGTCGCTTCGAAGAAATTGCAACTCATGTCATGTGTCCAAGCTAGTAAGTATCTCCGCAAGGAATACAGAGCTTTCTTGGCAAACATTGTAGTAGCGGGGGAGGAAAAGAAAAGCAAGACAGATCTGAAAGACGTTCCAGTTGTTCGAGATTTTCCTAGCGTTTTTCCTGAAGATCTTCCAGGTCTACCTCCAAGTCGTGATATCGACTTTCGCATCGACCTCATTCCTGGAGCAAACCCCGTTGCCAGAGCTCCTTATCGACTTGCACCGTCAGAAATGCGTGAACTGTCGAGTCAACTCCAGGAATTGCTTGATAAAGGCTTTATTCGCCCTAGCACCTCTCCTTGGGGCGCACCAGTCCTCTTCGTTAAAAAGAAGGATGGGTCGTTCCGGATGTGTATCGAGTATAGGGAATTGAACAAGCTGACAATCAAGAAGCGCTATCCTCTGCCTCGTATTGATGATTTGTTCGAACAGCTACAAGGTGCTACGTGTTTCTCAAAGATCGATCTACGTTCAGGCTACCATCAATTGCGCATTCAAGAAGAGGACATACCCAAGACCGCTTTTCGCACTCGTTATGGCCACTATGAGTTCGTTGTTATGCCTTTTGGTTTAACCAACGCACCCGCGGTTTTCATGGATCTTATGAATCGCGTATGTAAACCTTTTCTCGATCGATTCGTCATCGTGTTCATCGACGATATCCTGATCTATTCCAAGTCGAAAACCGAACACGCGCAACATCTACGTTTGGTTCTCGAGCTACTTCAAGGGAATCGACACTACGCAAAGTTCTCCAAGTGCGAATTTTGGATAAAGGAGGTTCAATTCCTTGGTCACATTGTCAATAGTCAAGGTATACACGTCGATCCCGCGAAGATCGAAGCTGTCAAGAGTTGGATTGCACCCAAGAACCCGTCTGAAGTCTGTTCTTTTCTCGGACTAGTGGGCTATTATCGCCGATTTATCAAAGGTTTCTCTAAAATCGCCGTGCCGCTTACCGCTCTCACTCAGAAAGATAAGCCTTTTGTTTGGGGAACTGAACAAAAAAATCTGCCTTTCGAACCCTTAAGTATATGCTTTGCAATGCTCCTGTCTTCACGCTACCTGAAGGGAACGACGACTTTATAGTCTACTACGATGCCTCGAACCTTGGTCTCGGTTGTGTTCTCATGCAACGGGATAAGGTTATTGCCTACGCGTCTCGTCAACTCAAGATCCACGAGAAGAACTACACAACCCACGATCTCGAGCTAGGCGCAGTTGGTTTTGCGTTAAAGATCTAGCGACACTACCTTTATGGTACCAAGTGTACGATCTTTACAAATCATAGGAGCCTACAACATATCTTTGACCAGAAGGAACTTAATATGCGTTAACGCCGGTGGGTGGAACTTCTCAACGATTACGACTGTGAGATCCGTTATCATCCTGGCAAAGCAAATGTCATTGCCGACGCTCTCAGCAGACGGAGCTATTTGCACAGTGCTCGTAATGTTCAAGCCCAATTTGATCTCGAAACTCTCATCCGCGAAGCTCAGCATGCCTGTTTCACCGAACGCACTTTGGATAAGGAAAGGATTTACCACGATGGAGCTAAGCTAGTGAATAAAGTGAATGGAATTCTCCACTATTTGGATAGCATCTGGATTCCCAAGTGCACCGACCTACGAAAGATCCTGATGGATGAAGCTCATAAATCTCGATATTCAATTCATCCCGGTGCCGATAAAATGTACCAGGACCTTCGCTACAAGTACTGGTGGCCGGGTATGAAGAGGGATATCGCTCTCTATGTTGGAAAATGCCTGACTTACGTGAAAGTCAAGGCTGAGCATCAAAGACCCTCTGGCTTACTCGAACAACCCAAGATCCCTGTATGGAAGTGGGAGAGTATAGCTATGGACTTCATAACGAAACTTCCGCGCACGTCATCAGGTCAAGACAGCATTTGGGTTATTGTTGACCGTTTGACTAAATCTGCTCACTTCTTGCCGATACGAGAAGACTATAAGGTAGAACGATTAGCCCGAATCTACACTGACGAGGTTATTTGTCGACATGGGATACCTCGTGACATCATCTCAGATCGCGATGCTCGGTTTACCTCGCGTCTTTGGGAAACTTTTCAAGCTGCTCTCGGTACTACGCTTAATCTAAATACCGTTTTCCATCCCCAAACCGACGGTCATGTAACACCCCGTGTTTTCGGGAAGTCAAAGTCAAGGTCAAAGTCAACGACCGATTTCGCGCGACATGACTTGTAGTAGGTTTCTTTTATGTGTTTAATTTAGCTGTATTATGTGGAGTAAGTGTCAATAATTACAATAATCGACGTGTGTTATCCGCAATCTAATCGACTTACGATTGTGAATTATAGGAAGTAACAATGCGATAAAGCTAACTAATCCAATTGACATCGAATCAAATCTCAACTCGAAATACGCATTTGGAATATTGTTATATGTGTGTGTGTGCCTTATGTGTTACATGCGCATGTTTAATTTTGTATGTCGTGGAAATCAATCGAAACTCGAAATGCAACCGAACTCGAATCACAATCAAACCATGATAATTAGTGGAGAAGGGATAGTGCGAGATATGAGTGGTTAGGATTAAAAGTAATTTGACTAGGAAACCCTATCGTATCGAACCGCTCACAACCGAAATCGAAATATCAAAAATCGTCGCACCGAACACACGAAACGTGCAGCTGATCGATCAGGCTACCAGCTGATCGAACAGCCAGCCGATCGGACTGCTGTCCGATCGGACAGGCTGTCCGATCGAGCTGCCTGGCCGATCGGCCAGCACTTTCCTCATTTGGCATTCTATAAATACCCCTGTCATTGTCATCCTTTCCACTTTTGGAAACCTCTGACCGACCAAGAATAACCTGGATCTAGCCGATTTCCACATAAACAAACAAAGGTCTTTCATAGATCTAAACATATACACGGTGAAAAGGATTGAAAGATGGATTTTCCAATTTTCTTTCAACTCTTTTTCACTCAATGCCTTCAAACCGATAGAAACGGAGCCTGTGCCGGCTTACAAATCACTCCGGTGGTTGCATGGCTCGAGATCCGGATTCTATCCACGAGGTTAACCGATTTTGGGTTAAACGTTAAACTCCGTTCCAAACAGTTCACCGGCCGGATTTGGGTGATTCCTGTCCGACCAGGGGAACTAAGTAAGGACGAGGGATCTATGGTTCGACTCGTTGTCAAAATACCTCAATAGAATGACAAACAATCAGAACAACCAAGTGTTAGACGAATAGGCTGATCAGGTCAGGATGTTGACCGACCGGACTGTTGTCCGAACGGACAGCCAGCCGATCGGACAGTCAGCCGATTGACTGGCCAGCCGATCGGTTAACACATGGTCCCACACTTAATCAATTTATTTTGAAGACTAGTATTGAACGAACTGCTGTTCGATAGGACTACTGTCCGATCGGATTACTCTTCGGATCATGAGATACTATACTTCAACACTTAATCGATTTTTCAACATGTTCGATGCACTAGGAGTGCCACCCGATCGAACAGCCGCCCGATCAGGTGACACCCTGCTGAGAACTTGTCTTGCTAAAAATACCTAACCGATCGGGTTGCCGGCCGATCGAACAGCCGTCCGATCGACCGACCTGAAGGGTAAAGATACTTCAATGTATTCAAATGCTACAATGAAAACTTCAAAAGTCAAACCATCACACGCAAACACATCCTTCTCAAAGGAAGAAACAATCCACTCGAACAGCCATCCGATCGGCCTACCGACCGACCGGACAGCGGTCCGAGCGGACTGTCAACCGAACAGTCAGCCGTCCGATCGACCAGCTGTCCGACTCTCCAACACATGTTTTCCGTTTTACGCGTCGCTTATTATTATGCTATCAAACTATTCAGGCTAACCCTACTCGCTAAGCGCTCCCTTCAATCCATCAATCGCTGTGAGTATACTCGATCCCTTTTTGCTTTATGCACTTTTGGGTGTTACATACGTTACAACTATTCAAACCACATCAAACACACTACTCAATACTATTTGAACGCTAACCGCTAATGCATGTTATACGTGGCTTATGAATGCTTGTTTGTTATGTTTACACATGGAATGCTGTCTACATGCCTTAGCAACGATAGTACTATAGTTTGGACTCAGCACCCGTTCACACGGGGGTTGTTAAGGACAATTACTTGCATGTATTACAGTGGTAATCATGTATTGTGAACTGCCTCGGGCAGTCAACCCGCAGTCATGGGTATCGATGGATCTATGTCGATAACTAACGTGCTTCATTTCACTATGTGTACGTGCTGGTTATGCGTAAACGAATTTGAACTCTATATGTTATTATCAAACTTGTATGCTCACCTTTACATTTTATGTATTGACTTTATTTTAACGTATGTGACAGGTGCTTAGGATGCACATCTGGTAGGAAATTGAAGCTAGAATAAAGCTTTAGAGCCCAACAAATAGTTGTCTGTAGTAATTGAATCAAGGGTCTCTAGAAGCAGATAAACAATTGCTCTATTTAAATCTGAGTTGTCGGGACAAAATTTACTTGCCTAGATCTTATCTGTAATAATTTGTTTACTTTTTGAGACAAGGTATGGGACATGTTATTTTAAATTGAATAGTAATGATAATTGTTATGGAAACTTCTGGACAATCTGTTTCGCTCAGTGCCATGCCCTGATGTTTCCGCCATCGGTTGGGGTGTGACAGATTGGTATCAGAGCCATAACTATAGGGAATTAGGCAAGACACGACCTAGTCCGGGTCGATGTCTTAGATACCTAGTCTATAGTTAGGAACCAACAGACCGACTTATGCATGTTAGTTAGGGATTTTGCATAAGTTTACTACTATTTTCTCGTTATTCTCGCACACGCTACACTATCACTGCACTCGAATTTTCAGCTATGAATGAGCAATTAAGCCGAGATTAGGTGTGAAAACCGCAAACTCTTGACTAAAGTTGCTTAATCAACCCGCGTTTTATCTACAAACAAGGAGAATTATGCGAAATCAGGAGTGAAATCCATATTTTGATGAATAATCTCCTCTATTTTATTAAAACAGGGACAAATTCGTTAAGCTAGGGGTGAAACCCTAACCTTGACTACTTGTTCCGCTTTTATACAAAACTCTCACCAAAGTCTCGACGGACTCCAACGACCTGAAGTCACGATATGACTAACGGGATGCGTGCCAAATGCCCAAGAATCGAGGCAAAGGCGCTGCCTGAAGGCCAAATGTGCACAACAAGTCTTTGTGAATAGTCGAACCACTTTGGGTAGTCGAAGTCTACTAGCCGCAGACAATCTACATCTCGAATTTTAAGTGTTTCGATTCTGAGCCCACAACTGCTGACTCTGATGATTCGTCGATTTTATGTGGTTTATGTTTATTTGTTAACGTTTTGAGGTACTATTGGATTCGATCTAACGCCTTTTGCTTCTGCTACTCACACAACACACTACGCATCGTTAACAAATCGCTGGATTTTGGACGACTTTATGCTACGTTATACGCTTATACTACACGACTCGATATATCAAACGCGAACGCTATATTCGAACGCTCGCAAACTTTGAATGATAGGTTTCTGTATTCTGACAGCCTCTGGTAATTAAATGCTTATGTAAATCTGTGATTATGTGCCTATGTGTTTATGTGATACGTGTTACATTGCGTGTTTCTAAGCTTTAGTAAGTAGTAGACGTGTGGGGTGAGATTCGAATACAATGTGTTGAGTCCTGTGACGATGTCTGTTACAGACAATGTCATCTGGATCCCGCCATCCCTCACTTTCTCATGAAGAAAAGAGAGACAAACGCCTTGCTGCCATCATCGCTAAAAGTGTAGCAAAGGCCGTGAGTGATGTTTACGAGAATGCCAGCAAATCATCTGAGGAATCAAGGACCGAAGCTCCTAAAGCTACCACCAAGGCCTTCAATTTCAAGCAATTCAAGTCGTGTGGGCCAAAAGAATTCACTGGCGATGGAGCTCCTACTGCACTATTCCAATGGTTTGATTCCATTGAGGTACTCTACGACAGAGTGGTTGCCCCGATGACCTCCGAACTCTGAATGCTACCGGCGTTTTCCAGTCCCGTGCACTAGACTGGTGGACGGCCGAGAGGAACAAGCAAAGGAACGATGCAGCCTACGGTCTGTCGTGGGACGAACTCAAGGAGGTCATGCTGGAAGAATTATGCCCTCCTCATGAACGCCAAAAGCTAGAAGATGAATTCTGGCACATACAGCAGAAGGAAGGTGACAACGCTGCTCTCACTGCTCGCTTCAAGCAGCTCAGTATCATCTGTCCTGATCAAGTCAAGACTCCGGAGATCACAATCAAGAAGTATATCCGAGCCCTGCCTGACTGTGTTACTGATTTTGTTCAAGCGGCTAAGACTACGACGATCGAAGAGACTTATCTACTGGCCGCTGAAATCAACGACAAGCGGGTCAAGGCCGGTGTCTGGGATAAAACTTCAAAGCACCTGCATCAAGCTACCAACGCCGCACCAACTGCTGAAACCACCACCTCATCAAGCAACAAGAGGAAGAACAAGAGAAAGAACAGCTCCAGCAACAAGAACTGTGCGATCACTGTTGCACCGATTCAAGCTGTACCAGCCCAACAGCGTCAAGTAGCGGCGCCTGTGGCAATTGCACCGCCTGCAAAGCGTGCATACACTGGGCCACACCCGCTCTTCCCTACTTGTACCTACCACCACCCGACTGCCATTGCTTGCCGTTTTTGTGCTCATTGCAATATGTACGACCATTTTACTACCAATTGTCATGCTCGACAAGCTCCTGCTCATCAAGCTCTACTCACCGCTCCTCAGGGTCAACAAGCTCCTCCGGCACCCGCGGTCAACGCCAGAGCCTGCTTCGCATGTGGCGATCCTAACCATTTCGCCAACATGTGCCCAAACAGGGTTGTGAAATAAGAGCCCCAGTAGCAGCAGCCTCAGCAGCTCCAGCACCAACAACAACAGCAGCAACAACAACAACAGGCCGCACGCGCACGAACTTTCAACATCAACGTGCGTCAAGCCCAAGCTGACAACAACGTGGTCAATGGTACGTTCCTTGTGAATGGTATTTATGCTTCGTGTTTATTTGATACTGGAGCCGATAATTGCTTTGTGTCGTTCGAATTCGAAAAGCTCCTTAGTCGTAAACGCTCCCGACTCTACTCGACGTTTGATGTAGAAGTCGCTACCGGAAGAACCATCGCTGTCAATTCTGTTCTTCGTGATTGTACTCTTGAGCTCAACAATCACCTCTTCCCAATCGACCTCATTCCGATGCAACTCGGAAGTTTTGACGTCATAGTAGGCATGGACTTTCTTCGTGAAAACCATGTTGAAGTTGTGTGCTTTGATAAGATGATCCGATTCTCGCTCGCGAATGGTGATTTATTGTGTGTTTACGGTGAAACTACTGCGAAAGGTCTCAAGCTCATGTCATGTGTTCAAGCTAACAAGTATCTCCGCAAGGAATACAGGGCTTTCTTAGCTAACATTGTGGTAGCGGAGAAGGAAAAGAAAGAGAAGAAGGAAGTGAAGGACGTTCCTGTGGTTCGAGAATTTCCTAATATTTTTCCAGCGGATCTTCCCGGACTACCGCCAAGTTGTGATATCGACTTTCGTATCGACCTCATTCCTGGAGCCAACCCTATTGCCAAAGCTCCCTATCGACTAGCGCCATCCGAAATGCGCGAACTCTCAAACCTACTCCAGGAATTACTTGAGAAAGGCTCCATTCACCCGAGCACCTCTCCTTGGGGCGCGCCAGTCCTTTTCGTCAAAAAGAAGGATGGGTCGTTCAGGATGTGCATCGACTATCGGGAATTGAATAAGTTAACTATCAAGAACCGCTATCCCCTACCCCGCATCGACGATCTATTTGATCAGCTACAAGGTGCTACGTGTTTCTCAAAGATCGATCTACGCACAGGCTATCACCAACTACGCGTTCAAGAGGAGGATATACCCAAAACCGCGTTTCGCACTCAATACGGCCACTACGAATTCGTTGTTATGCCCTTTGGTTTAACCAACGCACCCGCGGTTTTCATGGACCTGATGAATCGCGTGTGTAAACCATATCTCGACCGTTTCGTCATCGTATTCATCGATGATGTCTTGATCTATTCCAAATCGAAAACCGAACACGTGCAACATCTGCGTTTGGTTCTCGAGCTACTCCAGGGGAACCAACTCTATGCCAAGTTCTCCAAGTGTGAATTCTGGTTGGAGGAGGTTCAGTTTCTGGGTCACATCGTAAATAATCAAGGTATCTACGTCGATCCTGCGAAGATTGAAGCTGTCAAGAGCTGGATTACACCTAAGAACCGGTCTGAAGTCCATTCTTTTCTCGGACTAGCGGGCTATTATCGACGATTTATCAAAGGATTCTCAAAGATCGTTGTGCCGCTTACCGCTCTCACACATAAGGACAAGCCTTTTGTTTGGAGAACCGAACAAGAGTCTGCCTTCCAAACCCTCAAGAACATGCTTTACAATGCTCCTGTTCTCACATTACCCGACGGAAACGACGATTTCATTATCTACTGTGATGCCTCCAACCTTGGTCTCGGTTGTGTCCTTATGCAGCGGGACAAGGTTATAGCTTACGCATCTCGTCAGCTCAAAATCCACGAGAAGAACTATACAACCCATGATCTCGAGCTAGCTGCAGTTGTTTTTGCGTTAAAGATTTGGCGACACTACGTGTATCGTACCAAGTGTACGATCTTCACCGATCATAGGAGCCTACAACATATCTTTAATCAGAAGGAACTTAATATGCGTCAACGCCGATGGGTAGAACTTCTCAACGACTATGACTGTGAGATTCGTTATCACCCAGGCAAAGCAAATGTTGTTGCCAACGCAGTTAGCAGACGGAGCTATCTGCTTAGCACTCGTAATGTTCAAGCCCAACACGATCTCGAAGCCCTCATCCGCGAAGCTCAGCATGCGTGTTTTAACGAACGCACTCTGAAGAAGGAAAGAATATACCACGATGGAGCTCAGCTGGTGAACAAGTCAAATGGGATATTCCACTTTCTGGACCGAATTTGGATCCCCAAACGGACCAATTTGCGACAGATTCTAATGGATGAAGCTCACAAATCCCGGTATTCTATTCATCCCGGTGCCTACAAGATGTACCAGGACCTTCGTTATAAGTACTGGTGGTCGGGCATGAAAAGGGATACTGCTCTCTATGTTCGAAAATGCCTGACCTGTGCGAGAGTCAAGGCTGAACATCAAAGACCCTCTGGCTTACTCGAACAACCATCGATCCCCATGTGGAAGTGGGAGAGTATAGCTATGAACTTTATAACAAAGCTACCGCACACGTCATCAGGTCACGACAGCATCTGGGTTGTGGTTGACCGTTTGACCAAATCTGCCCACTTTCTGCCAATACGGGAAGACTACAAGGTAGAACGATTAGCCCGAATCTACACCGAGGAGATCATCTGTAATCATGGGACGCCTCGTGACATCATCTCTGATCGTGATGCTCGGTTTACCTCGCGACTGTGGGAAACATTTCAAATGGCACTCGGTACATCGCTTAATCTAAGTACCGCTTTCCACCCTCAAACCGACGGTCAGACTGAAAGAACGATTCGAACTCTTGAAGACATGCTCCGTTCGTGTGTCATAGACTTCGGTGGTAATTGGGATAAATACCTGCCGTTGGTCGAATTCTCGTATAACAACAGCTATCATTCCAGCATTCAAATGGCACCATTCGAGGTTTTATACGGAAGAAGATGTCGATCGCCTATTGTGTGGCACGAGATCGGGCATTCGCAATTAACCGGTCCTGAGCTATTACAAGAAACGACCGACAAGATTTTCCAAATTCGAGACAACCTGGTAAAAGCTCGGAATCGACAGAAAAGTTATGCCGATAGACGACGCAAGCCCCTTGAATTTGACGTTGGTGACTACGTACTCCTAAAGGTAGCACCTTGGAAGGGTGTGGTCCGATTCGGCAAGAAAGGAAAGCTCGCGCCTCGATATGTTGGACCTTTTAAGATTCTGGAAAGGATCGGAAAAGTCGCCTACAGACTCGAACTACCGGAGGAACTTAGTAACGTCCACCCGACTTTCCACGTGTCAAACCTCCGAAAGTGCCTAGCCAACCACGACTTACATGTTCCACTCGATGACCTTCAGGTGAACGAAACGTTACACTTCGTGGAGAAGCCTATCGAAATCATGGATCGCCAAACCAAGCAGCTCAGACGCTCACACATTCCTATTGTGAAAGTCTGATGGGAAGGCAAACGAGGCGCCGAGTTCACTTGGGAACTCGAAAGCGACATGAAAGTGAAGTACCCGCAGTTGTTTCGTACGGCTTCAGTCTAATTTCGGGACAAAATTCCCTAAACAAGGGGAGGCTGTAACACCCCGTGTTTTCGGGAAGTCAAAGTCAAAGTTCAAAGTCAACGACCGATTTCGCGCGACATGACTTGTAGTAGGTTTCTTTTATGTGTTTAATTTAGCTGTATTATGTGGAGTAAGTGTCAATAATTACTATAATCGACGTGTGTTATCCGCAATCTAATCGACTTACGACTGTGAATTATAGGAAGTAACAATGCGATAAAGCTAACTAATCCAATCGACATCGAATCAAATCTCAACTCGAAATACGCATTTGGAATATTGTTATACGTGTGTGTGTGCCTTATGTGTTACCTGCGCATGTTTAATTTTGTATGTCGTGGAAATCAATCGAAACTCGAAATGCAACCGAACTCGAATCACAATCGAACCATGATAATTAGTGGAGAAGGGATAGTGCGAGATATGAGTGGTTGGGATTAAAAGTAATTTGACTAGGAAACCCTATCGTATCGAACCGCTCGCAACCGAAATAGAAATATCAAAAATCATCGCACCGAACACATGAAACGTGCAGCTGATCGATCAGGCTACCAGCCGATCGAACAGCCAGCCGATCGGACTGCTGTCCGATCAGACAGGCTGTCCGATCGAGCTGCCTGGCCAATCGGCCAGCACTTTCCTCATTTGGCATCCTATAAATACCCCTGTCATTGTCATCCTTTCCACTTTTGGAAACCTCTGACCGACCAGCACGCTTAGCTCATCCTTTTCTCAGATTCCTCTCAATTCCGGTAAGATTTCGTCCTAAATCTTGTACTTTCTTGATCTACACGCACTCCTACACCTTTCTATCTTTCAAATCTTAACTTTTAATCGTGAAACCATCAAAAATTCAAGTGTTCTAGGATGATGTCATCATGGGTTCTTGAAGAACTTCATGTTTTGGCCTCAATCCACCAAGAATAACCTGGATCTAGCCGATTTCCACATAAACAAACAAAGGTCTTTCATAGATCTAAACATATACACGGTGAAAAGGATTGAAAGATGGATTTTCCAATTTTCTTTCAACTCTTTTTCACTCAATGCCTTCAAACCGATAGAAACGGAGCCTGTGCCGGCTTACAAATCACTCCGGTGGTTGCATGGCTCGAGATCCGGATTCTATCCACGAGGTTAACCGATTTTGGGTTAAACGTTAAACTCCGTTCCAAACAGTTCACCGGCCGGATTTGGGTGATTCCTGTCCGACCAGGGGAACTAAGTAAGGACGAGGGATCTATGGTTCGACTCGTTGTCAAAATACCTCAATAGAACGACAAACAATCAGAACAACCAAGTGTTAGACGAATAGGCTGATCAGGTCAGGATGCTGACCGACCGGACTGCTGTCCGAACGGACAGCCAGCCGATCGGACAGTCAACCGATCGACTGGCCAGCCGATCGGTTAACACATGGTCCCATACTTAATCAATTTATTTTGAAGACTAGTATTGAACGAACTGCTGTTCGATGGGACTACTGTCCGATCAGATTACTCTTCGAATCATGAGATACTATACCTCAACACTTAATCGATTTTTCAACATGTTCGATGCACTAGGAGTGCCACCCGATCGAACAGCCGTCCGATCAGGTGACACCCTGCTGAGAACTTGTCTTGCTAAAAATACCTAACCGATCGGGTTGCCGGCCGATCGAACAGCCGGCCGATCGACCGACCTGAAGGGTAAAGATACTTCAATGTATTCAAATGCTACAACGAAAACCTCAAAAGTCAAACCATCACACGCAAACACATCCTTCTCAAAGGAAGAAACAATCCACTCGAACAGCCATCCGATCGGCCTACCGACCGACCGGACAGCGGTCCGAGCGAACTGTCAACCGAACGGTCAGCTGTCCGATCGAACTACCATCCGATCGACCAGCTGTCCGACTCTCCAACACTTGTTTTCCGTTTTACGAGTCGCTTATTATTATGCTATCAAACTATTCAGGCTAACCCTACTCGCTAAGCGCTCCCTTCAATCCATCAACCGCTGTGAGTATACTCGATCCCTTTTTGCTTTATGCACTTTTGGGTGTTACATACGTTACAACTATTCAAATCACATCAAACACACTACTCAATACTATTTGAACGCTATCCGCTAATGCATGTTATAGGTGGCTTATGAATGCTTGTTTGTTATGTTTACACATGGAATGTTGTCTACCTGCCTTAGCAACGATAGTACTATAGTTTGGACTCAGCACCCGTTCACACGGGGGTTGTTAAGGACAATTACTTGCATGGATTACAGTGGTAATCATGTATTGCGAACTGCCTCGGGCAGTCAACCCGCAGTCATTGGTATCGATGGATCTATGTCGATAACTAACGTGCTTTATTTCACTATGTGTACGTGCTGGTTATGCGTAAACGAATTCGAACTCTATATGTTATTATCAAACTTGTATGCTCACCTTTACATTTTATGTATTGACTTTATTTTAACGTATGTGACAGGTGCTTAGGATGCACATCTGGTAGGAAATTGAAGCTAGAATAAAGCTTTAGAGCCCAACAAATAGTTGTCTGTAGTAATTGAATCAAGGGTCTCTAGAAGCAGATAAACAATTGCTCTATTTAAATCTGAGTTGTTGGGACAGAATTTACCTGCCTAGATCTTATCTGTAATAATTTGTTTACTGTTTGAGACATGGTATGGGACATGTTATTTTAAATTGAATAGTAATGATAATTGTTATGGAAACTTCTGGACAATCTGTTTCGCTCAGTGCCATGCCCCGATGTTTCCGCCATCGGTTGGGGTGTGACAGGTCAGACTGAAAGAACGATTCGTACCCTTGAAGACATGCTTCGCTCGTGTGTCATAGACTTCGATGGTAATTGGGACGCATACTTACCTTTGGTCGAATTCTCGTACAATAACAGCTATCATTCCAACATTCAAATGGCACCATTTGAGGCTTTATATGGAAGAAGATGTCGATCGCCTATTGTATGGCACGAGATCGGGCATTCGTAATTAACCGGTCCCGAGCTATTGCAAGAAACGACAGACAAAATTTTCCAAATTCGAGACAATCTGGTGAAAGCTCGGAATCGTCAGAAAAGTTACGCCGATAAACGACGCAAGCCCCTTGAATTTGACATTGGTGACCACGTACTCCTAAAGGTATCACCATGGAAGGGTGTGGTCAGATTCGGAAAGAATGGAAAGCTCGCGCCTCGATATGTAGGACCCTTTAAGATTCTGGAAAGGAACGGCAAAGTGGCTTATAGACTCGAACTACCGGAGGAACTTAGCAACGTTCACCCGACTTTCCATGTTTTGAACCTTAGAAAGTGCCTGGCTGATGATGATTTACACGTACCCCTTGAGGATCTGCAAGTGAATGAAACGTTACACTTCGTAGAAAAGCCTGTCGAAATCATGGACCGACAAACCAAGCAACTCAGGCGCTCCCGCATTCCCATTGTGAAGGTTCGCTGGGAAGGTAAGCGAGGCGCAGAGTTCACTTGGGAACTCGAAAGCGACATGAAGGCGAAGTACCCGCAGTTGTTTGTTACGGCTTTAGCCTAATTTCGGGACAAAATTCCCTCAACAAGGGGAGGCTGTAACACCCCGTGTTCCGAAAGTCAAAGTCAAGGTTAAAGTCAACGGCCGATCGCACGACTTGACTTGTAGTGATTTTCCTTTATGTGTTTACTTTAGTTGTATTATGTGGAGTAATTGTCAATAATCACAGTAATCGATGTGTGTTTATCGCTATTGAATCAACTTACGACTGTGAACTATAGGAAGTAACAATGCGATAAAGTTAACTAAACGATAATCCATCTAATACTAATCAAATCGACATCGAATGGTAATACGAATCGCAACTCGAATTATACATTCTGGATACTGTTTATGTGTGTGTGCCCTCTATGTGTTGCCTGTGCATGTTTATTTATGTTTATGTGGTGATCAATCAAAACGCAATCGCAACTCAATCGAATCGAAGTCTACTCGAATACGCGAAACGCAGGTTAAATATAAAGATTGTAAGTTAGATATAGTAGTTGGGATTAAAAGTAATTTGATAAGCAACTCTATCGTATCACTCGCTCAAATCGCATCGCAACGCATTACACGCGAATCGAAACGTCAAAACCCGTCGTGCCGAGCACTCGAACCAAGTGCCAGCCGACCGAACTGCCACCCGGCCGGACAGCCATCCGACCGAGGTGCCACTCGACCGGGCTGCCACCCGGGCGAGTTGCCATCTGACCGACCAGCCTTTTTCCTCTTTGGGAAAGTCTATAAATACCACCTGTCACCTTCACACTTTCCACTTTTGGAAACTGACGTCCGACCAGCGCTCTCACCTTGCTTTTTCTCTGATTTCTAGCAATTCCGGTAAGATCTCGTCCTAAATCTTGTACTTTCTTGATCAACACGCACTCCTACACCTTTCTACCTTTGAATCTTAACTTTTAACCGTGAAATCATCAAGATTCAGGGTGTTCTAGGATGACGTCATCATGTGTTCTTAGGAACTTCATGTTTTGGCTTCAATCCACCAAGAACAACTTGAATCTGAATGATTTCCACATAAATAAACAAGGATCTTGCATAGATCTAAACATATTCACGGTGAAAGGGATTGAAAGATGATTTTTCTATCTTTCTTTCAACTCTTAAACACCCAATGCACTCAAACCCGATGGAAATCGGAGCTAATACTGATCGTATACTCATTCTTAGTGATGTATCAGTGCTAGATCCAAGTTCCACCTGAAAGTTAGTGATTTCGGGTTTGAACATGAACAACCGTCTTGAACCGTGCACTGTCGAACTAGGGTGATTCCTGTTCGGACAGGACATTGGGGATGAGATGGGGTTCCTATTGTTTAAACCAGCTATCACAACGACTCGTTCAATTTACAACACTTTAAACGAAATCAAGTAACTGCACGGTCAAATCATTGGAACGAGTTGCTGTCCGACCTGGTTGCCACTCGAGCGACCCACTATATGATCAAGTTGTATCTTGATTCAAAACTTAAACAATTTTCAACATGTTCAATAACAGGGTTGCCACCCGATCGGATGGACATCCGACCGAGTGACCGTCCTGCTGTGAACTTGTTCTCAACGAGAAACCTCGCCATTCGAGTCGCCGTCCGATCGAACGACCGTTCGACCGACCGACCGACCAACCGTTCGACCGACCGACCTGAAGGGTAGAGATACTTCTCTGTTTTCTAAATACTACAACGAAAACTTCAAAAGTTAAGCCATCATACACAAACACAACTATGCCAACAATGTCAACCGACCGAGTGGCCGTCCGAGCGGTCAACCACCCGGACGGACAGACATCCGAGCGAATGGCTGACCGGCCGGATTGCCATCCGACCGGGTCACCATTCTACACTTGGAAACTTTCTCATTTTACGCGCCGCTTATCTTTTATGCTACCGTTAACTGTTCAGGCTAATCTTACTCTACGCGCTCCCTTCAATCCATCAACGCTGTGAGTATACTCGAACCCTTTTTGCTTTACGCACTTTTGGGTGTTACATACGTTCCGAATATTCAAATCATATCAATCACACTACTCAATACTATTTAAACGCTAACCGTTGTTGCATGTATTACGTGGCTAAATGAATGATTGTTTGTTATGTTTACACATGGAATGCTGTCTACCTGCCTTAGCAACGATAGTACTATAGTTTGGACTCAGCACCCGTTCGCGGGGGTTGTTAAGGACTATTATTTGCATGGATCACAGTGGTGATTATGTATTACGAACTGTCCCGGACAGTCAACCCGCAGTCATTGGTATCGATAGGTCTATGTCGATAACTAACGTGCTTCATTTCACTATGAGTACGTGCTGGTTATGCGTAAACGAATTTCGAACTTATTATATCTATTAAACTTGTATGATCACCTTTACACTATGTGTATTGACTTTTACTTTAACGTATGTGACAGGTGCTTAAGCTGTTTGCAAGCTTAGGCCGCTATGAAATCGAGGCTAGGAAAGACCTAGAGCACCTTGTTTGCTATGTGATGAAATCGAAAGCTAGGGAAAAAGGGGCTCTAGAAACAAATAAACAATTTATCTATTTTGTAAATCTGAGTTGTCGGAACAGAACTACTTGACTAGATTTTGTCTGTAATAATTATGTTGCTTATTATGTCATGGTATGGGACGTGATGCTTAAATAATTGGTAATTATAATTGTTATGGAAACTTCTGGATAATCTGTTTCGCTCAGTGCCACGTCCCGATGTTTCTGCCATCGGTTGGGGTGTGACACTGCTGGTGCGGAGGTTGGTAAGGTATCGGGTATTGATACCCATGCGGTAGGTACACCGACTGGTACGAAGTCCCAAAAGGTCCTTCGGGGTGAAGGGCGTTGTAGTTGGCCGCCTCAATGTATGGGTCAACGGCAGGGGCATAATAGTAGTTATAGCCAGGATAGGCTGGCTGTTCAAAAGGGTTATACGCCGCTGTACCGGCGTAAGAAGGAATTGGGTTATTATAACCCATGTGTGGTGCTGGCTCAACTGGGGCAGAGTTGACCTCGGAAACTGGGTTTGAAGGCCCACCTAGCTGCTGGTCTTCATTCAGTGGTGGGTAGTGACTGCCACTGGAGTGTAGAAGGGTGCTGAAGTGAAAACCCCCTCCTCGCACGGACATCCGTGCACCTGTCCTTCTCCGCCTCGGTGGTTCTGGAGGCGGTTGTTGTACTGGCGGTGGTGGTGGCGGTGGCGTGACCGCCACGAAACGCAAATCCTCAGAGGGATCCTGCTGCTGTTGAGGGTTGAAAGAGGGAGTGAACTCCCAGGGGTACGAGGCAAACCTTGCCTCATAGCTGTCTGGACCCCGGTATGGTGACCCGTGAAAAGACGACCCATCCGAAATTTCAATAGGATGCGTCGGCGTCCCTGTTGGTGGTTGGGCTGGTTCTGGATCCTCGTCCATGTTCATGGAGAAGTGGTCCTCCGGTCCTAATGGGTTATAACCCGCTGGTTCTTCACGTTGGTTTTCCGGGTTGAATCGGCTCTGGAAGTAAGGGGTACGGTCGTTGAAGGAGTGGTGTGAGTTGGAGCGTTGAAGGGGTATGAAAGAGTGATGGGAGTTATGGGGCTCATTCTCTGATTGTGGCCCGAAAGAGTTGGGATATGAGGGCGACGAGCTGAGCGAGACAGAACGCCTCGCAGGTTCCAAGTATGTCCTCCAATCTTCTTGAGGACTAGAGCTCATGGTTACTAAGGGCGTTCGCCGGTGGGAAGGCCCGGCTTCATGATCGTTTGGAGCGGTGAATGGTGCCTTGCCTCGTCCTCCTCTGCCTCGCATTCTAGGTGGCATTTTCGTGTTCCTGTCAAAACAAACAAAGGAAAACCATAAAAGACAAAAATAATTATGATTAGGATTAGTCCTAAGTTGTATTGCCTAGACTCGGAAGTCAAGGAATGTGCAACTGTGTCATTTCGATTAAACACAAAAGACTAGTGTTTAATTCACTCAATGTTGGCTCTGATACCAACCTGTCACATCCCGATATTTCCACGTATTACCAGTGGGCCCGGTGGGGAGTATCGTGACGTAATTGATATCGTCATAGTCAAATAATCACAGTTTAATGCACATAGAAAGTCTAAAAGTAATAATATTACAAACCGAATGAAAGTATCATATGTATTACAAACGGAACATGAAAGGATCCACAGGCGGATCAATACATAGGAAATATTGTTCAACATATTTTTAAGTGACAAAGCTTGCTAGACTCTTTATTTATTCACTCAGGAGTAGCCAGCCTATTTCGCATAGTACCTACACTTAACCTTTTGGAAAATACGTTAGTTTACACTGGTAAATACAATTAACCGACTCTTTTGAAAAGTTGTTTAAGAAAATTGATTTAAATGCACAAGGCACAAATAATCTTTTATAACTTGGGATAATTATTTAAAAATAAACTTGTAAAAGAATTATATGTTTGTTATACGTTCAGTAGCCCGGGCTGAATACCGGGTTAAAGATTAATAGACACACCACATGATATAATCCCGCGGCGAGTTATTCTCGAACAGGCGGTTATATCTTTTTATATACGCACCGACAGGTGTATGCCTACACCCCGTGCTTAAGTCGTGGCCATTTCAATGAATGAGCCGAGGATATCCAAGACATGGTCATTAACCCCCCAAAGGCTTAGAACAAACAAAACAGATTAAACGGGTTATCTCAATGATTTAACCTTCATATGATTAAAAATTCAATACCCGACCAAGCGGTATTCTATATACCGTACCCCAAGCCCGTATAAGGGAAAATAAGTCAAAAGTATTTACCTGAGCAAAATATACAACTTTATCCCAGCCGTATAACAATTAGCAAGTGAAAATATCTTTTACTGGTCTCCTAAATCTGGAACGAAGGTTTTAATAACCTATTAGATTCCTAACGGGTCTTACTTAAGTTTGAACTTAGACCGGTTAGTTTTAACGAAAGGTTTACGGTTCAAAACGCATGATTAAGCGAAGACCGGATTAGAATGTGATTTATACCTGACAAGTATGAAGACTTGTATAATATGGGTAAACCAACCACATTCTGGATTTTTAAGTGAAAATGATGAGGTTTGATCCGTTTCGGTCAATTTATGCAAACTAGTTACATAAACCGCACCGAACGCGAAAAATACATAACGGGTAACCAAATGAGTCAAGAATAGGTTTCACAAGTTAATATGCCTTAAATATGTTGTGATATCAGTAGGATACCTTCCATTATGCCCAAAACGGATTTAAAATCAAATTAGGCCCCGTAGGGGTATTTTGGTCTTTTTAAAGGTTATAAAAGAGATTAAATATTAATCTGAGGTTCTGGTCTAGAATAATCAGTAAAAATATTTATTTTTGCAAGTCATATCAGTAGGGTATTGCATCTATGTGAAATTTATCATTTGTGACCAAACTATGCACCGTAGGGGCATTTTGGTCATTTCACATAAGCTTTAAAGGTCAAATTTGGAAATCTAGTTCAAAACTTTTACTTACTGTTTAAGTATAAAAATTTACTTAAAACATCAGTAGGTAATAAGTCTTATATGTCAAAAATAGTTTTAACCCATACTATGCGTTTAAAATGCGTAAAAAGCCGATATTTGACGGTTTTCGGGTTATTTAAAGGAATCTGAGTTTTTGATCAGTTTATAAAGTTCAAAATATTTTATTTATCATATAAAATCAGTAACAAAAGATTTGGTATCAAAATGTTATGTAAAACTCATTTTATTAGCAACAAGGGTAGAACCGTCAATTACCAAATCAAAGCAAGAACCCTATGTTATGATCAGTTTAAAAATTAAAAGAAATCTTCAAAAATCCTAAAATATTATATTACATCAGTGGGTAATAAGTTTGGTGTCGAAATTTGGGTTTAAATAGGCTTTATGCTAAAAATGCCGATTAATTAATAAAAAGCTTTCAAATTACGATATTAAGCATAACTCCTAATTTAGACCTCAAACTGATGTCAAATTTTTAGGACATGTTTATAAATCAGTAATAAAGGTTTTGACCTTTCACATTTTCAAAAAATCTCATTTTTATATCAAAAGGGCATAATGGTCAACTTTTAAGCAATTAACGGAAGCATGCAATGAACTAGGATTACAAAGGAACCGCATTGTATAAACTCATAGGGTTATACTAACATGTAATATGGTCCTAAAGGAACCCTAAGGCATATCTAAAACAAGCTAAATCGGGTCAGAACTGAAAGTCAAAGCAAAAGTCCACTTTTGCGACTTTCGGTTCCGAACCGAGCCTAAACTCAGAATTGTCGGGTTGAACATGCTTAGACATGTTATTATATTAATTACCAAGTTATTTTAATGTTAAATCATGTTCCATAACCTCTGCATTGTTAATTATGAGTTTATTTACAAAAATAGATTTCTGTTGACTTTTTAATATTAAGTTTGACCCGACATTTGACCAAGTTAGGGTGATAATCAGTAGGTGCCCTCTTAGGGGTTTATTACCTACATAATTACCAACTTATAGCCGCTTTCAATTTGAATAATGGCTGGACCATTAGTGATTAATCACTAAGTCAAAGCTTAATTACGATAAGTTTGACTTTTGGTCATTACGCTAATTAAATTCGAATTAGGAAGGCTAAGTGTAACACCTCGTAAAATCATACCCAATAAAATAAAGACACGTTTCATGTAATGCAAACATGTTATGGAAACGGATCCAGATAAAGATGTACGGTAGGATTTAAAAGCGTCGATATGTTAATTTATACCTCTGAACGACCTATTAATAAATCCCTAACCATGATATACTTAATCAACATCTAGATTATGCAAATAAATCTGGTTATCCTAAATAACAAATTGATTATAACTCAAGACTTGGATCCAATGTGAGTTCTCGAAAATGTTGGCACTTGAGGCATTCAACACAAAGCACCAAAATATGTAAGAGCATGCAAAGCATGCAAGGTCTGAGCACTTGGCCCCTCTACTGAAAAGAAAGCATGAAAATTCGGATTTTAAGTGGCATGGACAAGGCCCAAAAAGTTACAAAATTTTTGTCTCTGGTCATCGGTTACGGACCGTAAGAGCTCAGGCTTACGGTCCGTCAAGGGTTGCTTACAGACCGCAAGCTTGAGCTCTTACGGTCCGTAAGGCTGTCGCTGGGCATCAGAATTGGACAGGTGCCTGTTCAGCAGGTTGCACCGCCTTATATGGGTGGTTTTCGAAAACAGGGACCTTGAAAATGGTATTTGGCAACATAGGGACACCTGGGATCATCCCATAATATTAGTAGAGTGGCTTGGCATGATCTTGTGCATTTGGGTTCACTATATAAGAGGAACAAGTTGCAACATTCTCACTTGCTCACTTGGAAAAATTATTCAAGACTTCTCTGGAGCTCCTCTGATCAGCAACAAGTCTTCTTAAGATCCCTAATCATACTTAGGACCTTTGTAAGTGTCCTTAACCCTTCCTAATTCAGTTTAGCTTAGTTAATTAGCTAAAAGTCAAACCGTCGTAATTAAGGTTTGACTTCGAAATTAATTAAAATTTGTTCAGTCAAATCTCCAATTAAAAGTACTTATAAGTAGGTAATTATGTGGGTAATAGACCCTTAAAAGGGTACTCTCTGATTCCCACTCTAACTAGGTCAATTGTCGGGTCAAACTTGATATTAAAAAGTCAACAGAAAGTTAAAAATCAAATTAATGCATAATTAGCAATGTAGAAGACATGCAACCTGTTTTATCATTAATATAACTTGGTAATCAATGTAAGAACATGTCTAAACATGTTCAACCCGACAATTTTCAGTAGAGACCCGGTTCGGAACCGAAAGTCGCATAATTTGACTTTTGCTTTGACTTTCAGTTCTGACCCGTTTGAGCATAGTTTAGAAATGCCTTAGAGATTTATTTGGACCAGGATATATGTTGGTATGACCCTCTGTGTTTATACATCTTGGTTCAATAGTTATCCGGTTCATATGCATATTCCCGTTAATTGCTTATATGTTGACTATTATGCCCTTTTAACCTTAAAACGTGATTTTTGAAAATATAAAAGAATGGAGACCTTAGTTTCTGATTTACAAAGTTGTCCCTAAGATTTGACATCAGTTTGAGCTCTAGATTAGGAGTTATGCTCATTAGCGTAATTAGAAAGCTTTTATTAAATAAACGGCATAATTAGCGTATAGCCTATCTAAACCCACTTCTTGATATCAAACTTTTTACCCACTGATGTAATATAATATTTTGGGATTTTTGAAGATTTTTAATTAATTTTAGGCTGAGCATAACATAGGGTTGTAGCTTTAATTCGGTTATTGCCGGTTTTGCCCTTTTGGGCTATAAAATGAGTTTTACAAATCCTTTTAACCCCAAACCTTTTGCTACTGATTTTATATGATAAATAAAATATTTTGAGCCTTCTGGAATAATAAAAATATCAGCTTTCCTTTAAAAACCCGGAAATGGCTCCAAATCGTCTTTTTAAGCATTTTTAACGCATAGTATGCATCAAAACCATTTTACACATATAAGGTTGATACCTAGTTACCTACTGATATTTTAAGTATATTTTTATACATTAACAGTAAGCTAAAGTTCTAAACTCAGATTTCCAGATTTGACCTTTAAAGGCTATATGAAATTACCAAAATGCCCCTACGGTGCATAGTTTGGTTATAATGGATAAATTTCATATATATTTAGTACCCTACTGTTATGATTTATAAAAATGAGTATTTTTACTAATTATATCAGACCTGTAACTCAGATTATTATTTAAACTCTTTTATAATCTTTTAAATGACCAAAATGCCCTTACGGGGCATAGCTTGAGTCTAAATTCGTTTCGGGCATAATAGGACATATCTTACTGATGTCACAACATATTTAAGGCATGTTAACTTAGGAAACCTGTATATGGCTCTTATGGTTACCCGTTACGCATCCTTCGCGTTCGGTTCGGTTTTTGTAACTAGTTTGCATAAATTGACCGAAACGGGTCAAACCTTATCATTTTAATCTCAAAATCCAGAATATGTTTAGTTTATCCATATTATACAAGTCTTTAAACTTGTCGGGTCTAAATCACATTCTATTCCGGTCTTCGCTTACTCATGCGTTTGAACCGAATCTTTCTTTAAAACTAACCGGTCTGAGTTTAAGTTTAATTAAAGACCCGTTAGAAATCTAATAGGTTATTAAAACCTTTGTTCCAGAATAGGAGACCCGGTAAAAGCTACACGCGATTGCCATTTGTGATTTATACTTGCAAAGGTAAATACTTTTAACTTATTTTCCCTATACGGGCTTGGGGTACGGTATATAAAATAACGCTTGGTCGGACATTGCATCTTTAATTGTATGGAGGTTAAATCATTGAAATGTCCTGTTTGGAAATGTTTTGATTGCTTAAAGCCTTTGGGGGGGTTAATGACCATGTCCCGGATATCCTTGGCATCATTTTACGAAATGGCCACGACCTAAGCACGGGGTGTAGGCGTACACCCGTCAGTGCCTAAATAAATAATGTGGTGTGTCTATTGATCTTTAACCCGGCACGAACCGGGCTACTAAACGCATAAGAAACATGTAATTCTTTTACAAGTATTATATTCAAATAATTATCCCAAGTTATAAAAAGTTTTGAGCCACGTGCATTCAAATCAATTTTATTAAACTTTTCAAAATGAGTCAGTTAATTGTATTTACCAGTGTAAACTGACGTATTTTCCCAAAAAGGTTAAGTGCAGGTACTACTCGAACTAGGCTGGCTTTCTCCTAGCGTCCACAATAAGTCTCGCAAGCTTGGATGTCATAAAACTGTTGAACAATGTTTCCTTTTTATTTTGATCCACCTGTGGATCTGTTTCAACTATTTGTGATACTTAATATTACAATTTATTAAAGTTGAAATAAATCTATCTTTTGCTTCCGCTGTGCATTTAAATTTGTGTTGTTTGACTATGATGATATCAACTACGTCACGATACTCCCCACCGGGCCCACCGGTAATACGTGGAAATATTGGGGTGTGACAGGTTGGTATCAGAGCCAACACTGAGTGAATTAAACACTAGCCTTTTTTGTTTAATCTCAGTTACACAATTGCACATTCCTCAAATTTTCGAGTCTAGACAAAGAACATAGGACAAATCCTGATTTTGTTTTATTTTATCTTTTATATTATTCTTTGTTGTTATCTTTGTTTATGTTGACAGGTCTATATATGCCGCCAAGATTCCTTAGGAGAAAAGGAAAGTCACATGTAATAGGCCACGACCAGGAGGCCGGGCCTTCTCAAAGACGAACCTCACCTATCCCTATTAGCACCAGTCCACAGGGAGACTGGAGGGCACATCTGCAGCCAGCGAGGCGGTCTGTCTCGTTAGCTTCGTCACCTTCTTACTTACACTCCTTTGGACCTCAATCCGAAAATGAGCCAGAAAACCCACAGCCTTCATTTATCCCTCTCCAGAGGTCCAACTCTCGTCACTCCTTTGATAACCCGTCCCATATCTTTCGAAGCCGGTTCAACCCGGCAAACTACCTCGAGGAACCAGTGGGTGTTAACCCATTGGGACCGGAAGATCACTTTTCTGGAGATCACGCCATGGATATGGATGATGATACTGACCCTACCGAACCACCGACCGGTACCCCCACACATCCCATAGAAATTTCTGATGGGTCATTTTTTCATGGATCACCTTACCGTGGTCCAGATAGCTACCAAGCAAGGTTCAACCAGATTGATTGGTATTTCACACCCTCACACCATTCATCGCCTTACCAGCAGCAGCAGCAGCAGCAGCAGCAACAGGATCCTTCCGGAGATTCACGATTCGTGGCAGTTACCCCGCCACCACCTCAGCAGCAGCCTCCTGAGCCACCAAGGCGAAGGAGATCGAACGCACGGATGCCCGTGCGAGGAGGAGTGCATATCAGCACCCCTCAACCATCGAGTGGTAGCCACTATCCGTCGCTCCAAGAAAACCAGCAGATGGGGGGACCTTCCAACCCCAACCCGGAAGTGAACTCTGCACCTTTCATGCCACCACCATTGGGCTTTGACAACCCAATTCCCACGTACGTTGGCCCAGCAACGTATAATCCCTTTGAGTAGCCAGCTCATACTAGCTTCAATTATGCTGAGGTCGATCCGTATCTGGCAGCCTGGAACTATAATGCTCTCAACCCTGAGGGGCCTTACGGAGCTCCCTGGGGAGTTGGATACCCAGCTTATGGATACCAACAACAACCGCCTCTTCGACCCCCATATCAGCCGCAGCCGCAGGTACCACGGTTTTCCCCGCCAGAACGGGAGGAAATTCTCCAAAGACTGGACCAAGTTGAGCAGGAGGTTCACAGAGATCGCAGGGAACGACAGGGTTTCTTCAAGGGATTGGCAAGTTTAATAAAAGGAAAAAGCAAAAAGGACTATTGAATCCTTTAATTGTTGGTTGTATTTCCTTGTTTTCAGTTGAGCCCCTGCGTGGGCCTGTTTTTCTGTTTTAACCCCTGCGTGGGTATGTTTTGGTTGTTAAGCCCCTGCGTGGGCACGTTTTTTTTTCGTTGACCCCTGCGTGGGTGTATGGTGTTGTTTAAGCCCCTGCGCGGGCATGTTACTTTAATTAGAAGTCCCGTTCAGGGCAGACTCGTATTTTAAAATTCATGTGGTGAAATGGTTAAATTTAAATTCTTATTTTTAGTTATATGCATGAACAAAAATATAAAATAAATAAATAACAATATTTTTACAAGATCTATCATTATATTAAAATGATAAATCTAAAGGGACAAGACCTAGCCCTTGTATCATTTTAAGACAGGGCCAAGACGGTAGTTCCCCCATTAGATTCAGATCCTTATCAACATCTCAATTTAAATTGTTCTGCGTTGAATATTAAAAAGAATCTTAAAAGGTAAAACCTAGCTTGTATGTCATTATAAGACCTGGCCAATATGGTAAAACCTGTTTTAAAAGATTCAAATCTATGTTAACATCTGCAAACATGTTAACATTCTTGGCTAATGTGATCCGCAAAATCACACATGTCACTCTTATGTTGAATTATTTCAGTTCTTTTTATTATTTAAACATCCGATTGTGATGTAATGCCTACGGGCTATAATTATTGTCATATAAGACAAAAGACAGTCGTAGCTTATAAACTCCCTGTCAAGAAAGGTAATGAACCTTGATTCAAACCTTAATACCTCGATTATGTAAAATCTAGGCTTATAAACTAAATTTGTCTACGTGACCAGGCCTTTGTGCCATTGCTAACTTATAATTTAGGATTATGATAAAGATCCTGAATAATTATATACTTATCAAATTAACTAAAATGGCTATTAAAAACCATAGTTAATAAATTGTCAAAAACAATAAAACTGTATAAGCTTCTATATAAACCTTGCCATATTTGGTTTTATGTAGCAATTAAAGCTACATGGCTAGGTCAGAAGAGGTAAATAGTCACCCGGTGGAAAACCATGAAAATACTAAGATACATGTGACCGGTGCGGAGCTGCAAGCATTAGTAGATAATGTTGTTACAAAAGCTATAGAACGGCAGTATAATGAATCTAGCGGGACTCGAAGTAGGACTCTATCCACACCACATTCCAAACCTAAGACTCATTCGGAGGCTCATAGCAAGCCACCCTCTAAGAAATATGAGCCAAAGAAAGATGATGATCGACATTCATCTAATCAAAACAGTGTTCCATCAAAGAAGATCGAGCTTAAGCAGGAACCGCGTGGGAAGTCCTGTACATATAAATACTTCGTCTCATGCAAACCCAGAGACTTTACTGGGGAGAAAGGAGCGGTTGACTGCATGACATGGTTGGATGAAATGGATACCGTGGTTGATATCAGCGGGTGCGCTGATAAGGATGTGGTAAAGTTTGTGTCTCAGTCGTTCAAAGGTGAGGCACTAGCCTGGTGGAGATCTTTGATCCAAGCTACAGGGAAAATCCCATTGTACAATATGTCATGGGATCAGTTTATGACGTTGATTAAAGAAAACTAATGCCCTCAGCATGAGGTAGAAAAGATTGAATCTGATTTCTTATCCTTGGTTATGAAGAACCTGGATTGCCAAGCCTACCATACCAGCTTCAATACAATGTCAAGGTTGGTTCCTTACCTTGTGACACCTGAACCTAAGAGGATAGCTCGTTTCATCGGGGTTTAGCCCCAGAAATCAAGGCCAGTGTGAAGGCCTCTAGACCAGCTACCTTTCGGTCTGCAGCTGATATATCATTGTCCCTTACTCTGGACACGGTCAGGCAGAGATCGCTGAGGAAAGCCGATACCGACAAGAGGAAGCGTGAGGATGACAACTCACGACACTCAGACAAGAGGCATAAAGGAAACAGTGACCACAAGAAGAGTTCTGGATCCAAGAAAGATGGTCATCAGTCGGGTGATAAACCCAAGTGTAAGGTTTGTAAGAAGCACCATTTTGGGAGATGCAGATTAGAGTCTAAATCCCAGTCACAGCCAAGAGCTTGTGGGATTTGCAAGTCTTCTGAGCACAAGACCTTAGACTGTAAGAAAATCAAGGATACTACGTGCTATAGCTGCAATGAAAAAGGGCATATCAGGTCCAACTGCCCAAAACTTACAAAGAAGACTGAGGATGGGAAAAAGACCAATGCTAGGGTCTTCAGGATGGATGCGAAGGTAGCTGTTCAGGACGACAATGTGATCACAGGTACCTTCCTCATAAATGATGTTTATGCGAGAGTGCTATTTGATTCAGGAGCTGATAAATCATTTGTAGATAATAAGTTTTGCAAATTGCTGAATTTACCTGTTAAAACCCTAAGTGTGAAATATGAGGTGGAATTAGCAGATGGCACCTTAGAAACCGCCTCAACCGTACTAGATGGATGTTTCATATCCATTAGGAACCACTCCTTTCCACTATCCTTGCTTCCTTTGAAGTTAGCCGGTTTCGACATCGTTTTAGGCATGGACTGGTTATCTCGTAACCAAGCCCAGATAGTGTGCAACAAAAAGCAAGTGGTGATCAAGACTCCGTCTGGTAAGTCACTTACCATTCAGGGAGATACCCAGTATGGATTGCCGGAGCAAGTGTCTATGCTCAAGGCATCTAGATGCTTGAAGAAGGGTTGTGTCATTTACATGGCACAAGTGACTATTGATGAGCCAAAGCCTGAGATTAAGGATATCCCTGTCATTTCTGAATATCCCGAAGTTTTCCCTGAAGAACTACCTGGTTTACCACCAGATAGGCAAGTAGAATTCAGAATTGACATCATCCCTGGAGCAGCACCAGTAGCAAGGGCGCCTTATAGGTTGGCACCAACAGAGATGAAGGAATTGAGAACACAACTAGATGAATTGCTAGCCAAAGGTTTCATTAGACCTAGTTCGTCTCCATGGGGAGCGCCAATCCTGTTTGTCAAGAAGAAGGATGGATCGATGCGCCTATGCATCGATTATCGTGAGCTTAACAAAGTCACTATCAAGAATAGGTATCCATTGCCCAGGATCGACGATCTGTTCGATCAATTACAAGGGGCAAGTTACTTCTCTAAGATCGATTTGAGGTCAGGCTATCATCAATTGAAGGTTAGAGATGAAGATGTACACAAGACTGCATTTAGGACTCGTTATGGTCATTACGAGTTCCTAGTGATGCCTTTTGGGCTCACTAATGCGCCTGCCGCGTTCATGGATCTCATGAAACGCGTCTGCAAGCCTCACTTGGATAAATTTGTCATCTTCTTCATTGACGACATCCTCATCTACTCGAAGAACCAAGCTGACCACGAGAAACATCTCCGTTGCATCCTTAAGCTACTTCAACAAGAAAAGCTCTATGCCAAATTTTCGAAGTGTGAATTTTGGCTTCGAGAAGTCCAATTCCTTGGACACATGGTTAGTGAACGTGGTATCCAAGTGGATCCCGCTAAGGTGGAAGCAGTTATGAACTGGCAAGAGCCGAAAACGCCCACTGAGATTCGCAGCTTTCTAGGGCTAGCAGGATACTACAGGCGATTTATTGAAAACTTCTCAAGAATTGCAGCACCCCTGACTTTACTCACCCCCAAGAATAGCAAGTTTGACTGGGGGCCTAAGCAGCAAGAATCTTTCGATATTTTGAAGCAGAAGTTGAGCAACGCTCCTGTATTGACGTTGCCTGATGGAATTGATGAGTTTGTAGTATATTGTGATGCATCACACACCGGTATGGGCTGTGTACTTATGCAGAAGGGCAAAGTTATTGCCTATGCTTCACGTCAGTTAAAGGTGCACGAGAAGAACTACACCACCCATGACTTGGAGCTGGGTGCCGTTGTATTTGCATTAAAACTGTGGAGACATTACTTGTATGGAACCAAGTGTGTGATCTATTCTGATCACAAGAGCCTTCAACATCTGTTCAATCAGAAGGACTTGAACATGAGGCAACGACGTAGGATGGAAACTTTGAATGATTATGACTGTGAGATAAGATACCATCCAGGCAAGGCAAATGTGGTTGCCGATGCCTTAAGCAGGAAAGAAAGAGTGAAGCCTATAAGAATCAATGCCAAGAGCATTGAGATAAAGAATAGTTTGAACGAAAGGTTGTTAGCTGCACAGAAGGAAGCTGTGTTGGAAGCTAACTATTCTGACGAAAAGCTAGGAGTAACTGAAGAGCAGTTATCTTATGGCAAGAACGGAATTTTGAGACTAAATGGATGGATTTGGGTTCCAGTTTATGGAGGACTTCGGGATGTTATCCTCCAGGAAGCCCACAGCTCCAAATATTCCGTTCATCCTGGAGCTGATAATATGTACCAGGATCTGAAGGCAAACTATTAGTGGATAGGCTTGAAAAAGTCTATAGCTGCCTATGTAGCTAAATGTTTGACGTGTGCACAAGTCAAAGCTGAACGTCAGAAGCCGTCAGGTTTGCTACAACAGCCTGAACTTCCCACATGGAAGTGGGAGATGGTGACAATGGATTTCATCACCAAGTTGCCAAAGACAAAGAAAGGAAATGATACTATATGGGTGATAGCAGATAGACTGACTAAGTCAGCACATTTCCTACCCATTAAGGAGACTTATAGTTCCGACATGTTAGCCCAACTGTACGTAGATAAGATTGTATCTCTGCAAGGCGTACCAGTGTCAATTATCTCTGACAGAGATACCAGATACACATCACATTTTTGGAAAAGTTTCCAACAGTCTTTGGGCACGCGCTTAAATTTTAGTACGGCTTACCATCCCCAGACGGATGGGCAGAGTGAGCGTACCATCCAAACTTTGGAGGACATGCTTCATGCGTGTGTGATTGATTTAGGTGGTAGTTGGGATAACCACCTGCCATTGATCGAGTTCTCCTATAACAATAGCTACCATACAAGCATTCAGGCTGCGCCTTTTGAGGCATTATATGGTAGGAAATGCAGAACGCCCATTTGTTGGGCAGAAGTAGGAGAAACCTAGTAATCAGGACCTGACATAGTCTTTGAAACGACGGACAAGATTGTCCAGATTCGTGACCGCCTGAAAGCTGCCAGGGATAGGCAGAAAAGTTATGCTAATAAAAGGCGAAAACCTCTAAAGTTTGAGGTTGGTGATAAAGTTTTGCTTAAAGTATCACCCTGGAAAGGGGTGATGCGATTTGGTAAGAAAGGTAAGTTAAGCCCAAGGTATATAGGACCATTCGAGATTATCGAATGTGTTGGGTCAGTGGCTTATAAGTTAAACTTACCTGAAGAGCTCTGTGGTATTCACAATGTATTCCACATCTGCAATCTGAAGAAATGTCTGGCTGATGAATCGCTAGTCATACCACATACGGATGTGCACATAGATGAGAGCTTGAAATTTGTGGAAAAACCTTTGTCGATTGAGGATCGACAGGTTAAGAAGCTTCGGAGGAAGCATGTGCCTATTGTAAAGGTTAAATGAGACGCCCGTAGAGGTCCCGAATATACGTGGGAGTTAGAATCCACCATGAAAGAAAAGTACCCTCAATTGTTTCAATAAATCTCGAGGTCGAGATTTCTTTTAAGGGGGTGAGGATGTAACACCTCGTAAAATCATACCCAATAAAATAAAGACACGTGTCATGTAATGCAGACGTGTTATGGAAACGGATCCAGATAAAGATGTACGGTAGGATTTAAAAGCGAAAATATGTTAATTTATACCTCTGAACAACCTATTAATAAATCCCTAACCATGATATACTTAATCAACATCTAGATTATGCAAATAAATCTGGTTATCCTAAATAACAAATTGATTATAACTCAAGACTTGGATCCAATATGAGTTCTCGAAAATGTTGGCACTTGAGGCATTCAACACAAAGCACCAAAATATGTAAGAGCATGCAAAGCATGCAAGGTCTGAGCACTTGGCCCCTCTACTGAAAAGAAAGCATGAAAATTCGGATTTTAAGTGGCATGGACAAGGCCTAAAAAGTTACAAAATTTTTGTCTCTGGTCATCGGTTACGGACCGTAAGAGCTCAGGCTTACGGTCCGTAAAGGGTTGCTTACGAACCGCAAGCTTGAGCTCTTACGGTCCGTAAGGCTGTCGCTGGGCATCAGAATTGGACAGGTGCCTGTTCAGCAGGTTGCACCGCCTTATATGGGTGGTTTTCGAAAACAGGGACCTTGCAAATGGTATTTGGAAACATAGGGACACCTGGGATCATCCCATAACATTAGTAGAGTGGCTTGGCATGATCTTGTGCATTTGGGTTCACTATATAAGAGGAACAAGTTGTAACATTCTCACTTGCTCACTTGGAAAAATTATTCAAGACTTCTCTGGAGCTCCTCTGATCAGCAACAAGTCTTCTTAAGATCCCTAATCATACTTAGGACCTTTGTAAGTGTCCTTAACCCTTCCTAATTCAGTTTAGCTTAGTTAATTAGCTAAAAGTCAAACCGTCGTAATTAAGGTTTGACTTCGAAATTAATTAAAATTTGTTCAGTCAAATCTCAAATTAAAAGTACCTATAAGTAGGTAATTATGTGGGTAATAGACCCTTAAAAGGGTACTCTCTAATTCCCACTCTAACTAGGTTAATTGTCGGGTCAAACTTGATATTAAAAAGTCAACAGAAAGTTAAAAATCAAATTAATGCATAATTAGCAATGTAGAAGACATGAAACCTGTTTTATCATTAATATAACTTGGTAATCAATGTAAGAACATGTCTAAACATGTTCAACCCGACAATTTTTAGTAAAGACCCGGTTCGGAACCGAAAGTCGCATAATTTGACTTTTGCTTTGACTTTCAGTTCTGACCCGTTTAAGCATAGTTTAGAAATGCCTTAGAGCTTTATTTGGACCAGGATATATGTTGGTATGACCCTCTGTGTTTATACATCTTGGTTCAATAGTTATCCGGTTCATATGCATATTCCCGTTAATTGCTTATATGTTGACTATTATGCCATTTTAACCTTAAAACGTGATTTTTGAAAATATAAAAGAATGGAGACCTTAGTTTCTGATTTATAAAGTTGTCCCTAAGATTTGACATCAGTTTGAGGTCTAGATTAGGAGTTATGCTCATTAGCGTAATTAGAAAGCTTTTATTAAATAAACGGCATAATTAGCGTATAGCCTATCTAAACCCACTTCTTGATAACAAACTTTTTACCCACTGACGTAATATAATATTTTGGGATTTTTGAAGATTTTTAATTAATTTTAGGCTGAGCATAACATAGGGTTGTAGCTTTAATTCGGTTATTGCCAGTTTTGCCCTTTTGGGCTATAAAATGAGATTTACAAATCCTTTTAACCCCAAACCTTTTGCTACTGATTTTATATGATAAATAAAATATTTTGAGCCTTCTGGAATAATAAAAATATCAGCTTTCCTTTAAAACCCCGGAAATGGCTCCAAATCGCCTTTTTAAGCATTTTTAACGCATAGTATGCATCAAAACCATTTTACACATATAAGGTTGATACCTAGTTACCTACTGATATTTTAAGTATATTTTTATACATTAACAGTAAGGTAAAGTTCTAAACTCAGATTTCCATATTTGACCTTTAAAGGCTATATGAAATTACCAAAATGCCCCTACGGTGCATAGTTTGGTTATAATGGATAAATTTCATATATATTTAGTACCCTACTGTTATGATTTATAAAAATGAGTATTTTTACTAATTATATCAGACCTGTAACTCAGATTATTATTTAAACTCTTTTATAATCTTTTAAATGACCAAAATGCCCTTACGGGGCATAGCTTGAGTCTAAATTCGTTTCGGGCATAATAGGACATATCTTACTGATGTCACAAAATATTTAAGGAATGTTAACTTAGGAAACCTGTATATGGCTCTTATGGTTACCCGTTACGCATCCTTCGCGTTCGGTTCGGTTCGGTTTATGTAACTAGTTTGCATAAATTGACCGAAACGGGTCAAACCTTATCATTTTAATCTCAAAATCCAGAATATGTTTAGTTTACCCATATTATACAAGTCTTTAAACTTGTCGGGTCTAAATCACATTCTATTCCGGTCTTCGCTTACTCATGCGTTTGAACCGAATCTTTCTTTAAAACTAACCAGTCTGAGTTTAAGTTTAATTAAAGACCCGTTAGAAATCTAATAGGTTATTAAAACCTTTGTTCCAGAATAGGAGACCCGGTAAAAGCTACACGCGATTGCCATTTGTGATTTATACTTGCAAAGGTAAATACTTTTAACTTATTTTCCCTATACGGGCTTGGGGTACGGTATATAAAATAACGCTTGGTCGGACATTGCATCTTTTATTGTATGAAGGTTAAATCATTGAAATGTCCTGTTTGGAAATGTTTTGTTTGCTTAAAGCCTTTGGGGGGTTAATGACCATGTCCCGGATATCCTTGGCATCATTTTACGAAATGGCCACGACCTAAGCACGGGGTGTGGGCGTACACCCGTCAGTGCCTAAATAAATAATGTGGTGTGTCTATTGATCTTTAACCCGGCACGAACCGGGCTACTAAACGCATAAGAAACATGTAATTCTTTTACAAGTATTATATTCAAATAATTATCCCAAGTTATAAAAAGTTTTGTGCCACGTGCATTCAAATCAATTTTATTAAACTTTTCAAAATGAGTCAGTTAATTGTATTTACCAGTGTAAACTGACGTATTTTCCCGAAAAGGTTAAGTGCAGGTACTACTCGAACTAGGCTGGCTTTCTCCTAGCGTCCATAATAAGTCTCGCAAGCTTGGATGTCATAAAACTGTTGAACAATGTTTCCTTTTTATTTTGATCCACCTGTGGATCTGTTTCAACTATTTGTGATACTTAATATTACAATTTATTAAAGTTGAAATAAATCTATCTTTTGCTTCCGCTGTGCATTTAAATTTGTGTTGTTTGACTATGATGATATCAACTACGTCACGATACTCCCCACCGGGCCCACCGGTAATACGTGGAAATATCGGGGTGTGACACTGTAACACCCCGAAAACGGGTTTGGTAATCAAACCACGTTTATACTAAAAGACGGGTAATTTACTGTCACACCCCGACTTTCCACGTGTCACCGGTGGGCCCGGTGGGGGAGTATCGTGACGTGGTTGGCAACATAATAGTCAAACAACACAATATATATGAATGCACAGCGGAAGCAAACGGTAAATATTATTACATTCCGAATATAATGTAATATCCAGTATTACAACGGAAAGTAAAGGATCCACAGGCGGATCTTTAAACATATCATTTGTTCAACCGACTTTAGACGCCTAGAACTTGCAAGATTCCTTATTAGCGCCCTGAGCTTCCAGCCAATTTCGTTTAGTACCTGTCACTTAGCCTTTTTGGAAAATACGTCAGTTTTCACTGGTAAATACACTCAACTGACTCATTTGAAAAGAGTTTAAGAAAATTGATTTAGATGCACCAGGCACAAAACCTTTTGACACTTTGATTAAAATGCACAGAGGCAAAATTAATCTTTTATAACTTGGGAAAATTATTTGTATATAATCTTGTATACAGTTTTACTTATTTGTCGTCCGTTAGGGCCGGTTTGTAGGGCCGGACTAGATTAACTGACACGCCACAGGTATAATGCCCACGGGCTATCATCCTCTAAGTGGATTACCAGTTCCGGTATAATGCCCACAAGGATGATACCTCGGAGTGGATTACCAGTTTTTACATAATGCAACTGTCAGGTGTATGCCTACACCCCGTGCTTAGGTCGTGGCCATTACTTCGAATGATGCCAAGGATATCCGGGACATGGTCATTAACCCCCAAAGGCCATACACCAAATAATAAAATAATACATATTAAACAGGTTATGTAAGTACATCAATCACAATCCGATTTAAATGACTACATACACCCGACCAAGCGGTACTTTTATAGTACCGTATCCCAAGCCCGTATAGGGAAATAAGTTAAGAGTATTTACCTGAGCTAGCTCCTGTCTTAAATATCAGAAATTAATAACTCAGTCGTATTCACTTAAGTAAGCGTAGGTACCATTTACCGGAAAGCTCTAGTCTGGAATGAGGGTATAAATAATTAATTAGAATGCTAACGGGTCTTTAATTAAGCCTAAGCTTAGACCGGTTAGTCTTACAGGAAGATACGGTTCGTACGCACGATTACGCGAAGACCGAAATAGAATGTGATTTAGACCCGACAAGTTCGGAGACTTGCTTAATTTGGGTATTTAATACACACTTTGAATTTTGAGACAAAACCGATAAGGTTTGACCCGTTTCGGCTAACTTATATAAACTAGTTATATAAACCGATCCGAACGCGAATAACGCGTAACGGGTATTCATAGAGTCATTTACAGGTTTCCTTAGTTAATATGCCTTAAATATGTTGTGGTATCAGTAGGATACCTTCCATTATGCCCAAAACGAGTTTAATCTCAATTTAAGCCCCGTAGGGGTATTTTGGTCATTTACCTAAGGCATATATACTACCTGTCATACAACTACTCGAACGATGTGACCATAAGGTCACTTAATGTGTTTGGTCGGATCCTAATGATCGACCAAACGGGTCGGGTTCGAAAGTATAAGCGATTGTTTAGATCGCTTACCTTTACGACCCTATATAAGCACTAAACTAAAAGTGACGAGCTAAGCATGTTGAAACATGCTTAACTAAGTTAGAAAACAAGTTTGGTATCAAAACAAACGGTTTTGATACCCATAAGTAGTTTGGTTACAAAATACGCAAGAATACGTATTCTGGCCGAAACTACGGCTCGTCACTGAGCCTAGATAACGTGGTAATCAGTAGGTATAGTCACTAGGGACTATAACCTTCGTGATCACGCTCACGTTATGAAGTTCAAAGGAACTTCGCATCGACCATAAACTGGTCAATGCAGAAAGTCAAACAAAGTTTGACTTTCGGACTCGAAAAGCGATAAAAGAACGAAAGAATGCTTACGAAGGGTCCCCGAAAGCTAATCTCGATCAAAATAGCTCAGGTATGAAACAATGGTTCCAACTTAGAGCCTTTTTGATCAGATTTGTGGGTTTTGGAGTAATGGGGGATGGGGTATTTATAGTTTTCGGTCCACCGTTAGGATCGTTTCTTGGAGAAGAGGGCACGATCAAGGCCGTACACTTGTCGGGAAGTTGTGGTGCCTAAATTGCCACTAACCATAAGGTATCAACACTTGGCAAGGGATTAGGAAGTGGTTAACAGCTGAAAACAGGCTGTTACATACTCTGCATCTGGTCTGTCATAGGCTAGCGCACCGTTACATGTTAAGTGTAGCGGTGCGCTACACACAAGTTTGGCAGATTTGCAGTTTTGGTCCCTGTTGTGTAATTGGGCCATTTTCGACACGTTTAAGGCCCGTTAACCCCATTTCAAAGCTCTAAAATGAAGTTAAAGTATAGGGAACTTAAAATGTGCTCAAAAATATCTCGGATGTCGGTTCGTTTGGCCGTACGATCGCGATGTTCGGTTAATCACGACGGAATGCGCACAAGTGCGAAAAACGATCCAAATGACGCGACGAATGGATTTTTCTTATGGCGAACACTAAAATAAAATATTTTAGTGCTTACATAAATTTTTGGATGTCTAGATGTATTCAGAACGTAGGTTATGCGCGAAAATGCAAACTTATGCACTTTTTGACGCTTTTAGTCCCTGATCCTTCTACACTTGATCTTAACATGCTTTCTTGCACTTCGAGCCCTCTAACTTGACTTTTATGGGCCTTAAGACATAACCATACTTTGTTAAGTCCTTGGGTAACTTTATGGTTACCCGAAAAGTCATAAATTTCAACGTTGACGCTTTTAACCCCTCTCACACGAATTTGATCATAACTTTCTCATACGATAACGAAACTTTATGAAATTTTAATCGTGCATTCTAGTGAGCATAATTTACATTTACAAAGCTTCGGGTTTGTCAAAAGGTCACTCAGAGGTATATCTTTAACATGTTGACACATTTAACCCCTGTAGTTTGTAATCTCTCACTTTTAGCTTCGTATGATCCATGATTCATTCGTTTGAAGGTATGAACATTGTGTAGGGTTAATGTTCATTATATTTTATTCACAGTTGACATTTAGAATCCGTATTAACACATACTTTCCATGTTTGTCAACTTTAGTCCTTTTATAACATTCTTTCACACGTTCAAACTTTATGACACGTGTCAACACATTATAGGACGTGAATTTTCGAGGTGTTACATCCTCACCCCCTTAAAATAAATCTCGACCCGAGATTTACTGAAATAAAGGAAGTATTCTCTGCCTAATAATGGCAACTTACAGATGATTAGGAATTTGTATGATCTTATTTGTTGTTTCCTGGGCAACGTTCAGATCCTTATAATTGGACTCACCAATCTATTGTCCTAACAATAAACGTTTAACATGCCATTTATACAAGGTCTCCAAGGAGCCACCTTGATACTTATTTGGCAGTCATTATAGAAAAGCTTATCTTAAGGTGAGATGATTATTCCAACCATTGCTCAAAATTAATCTTACGGAATAGCTAATCTTTACAGTTAGTCGAACAATTCGACGATTTTGGCAGCTGATGGCGATTCTTAATCGTCGCCTAATTAGGGTTGCGGTGAACAATGCCTTAGCAAAATGAACCGTCTTTCAAAATTTCCTATACCGAATTCTCAGGATATTGAGTTAGGCTATGAATCTCCTATCTTAAAGTTTACTTAATCAGGTTTTCAGTTATTCCATAATCAACATGGAGTTCTTACAACACTCTAACCCAAAGTGGGATGTAAATCTTAACTCCACCTGCCTCTAGGGAGGTAAACAGGGTAAACTTAGGAGAAGATAATCTAAGTACAAGGAGGTTGCAGAGATTTCCATATCTCAAGCTCCAGTTCACTCATCGCTGCTTGTGTCGAATAAGTGACACATTTATGTTACTAGTCCACGAATTCCTAAATCGGGAATATTTACTTGGATAATTCTATTCCGGATATCTCCCTTGAATACTACTAGTCGACATTAGTACAATATGACCATTGGGATATCTCAGGGGTTCCATGTATTAAACCTCCATGCTGATCAGACATGGAAATAATCTATGGGACACACTAGGATACACCAATCCTCATATGACACTTTTATCCAACATAGTTTGGCATTCGCAGGCGATAGAAAAGCAATGAGAAAATAATAAAATAGAATTATATATATTGTCGTACTCTTTCTAGGGAAGAGTACTCCAGATTCTTATGGAAGAATTATCTTCGAGGATGGGAGTCATAGACTATAACTGTCATCGTCTTGAAAGGCGATTTTCTTGACAGAAAGGTAAACCAGTTAACATCACCAATGGATGTCTATATATAATTATCGCATCTAATGATATTAGTCATGATCACATCGATCATATTGACTATTAGGTTTGGGTATAATCCCACCATTTTGAATAGGGGATCCTAAGGATCATAATGTTTGTGTCTCTTATGGACAATTTATTATAGCCCGTAGGCAATTCCCTTCGAAGGGATATCTATGGTATGATTATCTTTTCAGATGATATTTAGTCGAGTTCGTATGGACCCTACCTACTATTATGCTTGGACGTATTCCAACATCTTTAGACAGGGTCAAAGACCACCACTGTCGTTGTCTTATCGGACAACAAATTTAGCCCGTAGGCACTCCATTACTCACGGATGTTTATAACATGATCATCTTATAAGATGATATAAGCCATGATTCCTAGATCACTAGGCTAGATTTGAGAATTGGAAGAATCTAATATAAGGATGACTGTTGTGATTTTCTCGAATCACATTTGTCAGGGGTGCTAACACATTCCTAGGTGTTAACAAGGATTTGAATCCCTTGAGTAGGTTTCACCATCTTGGCCGCGTAGGCTAGGTTTCACCTTTAAGATTCCCTTCAATTGCATACTGACAGAGAAGGAAGGATATTTATTTTATCCAGGATTTTTATCATAAATCCTAATTCATAAGTTAATAATAGCACCAATGGCCTTGTCGCGTAGACAAGTTAAATTTATAAGCCATGATTTTAGAGAATCTAGGCATTAAGGTTTGAATCAAAGTTCATTACCTTTTCTTGACAGGGAGTTGTAGGCTACCACTGTCTTTAGTCTCAGAGGACATTAACTATAGCCCGTAGGCACTTCCCTTCTAAGGGATGTTTATTACTGAATTGCCCTCTTAGGGTAATTCATTAACCATGGTAAAACAGAGACCATATTTGGTTAATTTATTAATCATATTTATTTAGGATTTCTATTATAATTTATCCTAATTATAAAACATTAACAGTTTTATTAGTGGTACCAATGGCCTGGTCACATGGACATTTATATATTATAAGTTTATGATTTCAGAGAATCAAAGCAACAATAACTGTTTTATTTAATAGCACAAAAGGCCTAGTCACAAGGACAATTTTAAATTATAAGCCATGATTTCAGAGAATCAAGGCCTTTAAGTATATTAGCACAACTGGCTTAGTCACAAGGACATATATAATTTATAAGCTATGATTTCAGAGAATCAAAGCAACAATAACTGTTTTATTTAATAGCACAAAAGGCCTAGTCACAAGGACAATTTTAAATTATAAGCCATGATTTCAGAGAATCAAGGCCTTTAAGTATATTAGCACAACTGGCTTAGTCACAAGGACATATATAATTTATAAGCTATGATTTCAGAGAATCAAAGCATGAAGGTATTCTGGCACAATAGGCCTAGTCACGTAGACAATTATAAATTATATGCTAGGATTTCAGAGAATCAAAGCATTTGAGGTTTGAACCTAGTTCATTACCTTTATCTGACAGGGAGTCATAGCTACCACTGTATTTTGGCTCATGTAGAAATGAGCAAGGCCCGTAGGCACTATATTACCACGTATGGTTAAAATATGATCATCTTAATTGATGACATAAACCCAGGATTTAGGGATCATTAAACTGGGTTAAGAATCTTTTGAAGAATCCTTAATTACGTGTGTGATTCCCAACGAATCACATCTGTCAGGAGTGTTAACATATTTATAGATGTTAACAGGGATTCGAATCTTTTAAACAGGTCTTACCATCTTGGCCCGGTCTTATAATTGACCCTAGGCTAGGTTTCACACTTAAGATTCTTAATTAATGATTTGAATCTTTTTAACAGGTCTTACCATCTTGGCCCGGTCTTATAATTGACCCGAGGCTAGGTTTCACACTTAAGATTCTTAATTTATAATTTACGCAGAACAATTTTAAATTGAGGTGTAAATATGGATCTGAATCTAAATTGCGGAACTGCCATCTTGGCCGGTCTTAATATGACCCGAAGCTAGGTCTTGCCCTTTTAGATTTTGCCATTTTTATTATAATGGTAGATCTTGCAAAAAGGAAATATTATTTTCCATTTATTTAATATTTCTTATTTAGAATGAAAGTTTAAACTTAATCATTCCAGTATATAAAAATAAAATTATAAAGTTGCCCTAAGCGGGACTTGAAAGGAATAATGTTGTCCTCGTAGGGACCGAAAGATAATTATGTCCTTATAAGGACTAATAAGGAAACGATCTTCAATAAAAGGAGTTTCTTCTTCATTTTATTTCTGAATGCTTTCTCCTTGGATGCTCGTTTCATTCTAGCCGCGGTACGAAGCTCAGCATCTCAGGGCTCCGGGTGTGGAGAACTCCAATTACGGCTTCTTTGCTTGGCGACGTATCCAATAAAAATTTGGAAGTAAAATTTCAAGATTAGGATTGAAAATATTCCTAAGTTAAGTCTAGACTCAGAAGTTTAGAATTGTGCAATTGCGTAACTGAGATTAAACACAAAAGGCTAGTGTTTAGTTCACTCAGTGTTGGCTCTGATACCAACCTGTCACACCCCGACTTTCCACGTGTCACCGGTGGGCCCGGTGGGGGAGTATCGTGACGTGGTTGGCAACATAATAGTCAAACAACACAATATATATGAATGCACAGCGGAAGCAAACGGTAAATATTATTACATTCCGAATATAATGTAATATCCAGTATTACAACAGAAAGTAAAGGATCCACAGGCGGATCTTTAAACATATCATTTGTTCAACCGACTTTAGACGCCTAGAACTTGCAAGATTCCTTATTAGCGCCCTGAGCTTCCAGCCAATTTCGTTTAGTATCTGTCACTTAGCCTTTTTGGAAAATACGTCAGTTTTCACTGGTAAATACACTCAACTGACTCATTTGAAAAGAGTTTAAGAAAATTGATTTAGATGCACCAGGCACAAAACCTTTTGACACTTTGATTAAAATGCACAGAGGAAAAATTAATCTTTTATAACTTGGGAAAATTATTTGTATATAATCTTGTATACAGTTTTACTTATTTGTCGTCCGTTAGGGCCGGTTTGTAGGGCCGGACTAGATTAACTGACACGCCACAGGTATAATGCCCACGGGCTATCATCCTCTAAGTGGATTACCAGTTCCGGTATAATGCCCACAAGGATGATACCTCGGAGTGGATTACCAGTTTTTACATAATGCAACTGTCAGGTGTATGCCTACACCCCGTGCTTAGGTCGTGGCCATTACTTCGAATGATGCCAAGGATATCCGGGACATGGTCATTAACCCCCAAAGGCCATACACCAAATAATAAAATAATACATATTAAACAGGTTATGTAAGTACATCAATCACAATCCGATTTAAATGACTACATACACCCGACCAAGCGGTACTTTTATAGTACCGTATCCCAAGCCCGTATAGGGAAATAAGTTAAGAGTATTTACCTGAGCTAGCTCCTGTCTTAAATATCAGAAATTAATAACTCAGTCGTATTCACTTAAGTAAGCGTAGGTACCATTTACCGGAAAGCTCTAGTCTGGAATGAGGGTATAAATAATTAATTAGAATGCTAACGGGTCTTTAATTAAGCCTAAGCTTAGACCGGTTAGTCTTACAGGAAGATACGGTTCGTACGCACGATTACGCGAAGACCGAAATAGAATGTGATTTAGACCCGACAAGTTCGGAGACTTGCTTAATTTGGGTATTTAATACACACTTTGAATTTTGAGACAAAACCGATAAGGTTTGACCCGTTTCGGCTAACTTATATAAACTAGTTATATAAACCGATCCGAACGCGAATAACGCGTAACGGGTATTCATAGAGTCATTTACAGGTTTCCTTAGTTAATATGCCTTAAATATGTTGTGGTATCAGTAGGATACCTTCCATTATGCCCAAAACGAGTTTAATCTCAATTTAAGCCCCGTAGGGGTATTTTGGTCATTTACCTAAGGCATATATACTACCTGTCATACAACTACTCGAACGATGTGACCATAAGGTCACTTAATGTGTTTGGTCGGATCCTAATGATCGACCAAACGGGTCGGGTTCGAAAGTATAAGCGATTGTTTAGATCGCTTACCTTTACGACCCTATATAAGCACTAAACTAAAAGTGACGAGCTAAGCATGTTGAAACATGCTTAACTAAGTTAGAAAACAAGTTTGGTATCAAAACAAACGGTTTTGATACCCATAAGTAGTTTGGTTACAAAATACGCAAGAATACGTATTCTGGCCGAAACTACGGCTCGTCACTGAGCCTAGATAACGTGGTAATCAGTAGGTATAGTCACTAGGGACTATAACCTTCGTGATCACGCTCACGTTATGAAGTTCAAAGGAACTTCGCATCGACCATAAACTGGTCAATGCAGAAAGTCAAACAAAGTTTGACTTTCGGACTCGAAAAGCGATAAAAGAACGAAAGAATGCTTACGAAGGGTCCCCGAAAGCTAATCTCGATCAAAATAGCTCAGGTATGAAACAATGGTTCCAACTTAGAGCCTTTTTGATCAGATTTGTGGGTTTTGGAGTAATGGGGGATGGGGTATTTATAGTTTTCGGTCCACCGTTAGGATCGTTTCTTGGAGAAGAGGGCACGATCAAGGCCGTACACTTGTCGGGAAGTTGTGGTGCCTAAATTGCCACTAACCATAAGGTATCAACACTTGGCAAGGGATTAGGAAGTGGTTAATAGCTGAAAACAGGCTGTTACATACTCTGCATCTGGTCTGTCATAGGCTAGCGCACCGTTACATGTTAAGTGTAGCGGTGCGCTACACACAAGTTTGGCAGATTTGCAGTTTTGGTCCCTGTTGTGTAATTGGGCCATTTTCGACACGTTTAAGGCCCGTTAACCCCATTTCAAAGCTCTAAAATGAAGTTAAAGTATAGGGAACTTAAAATGTGCTCAAAAATATCTCGGATGTCGGTTCGTTTGGCCGTACGATCGCGATGTTCGGTTAATCACGACGGAATGCGCACAAGTGCGAAAAACGATCCAAATGACGCGACGAATGGATTTTTCTTATGGCGAACACTAAAATAAAATATTTTAGTGCTTACATAAATTTTTGGATGTCTAGATGTATTCAGAACGTAGGTTATGCGCGAAAATGCAAACTTATGCACTTTTTGACGCTTTTAGTCCCTGATCCTTCTACACTTGATCTTAACATGCTTTCTTGCACTTCGAGCCCTCTAACTTGACTTTTATGGGCCTTAAGACATAACCATACTTTGTTAAGTCCTTGGGTAACTTTATGGTTACCCGAAAAGTCATAAATTTCAACGTTGACGCTTTTAACCCCTCTCACACGAATTTGATCATAACTTTCTCATACGATAACGAAACTTTATGAAATTTTAATCGTGCATTCTAGTGAGCATAATTTACATTTACAAAGCTTCGGGTTTGTCAAAAGGTCACTCAGAGGTATATCTTTAACATGTTGACACATTTAACCCCTGTAGTTTGTAATCTCTCACTTTTAGCTTCGTATGATCCATGATTCATTCGTTTGAAGGTATGAACATTGTGTAGGGTTAATGTTCATTATATTTTATTCACAGTTGACATTTAGAATCCGTATTAACACATACTTTCCATGTTTGTCAACTTTAGTCCTTTTATAACATTCTTTCACACGTTCAAACTTTATGACACGTGTCAACACATTATAGGACGTGAATTTTCGAGGTGTTACATTTACCTTTAGTGGTAAAAGAAACCCGCTGAATATTAGGATTCTTAAATAAACAAGAATTTGCTAACTAGGGATTTTAACCTAGTTAGCTAATAGTTTAGAAATAACTTATAATAGGGTTAAAATTAACCAAAGTTATTATAGAAACTAAAGTGGAGGGACCTAAGTTGTAAAACTTGAAACTAGAATTTGTTAAAACAAATTAAATAAAAACCAAACACACAAATTAGTGTTTTGGTCGATCAGAAGCGCAGGAGAGCGACCAGGAACTCTCATCAAACCCTAACTCCACAAATTTGATCAATTGAAGGCTAATCCCTGTCCCAAATCGAAATCTGAACATAGATACGTGATCCTCATCACAAGGGGGTTACAAGGTATGTAAAATTTGGTGTTAATTCACTGTTTGAAAATCTCATGAAATTGGGAAATCTGAAAATTGATGATGCATGTTTGTTAATTGCATGGAATAGGAACAATATAGTGTCTAGGAGTAAGCCCTAGACAAGTATATGTTGAAATCATGCTTAGCTCAAGTTTTTGTTGATACTAAATTCATGTATGAGATGTTTTTAGGGTTTTGATTGCAAAAAAATAGTGTTATGATGTCAAGAACAAGCTTAAATTGAAAGCTGAATTCAAACGATTCTTGATCAGAATTTACAGCCGATTTGTATTGGCTGTAACCTGGAAAAAAAGTGATAAAATAATGTGTTTCTTGAGTCTAGAATGTAATTCCAGGAAATATCTTTAAAACCCCACTGGAATCGCATTTTTTCGGCGAAAATCGAGCGTTTTATGAATTTTTCCGTATCAAAGGTTCAAGCTGCGTTTTCTGGCAGAAATTGCAGCCCATCACGAATGTCATAACTCCATTTAGGAATTGAGTTATGATCTCAAATTCTTACTGTAGAAATTTTTAAGCGATTAAAAGAATCGCCAATTGGAATTTCGTCAATCGGATAAACGAGGAATTTTTAATGAATTTTTCCGTAAGCTGCAGTCAGAAGTGACGAATCTGATTGCAGCTTAGTAATTAATTTTCACGAATTTTTGGTAAAGAGTTAGATCTTGAAATTTTAACTCAAGGGCTAACCCTCCGAGAGGTACGCCACATAAAAAAATCATAATTTTTGAAGACTTGTAAACAGGTTAAACAAGTCACCAAAAACAGCCAATTTTCATTGATATGAAATGCCTAAATGAAATCGCGGCTTACTAGTTAGTATGTAAAAATTGATTTTTGTTAAGAGTTCGGATGAAATATGCCTAAGTGAGTTCAATGAACCAAATGTGCATATGAATATGTTGGTAAGTCAGTTGACTTTTAAAAGTCAAACTAACCAATGATAAAGTCAAATAGTAGTTTCGACATAGAAAATACGTGAGGTGGAATAGTCGTGAATTGAAATGACTAATCTAACCACCTTGTGAATGATGATAGTTTGTCGCCTAACGAGCTAGGTGGAGGCTTGGGAAAGAAGCGGTCAAACGAATCAAGCACGAGAAGAAAAGCATATTCGGATGCGAGGTAAGTGGAGCTTACGCCCCTTTACATTGCTTGCAAAATTACTTAATTTCAAGTATTGCATATGAATGCTACTAAGTGGTTGGTATACAATGTTCCGACACGATTCAATGAGAGTCGGAACAAGGGAAAATGGTAAGAAATCATGAATCATGGTAAAAGGAGTAAAAAGGTAAATTAGTCATGTAATGACGAACAAATAAAAACGGTTTTAAGTAAAACAAGTTAAAGGAAAACCGGGTTAGGTTTAAATGGATGAAATGGTAACTAAGTACCATCTCATATGGATAAATGGCAAATTAGACTAAATGGGTCAAATGGTGTTGTTAGCACCATTTGACAATTACATTTGACAATCCCTTGTTGAGTTTTGTAATCACAGGAAATAACATAAGTATGTGTTGCTTTAACTAGAAAGATTTAAAGCAAAAGTTATGTAAACGGGTCAATACCTTGACCCGAGCCAGGTACGTTTAAATAAGCTTTTGGTTAAACATACAATTTTTGGTCAAATATTTAGCGAAAGTCCTTCGTCGTATAGTGAGTGACTAAAGTTGACCAAAACACCCTTGAAGGGTATATCGGGCAAACGACCCATAGGGGGGTTGATTAGGAACTTACATAAAGATTATGGAATCATTAAATATGAATAAAAGTCATAGGAATTCATATTCGTGGGTCAAATGCTCAAAAAGCGGTCATTTGCGTAAAATGATCAACCAATGGGTAAATTTGGGAAAAAGGGATTCATTATGTTAAATCCGCCACAAAATAGTTGTGGTGGAATATTTGTAGTTAATTAGACATGGACTTTTGTGGCGTCAAAAGAAAAGCACAAGTTCTAGACTAAAATGCGTAAATACCTCAAACGGGTCAAAATAAGCATATGGGTGAAATGGATTAAAGAAGGTATATAATTCTATAATCGGAACCTAATATGTTAGACATTATTGAATTTAATAGGTTTGTGAGAAATAAGGGTCGAACAAACTTGTATGTTTGATAAAATCACAAACGGGTCAAATTTTGGTAAAAGAGTATTAAGCCGAAGACTTAAAAGTCTTAAATTTTATCAAGCCGGATATCGGATTTTAACACCATATGATGGAGAATCAAATTTTAAACATGCAGGAAGAAACGGTAAGTCAAACGGATAAGCGGTTTGAAAGATACGAAAGATTTCGTGTCAAATTACGGCAAAATGGAAAAGCTGCATACAGGGCCCACCGTAACTTACGGTGCCACCGTAAGTTACGGTGGAGCTGATATGGTTACGGTGGTAACCTACTGTTGTACGGTAGAAGAGTATGAACTCAGGGGCCACCGTAACTTACGGTGCCGGTGGAGATTATTTTCAAGTCCTTGTTTTCTTTTGAACATCAATTGTTTCCCGTACTCGTTTGGACATGATTTAAACCCTCTAAGACTAAAGCATTTCATGTTTATGAAATGTAGGTACACTTTGGGATGCCGGAAGACGATCAAGCTCAACGAAGAACCGAACACAATATAGATACACGCTTCCGCACTTTGCTACGTTGTAAATTTTAAACAACGAATTCAACCACGTGATGTAGAATAACTTATGATTTGTAAAAGTTTTAGTAAACCCGTATTTCCGATGTATATGTAATTGTAATTACATGATTGTTTTCGTAAAAGATTCATTAAACCTTAAATTAACTTAACGGGTGTTACAAGTTGGTATCAGAGCCTTGGTTTAAGAGATTCGAGTATGGTGGGGAGGAACCATGCTTGGACTTAAACCTTATGCTCTTGACAAAGAATAGTGTTCGGTTCGAAGCTTGATCGCAAATCCGGTAAGTACAAGTATGTTAATAGTTTAGCATGCTAAAGTGTTGTAGACAACACATAAGGCTATCGTGTGATACACGTTACCTAAATTAAATGATGAAAATAGTTGACGAAATTGCGCGCGTTGACGCGTACAATAGAAAAGCCTTGTATTATGATATGGGCATTTAGTAAAGTTGACACTACTAACTTTTATGAATGTTTTAATTGGAGGAAACTCGCATTTGAAGATGACGAGGATTGAACAAATTACGGATATGATAGAGGAACGGTCTGAAGTATGACAAGAAGAGCATGCTCACCAAGGACCAAAATCGCGCAACGATTGCGAATAAGTTAATGGCAAGGGGAGCCTGTTAGAGCAAACATTACCAGGTGCACATTTTAAATAACCGCACAAATATTAATATGCAACAAATAAGTAGAAACTGAAAGTTGCATATGTAGATTAAAAACTTGGAAAAACCCGAATAGAAAATGTATTCGGGATATTGTTTCCAAGAGAAACAAATAGAGGCGTTACTTACATAGGGCGTGATGTGAACACTATAAAAAGGTCGTGTATGTCATGTGTTAAATCGCTTACTCTGGCCAAGTAAGTAGTGGCATATGATACCACGAGTTTCTTATAGCGGACACATTTACATCCGATGTAGTAAGGGCGGAGTGAATGGGACTAATTAAAAAGTACCCAAATGAATCAGATAAGCAAAATATTTGATAATAATGTAAACGCACAATCGAGTGACGGAAGCGTATTACATCAAGATAATGAGCCCGAGTGAAGGGACAAACAAGCGTGTAAAATGATTTAGACAAGTATTGGGAGGGAGTGTACTTACACTCGAACCCAGAAAACGCAAGCATGAAAAATGATTTAGACAAGTATTGGGAGGGAGTGTACTTACACTCGAACCCAGAAAACGCAAGCATGTAAAATGATTTAGACAAGTATTGGGAGGGAGTGTACTTACACTCGAACCCAGAAAACGCAAGCATGAAAAATGATTTAGACAAGCATCGGGAGGGAGTGTACTTACACTCGAACCCGGAAAATGCAAATATGTCCCTTAACGGGTCGTTTTTGTAAAACGTCAAACTTAAAGACAAAGTTGGAATATAAAAATGAAGCGAGGTCTTAATGCATACCGGGAGGGTTGCAATAATAACGACCTCGGTAAAACACCCGGTTGATGGGTAAGAATTAAACACATGCGTAAACCAAGAGACATGAACGCGGGTTGAAAAAAAAAATCAAAGGACTTGGATTACGAGTTATAACTATAAAATCTCGTATATAGAAATTGTGAGTAAATATGTTCAACTATTCGAAGTCGAATGGGTTGAATAAAGAATAAAGTTGATTGTTTATAAGTGATGGATTTCACATTAATAGGTCAAACATGTTGAATACAATATAACGCCGAATGGCACAAATGAGCGCTAGCCAGATAAAGGTAGCGTTAAATGCAAGAGAATAATGAGCCCGGTAATGGGATATAACTAAATAAGAATAAATTATGGACTGTCAATATCCTGGTATGGATAATTGACAAAAGTCAAAGAGAAGATCCTAAAACTAAAACTTCGGTTTTAGTAAGAAATATTGTTTTTACAAACATAAATTCTGATAGGAATTTAAATAGTAAGCATGAAAGATACAAGTCTTGACACTGATAGGCGCAAGACGATATATTCGAAAAGTGATATTTTTGAAAATGAAATTTTGATATAAATTAAACATGATGTAACACAATCACGGTCAAGAAATGTAATGTGAAGTAGAATCACATTATAACCAAGCAAGCGGTAAAAAGTAACTGGACTAATAAGTCTAATTAGTGAGACCCGTCAAGGTCATTTAAATAAATTTGGTTTGCTTGTAAGCGGTAGGTTCGGTATGACTGAACCGAATAAATAAATTTGAAGACAAAAGAAATTGCTGCTAAAAGTGAAAGATTTCATTAAAGACCTTTAAACGGGTCAAAATAACGGATTCATAAAGAATTCGATAGTATATGAAAGCGATGGATATCGCTAAGTTAACTAAACTAGTGGAAATAACGAGATTACGTTATTTTAAGTTGCACTATGTCGTATGAGATACGTAGACAATTAGTGACCAAAAAGATGTTACCATACTTATCTGGTAATACTAACAATTGGTTAAAAGTATAATTAATGTTTAAATGATATCTCGGATCAAATACATTGAGTTTAAACTCAATGAATTAAGTAAGAAAGGGTTTCGAGGACGAAACCTCTTTAAGGGGGGTAGACTTGTAACACCCCGAAAACGGGTTTGGTAATCAAACCACGTTTATACTAAAAGACGGGTAATTTACCTTTAGTGGTAAAAGAAACCCGGTGAATATTAGGATTCTTAAATAAACAAGAATTTGCTAACTAGGGATTTTAACCTAGTTAGCTAATAGTTTAGAAATAACTTATAATAGGGTTAAAATTAACCAAAGTTATTATAGAAACTAAAGTGGAGGGACCTAAGTTGTAAAACTTGAAACTAGAATTTGTTAAAACAAATTAAATAAAAACCAAACACACAAATTAGTGTTTTGGTCGATCAGAAGCGCAGGAGAGCGACCAGGAACTCTCATCAAACCCTAACTCCACAAATTTGATCAATTGAAGGCTAATCCCTGTCCCAAATCGAAATCTGAACATAGATACGTGATCCTCATCACAAGGGGGTTACAAGGTATGTAAAATTTGGTATTAATTCACTGTTTGAAAATCTCATGAAATTGAGAAATCTGAAAATTGATGATGCATGTTTGTTAATTGCATGGAATAGGAACAATATAGTGTCTAGGAGTAAGCCCTAGACAAGTATATGTTGAAATCATGCTTAGCTCAAGTTTTTGTTGATACTAAATTCATGTATGAGATGTTTTTAGGGTTTTGATTGCAAAAAAATAGTGTTATGATGTCAAGAACAAGCTTAAATTGAAAGCTGAATTCAAACGATTCTTGATCAGAATTTACAGCCGATTTGTATTGGCTGTAACCTGGAAAAAAAGTGATAAAATAATGTGTTTCTTGAGTCTAGAATGTAATTCCAGGAAATATCTTTAAAACCCCACTGGAATCGCATTTTTTCGGCGAAAATCGAGCGTTTTATGAATTTTTCCGTATCAAAGGTTCAAGCTGCGTTTTCTGGCAGAAATTGCAGCCCATCACGAATGTCATAACTCCATTTAGGAATTGAGTTATGATCTCAAATTCTTACTGTAGAAATTTTTAAGCGATTAAAAGAATCGCCAATTGGAATTTCGTCAATCGGATAAACGAGGAATTTTTAATGAATTTTTCCGTAAGCTGCAGTCAGAAGTGACGAATCTGATTGCAGCTTAGTAAATGAATTTTCACGAATTTTTGGTAAAGAGTTAGATCTTGAAATTTTAACTCAAGGGCTAACCCTCCGAGAGGTACGCCACATAAAAAAATCATAATTTTTGAAGACTTGTAAACAGGTTAAACAAGTCACCAAAAACAGCCAATTTTCATTGATATGAAATGCCTAAATGAAATCGCGGCTTACTAGTTAGTATGTAAAAATTGATTTTTGTTAAGAGTTCGGATGAAATATGCCTAAGTGAGTTCAATGAACCAAATGTGCATATGAATATGTTGGTAAGTCAGTTGACTTTTAAAAGTCAAACTAACCAATGATAAAGTCAAATAGTAGTTTCGACATAGAAAATACGTGAGGTGGAATAGTCGTGAATTGAAATGACTAATCTAACCACCTTGTGAATGATGATAGTTTGTCGCCTAACGAGCTAGGTGGAGGCTTGGGAAAGAAGCGGTCAAACGAATCAAGCACGAGAAGAAAAAGCATATTCGGATGCGAGGTAAGTGGAGCTTACGCCCCTTTACATTGCTTGCAAAATTACTTAATTTCAAGTATTGCATATGAATGCTACTAAGTGGTTGGTATACAATGTTCCGACACGATTCAATGAGAGTCGGAACAAGGGAAAATGGTAAGAAATCATGAATCATGGTAAAAGGAGTAAAAAGGTAAATTAGTCATGTAATGACGAACAAATAAAAACGGTTTTAAGTAAAACAAGTTAAAGGAAAACCGGGTTAGGTTTAAATGGATGAAATGGTAACTAAGTACCATCTCATATGGATAAATGGCAAATTAGACTAAATGGGTCAAATGGTGTTGTTAGCACCATTTGACAATTACATTTGACAATCGCTTGTTGAGTTTTGTAATCACAGGAAATAACATAAGTATGTGTTGCTTTAACTAGAAAGATTTAAAGCAAAAGTTATGTAAACGGGTCAATACCTTGACCCGAGCCAGGTACGTTTAAATAAGCTTTTGGTTAAACATACAATTTTTGGTCAAATATTTAGCGAAAGTCCTTCGTCGTATAGTGAGGGACTAAAGTTGACCAAAACACCCTTGAAGGGTATATCGGGCAAACGACCCATAGGGGGGTTGATTAGGAACTTACATAAAGATTATGGAATCATTAAATATGAATAAAAGTCATAGGAATTCATATTCGTGGGTCAAATGCTCAAAAAACGGTCATTTGCGTAAAATGATCAACCAATGGGTAAATTTGGGAAAAAGGGATTCATTATGTTAAATCCGCCACAAAATAGTTGTGGTGGAATATTTGTAGTTAATTAGACATGGACTTTTGTGGCGTCAAAAGAAAAGCACAAGTTCTAGACTAAAATGCGTAAATACCTCAAACGGGTCAAAATAAGCATATGGGTGAAATGGATTAAAGAAGGTATATAATTCTATAATCGGAACCTAATATGTTAGACATTATTGAATTTAATAGGTTTGTGAGAAATAAGGGTCGAACAAACTTGTATGTTTGATAAAATCACAAACGGGTCAAATTTTGGTAAAAGAGTATTAAGCCGAAGACTTAAAAGTCTTAAATTTTATCAAGCCGGATATCGGATTTTAACACCATATGATGGAGAATCAAATTTTAAACATGCAGGAAGAAACGGTAAGTCAAACGGATAAGCGGTTTGAAAGATACGAAAGATTTCGTGTCAAATTACGGCAAAATGGAAAAGCTGCATACAGGGCCCACCGTAACTTACGGTGCCACCGTAAGTTACGGTGGAGCTGATATGGTTACGGTGGTAACCTACTGTTGTACGGTAGAAGAGTATGAACTCAGGGGCCACCGTAACTTACGATGCCGGTGGAGATTATTTTCAAGTCCTTGTTTTCTTTTGAACATCAATTGTTTCCCGTACTCGTTTGGACATGATTTAAACCCCGTAAGACTAAAGCATTTCATGTTTATGAAATGTAGGTACACTTTGGGATGCCGGAAGACGATCAAGCTCAACGAAGAACCGAACACAATATAGATACACGCTTCCGCACTTTGCTACGTTGTAAATTTTAAACAACGAATTCAACCACGTGATGTAGAATAACTTATGATTTGTAAAAGTTTTAGTAAACCCGTATTTCCGATGTATATGTAATTGTAATTACATGATTGTTTTCGTAAAAGATTCATTAAACCTTAAATTAACTTAACGGGTGTTACAGACACTAAGAATGCTTACAAATGCTCTTAGCATGAATTAGGAGTTGGGGGAAACTTGCTTGAAGTCCAGAGAGCTCCAGAGAGTGAGTTAGAGTGATTTTCAAATGAGCAAGTTCATGGTTGCAACTTAGAGTTTTTTATATAGGAAATTTAATCTCACAAGATCATTCCACACAAGCCTACAAGTGTTTTCTGATGATCCCAGGTGTCCCTATGCATGAAATACTGTTGGCTCAGCCCCTGGAATCGAAAACAAGGCCCTCAAAGGCGGTGGAACAGGCTGCACAGGCACCTGTCACCATTTTCTGTCGCTGGCACTCTTACGCGGGCCGCGTAAGAATTGTCTAAGGTTTACGCGGGCCGCGTAAAGGGTAAAATCCGGTAGACAGTTTGCTGACTTTGCAGTTTTGGTCCCTGGTCCATGAAAACTTTATATAACTTCCATTTATTGCATTTAGGGCCACCATTGTTAACTTTCAAGGACCTTAGGTCATAAACTAACTCTGTTAAGTCCCCGGTTAGTTGTACGGTCACCCGAAACGTCTTGTATTCAACGGAAATTTCACAAAATTAATATCCAAAGTTCTTGAGATTAAAATATATAATTGTTACAATGTTTTTGGGTTCGCTAAAAGGTCACTCAGAGGTTACTTTCAACATGTTGACACTTTTAACCTTTATGCTTCGTAAGATCCTTATTTTAAGCACAAACGACTTTTTAAGTTCGATAAATTATTCTTTAAAGAATACGAACGTCGTGTGAGGTCAATCAGAGGCACAAGTTAGGCATGTTGACACTTTGGATCCCTTAAATAACATATTTACATTGTTTGACAATTTCAGTCCCTCGGAAACAATTCTTTACACGTTTAAAGTTCGTGGCACGTGTCTTTATTATATTGATCATGATTTTTACAAGGTGTTACACCTTACGGACCATATGGGGTTTTCCTTTACGGTCCATATGGACCTGGTAGGGACAGACTTCCCATTTTTGGCAGATTTAGCCCCTTGACTTGTATTGTCGCGTATTGGCACTTCTAACACCCTTTAACCCCATTTTTAAGCTCCATAAGGAAGTTAAAGTATATTTAACTTGAATTATGCTAAAAAATGTCATGGATGTCAGTTCGTTCGGTTGTACGGTCGCGTTTTTCAGTTAATTACGACGAACGTTCGAACGGACGCGAAAACAATCCAAATTACACAACGAATGGTATTTTTGCATTCCCATCACTAAAATATAATATTTTAATGATTAAAATATTTTTTGGATGTACGAATATGGTCAGAACGCAAAATATGCGCGGATTTGCATACTTTCGTAGTTTTGACGCTTTTAGTCCTTGTGAAATAAGTATATTTTCACACACCGAACCCTCCAAAACTTATTTCTAAGCTATGTTAAGGGTATTTAGGGTATGTCTAGCTTATAACCTTGTTCCGGAGTGTACGTCGCTACGAGAATCGACAGACTTTCGTAGTTTGTCGTAAATAGTCCTTGAGCTCGAAAAATGCATATTTTGTTATAATTATCGCAAAAGCCCTCATTGACCAATATTAGGTACACCCAAGAGTATGACTAAGCATCAAAAAACTCTCGGTTCATTAAAAGGTCACTCAGAGGTAAGAATTAACATGTTGACGCTTTTAACCCTTCGTCGCGCAAACTTTCAAACGATTACGCAACTTTCAAACAAATATATAAACAGCTCCTCATGTCCTACAAGTGGCTCATATGAGAATAAGGTCACTGTATACGGTCACTCAGAGGCTTAGTTTCAGCATGTTGACACCTTTAGTCCTTCCATAAACATAGTTTTGGTTTTTGACGAAAATAGTCCATCTTAACCAACTTTTGACATAATTAGGATTAGGGACACGTGTCAGTACATTATTGGACACGATTTTACGAGATGTTACAGTACGTTTGTCCGTAGTAGGATTTATTATACATGAAAGAGTGGAATAGGCAAAATGGATGTGTGTTATTAACCCATACGTTTCGGAATGAATGAGACTTGTACAATGAAATGTACATTGTCAATAAATATATGAGTATTGACGATGCTAACCGAGTTGCTTTTGAGAAGGAAATGATGTGCAGGTGCATTATTGTTGACACATTGAAAGTTAGACTCTGAGACGAAGTGCTTGAACTAAAAAGGATAATTGAATGGAATCTTTAAGAAAATAGAACATGACGCGATCAAATAGTCATATAATTCAAATTATATAAATATCGTGTCACTAAGTACTAATAATGTGAATGCATGTGGTGACTGCAGGTTACACAGAATCACAGATCATCATCAGGAGGTGTAAACGGTTGAAGATCGAGTCATATCATGAATTGTACGGGAATGTGTGACTATGTAAATTCAGTAAACATAACGTGTGCTTTACTTCTTAAATGAGAAGTAGAATGTATTTATTGTAAAAAAAAACGTTATTTTAAAACGGACCTTCAAGTATGTCAAAACATTTTCAAAGAAATAAATTTTAAGACTCGTATTTTCCGTTGCGTCTTTGTGTTTAAAACATGTTAGGGTCTTACAAGTTTATATAATATCACTTTCACCCCCTCAACTTTTTAATACATCTCAGAAAAAATTCGAGTTTGTCTATGTTTAACGTCACATAAGTCATTTGGTGCTAGAAATTTGTGTTTTTTACGTTTTTTTTCCTGGATTTGATCGTCGCTTATTTGCTACTTAGCACAGTCTTAACTTGGTGGTCACATTTGGTCCCTAATGTTGTTTTTTCTTTTTCTTTTTTGTTCTTTTGGCAAAAGGTTTTTTTCCTTCCCATCAACTTTCAAACGTGTTAACTTTGCCCCTATTTACTAAAACTTTATAAAATATTACTTTGACCCCCATCGACTTTCTAAAATGTGTCGGTATAAATTCAACTTGGTTTAATTTTTACGTCACATGACTCACTTGGTGTTAGAAATTCATGTTTTCCTTTTCCCGATTTTGATTGTCGGTCCGTTGTTACTTAACATGGTTTTACGCCCCCACCTCACAACGTGGGGGACTTAAGAGTATTTATAAATAACATGAACACAAAAACCTTTTACTTTTGAGTTTTTCAGGAAAAAACAAGTAAAATAAATTTGAAATAGCTTAAACAACAATTTTTATTCCTGTTAGGCCATGCGTATTGGGCATTATAGGGGCATGAAAGAGTTTGATAACATTCCTAACACCACCTCTGTGAGCGTTACGGGTGTATGTAGAGGGAAGGGCATTTTAGAATAATGCTCAAAAAGGAGAAAAAAATTAAAAGTGATGAATGAAATGGGCATTAACCATCACACATTTTTAAAGGGGCATTATGATTCAGAATTGACGAAAAATGCCCCTTAGAGGCATTAACCATTGCACGTGGTCTTAGAAGTTACAGTAGCGTTAACTTCATTGATTATCAAGAGTCCCTATTTTAGTTGTAAGTGTATGTTTTGGTCCCTAACTTAGATGCTAGTTGTCATAAGGGGACATCCTAATACTAAGTTGAATCCCCATTTATTCTAGGGATGAGCTTGATGACGTACGATATTTAAAGGTAAAAATAGGTAAAATACTAGTACTGTACCGAAAGTATTGATCTCAAAAACGCCAAAAAATAGGTACCGAAAATAATTTGGTACGAGAAATTCAGTACCCATATGGTATGGGTTCGATTTCAGGATTTGATACCATTTATCATCCCTAGTCTATTCTAAAGATGGAGGATTCAAATTTTGCATAGTGCATGTGTATGTAGTAAGGGAGTAGATCAAGATTAGAAGTTGTTCAAAAAGAACTTAAATGATAATTAACAACAAACCGTTAAATTACGCTTCACAAATGATGGCCATTTTATCATGTAAATTCTCATCACCAAATTTTCAAAAATTTTCTAGGTGTTCCTCTAATAAGTATTTGGATTCTTCAATTTATTCTTGATGTTCAATCTTCATCACTCTTAATAATCCATAACCACCACCATAATCACCTTCTTCATCTCAAGAAAAAACTAGGTTAAACACATATATTAAAGAAATAAGAATCTTTAAATTGAATTTATATCCAAATGGTGAATCCAAAATTGATTTTTGGTTAAATCCGTACTTAAATAGTAGAAAAGGATATAAAAAAATTGAAACAACTTTATCTAAAACCTTATTTTTAACGAGCTCATCCAAGGCATGAGGTAACACTATCCCCTTACATGTGGTTGTAAAGCTTAAGCTTTAAGGTGTATGGAATGAAAGAGAAGACACCTACAACTCTACAAGCATTATTCAAACTCATGTTTTTGTCCTCGATTTCAATCTCTTAATAGTAAATGGTGGTTAGGAAGATGAAGCAGGGATTATCGTCATGGTAATGATACTAATATTAATTTTTTGTCACAGTTTGATATGACAGCGACACAATATCCATATTCAATAATTTTATCGCAAAATAAACATAGTTGCAGAGTTATATATATATATATATATATATTAAAATTAACGTAAGCAAGTTATTAGAAAAAAAAACAAATTTAATTATGAATAAAATATTATTAGAAAGAAGTAAAACAAATACTTAAAAAATAGATTTACTATTCATGGCCATCTACAAAATAAATAAATAAAGAGTTATATATATAATTTTTTTAAATTAACGTAAGCAAGTTATTAGAAAAAATAATCAAGAGTAAACTTCTGTTTTGCTTCCTGTGGTTTGGTCACTTTAACGGTTTTGCCTCAAACCTTTAAAAATAATCATTTTCCTCCAATAGTTTGCTATGGTTTTTCCGTTTTACTCCCCGCCTCTAACTCCATCCAAATTCTTTGTTTTTCCATTTTGCTCCCCACATGGAGCAAAATGAAAAAAACCATAGCAAAATATTGGAGGAAAATGATTATTTTTAAAGGTTTGGAGCAAAACCGTTAAAGTGACCAAACCACAGGGAGCAAAACAGAAGTTTTACTCAAAAATCAAATTTAACTATGAGTAAAATATTATTAGAAAGAAGTAAAACAAAAACTTAAAAAAAATAGATTTATTTATATTTACAAAATAAATAAATAAATAATATATAATATTTATTTATATTTATATAGGTCTTTATAATAAAATGTTTTATGTAGGGTAAAAATTAAGCATTACTTCAAAAAATAACTACAATAATGGGGGCTACAATTAATCATCCAATAATACCAGGACTAAAACAAAATACCTTATTAACTAAAGGTTCCATTTGAAATAAATCTATCTCTCTGAAACCCACTATAAAATATTCTCTTCCTTCTAAATCCCTTCCTATTTCACACTCCACAGCAATATCTCACAACCCCACCATTTTTTTCTTGTAGATTCTTCTATTTTCAATATTTCATCAACACCCACAAAAAAAAAACCCTCAATCTTTTACATACAAATTTGATCCAACATTAGAAGCTCTCAATTGTTCTTGATTCGTCGTTTGTCCACGAGACAAACAATGAGATTTTGGATAGATATATTATACCACGATAGAAGAACAGACAAATATAGATTGTCAATTGGCTCCAGTGAGAGAGGACAGAAAAACATCACATGATTTTACAACTTTAGTTTCTGAACAGTTGATGATTAGTTACCTGTGAAATTTGTAGAAAAAATTGTTGAGAAATTTGAAACATGATGTCCCCTGGAATTAACTTGGTGATGACTGTAATCGGATTTACAGTGAGTACTATGTTTATAGTGTTCGTGTGTACGAGACTTATCTGTGCTCGAATTCATTACATATCTTCCAGAAGATCCTTTCGTATGTCTTCTAGATCTGATCTCAACGCTGTAAGTGTTTCTGTACTATGTTTTCATTTCACATTCAACACCATTAATTAAATTATTCCAATTATCATTTAATCCCTTTAAAAAAAAAAAAAGATTCCAATTTCAAAGTTAAGGTTGACAGTTGACTTATGGGTTCGCTTTCGTGTTTCGAGTTTGAATCCAGCTTCTACTGTTTTTTTTTTTTTTTTTACTTTTAATTTTTATACATTTAATCCCTTTTACACCCCCTTGAGGCTACCTATCCGAAGAAAGCTGAATTTACCTGATCTCGTTGGTTAGCAGTGTATTTTCGGTTTCTTGAGTATTCCGAAAGATTACTAAAAAACTTCCCAAATTTGGTATAGGTGTTTCTAAAAACAGTTTTAAATTTCAAGCTTTCTGATTGTCTTTGACAAATTTGGTAAGGTGGATATGGGTATGTGACAAGTGGTCTAAACTCTCAAGCAACAACTTTCGGTGAATTGAATGGCCTGATAAAGAAAAAATAAATTAAAAAAAAGTGTATAAAAGGGGTTAAATTTGAAACTTCTGGTGATTTGATTATTCTTGAAGTGGTACTTCTGTTGGGTAAAGATATGGGGTCCAATCAATAATGCTACCATGTTAGTTTTGTTCTTTATCCATCTTTAGCAGCTATACCATACCTTTTTTGTGTACGGAACTAGGGATGGTGTTAGGGTATTGGTGTTTTTTTTTTTTTTTTAAAACGGCAGCTCACCGGTTTCTAGGTACCGGGTATTGCGACGCGGCCCGAGTTCGAGACGGCGCCAACACGCCTGCGACGGACATACCAACCGGGGCCTGGCCAGGGTTGACCCGGGGCTGCCAGGAATCGAACCTCGTGACCTGAAGGTGGGAACCATGCGAGGCATGTAAAACCACCCCCACCTCACTTGCAGTGAGTGGGGATCGAACCGGAGTCTCTATTGAGAACTCAAGTTCTTTCCACCACTAGACCACAAGGTCATTGGCGGGTATTGGTGTTTTCATTCATGTTTTTTCTTTGGTTCTTGTTACTTTTTTTTTTACAATTGGTTCAGGCTTCAATCATTGTATCTCATCACTTGTTAGCTTTTGATGACGATTTTTCGCCTTTTTTTATGTTGTTAGATGGAGCGTGGCGTACGCGGAGGTGAACCTTTTGTTGCAGCAAGCTTCCCTACAAAGAAATATAGCGATCCGTTTTTTTCGTGCTCAAAAGATGCTCAGTAAGTTGATATTTTGAGTTTTTGATTCGATGTGTTACAACTTACAAGAATGTATCGCGCACAACGATTGGCGAGATGGTATATGGAATTTTTTTTATTCTTGGCTAAATTGATAAAAAAAAAATCTTAACGATTTTTAAATACAAGAGTTATACAAATTCTATCTTATTTTATAAAGATTTAATAATGTCTTTCAACCTTCTTGTAAGAATTTACATACCAACCCAAAATTGTAGTTGCAAAAATATCAATTTGACTTGGAAAAGTCAACTTTTTTGAATGGTATTCATGCCACTTGAAGTGCATTTTTTATATCAAATTAGTACATTAATTCTCTTTAATCAGAAGTAATCAACTGCAAATTACCCAACATATTCCATCTAAAGAAGTTTTGGTCAACGGAATTTATGGGTTACTCAATCTACGATGCGTTGACTTTTGGATTATTTGACTTTTTGACCACATCACATGAACTCACTTCTTACTAACGTTTTCATTTTTTAAACTCTTGTAGATGTATAGTTTGTCTTTCAGAATACCACGCAGATGACACCCTTCGTATTCTGCCCTCGTGTGGACACTTTTTCCACTCATCGTGTATCGACATCTGGCTGCAGCAGCACTGCACGTGCCCCGTATGTCGAGTCTCATTGCGTGAAGTTTTTGACAAAAGGTGCTTAATGCAACCCATGCTCAGTTCGGCTGTCAGATTCCCATCAAGCGCAGATGACAGCCGTAGGATGGACCCAACCACTAATGGTCAACCAAGGTCAACTGGCAATGTACAAGAAGCGGGACTACACAACTCAAACGTCAGCGAGAACGGTCCTGCTGGCTCAAAAAGTCCCGGGAACAAACAATTTGAAAGCCCGTCGGATGTTTAATTAAGATCACATATGTGTGATCAAAGTTTGTAGCTTTTGAGTGATGGTAAAGTGTCAAAGATGTTGGGGGTGTTATTGTCATTTTAGGAATTTGTTTGTTTTGGCTTTGCTAGTAGTATTTGTATATATTTGAAGATCAGAAAAGTTTGATGAGTAGATTGTTGTCATAGTTGTATACGTATATAGAAAGTTACCTTTGGTAAGGAAGTTTCTTTAGACCATGTGTAGTGGTTAACACCTCACCTTTGGGCGTTTTGCGCCATGTGGCAGCCCGGTCAGCAATGGGGCATTATGGGGTGTTTTCTAAAATGGTTGTAGTGGGGATGTGGGCATTGTGGGGCATTATGTTTGTAATAAAATTAAATAAAAAAACATCAAAAAAATCCGATGGGTTTTACAAAAAGGAAAATGAAGGTGATTGGACACAAGAAAAGGGGCTGGGCGTGGAATATAGCACGCTGGAACAGATTTGGAGCAAAAACACGCCCACGGGGCGGAGGTGGTGGCGTGGTCGGGCGTGTTTGGGGGAAAAAACGCCCCAGTACGCATGGTCTTATGTAACACCCGTCTCATTATAATACGAATATAATATTAAATACGCATTTTATGTGAAAATGCGGCCTTTCAAAAACTTTTATAAGTTATCATTCAAACATGATTATGACAATCGAATGATAGTAATAACTTGTTTACAGAAGTTGTTTGTAACAAAAACAAAACAGTTTCATTGTGGAAGCTTCAAGGGCGAGTGTTCGGTTCTTGATGCTTGACTTGATCATCATCCGGAGGCTACTAAGATCACCTAAATTCAAAACCAACAAGAAAGTTTTGATAAGTTAATTACATGTTAAAACAAGTTTCATGAGTCAAAACAAACAAAAATTAAACAATTTTCGGAATCAGGGAGGGCTAGACGCTACACCTAGCCCCCTTTTTGACAGCAAGTTGTTCTATTGTTGCTGCACTTTGCCCAGCTACGAAAATTCACCAATATCAACTTAGAACTTGCATAACTTTGGCTATACAAGTCCGTTTTTCGTAATTCTTTTTCCTACGCAACCGTAATTAAATTACGGGCCCGTTTATCAACACAAATAACGTAAATTTTTATTTTAAAAACAGTTGGCCTTTATTTTGGCTCCTTAATTATTCGACCCGCTTGTTTACAAGTTCAACAACTTGTTTTATTGTCATCTCATGTCTACGACCAATTTACCCAACCTCGGGTTTACCCACCATAGCGTTTCACTCCCTTCAAGAGGGACACTTACGCAATAATCATCATGCTTATTTTCCAAGGATTTAAACATGCTTTTCTAGAACATTTGACAAGTAAAATTCAGGACTTTAATCCCTCTACAAGGGTTCATGTTTTTGCAACATCATGCTTATTTTCCAAGGATTTAAACATGCTTTTCTAGAACATTTGACAAGTAAAATTCAGGACTTTAATCCCTCTACAAGGGTTCATGTTTTTGCAACAAGTTAGCATGTCCGCTTCACGGCTTACGCTTTGTTTATAACCAATCAACAAGTGATGGTCATTGACTTCAACGTTTACAATTCAACTAACTAGGATAAATAATAACATAATATAACGAAACCATAGGTCGCGTACTTGCATAATTCATCAACGTTGGTTTCTAGCCATAATTACCCATTCCCGGGCTTGTTAATCTTAGCGTATCACTTCCATTCCATGGTTTACGCTTTATAACCCAATTTAACTAGTGATGTTTAAGTCATTTCAAACACTAACAATTCGACCAATATTTAACCCGTTTGGTTTGTCGAGTGAGTTACATCACTTCATTGACATTTCAACACAGCTATTTTAAACAAGAGTTAAATGCAATTTTAGTCCCTGTGGTTTGGATTATTTTGCCAGTTTAGTCTAAAGGTTTCATTTTTAACCTGCGGGTCCAAAAAGGTTTCACCGTTGCCATTTTAGTCCATTGGGTTAACTCCACCCATTTTTTCTGTTAACGAGAAGACCAATTCGGTCATTTTATATGGCTGAATTGCCCTTTTAGTTAACAGAATTACATACAAAATTATCGAATTGGCCTTCTCGTTAACAGAAAAAATGGATGAAGTTAACCCAGTGGACTAAAATGGCAACTGTGAAACCTTTTTGGACCCACAGGTTAAAAATGAAACCTTTGGACTAAACTGGCAAAATGGCTCAAAACACAGGGACTAAAATGGCATTTAACTCTTTAAACAATATCATCAACAACATATTTATTTAACTATTTTGACTCGTTTGGTTGTCGAGTGAGTTACATCACTTCATTGACATACCAAACGCAATCATTTTCGCTATATCAATATTAAACATATCTACGACTAGGTTTATCTACGTAAGTGTAACGAGGCGACAAGTCACGTACCTTTAGAGCAATCCTTTCAAACGTGTATCGCCACTAGCTTGTCCGCTTGACATCCCGGTTTCTTTGCCTATAGAGTTCAACCATAGTTATTTAGAACTCTCTTATAGCATATAACGCATAATTCATCTCATCATTCTAATATGCGTTTTTATTCAGAATTTTCAATATTTAGCCTTCTTTTAGGCATTTCAACAAACACCTAAAGGGCATTATTTTACTAAACCCACAACCAAGTCTCATGACTATTTATTTGGCCAAATTTTAACATCTAACACAAGTTCATATATCAAATTCCACATCAATATTCTGGTTTTACTTCATATAGCTCAAACAACACTAGTTTGACAATCATGATTCTAGTGTTCATCATGGTTTTACAAAACCCATCAAGCACATATATTGGATGATCATAAATTTTCATAGTTTAAACCCTAATTAAACAAACTAATGACTAGGGTTTACTGCTAGACATGATTTCATTACAATTTCATCCAAATAACAATCATGAAAGCTCAGATTTCGAATCTCATGTGTTCATCTAGAAATCAAGATGAAATCGAACCATGAAATTTTACATACCTTATGATCCCTTTACTGCGGTGATCGTTAATCTATGCTCGGATTTCGATTTGAGCTTGATTTGAACCTTCAATTTGATCAATTTATTAGAACTAGGGTTGAAGGTGAGTTGTTTTGGTCGCCCCCTGCTCCTGATCGATCCAGACACACACTTCTAGTGTGTGTTTGGTAATTTTTATTTTTGTTTTATAAAATCAAGTTTCCACCTTAACACTTTTGGCCCTCCAACTAATGCCAAGTTAAACTTTAGATGTTTTAAATCAAGTTTCTTTGTTATAACTAGACTTATAACTAACTAGGTTGTTTATTCCTAGTTAGTTTATTTTCATTTATTGTATACTTTATAATTTTTAGAGTAAACTGCCATTTTTGGTCCCTGTGGTTTGGCCAGTTTTGCCATTTTAGTCCAAATCTCAAACTTTTTACATTTGGGTCCCTGTGGTTTGCATTTTGTTGCCATTTTGGTCCAAAAGTGAAATTTGACCAGAATCCCCAAATTAAAACCCCCTGTTTTGTCCTTACCCTCAGGGGTATTTTGGTCATTTTAGAATTATTATAACTAAATATTAATTAAATCTTTTTCTATTTATGATTAAACATAAATAATGTGATTTGTCTCTCTCCTCTCTCTCTCTCTCTTTCATCCTCGACCCAGATGCAGATTCAAGTAAATATTAATTAAACCACCAGATTCAATTAAACCATCAGATTCAAGTAACAAAAACCAATCCAAAACAGATTCAAGTAAACCTTACATAAATCATAGCAGATGCAGATTCAAGTAACCACCAGATTCAAGATTTAACCTATCATCTTCCCCAAATACAAGATTTCTTCATTCACCAGCACCTCTGCCTATCTCGCCCCCTCTCCCTCTCTACATTCTTGGCCCGGCGACCGGAGCACACACCGGTGTCGATGACGGCGGTTGCTTTTTCCGGCAGGCCGACACCACCTCTTCTCTTTGTGCACTCCACACCCACCAGCACCTCTGCCTATCTCGCCCCCTCTCTCTCTCTCTCTCTTCTCTCTCTCTCTCTCTCTATAGCACCACCACCACCGCCACCTCATCCCTCTCTCTCATCTCTCTCTCTATAGCACCACCACCACCGCCATCTCCTCCCCCTTCTCACCACCGCCACTCCGGCGTCGTCCCATCCAACAGTCACACCCACACCTCCTTCCTCGTAGACAAATCCCTACAAACCCTAACCGAAACCACCTGCCCTATCTGGTTAAACAAATCATACAACTGCGAATCCGTAACACTCAGATCCAAATCCCCCACATACAACGACACCGTCACAACCTGCTGAGCACCACCACCACCGTTAACTGCCTGAGCTTGACTAACCTGCGCCGCCATCTCAAAACCCTAACAAATTTTCCTTTTTTTCCAAATTTTTCACTTTTTTTTTTGCTTTTATAACCTCCCTCTCCCCTTCTTATTGATATATAGAAGGGAAATTAGATAAATTCGAGTCAAAACAGCAGAAACCCTAGGATTTTTTTTGGGTTTTTTTGTGGATGATTGATATTTGTTTTGTTTTTTGAAATGGATATAGAAGGAGGAGAGGGTAGGGTAGTAGATAGGGATAGATTGGTCGGAGTACGACCGGAGAACGGCAGATCACCGCTAGGTTACGGCGGCGAGAAAGTTTATGCAAATGGAGAGAAAGTGGTGGTGGTTGATCTGATGTATGTGTGTATATATATATATATATATATATATATTAATTTTTGAATTAAGAAAATGTTAAATGAAAAGCAAAATGACTAAAATGCCCCTGCACTAAAGGACAAAATAGGAGGTTGCAACAGTAAAAAATAGGGTTTTTAAATTTTTGGACTAAAATGGCAACAAAATGCAAACCACAGGGACCCAGATGTAAAAAGTTTGAGATTTGGACTAAAATGGCAAAACTGGCCAAACCACAGGGACCAAAATGGCAGTTTACTCTAATTTTTAATATACAGTTTTATATTTTCGGGATGTTACAAGTCCACCCCCCTTAAAAGGGTTTCGTCCTCGAAACCTTCCTTAAGTAGTCCTTTGGTTTGGACCTAACCATCTTAATTTCATTTTTCAGACCTTATTTCTTTTAGTCGAAAGTTATCATTTGCTTTGTCGCATGCGTCTTCCACATTTAAGTCTTCATGGACTTTAACTTGTGTCTTGTATTTCTTATCTTATTGCCTATTTATCCCAATTGTCAGTTGACCACTCAATAGTATGAGTTTGCCAACATGTTTACTCTATACTAACTCTATATTGACAAGTGTTTTGTATAAATCCCAACACTAACTTGACTTCGAACGGACCCATCGGCTAGACTGATTAGTCACCGTTACTTCATGCCCTGTTAATTTTCGGGTTTACCCTTTTGCCATAATCGTATTTATGTGAGTTTATGATCTCCAATCCTATAACTCACGCATTATATTCTATATCACTTTTCTCACCCGTGATCGCATCACGTCATGTTTAAGTTTAGATAATCTTTTCGTTATCAAAAATCTTCTCTTCGAATGTGTCTTCATATGCCCATTCTTTTAGTGCTATCCAATTCCTCTCATAATATTTATATTTGTTAAAACGTTATTATTATTTTTTTTCACTAAAACTGAATTTTAGTTTAACGTTTTCTCTTTAACTCATGTCAATTTCTCATATCAAGGAATTTACGTCCAAGGATTTATTCCTTTTCGTTGCTATTTCGGTACTGTCTTCGCCCTTTTTGTGAAATAACACAATTTAAAAAAAATGTGTATTCTTTTATCATTCCTGCCTGTTTAGATGTTTTCAGTGAAATCCCTCACTTTTGTCAACCAGACTTTTCATGTTCTCTTAGTTTTAACCCGTTCGGTTAACTTAGCGAAACTCATTGCTTTTATATAAATTTTGCCTTCCGTTATTATTTTATGCGGGGAGTTACAACCGGTTTCCTTGCTTTACATTACTGACCCGTAGGTTCTTTTTCTTAGTCTCGTAAGTTAATTCTTTAGGTTTTCACCCCTTTTTGGTTTATTTCTTTCTATTGCTGACACGTGGTTCATTTAATCCTTTAAACCCTTACTCGGCTTATAATCCCGAGGGTTATGGTGATCCCGTAGATCATCTTTTACTCGTGTCATTTCATTCCAACACTTTTAATTCGTTTATTTTACTGATCCTTTATACATTCATACTCATCAATGTGATCGTCGTTCTTCCTCATAAGGATTTTATTAATAACATGTTACTTGGATAGTTACCCATATCCAAGTTTCTAAATCCGCATTTAACGATACTTCCTTATTCGCAATGGCGAATAATACGTATCATTCATTTAGTTTTCCTTAAGGATATTTTCCGCCCAAGTCTTAATTTCTCATTCATAACCTTAATCCATTATCTAATTGTTGCCTAACGTTATCTTGTTGTAATTTTATAACGTATACCTGCGATACTCACCCCGATGGGCTTTCTTTTAACTCGTTCATCTTTTCTTTCCTTGTCATCACCATGGTGACTTGTAGCCTTTCCATGACTCCGGGTTAAACGACTTTGGTAGCCTTTTCGACTTTCCCATAGATCCTTTTTGCACGTCTCCTCAGTCATGAGGGATACTTTATCGTCGCCAACTGTGGTTGACATCATTCCATTGTAACAATAACATAAATCAATTCATTTCATTTTATTATTCCATGTCGTTGTATGGAATTTACCCACATTGTTTATCAATATAAATGATGTTTCTACCTGTTTTATTTGGTTTAGCCAAGTCTATAACCTTGTCTTCGCCATTTACTACTATTACAAATTTCCGGGTTCAGGTGCAATTACACTCCTTCCCAACACAACATTTATTCACTTCATTAACTTCCCGGGTTCGAGTGTATGCACACTCCTTCCCATTATGACACTTATCTTTCATTGCATTTCCGGGTTCGAGTGTACGTGCACTCATTCCCATTGCAATATTTATCGAGATTACTTCTACCTCGGTTTCACATACTCACCATTATAGATATATATATATATATATCCTTTACATAATTCATTCATTTCACTAATCATATATGCCTATATGCAACTATCGTTCATTATGTGAATTGTTGCATTCTACTTGTCTTATCATAATTTAGAACGTGTACTTGATTGGCACTCCGTTGTCTCAAGTCATTACTTGATTTAGGTTCTTTGCTAGCATGTTCTTTGTCCTGCTTCCGAACCTTTTACCATTTAAATTATTTAACCCCCGTCATCTTAAGACGCGGTCATCATCTCATTCGAACATTTCCTATTTATTATTAATCTTACTATTCCAAGTTGCCCGTATTGTTATACGAGACCTTCAAATATACTTACTTTACAAGTACTTGTTTTATATTCAATCTATGATTAGGATTAATACTATCTAATCATTTTTTAGCGACATTAGACATCTCAATTCTGAAATGTTTATATCAATTGTCAAACGTTTCGTTCCATTATCATTTGCATCTTTCATTTTGATTTAGCCAAGTTTGTAACTTGCTTAAACCATTCATGTTTAGTGCACTTTCCGGGTTTGAGTGTGTTAACACGCTCTTCCCATGCACATCAACTCGAATTCCTTTTTCTAACAATCTAATAAAATCTACTAAATGACTAATTCTTACCGGATGTTTGATCAAGCTTCGAAGCGAACACACTTTGTCTTCAACCATGAGCTCTGATTACCAACTTGTAACACCCGTCTCATTATAATACGAATATAATATTAAATACGCATTTTATGTGAAAATGCGGCCTTTCAAAAACTTTTATAAGTTATCATTCAAACATGATTATGACAATCGAATGATAGTAATAATTTGTTTACAGAAGTTGTTTGTAACAAAAACAAAACAGTTTCATTGCGGAAGCTTCAAGGGCGAGTGTTCGGTTCTTGATTCTTGACTGGATCATCATCCGGAGGCTACTAAGATCACCTAAATTCAAAACCAACATAAAAGTTAGTTTTGATAAGTTAATTACATGTTAAAACAAGTTTCATGAGTCAAAACAAACAAAAATTAAACAATTTTCGGAATCAGGGAGGGCTAGACGCTACACCTAGGGTCTAGACGCTACACCTAGCCCCCTTTTTGACAGCAAGTTGTTCTATTGTTGCTCCACTTTGCCCAGCTACGAAAATTCACCAATATCAACTTAGAACTTGCATAACTTTGGCTATACAAGTCCGTTTTTCGTAATTCTTTTTCCTACGCAACCGTAATTAAATTACGGACCCGTTTATCAACACAAATCACGTAAATTTTTATTTTAAAAACAGTTGGCCTTTATTTTGGCTCCTTAATTATTCGATCCGCTTGTTTACAAGTTCAACAACTTGTTTTATTGTCATCTCATGTCTACGACCAATTTACCCAACCTCGGGTTTACCCACCATAGCGTTTCGCTCCCTTCAAGAGGGACACTTACGCAATAATCATCATGCTTATTTTCCAAGGATTTAAACATGCTTTTCTAGAACATTTGACAAGTAAAATTCAGGACTTTAATCCCTCTACAAGGGTTCATGTTTTTGCAACAAGTTAGCATGTCCGCTTCACGGCTTACGCTTTGTTTATAACCAATCAACAAGTGATGGTCATTGACTTCAACGTTTACAATTCAACTAACTAGGATAAATAATAACATAATATAACGAAACCATAGGTCGCGTACTTGCATAATTCATCAACGTTGGTTTCTAGCCATAATTACCCATTCCCGGGCTTGTTAATCTTATCGTATCACTTCCATTCCATGGTTTACGCTTTATAACCCAATTTAACTAGTGATGTTTAAGTCATTTCAAACACTAACAATTCGACCATTAGTTAACCCGTTTGGTTTGTCGAGTGAGTTACATCACTTCATTGACATTCCAACACGGCTATCTTAAACAATATAATCAACAACATATTTATTTAACTATTTTGACTCGTTTGGTTGTCGAGTGAGTTACATCACTTCATTGACATACCAAACGCAATCATTTTCGCTATATCAATATTAAACATATCTACGACTAGGTTTATCTACGTAAGTGTAACGAGGCGACAAGTCACGTACCTTTAGAGCAATCCTTTCAAACGTGTATCGCCACTAGCTTGTCCGCTTGATGTCCCGGTTTCTTTGCCTGTAGAGTTCAACCATAGTTATTTAGAACTCTCTTATAGCATATAACGCATAATTCATCTCATCTTTCTAATATGCGTTTTTATTCAGAATTTTCAATATTTAGCCTTCTTTTAGGCATTTCAACAAACACCTAAAGGGCATTATTTTACTAAACCCACAACCAAGTCTCATGACTATTTATTTGGCCAAATTTTAACATCTAACACAAGTTCATATATCAAATTCCACATCAATATTCTGGTTTTACTTCATATAGCTCAAACAACACTAGTTTGACAATCATGATTCTAGTGTTCATCATGGTTTTACAAAACCCATCAAGCACATATATTGGATGATCATAAATTTTCATAGTTTAAACCCTAATTAAACAAACTAATGACTAGGGTTTACTGCTAGACATGATTTCATTACAATTTCATCCAAATAACAATCATGCAAGCTCAGATTTCGAATCTCATGTGTTCATCTAGAAATCAAGATGAAATCGAACCATGAAATTTTACATACCTTATGATCCCTTTACTGCGGTGATCATTAATCTATGCTCGGATTTCGATTTGAGCTTGATTTGAACCGTCAATTTGATCAATTTATTAGAACTAGGGTTGAAGGTGAGTTTTTTTGGTCGCCCCCTGCTCCTGATCGATCCAGACACACACTTCTAGTGTGTGTTTGGTAATTTTTATTTTATAAAATCAAGTTTCCACCTTAACACTTTTGGCCCTCCAACTAATGCCAAGTTAAACTTTAGATGTTTTAAATCAAGTTTCTTTGTTATAACTAGACTTATAACTAACTAGGTTGTTTATTCCTAGTTAGTTTATTTTCATTTATTGTATACTTTATAATTTTTAATATAAAGTTTTATATTTTCGGGGTGTTACATCTTAGTGTTTTACTAAAGTCGCTTACACTTTCTTTCAAACTACAAAATCACTTACGTTGAGATGATGTGATTTTTTTATAAAGAGTAAATTACGATTTTGGTCCCTGTGATTATATCACATTTATCCTTTTAGCCCGAAAAGGACTTTTAACATCTGAGCGCCCAACGTCTTTTTTTTCTAACCCTTTTGGCCCCTAACACTAACTCCATCCATTTACTTTTAGGGGCCAACATGGTTAGAAAAAAAGACGTTAGGGGGCCAAAAGGGTTAGAAAAAAAGACGTTGGGGGCTCAGATGTTAAAATATTTTTTTGGGCTAAAAGAGTAAAAGTGATATAACCACAGGGGCCAAAATCGTAATTTACTTTTTTATAAATGTTACTTAAGTTTCATATTTGTTAGCTAAATATAGTATATGAAACTTGGTAACTATTTTGGGTGGAGGCTGTTCATCTTCACCGCCCGTAAGCTAATCCAGCGTCAAGTTAATATTTTTTCATCCCAAAACTAAGGAAATACAAATGTTCTGTCCCAGAACATTTTTATATAATAAATTAAATTAGTGGTATTTCCCGTGCTTTGCGGCGGACTTTCGGTCAGTATCGATTCGGTTCATTACGGTATCAGTACGATACTAAAACTTGTCATAGCAATAGGCACGTGTTTTACATCAATTAAAGACCATAAAAACAAATACCCGTACTATCAGTATCAGCATTGTTTGGTCGGTGTCGATCTGATTCGTTCCGATACCGGTAGGGTACCGACACTCAATACACCTCACGATACCAAAAAATATTTTATTGCAAATACAACCCTACATTAAATAAATTTTATAGCGCTACATCGAGAAAACCTTAAAAATGAATATCGTAACGATACCGATGTTTGATCGGTATATGTTCGATTTGTGAAGATAAAAAAAGATAATCACCTATATTTGACTCATTCAAATAGAACTTTTATCGAATTGTAGAAAAAAAACACATCATGACGGTATATTCAGAATTTTATATAACGTTATATTATATTAACAGAAAAAACGAAAAAAGGTAATCAACATCATTTTATATAAAAAAATAAACCGATATTATACGGTACAGAACTTTTATGCACGCGTCGGTATAACTTTAAGTTGGTTTACGATTCGACGTAAATTTTCTTCGGAAATATGTGTCAAATATAATTCGTTTTCATGCTTATTTTTATGTATGTTTTCAGTTGGTCTACGTTTTAATGCAAATTACAATTAGCAAGTTTTGTGGATAGTGTTTTTATCCTATTAACTTTTTGTTTCTTTCTAGATTTTTTTTTTTCTGGACTTTATTATTTTTATTTTTTAGTTTTCTTTATGTTTAGTGTTTTAGTTTTAGGTTTCTTTTCATTGGAGCTATATTTAAGATAATATTTACGTTTTCATTTACAATTAATTTAAAATCAATTCGCCCTGCTATCTAATTTAAATTTATTTTATTGGTTTTCGGTCGATGTAAAACATGTGTCGATATTCTTTTGAGCATATTTTTTCGGTTGGTGTACTGAACCAAAATAGATATCGACCGAAACCCCGCAGCGTAGCGCGGGTATTCCTACTAGTTTTATTATATATATGACAATGAAAATAAATAACAAGAAAGAGATAGAAGCGAGTTGATTTTGGAGAGGGGAGTGATCAGGTTCAGTTTGGGTTTTGGCCGGTGTAGGGTATAACCGGGTTCTAATCTTAGGGCTGGTTCAGGTAGGGTATAACTGGTTTCTAATCTTAGGATATAGGACCGATGAAAATTCGTCAAGTCGGGTACTCATTGAAGCAGTTGGATTATACTCTACCTGAACCTGTTCCAAAGCCCGGCCCAATTTATATTACGAATTCCAAAGCCCAATTATTTTGTGTCTGAGGATAGGCCCGTATAACATATAAACATGAGATCCCACATGCCCGTGTGAGTGGTAAGCCCATATATTAAATTGCACGATTATTTCCTACATATACAAAAATCAAATAGGGGAATAGTGCCAGGCTAAAAACCAAATGGGGGAATAGTGCCAGGCAGCATCAAATAGGGGAATAGTGCCAGGCCAAAAACCAAATGGGGGAATAGTGTCAGGCAGCTGCCTGGCACTCCCCCATTAGACCAACACGTTTATTGTTTTATATCCATTTTAAAATTACGTTTTTGCCCTCACTTCAAAATAAAATTACGCTTTTTGTCCCCATTTCAAAATTACGATATTGCCCTCACTTCAAAATTACGACTTTGTCTGGCACTCTCCCATTGGACCAACCAGTTTATTATTTTATATCCATTCTAAAATCACGTTTTTGTTTCTCTTTAAAATTATGGTTTTGCCCCCAGCTCAAAATAAAATTACGCTTTTGTCCCCAGCTCAAAATTAAGATTTTCCCTCCATTCAAAATAAAATTGTGGTTTTGCCCTCAGCTCGGAATTACCTTTTCGCCCCCAGTTTAAAATAAAATTTTGTTTTTGCCCCCACTTAAAAATTACGATTTTGCCCTCTGTTCAAAAATGTGATTTTTCCCCGTTTAAAATTTGTGATTTCGCCCTCAATTCAAAATTACGTTTTTTCCCCAGTTCAAAATAAGATTATGTTTTTGCCCCCAACTCAAAATTACGATTTTGCCCTCGGTTCAAAATAAAATTGTGCTTTTGCCTCAAGCTTAAAATTATGATTGTGCCCTTAGTTCAAATTTATATTACGTTGTTACCCCAAGTTAAAAATTACGAATTTGCCCCTGTGAAAATTTGCCCCAGGTTCAAATTTACAGTACTGCCATTACTTTAGCTTTTGTCAAATTACGATTTTACCCCAGTAAAAAAATACAACTTTCGCTCAGTTAAAAATTACAATATTGCCATTGTTTTAGTTTTTTTTTTATCAAAACTATAAAAGTGTTTTGTTTTAATTGGTTGACTCGATTTAATTGTTTTTTCGTGTCAATGAGCTGACTAACACTCGCTCATTATTCGGCCATCGCCCCGCAACGCGGGCGGGGCATCAACTAGTTGGATTATATGAATCAAAACGTTTTGCATTTTGGAAATACTTTCGGCCTTCCAGAGACTCCCGGTTGTTCATCAATTGGTGGAGTCAATTGATACCGGCTTTTTGATTGTTATTGAATTTATTTTTTAAATAATAAAAAAAAACGTTTTATAAAAGCAAAACCATAATTATATATAAAATTATATATATACAACATGAATAAAGTGTAGATGTATTTAATGAAATGAAAAATAGGCTCTTTTCACAAATATATGCATAGGAAAGAATAAAGTGCACAGAAGATTTACAAAATATAAAATCAACCCTATTTGCATAAAACGTGTGCCCTTGTTAATATCTTCTGGTAAAAACATTCAATGCGAGTAGTTGATGTATGTTTGCGTGGGCAACCAAAGCTTATAATGGTTTTCAAAAGAAACCTCCTTTTCTTGGTAAGCATTAATTTCATAAATTCAAATAAATACGAGTATTGACATTCAAAGCAATTGTCTTAATTTATTTTTGACGTGTATATAATACAAATGCATCATGTATGATGTACAGTATTTATGAATCAAATATACAAAAAAATAAAATAAAAAATTTGTCATGTATGTAATACAAATTCATCATGTATGATGTATTAATGAATCAAATATACAAAAAAATGTATGTTTTATATATACGTTATCTCTACCATGAAAAGTTAATACATTTGCATCGTCACCAACATGTGCATTCATTAAATATGAAAAAGATTGGGGAGGAGATGCCAACGCCACAAATCAATGGATCACATGGAAAGGAAAGTTTGCACGGTAACATATATTTATTTGATTGTACATAGTTATTTTTAACATACAAAAATAACACAAATATGTTATACGCAGAAGAAATGTTGACCTCAAATATTATTAATGCGTTTTGGATGTACTGGTTGTGGATAAGAGATTAAGAGTATAACTTTGCAATTAAGTGTTACTATGACGGAACGATGCTAGATAGAAAGGTTGTTGTTAAGTCTCCACGTAGACAAACAAAAACAAATATACGAAGCTTTTTTAAAGAAAGAACAACGGATTGAAAAGAGGTTAATTTTACACACATGTACTAATTTCGGGTTTCTTATTCATGATTAGGAACAACGCCTAACAAACACTTATTTTTCTAGTGAAACATTCACTAATTGTAGACAGTTTTACATTAACAAAGAAGAAAAAAACTATATGTGTTTGGTTTGTGTAAGAAAAAGAAAGAACCAACGGTACTTTTAAAGCATGTCATGTGTTTTATAGTTGCACATTTATTAGGTAGTAAAGCAAAGTTTATATAAAAAATACAAGAATTATCGTTATCAGAAATGATAATTTAATTTAAACTAATTTAGTATATGCTTGGTACTCTAATGGAATAATAGATAAAACATATAACATTGTGGTACAAATGTTAACCTATATGAAGATGTTTACACAAGAATTGATGGAGTTCACGGGTTCCTGTTAACGTTGTCTATTGTACTCGTATTATAGCTATTCATATAAAATTACAGTTTTTTTAACGGCCAAAAACTTCTATAAATATATAGAAACCGGGTCAGCAAGTAGCTCAAAACCCAAACAAACTATTCTCATAGTAGAAACTATAAACATTCTAACAAAGGAAAACAATATTTCAAGCAAAAATATTCTTTTAACATCCAAAAACTTATATAATTCTATGTTGGAAAAACATTAATCAAAATATCATATCACACATAAATAAATACCTAACATTCCTACGTCATACCTGGACTTTCCCCCGGGTTTGGATCCTTCAATAAAACAGAAACAAAATTACAAACACAAGTTTTATCGATTATTACTTAACTCTAGTTTCACATTTAAACTCTTGGTTTAATCATAGCTCTAAGACTGTTCTTCATAACCACAGTGAACTCCAACTTCTCACTAAAATCCACCTTGGTGTCTTTCGGGTACGAGCTCCATTCGAATTCTTGAACCATTCGCGCGATCATCAAATTCACATGAACCGTGGCCATGCCCAACCCGGGGCAAATCCTTCGACCCGCCCCAAACGGCATCATTTTAATCCCGGTCACCCCGGTTATATCCGCATCCTCCCCACCCGTCAAGAACCTATCCGGGTCGAATAGTTTCGGGTTGGTCCATAGTTTCGGGTCCTCCGCGATAGCGGGTAGAAAAATCTCCACATTAGTACCCGTGGGTATATCGAACCCGCCTAACTTTACGGGTTCGGTAACCGAATGGGTTAGGGAAAAATAAGTGGGGGGGTGTTTTCTCAACAACTCCTTTACGACCGCGTTTAGGTACGGCATGTTTTCGACATCTTTCTCGTCAACTTTTTTGTTCCCAATAGTGGCTCTGATCTCGTTGTAAAGCTTTGTTTGGATACTAGGATTTTCGATAAACCTTGCGATGGCCCACTCGATCGCGGTACCCGTGGTGTCGGTCCCGCCGTTAAGAAACTCGGAACACAATGTCACGATTTCCGGATTCGTGGGCGGGTATTTCCGCCCCTCGACCGTTAAATCAAACAATGTGTCAAGATACGAGAACTCCGTGGCCGTGGGATCCGATCCCAGATTCTTCACGGCCGCGCGTCTCTGCTCGATGAACGGGACCAACGTCGCGATCTGCTGTTCGCGCACTTCCAACGCCTTCTTCCGCTGCTTCGAGAAAAACGGCCGCAACAACGGCAAATAATCGTCTATTCTCGGATCCAAAGTGATCAAAACCGTCTTCATCATATTATCCATCTTCTCAATTGTTTCCTCATCCATTTCGACGCCAAAACACATCGCTAAAAGGATACAAAACACCGCGAACCTCGCGTTTTTCAGCACCCAAACCGCGCCATCATTCGCTGCCGCCTCCGCCTTCAACCGCTCAACAAACTTATCCATCGCCGTAACCCGAACATGTCTAAAAGTGCGCAACTTACCCGCACTAAGCGCATTTTGCACCATATTCCGCCTCAGCGACCGCCAAACCGGACCGTACATCGCGGCATTGACAGTAAACTTGTTACAACTAAAAATAGTCCTGGTCGGGTTTTCGGACGGCCGGGTGGCAAAAACCACACCCTTTTCAATCAACGCCTCATGAACCAAGTCCGCATTGGACAAAATAATCATGGTACGGGATCCCATTTTGAGCGTAAAAATCGGGCCGTATTTCGGCAACAATTCTCGAACATACTGGAAGAACGGTTTGCCCGAACCGGCTACTTGGAATAAGTTTCCAACGACCGGCCAGCCGGGCGGGCCGGGTGGTAGATTTAGACGTTTGGATTTGGTGTTATGAGTGAGAAAAAAGATAAAGGCGGATAATAAGATAGCGAGAGTAGCAAAGATTAGATGGTAATATGGAGAAAGATCCATTGTGGTGAAGAGAAAAGAGGAAGAAGATGAATGGAATTATTGAGTGAGTATGAGAGGGTATAAAAAGGTGGGAGTGCATGAATTTACAGGTATGGGTGTAATTAAGAGGAGATATTCAACATCTCCCAACTACATACCAATCAAGTGTGTAGGGGCGAAATAGCTCCATTTTTATTTCTTTAGCAATAAATAGTTATAATTTTTTTTTATTTGTTATCATTATTGTTGTTGCTATTTCTGTTATTATTATTATTATTATTATTATTATTATTATTATTATTACTATTATTATTATTATTATTATTAAGTTTCCATAAAATTAATTAAATTATGATGTTCGATCAAATACAAATTCTCCTAAAAATAAAAAGTCGTAATAAAGGTATCAAATGTATTTCAATTGACCTCATTCAAGCAGTATTGGAATAGTATTATCGAACAATACAATGTGAGATTTTAAATTTTTGTTTTTAGATCTTTAGCTTATAGATTTTATACTTTTTGTTTACATCATTGTGTTTTTTTATTTATTATTCTGTCTTTTTTATATTTGTGTCATTATGTCTTTTTTTGTGATTAATTGTCTTTTTCTTTGGCATTGTGTTATATTTTGCTCGATATTGTGTTATATTTTCCAATATAACGTAGTTTTAAGAATGTCATGATGAATCTTTGTTTGTTGTGTATGATGGTCAAAGTCAAATTCAGTTAATACTTTAATAATAGGTAAAATTCATGTAAAAAGAGAGTTTGAACATAAAAATATGGGATGAATCAAGTATTTACACGTGTTATATTTTATGCATGATATAAAAGAAAATGATGTATCGGTTGTAGAAAGGAGCAAATTCTACTATAACTTAAAAGGCTATGTCGGTGGGGTGACCCACCGGCATTCCCTTACACCCCCAAAACTTTTTCCATTTTGCGTTTCAAGCCCCTCAGCTTTGCTACTCCCCTAAACTTTTTCAATATTTCATTTCAAGCCCGTCAGTTTTGCTACGACCCCTCCACTTTTAGAGTAATCAATTTTAGTCCCTTATCTAACTTTACTATTCTTCTACTTTAACAATTGGCATTTTTAGCAGTTAGCTTTTGACTAATTTCTATATTACTTAAAGTACAAAGTCGGTGAAACCACCCCTCTTTGACTTCCAAAATTTCCACTTTTAGTTTATAGTTTTGTAATTCATATTTTTTGCATATAGAATTTTCCTTTTATTTACTCTCTACTTTTGTAACTTGCATTTTTTACCTATACTTTGGTAATTTACGTTTATTTCACATATGCTTTATACCGACCCCTCAACTTTTAAACTTTTCTTTTTACATTTTGACGTAAATTTGGTATACGCTTTCGGCCTTTATTTTGTATGTTTCCTACATATGAATCGGGTCACATATAATACGTTTTGACTTGATGGTATAAATTGGAGTTAGTCGAGTCGCATATAATACATTATGATTGTACACTATAAACTCGATTTGTTTTACATTTTAATCCAATTACAACACATCTATAGGTTACATTGAGTTCAGTCGGATACTTCGAAACGCACATTATTATATGATTAACACATCACATAACGCTTGGACTAATTCGTTCGACGTTTGCGATGTACCCGCGCCGCAACGCGCGCGGGTCTTATTACTAGTTAAAACATAAAAACGACAAATGAGAACACAAAGATAGGACACTTAATATATAACAAAGAAACAAATGTTGAATACATAATGATAAATACGCATTTAATTGAAACGGTCTAAAATATAATTTTGTTAAAATGGCATATGTATCAAAAGTAATCAAATATATCATTTGATACAATCTTGAATTTGAGTGTAGAGGAAGCTTATTTTTGGTGAATAGTAAATTTTAATAGCTTCAATTCTGTTAGATTGATAAAAACTAATATGACTAGTAAATTTTAATAGCTTCTTGTTAGATTGATAAAAAACTGTGACATGTCAAATCTATAAAAATCATATTTACTTAATAACATGCTTAAACGTTTGAGTTCTGGATCACTCATGCATCATGTTGGTCGAGGTTGGTAGTACTCCCTTAATGAGTCCAATACGTAATGATTATATATGGGTCAGATTCAAGGATGTCATAACGTACGACGTTCAGAAGTAAAGTATGTGATAGTAGGTTGTAGTCAGTGGCGAAGCTTGACCCGAATGACGGGGGTCAAAAACGTACATACTAAAAAATTTCTATAGAACTGGGGGGTCGAAAACGTATATACCCAAAAATTTCTATACGAAAACTACATATATAACACTACTGAGCGAAAAGTTCGGGGGGTCGGGCGCCCCCTCCCGCCCCTTCTATACTTCGCACCTGGTTGTAGTTCAACTATGAAGTTAACCGAAAGAAATATATTGATAACAAATTAAAGTGTCATTTGCATACATGTATTTTACAATGGCGTAGTTTATAATGATTGTTCCTTTTTAGTAGATTACAAGACTTGTTCTTATCAACCAAGAGAACTATGAATATTATGGATTAGGAAGTGTACAAACATCCTTTATAGTGTGGGGTACACTATCATAGTGATCTCCGTTAGGTTTATATGATCACTTATCCTATTAGATCATCCGTAGTGGGGCGTGGTTTTAAAAAATAAAAAATAAAAAAACGCCGGATAACGCCCCCCCCCCCCATTACACCCGGCGTTTCCTGGCGTTTTTTTCGAAAAAAATTGAGTTTGGCGTTTTATTTAAAACGCTGAAATTGTATAGGGGGGCGAGAATGGACCGTTGCCAACGGTCAAATGTGTGTATTTTTTTTTAATTCAAAAATTTACCCACTATATCTTTTGTTGGAGATGTTAACGGATTGATGTGAATATCTTTTGTTGCAACTCCGTCACCGGAGAAGCTAGGGTTAGCCGGAGCAACGGAGTCGTCGGAGCGTGAAACGGCGCCAAATTGGTTAGTGAGTTCAGTAGGGTTTGTAATTGGCGCTTTAAGATGAATTTGTATATAATACTGTAGAATTTTACAGATACAAAGGGCATTTTGGATGATGAAATGGAGAAGATGACGATGATGGATGAATATACATTTGGTGGATTTGTTGGTGATTAGTTAGGGTTTTGAATGAAGAAGAAGGTGGTGGTGGTGGTGGTGATGATGAACCTGATGATGATGATGATGATGAACTACGTTTGTTGAATGAATTATGAGAGTAATTGTTTGTAGGTGATTTGTGGATCTAGCTTCCAACACCCAGAATGAACCGATGATGATGATGAAGAATGAACTGATGATGATGATGAACATGATTTTTGATTTTTTATATAATTTTAATAAGACAGGGGCAAAAACGACTTTTCACACATTATGACAGTCAAAACAAACGTTGACTAACAGAATTGGGAGTCAGGGGGTAATCTTGCAACATAACCCCAAACAGTGGGGGGTAAAATTGCAATTATTTCCTTAGGGGGGTAGACATGCCAATGACCCCTAACCTCAGGGGGTAAAATTGCAGTTTACTCAAAAAAAAATTGTGAAATGATTGCTTGGGCGTTATTGGAATAATGCCCCATTACACCACTTTTGCAATAATGCCCCATGCTGACTGAGATGACACGTGTCGAATAATGCCCCATGGTGGGGGCATTATTTTGATTTACCACTACACATGGTCTTAAGCCTAGATCTTTAAAGTGTTCTTGACTCACAAGTCATTCTTCTTATATTAACTCCTAATACTATCAACATCAATCTCGATCTAGTTGCAATATTGAAACTAATCAAGTTAAGTTCGAGCTTAGTTTAAAATACTCAAACTTTTTTCTTTGCTTCGATCCGTAGGTGTGGCTTTTTTAGCTGGTGAGTAATGCTTTTGTGGTAGTGTCTTGATAATTTGGTATTGCTATTAGAGGTTGTCTTGGTGTGTTGTATATTTCAAGTTGTAGAAAGTGTCACCAATATTGTTAGCATTTACTATAGCTGGTCCTATATATGAGGCTGCAAAGACAAAAGTGTTACAATTAATGGACTTTTGTCAAGTGGCCTTATCGACTACATTGTGTCATCATTGGCATTTTCATATTTGGGACAAGAAATGTGGTTGGTTGTTAGCGAACGCGGTTTGTTAAAGTGTGGTTTCATTTCATTTTTCAGAATTTCCACTTTGATTGTCTTTAATTTTTTTTTTCCAAATTTCATTAACCATACACCCCCCTCCTAACAATAACCAGGGTCGGGCGAAAACCAACCAAAGCGGTATTACAACATACCCCATGCTTGCCTTCTCGTCCGAAAAAAACGGCTTCATTCCTAGCTTTTAGCTTTTCATATACATCATCAACCGATTATAATTATATTGTGTATCAACAAATCACTTACGATAAGGGCATATATGTCCTGACTTGACACAAAATGTCTTTTGAATACTTAGTCAATTGAAGTCAAACTAATGTTAAAAGAGAGCGTTTATAAATAAATGTTTTTAAATTATCCCTTGATGGCTTGATAACTAAAATGGTGACACTTTTATGCGCTTGTTTAATGTTAACACACTTGGAGAGTAAATAGAAAGGCTTATAAAAACGTGAGGATTAATGGTTTTAAATAGTCATTAACGCAGTGATGAAATTAGAAATTTACGGCAAAAGAGTCACAATAAAAAAGATATTACATTTACTAGCATACACTAGTTAAGGTCTTTGCTAATTGATAAACAAATATGGCGAGCAAGCAAAACCTCAATTAACCGAATTGAAACAAGAACTCTCACAACACAGAACCGAAGTAACCGGCCCAAACTAATATACGATGGTTCAGTTTTTTTTCTTTGAAAACTAAAAATTACCGTTTGCTTTTGAGTATGTTTCGCACCAAAAACGAATCGAAACACAACGAATGGAACCGAACTATAATTCCAAAATTGTTTAAACTAGTAATAAGATCCGCGCACGTTGTGACGCGGGTACATCGCAAACACCTAATGGTTAGTCCAAACGTTATGTGATGCCTTAACCATATGAAAACGTGTGTTTCGGCGATCCGATTGAACTCATTGTAACCTATATAAGCATTGCGATTGGATCAAAACGTAAAGTAAGTTGAGTTTATACCATACAAATCATAACGTATTATATATGAGCCGACTTATACATAGAAAACGTAACGGGTATAAACGAAAAACTGACATGTGTAATCAAAAGGGATGAATTATAGATTTTGAAAAAAAAAGGAGGAAAAATAAACCGCAATTTGACTCCACTCGGTTCAATACAAAATTTATGAAACATACATAAAATAAGCAAGAAAACATATTATATTTCGCATGACTCGTTTCCAAAAGAAGTCTACATCGAAAAATAGACTAACTCGAATTTATACCCTAACATACATAAAAATATGCACGTAAAAATGTTTTTTAAACGAAAACGTATTATTTGACTTGACTCGTTTCCAGAAAAAGTTTACGTCAAACGTAGAGCAACTCGAATTTATACCAACACGTACATAATAATATGCATGTAAAAAATTAGTTTTTCAAGTAAAGGAAGTATAGGGTTAAACTCGAAACAAATTATTAGTAAAAAACTAAATATGTTAAAAACGTTCGTAAAACCGTGCCAAGTAGCGCCAATGTCACATCACTGCCAGCGACCACTAACGTCGGAAAAGCTCGTAAATATAAAATAAATAAAAAAGGAAAAAATAACACCGAATGAAAAGCTGATGTAAATCGTTGAACCACGCAACCTGTTGTGGCGTGTTAATGCTAAGAAATTAGAACAAAGCATAAAACGGATAAAAGAATAACTACGTCGATCTAGGACCCGCGGGTTGTGAAGAACCTGCCACACGGGAAAAAATAGACGTGTTACGATGGGCCTATCAAACCAGAAAAAATAGACAAAAAAACGTTAAACCCCACACGCACGTTATGACATGTTAACTTCCAAAATTTTGAATGAAACATAAAACAAAAAATTTGCGAAAGATGAAAAGTATGGAGAACCAAAGTTGAAAATAAAAATGATGGGGTTAAACTAAAAAAAAATAAAAAACTTTAGGTTAAAATTAAAAAAATTAAATGGGTTAAAATGAAAAAGATAAAACCTTTGAGTTATCAATGAAAAATCAATATTTTTTTAAAAGCTCCCAATACATGAAGTATAAGAACATGAAGCAGTAGAATGTTTGAAAAGTATAGTTTGAAAATAACTGACCTTATGAACAAGTCTTGAACTATTTAATAAATTATTTTTTTACACCTCATATATTTTTTACACCTCATATATTTTTTAAAGCAACATAAAGTCAAGAAAAGTAATAAATAAAAATAAATTATAAAGTGATAAATAACTAAAAAGAAAATCCAAAAAATTAGTACTATACCATTGAAAGTGAAGGGGACTCATCAAGTCTTGTCCCACATGTCTAGAAGTTGAAAACAATGGAAAAGACCAATAAATATAAAGTATAATTGGATCAATTTTTTACATTTAAAATCCTTTTATTTTCATTTTAACTTTTCACCTTTCTTCTTCTCTTTCTTATAAACATGCAGCCATTGATGCCGTCGTTACCCAAAATTTTTTTGATAATGTTATCTTCGCTCCTTTCTCTTCTTCAAGTCTTCAACTACATGTCGTCGTTACCTAAATTTTTTTTATCATATTATCATCGCTCCTCTCTCTCCTTCAACTACATAACTATCATGTTGTCATGTTTTTGTTAGACAAATCCACACTACACGTTTGATTTGGTGTGAAGTACTTAATGTAACGCCCCAAAAATCTGAATGTTAATAATTGTCGTATGTTCTTATGTGACACGTCATGAAATAAATAACTAGGCTATTTAACCTAGTTAAGGGTATGGTCAAAAGTATTAAATAATGAAGGTAGTGTCAGTTATGTTTTAAAGGTAAACCCGAGGGGCTAAAGTGGAACAAATGAAAGTTGATTTACTAATTAAAAAGAAATCAACACACACATAAACACACACATCGTGTGTGTTCTGGAAAGATCGAGCAGGGGCTCTCAAGAGCCCCAAAACCCTAGTTCTTCAAAAGCTTCAATTTGAAGGATGAATCAAGGCCCAAATCCATAACCGAGCATGGATTAATGATCACCAACACGAGAGGATCATAAGGTATGTTTTAAATCTAAGATTGGTGATCATGGGTGAAGTGGGTTATGTTCTAATCCGTGAGTTAATATGAAATTGATCATGTATAAGGGTTAGAATCCTCGTGTAGAACATGGGTTATGAATGGTTTGCGTTAATTTGATGTTTATAGGTGACACCCGTTAGTTAGGGTGAAGATGATGACTAGTATCACCTCCTATGTTCAAGTCTTGTTGAATGATTGATGTATTATGTGGGTAGGATGAATTATTGTTAAGATGAAAGTATAGGAATATGGTGATGTTACGTTTAATGTTCATTTGGAATGATACATGATGATTAGTAGTTGGTTTTGTATGAGTTTAGAAGAATTGTGCATGAAATAGTTGTACGTTATGCTTAAAAGGTAGTACTCACATCAAGTGTATGATGAAATGTATATGGTGTCGTCCGTATAGTCGATTATGATGTTACGGGTATATGATGATAAGTCGATAGTTAAGTATGATTAATAGTTGACTTTTGAAAGTCAACTAAGTGTAAGAAACATGACTTGACTCGTTGTCGTAAATGTAGGCTGATGGGAAGTCGTATGGTACATGTTATAGCAATCCGTGTTAAATGTAATGACATGATGAGTTACATGAGTTTAACGTATACGAATATGATTATATGAAGTTGATTATGTATTTTAATGCTTGTTAGAAATGACTAAGGAAAGTTAAGTGTGAATTATGCGAGTGATATGATTGTTACATGTACAAAGGTGTATGCTAATAAGAGCGTGATTTCGATGAAATGAAAGTATAGGAATCACGTCGAGACGGACTCAAGCATGAGGTGTTAACGGGTCAAGAAGAGGCAAGGAAATCGGATACGAGCACGGACGCATAAGGTAAGTGATTTCCGTAATCACTTCTTAGTACAAGTAAGTAATAAAGTGTTGTAATGAATTAAACATGATGTTTGAGGTCAAATATGTGTTAAAGTCTTTCGTCGTAAATGATGGGTTTAAGGTTGACCAAAATGCCCTTGATGGGTATTTTGGGGTAAACGAACGTAAAAGTAGCTTAGAAACAAGTTATGCGGTTAGTTTGATGTTTTGGACAAGTATGAAAGTGGGGATTACGGTTTGGTTAGTCGTAGACCAATTAATGCACGAATACCCTTAACGGGTAAAAAATAAGCATATGAACAATAAGGTGTTAAGAGGATGCAAGACATCCAAGAATTTGGTAATTTATGATAGACGTCACTCATATTATTATGTTTATAAGAGGTTTTGGTAAAACGAACAAGTTATGTTGACGTATGCATGAACGGGTCGAAAAGTGGGAAAATGGTAATAAGCCGAAGAGTTAAAAGTCGGAAATTATATTAAGTCGGATGTTGGATTTTAGTTCCCTTAGATGGAGAATTAAATTACGGACGCGTAGGAAAAAGAATCGGGTAAAACGGATCAAAAACGAGGGAGTTATGCTCGTTTCCGTGAAACGGAATCGTGCTGAAAGAATGCAGCACAGCAGCAACAACCTTCTGTTGTTTTGAGGGTGTCGCGTAGCGCGACGGCCCGTCGCGTCGCGCGACGGGTCAAATTTCTTCGAAAGTTGTTTTCGTGCTCCGTTTTAGCTTGGGAACTCGTTTAAACGCGTTTTAAGTCGCGTATGATTAGTTTAACTCATGTTTTATGACCATTAGGGTAGGCGTGTGTGTGGATAGGTATGTATGGATGTTGTATATCTCTATACACGTATGTAGAAATGTATGTAAGCGCGTATGCGCGAATGTATGTAAGATTATAGGGTGTAAGCAAGTACGTAAGGATTTACGAAGATGTATATGACTAGGTAAGTATGAGTGGGGTATGTTAAAGCAGGTGGTTATAAATATATATGTAAGTAAGTATGTAGGCATGTACGTATGTATGTTTTATAAACCTAAGTGTATGTATGTATGGGTGTATGTAGGAAGGATGTATATGTACGAAAGTGAGTATGTACGAATGTATGCACGTATGTAGGTTTGTGTGAAGGCATGTAATAAGGTGTATGTATGTATGTACGTACGAATGTATGTATGGGTGAATGTATATAGGTGGGATGACATGATCGTACGTGACGATGTAGGTATGTATATATGTAGATACATATAGAATGATCGATATGTAATTGTATGTAAGTTTGTATGTAGGTTGACATGTATGTGTGTACGTATGTATGTATGGAGATAGTGTGTATGAAGTATAGGTATGTATGTAAGTCTTATGGTACGATCAAGTGTTTACGTTGTTTATTTGTATACATGGAGTTATAAGAGAAATGCAGGAATGGCAAAGAAGTCTCACCACGGATTGTATGACAGGATGGAAAAGCTGGAATGTAAAGAGTAAATGAAACGAGAAGTAAACGTGAACAAATATTGTATGTTTATAATGTGTACTAATGTATGAATTTTATGTGGTGAGCGCAGGTAGTACCAGTCATGAGGATAACCAAGGTTTGGAGATCGAGGATCGAGTCACAAGACAGATTGTACGGGAATGTTTAAATATGTAATTTAGTGTTGATAAGTCATGTTCTTATATTATAAAATGAATTTTTAGAATGTCAATATGTATGTCATGAAAGAAATTTTCAGACTCGAAATTCCGCTGCGTTGTGTTAAGGTTAAACCTGTTAGGGTGTTATACTTAATGTCATGAGTATTGGGAAACATATAAGTATAAAACATAACCTAAAACTCTAGTTTTGGAAATAAACGGTAATGGGTTTCGTTTTAAGAAAATACACCAACTATTAAATTAATCAACACTATATGCACTTGGTTTAGGTTGAAGTCCTAGCCATATGTCATATGGATTATATCTGAGGTCTTATTTGTGCATATAACCTTGTAGAATGACAAGTAGCACACGTACGGTATTTCAAGTCTTCACAACGAAGCACTACTAAACAGTGAGTAACGCCTGTTTGAAATTGTTTTTATTTGGGGGAATGATATCTTTTTGCATCATGAATGGTTTTTTCATACTTGTACGTACATAGCTATATAGAAACGTAAGGTTACCACAAGTCCTCTACTGGGGATCACCATTAACTAGTATAGCCGCAGATATTGTGAGGTAGATCTATTTAGGTTGACAACCCCTTTATAGTTAGTTGCGCTAACCTTTTCGATATGACAAATGAATGCATGATATCCATAACGTTCAAGGTTTGTAATAACCACCAGTTTGGGGGCAAAATTATCGAGGTTTGGTTATACCACTCATGGTAGAATATAAACAAATATATATGATGTATGCTCACACGGGTTTTCTTGCTTATATAAAACAACGAACTCACTAACCCTTTTAGTTGACACTTTTAACTTTTAAGCATGTTTTGTCATGAGAGTAATCGTGCAAAAATCTAGCATCATGGCGTTAGGATGCAACTTTTGGGGATATTTGATTACATGTCTTTGTTTTGTTGAACTTGGTTTAAACAAATTGATGCAATAGTAACTAGACAAGTAACTTTTGGGCATGTATGGAAAATGAATGTTTGCTTAAGTTTCTCGCAAACAATAGTTATGCTATCGGATTCGTCACACCTTGTTTCAAGCCCTCTTCCGCTACAACGTGGGGTGTGACAAAACCATGCATGGTTTCTATGGTAATAACCCAACCCTCTTGACATGGTAGTGTTACCGGTTGGGAATCACCTTTGGTAGGTAGTGAACCCCTCTCTGTACCGTTTCATTGTTTCTTAATCTAACTAGGTTTATTATGATCGCCGCGTTGCGGCGTACTTCTTTTGTGATTTAGTCTGTGTTTATATGTATTTTGAAATCACTACGAGAGCCTTGCGCATGGAACCACTGACAAAAATTAAAAAAATGTAAAAATAAAAAATAAACACTAAAAGAGAACCTGAAGTAAATCAACCTAAAAAGTTATATGGTAATGATGTTCGTATGAAACTCATGGTCAGATATGAGCCAATGGTATTGGGTATCGGTACCGAATTTCCCGAAATATATTAAGTAACAATTCGGTACCGACTTTTGGCGTTCATGGTACCCGTTCGCCACCGGTTTTACCTTCATAAACCGGTACCGTAACCAGCTTTTTTGGTACAAGTACCGATTCGGATTCGGTATCGGTTGGCACCGTGCTCATCCCTACCCCTGAAACTAAAATAAATAAATCATTAAAAGTTAAAGAAAACCAACAAAAAGTTGTGCGATAGCGTTATTGTTCGTACAATCGTACGGTACTCATGATTAACGATGAAACAACGATACCATGTAGCATTAAAACACTATTCATTAACTTTGTTTATATAGGTAATATATATAGGTAATAGGTAATAGTTAATAGTTAATATAATAGATATAAAAAAAATGTAAAGAGTGGGACTTGAACCCATCCCCTTTGCAAACTAAAACACCACACAAACCACTTTACCAAACATACAGATAGACCATATTAAAGAAATCAAAAGTATATAAACAATAACATCAAAGGATGGAACTCATTATAAAAAAGTCAACAAAGACAACCAATCAATAAGGAAAAGTTACTATTCATTACTATTCATCATGATGTGACAACTACTATTCATAAGCTTGGTTTATTAATATATAGGATAATATAGGATAATTTCTACACTCCTTATCGCAGTTGAGTTGTCTCCAATTCTCAAGCAAAATGGCACGTCAGGTGGGACTCTAACATAATCATCATATGAAAGTTTAATGTGTCCCTAAGAACTTAGTATGCATATTAGTTTAAATTGGTGTAGGCCTGTAAACGAATCGAACGTTCATGAACTTGTTTGACGGGAAGTTCGTTTATGTTCGTTTATTTAATAAATGAACGAACACGAACAAAAAAAATTTGTTCGTTTAATTAATAAATGAACGAACACGAACAAAAAAATTTGTTCGTTTAATTAAATGAACGAACATGAACACACCTTGTGTTCGTTCGTTTATGTTCGTGAACATTCTTTTATCTTCGTTCATTTATGTTCGTGAACGTTCATTTATTTACATTCGTTTAAATTTTAATAAATACATAAATAGTATTTATATAAATATTAGGTTTTCTAACTACTTATATAATTGTAACTAATTAGTATATCCATGAACACTTATTTAGATGTGTTTTCGGATGAAAATGTAATATATTAGACGTGTTTCTTCAATCATGTTAATTTATGTTTTTCAAATATGTTCAATAAATTTTTTATGTTCGTTTGTGTTCGTTTATGTCCGTGAACTGTTCGTTTAGGCTTTAAACGAACGAACATAAACGAACACGAACATGCCCGATTTATTAATGAACGAACACGAACAAAAAAATGTGTTCGATTATATGTTCGTGTTCGTGTTCGGTTAAAGTTCAATGGACGAACACGAACATGCCTATGTTTGTGTTCGTTCGGTTCGTTTACAGGCCTAAATTGGTGTCAAGCTTGCTTATTATTGTTGTAAAACAAAATTTTCATATCTTTACCTTGCAAATTGCGCTAACAAACCGGTCTAGTAATTAAAAAGGCTTCAATGGATGAATCTAGACCAAAATCTCAAAACAAAGGGAAAATGTATACACAATATAAAACCACCTTGAAATACCTTTTTTTTTTTTTTACCTTTTTCTTATTTTTACTTTCCTTTAAAATAAATATACTTTAATGGAATATTTATGGTTTCTAGATGTATGGTTGTGAAGGTGAATCAGTCCCATATCCCCATTGTCCAGTAATCGAGTCCCACGAACATAACAATTAACCCAACCCACCCCCCACCTCGTGCTTACATTCAATTCTTCTGTCAAAACACAAAAGTGCATCTTGTAAATTTTTTTCCGTACCAGTTAGTTCATAACTTTTTTTAATGGCTAAGGGTGAAAGGTGAAGGGAGTGGTTACGTATTGCATTAGGTAAACTTTTCAACTTACCCAATCACATAGTGTGATGTCAATTCATCTAATGGGGTACCTAATGCTTAAAAACATTGACAGTGGTTTACCAAATGTGCTTTAAGTAAACTATTTTTTTTTAAAAAGAAAAATATATGACAGGTTGAAAAGGAGTGGAGCTCACTACACACCCACCTCTCCCCCTTCCCTCCCCTCTCCCCGAATCGGTAAGTCATCACCGATTTCCCCTCCTTTTTTTGGTAAAGTGAGATAGGTAACCACATTGGCAGTGGTTTACCGTTCGATAAAATCGTTGCCGCTCGGTGAACTTTCCCCACTCCGTTCACCCTAACAGAATCAATTCCGAGCACTCTTGGGGTGCCTACTGAACAAACAGAGTACTCCGAGATTAACCCGAGTCCACCACCAATTTCAGGAAAAAACTGATAACCCGCCCTCCCGTAGACACGACGGTGAAATTACCGGTAAAACCTGTTTGGGTCAAGGATCCAACCCAGGTTTTCCCGGGTCTCTTATCATTGTCCACCAGTGCCTCACTCTACACCAAGTGAGAGTTGAACATTCATCTCTTAAGGGAAATAAAAGGCTTCCACCAGTTGATCTAGAAATCATTGGCAAGAGTTCATAACTTTCTAAGTTATTATATAAAAAAACATGTTTGACAATAAAGGGAACGAATTGACCGACATAAACAGTGAAGGTGAATTAGACCCCCGTAGTGGGGCGTTTTTTTTTTTAAATTCAAAAATAACGTCGAAAAACGCCCCAAGCCCATTACATGCAAGCGCTTTTTAGCGTTTTTTTTGAAAAAAAAATTGTTGCGCGTTTTTTAAACAACGCTTAATTTTGTATTGGGGGGAGATATGACTGTTGCCAAATGGTCATTTCTTTATTATTATTTTTTTATTCCAATATTAACCTACTATATATATTTACCCATTTTTCCATATTTTTTATAAAAAAACTCAAACATTCTCAAACTTTCTCTCCTACTTCTTCTATATTTTATACAAACATGCATCCATTCCAACCCACATTTGGTGTCCCCTCAAGACCCATGAACCCGAACACAACCCAACCGCAACATTCGTTTAACCTTCAAGACATGGACCCGAGCATGTTAACGTACGCGGCTTACTTGAGTGGCGCCACTCCGTTCGTGCCACCCACCTTCGGCTTTGGTCAAGCCAGCGGGTCGCAACCTTCACAACAACAAGTCGAACCCGATGTCGATGTCGTGCCGGAGACGCAACCCGAACCGGTGCCAGAGAAATCGAAACGCGGCAGAAGGTCGCATAAGAAGAAGGAAGCGAACGAACCTCGACGTAAAAATACTTACCTTAATTGGACGAATGAGGAGGAATTCACGTTGGCTTGGGCGTGACTCGACGTTTCGGAGTTAACAGACATAAGACTCGATAAAGACGAAGTTAACAGACATTTGTGCACCAACAGACTCCCCCTTGGATGTTGACGAAGTCTTTAGCATCAAATTTTCAGTCTTTAGTCTTTGTCTATCTTCTTGCTCTGTCCAATTTGTTTGACACTGTAAGCATCCTTCAATTTTTCTCTTCTTCTATCAACAGCTAGCATGAATCACAGAATCTGAATCTTTAACAACCTTCAAACTCTCCCTTGAATGTAGAACCAGGAACTGTATCTGACTTTTAAGTTTTCAGACTCCCCCTATCAGTTAGCTGGGATTTTGCTTAGCTGCTATCTCAATAACAAACCTATTACCTGCACAATCTCTACCTAAATATAAGATTTATGATTATGACAATTTCAAACCAAACTTACCATTTGACTTCATTTGTTGGTTTTGTCATAATTTAGAAATCCACTTAAGTATCCAGGTCCAAATTAATGACCCTGAGAACTTAATTTGTCTACAAAGTCTAATTTAATGACCTTGGTTGACCTGAGACAAATCACACTGACATTTTTTACAAATTAGTTCAATCAATTTTCTGAAATTTACAAGTCTCAATTTAATGAACTTGTTTTAACTTTTCAATTTCACAAGTTTAACATGTTAAGTTCACAACACATCATCCAGCTCAGAAACTTCCTGCATCTGCTTCAAATTGCGAATCTGAAGATCAGCTTTCCACTTTGGTTTGTCGGAAAATAAAGCAGAAATGTAAAATCTTTTTGGATTTTGAATAAAGTTTATAAACTAGAAATGAATTACAGAAATAAAGTGCAGAAAAATGTAAACTATTTACAAACATATTTTTGGTGAGCGTGTTAGAGAATCATATCAGCTATTCAATAAGTCACAAGTACCGTTAAGCTTTGATTACATACACAGAATTAAACAATTCGCTTAGATTGTCGATATACTGGTCCACTTAAATTCTCACACAATTTTCAATCTATCCAGGATACGAATTAGGTGAATTAAGAACTTAAACTCATTCATGTGTCCCACCTCTTGAATATACTCCCGTATCCAGAACCCAATATTCAGTCTTACCGGTGAGTATACCACAGATGATATCTTTAAAGGGGTTAAATGCGAGGGCCATGAGAGCTCAGGCTATTGCTTCCGCAAAATCAGAGAGATGACGGCTTCGACTTTAGGTGTGTCCCCTTTAGATGATCTTTTTTACAACAGCACATGATTAGCATTTTTCAATGTTTCATCATTTTTTATGCTGAGGGCGGTGCTATATTTCAAGCAAGCAGAAAAGTATTATACGGGGACTAGGCCATTGCTTCCGCAATATCAGAAGTCCCATGATAATACCCCAGATATCACTGAGTATAAAGACCTAGTATCTCAGAAAGAGGGATCTTTCAAACGAAATTTCAGGGGTTACCTATATATCCAAGTAGTGTTCCCCACGAAATAAGTAAGTAAAGATTTAGGTTTATATCCCGAACAAACCTACTAAATGTGTAAAAACCTATCGGCACATCATCAGCGAGACTGCTTAAGACTTTTTAAACTTTTCATATCTTTAGCATACTGTAACTGTCAAGCCGATGTACTATCATTTTCCCTTTTTACACAAGCTCTTTTTTCAGTTTTCTATTGTTTTTGGATTTTGAAATATCTCATGTTTTTGGATTTTTGAAAACTTTTTATTGTTTTTGTATTTTCTGAAAATATTACCCTATACTCACCCTAAATACCAAAACAAGTAAAAAATCGACAAACCATTGCAGATTGCTTCTCAACATCATTATCTACAGTGGTACCTTCATCTACGCCAAGAATCTCCTCCAACACCGATAAAAGCTTCATACCATTTAATTTTAAAAGATATTGAAAACGAGTTTTATCAAACGCTTTGGTATGTAAATCAGCTTTTTGTTCGTCAGTGTGGATTTTCTCAATTCGTATCAACTTCTTCTCGAAACAATCTCGGATGAAGTGATGACGAATTTCAATGTGTTTCGTTTTAGCATGATGAACAGGATTTTTAGTGATGTTAATCGCTGCCTCATTATCAACAAAGATATGGGTGTTAAGAAATTGCAAACCGTAGTCGCGCATCTGTTGCTAGATCTACAAGATCTGAGAGCAGCAACTGCTAGCAGATACATACTCAGCCTCACATGTGGACAAAGCTACAGAGGTCTGCTTCTTGCATTGCCAGGTGACCAATCGTGGTCCGAAAAACTAGCACCCTGCTGTTGTTGATTTAGCGTTAACTTTGCAGCATCCGAAATCAGAATCGGAATACCCTTCGAGTGTGAAATCGCCTTCTCTTGGATACCACAACCCCAGTGATGGAGTTCCTTTCAGGTAGCGTAATATCCGTTTCACAATCACCATGTGCGAAGCTCTCGGGTTAGACCGAAATCTTGCTGCGAGGCAGGTTGGATACATAATATCGGGTCTTGAAGCTGTCAAGTATATCAGCGATCCGATCATGGAACGATGCATCGTTTCATCTACCTTCTCTCCGGTGAGATCAGGGTTTATCCCATGGTTCGTCGCTAACGGGGTGGAAGCTGGAGTAGATCCTGACATCCCAAATTTCTCTAAGATATCATGAATATACTTCGTTTGATGTATGAATATTCCCTCGGGTAGTTGATCAACCTGAAGTCCCAAGAAGAATTTCATCTCACCCATCGATGGCATTTCAAATTTCTGCTTCATAACGTTTTCAAAATCTTTGCACAAATTTTCATTTGTTGACCCAAATATGATGTCGTCCACGTATATTTGAACTATCAGAAGATGTCCGTCAACTTCTTTGGTGAAGAGAGTGGCATCCACTTTTCCTCGGATGAAGTTGTTGGCAAGCAGGTGTTGAGACAATGTCTCGTACCAAGCTCTCGGGGCCTGGTGTAAACCATACAGCGCTTTATCCAGTAAATAGACCTTGTCTTTGTGGATTGGATCGGTGAAGCTCGGTGGCTGTCCGACATATACCTCCTCTTTTACCTTCCCATAGAGAAACGTCGATTTAACATCTAGCTGATAAACTTTAAAACCTTTCCAAGATGCAAATGCTAGGAAGATTCTGATCGCTTCTAGTCTAGCAACATGAGCATACACTTCAGTGAAATCTATACCCTCCTGCTGACTGAAACCCTGGACTACGAGTCGAGCTTTGTTACGAATAATAACCCCTCTATCGTCCCTTTTACACTTGAACACCCACTTGGTGTTAATCTTCCTGTGACCATCAGGCAAGTCTACCAATTTCCACACTCCTAACTTCTCAAACCGACTCAACTCTTCTTGCATAGCATTGACCCAAGAATCTTCAGTTAGCGCCTCTTTATATGTTCGCGGTTCGATCTGCGAAATAAAACAACTAAGTGAAAAATCAGTTTGTAACAGAGCAACTGTAGAATAAAAACAAGTAAGGCCTTGGTCAATTTGTCTTCTAGTGCGAACGCCTGATTGTAATTCTCCAATAATCAACTCCTCTGGATGGTACGAAAGAGTTCTTGGCATCACCTCGCCTGGAACATCTACCTCGCCTTCCAAATTTGTGACATTTTGATTTGCACCTTGTTCACTGACTGGAATTGTTTGACTTGAAATCTGCATCTGCTCCCCCTCAGAATCTGAATCACCACGATCGAATATAGGTCTATCATCATATTCTTGATTATCATTGACCGCCGTCTGATTATCAGGAGCTTGTTCTTGTTCCGAAGATTGTTGAACATCATCAAGTTCTCCAGCATTACTTGGACCGGCTTCATCATCATTTGAAGTTTGCCGTTGACGTCTAAAATACTCAGCTGGAAACCTTTCTTGTGGTGACTCATACTCTCTTAGAATATCCAACTCATCAAAGAACTCTGGTTCTTCTTCTATGTCAAACGAATCCCATAAAGTATCGTAATTAAAACGCCAAGAGTCGCTTGGGTTCTGCGGTGGCATTGTGTAACCTTGGCATTCAACATTGTGTGCCTCAAGAATCCGCTTCAAGCTTGGAACAAAGACTCGTTTTAATGGACTTGAGTAACCCACAAAAATTCCTTCAATGCTCTTTGCACCAAACTTTCCAAAAGGCTCTAGAACTGTGCAGGGAGACCCAAACGATTCTAAATACTTCAGGTTCGGTTTGCGGTTATTGATCAGCTCAAAACAAGTCTTGTTGAATTTCTTCACTGTGAGAACCCGGTTGAGTGTATAGCAAGCGGCTGACACTGCTTCTGCCCAAAAATTGACTGGTAATTTCGAATCAGCAAGCATCGTCCTGGCCGTTTCAATTAGCGTCCTGTTCTTTCGTTCAGCTACCCCATTTTGTTGTGGAGTGTAAGGAGCACTAAATTCTTGCAGTATACCTCTCTCATCACAATACTCTTCCACCTTATTGTTCTTAAACTCTGTACCGTTGTCACTCCTGATTCTTCTAATTCGAGTTTGGTACAAGTTTTCAATTTTTCTAAACAACGCCATCAAACTTTCAAATGTCTCATCTTTAGTCTTCAAAAATGATACCCACGAAAATCTGGAATAGTCGTCAGTTACTACGAGACAGTAGAGATCTCCAGTTATGATTTTGACATTTACTGGACCAAACAGATCCATATGAAGTCTTTCTAACGGTCTTGAGATTGAGTTTTCCTTCTTCCCAGGGTGAGATTTCTTCTTTTGCTTGCCTTTTACACAGCTAATGCACTCCCCTTCCAGATGAAAATCTTTCACATGAACACCAGTTACTAAGTCATTATGCACCAGGTGATTCATTTTTCGAAGGTGAATATGGCCCATCTTTCGATGCCATAACTTTGACTATTTTTCCGTTGCTCTTGACATAAAACAGTGAGCCTGACCCGTGGTAGTAGTTGCTACACTCATGTCCAACACGTACAGATCATTCACTCTGGGTGCTCTCATGATAACCCACTCTTCGGGAACAACAAATCCTGGTTTCAAGATCAAACATTCTTTGTCTGTAAAGTGCGTTGTATACATACGATCACAGATTTGAGATATGCTTAGAAGATTGTTTTCAAGCTCGACGATGTAGTTTACTCTTTCAAACGTTACGATTCCATTAGATAGAGTTCCTTCACCAACTATTCGACCACCTTGATTTCCCATAAATCCCACGCAACCTCCATTAAACCCTCGAACATCGTACAGTAGGGTTTTCTTCCCTGTCATGTGCCGAGAAGCTCCACTATCCATAATCCAACGTGAAACGGATCTTGGAAGCTCCTGCACATATCACAAACACTTAGTTTGATTTTGATGCCACCCAAGTCTCTTTTGACTCAGGTAGGTTGACTTTGATGTGAGTTTTAGCAGTATAAAGTGGCGGAAAATTTTTGTCATTCATCTTTAAGCTCTCTTCAGACCCAATCTCAACCTTTTAGTATAAAAAGAAATCATTTTTAGAAGGTTCACCAGATGATTGGTCTTTCTTTGGTACATACTTCTTTTCAGAAGTAGTAGACTCTTGTTTTTCAAGTTTCTCATAGTAATCCAAAGGAAAATCCATCTTTACCGGAGTGGTAGAAGACGATTGTTTTTCCTTCTCAGAAACCTTTAGTTTTGAAGAACTTGATTTCTTTTCAACAGATTTTGGCTTCCATGCTTGTTGAGGTGACGCAACCCGTTTGTAAAATTTGTCATTTTTAGTTACCACATTCTTTACAAGTTCAGTTTTGACTTTGATGTTTTCATTTTTCAAAACTTTCTTCTCAACAACCATTGGATCTTTTCCTTTTGTATCAACTTTCCTTTTTAGACTCTCAACAACTTCAGACTTAGACTTTAAGTTGGTGCACTTTCGTGCAATGTGTCCAACTTTGTTGCACTTAAAGCATATACGAGTATCAACGACCCGACTTGTACCTTCAGTCTGAGGCTGTGAGGCCTTTTCCTCAAAGAACTCTTCGTTTGATTTTGAAAAAATCTCAGACTCTTGCTCAGAATGAGAACTCGAGCTTTTTACAAACACCTTTTTCTCAACAAACTTCTTGTTTTGAAAATTCTTTCTTTGATAATTCTTACCACCCTTATAACCACCCGACCATTTGTTTTGATTGTTGTTAGAAAAACGCGGCGGTACAATAGGTTTTTTGTAGTAAGCTTTATCTTTTTCAAAGTTTAATTGCCTTTTAGAATGTTTCAAACCTTCGATCTCAGAAACATCAATCTCAATCAACTTGAACACATTTCTCAATTTACCAACATTCACATTCTCCAAAGGAAAATCACTATCCGAATACAACTTATCAGATCCCGCCATCTTGTACATCACAAGATTAGGTTCTTCATTTAAGTTGTTTTTGGATTTTGATTTTGGAATATATTTGTCCAAAAAGCAATCATCATCCTCAGTAGTGTCACTTTCAGACTTTAAAACATTTTCAACCATGCTTTTCACAACTTTAGATTGAACACTATCTTCATCAGATGATGTGGTAAACGTGACATCAATCGTGTCTGGAAGCTTAACTTCATTTTCTTCTTCATCATTAACCAACCCTGATTTTTTCTTTGAAAGATTGTTTAAAACTGGTGGTGGAACCTGATGAAATCCAACCCCGGTTCCATCAAAGTATACATCTTCGCCTGCTTTGTTCTTTCCAATTGGTTTAGGAACGATATGTTGAAGAACAAAGCTTGCAGAGTTCTAACTGTTCAATTTCAACTGAATGCGTTCATTTTCATTTTTAGCTTCTTGAAACTGAAGCTTCAACTTAGCAATCTCATCCAGTTGTTGGTTGATTTGCTCTTCTTTTACCCTAAGAACTCCTGACAGTAGAAGATTCTCTTTGGTTGTTTTACCATTTCTTTCATCAGAATCTTTTACCGTGCGTTTTAGCTTCTCAAAATTTTCTGATAGTTGACGATTTTCATGAATTAGCTTTTCGTTTTCTTTCCTAATTCTTTCTACATCACTTTTATCATTTTTGATTTTCTCAGTTAATTCTTTTAATCGATCATTTGAAGCTTTTTACATTTTGTCACGGTTTAAGATCTGATCTTCAACGTCACTGACTCTTTCTGTCAGTTCTGCGGTCTTTTCACCGTTGAGGTAAGCAAATGTACTACAAACCTTGCAGTCTTTCATGCAATTTTTGCAGTCGCTCTCAGTTTTAGCTTTCTTACCTGACTCATTGATTGCATCATTCTGACTGACCTTGCTTTTAGACTCAGTGCCAGAACCAGAAACTACCTCTAGTTCTTTCGCAGCAAACACTTTGTCAGTCATCTTCTTCAAATTTTCTGCAGTAAATTCTTGTGACGTGTCAATAATCCCGTCATCAATTTTCTTTGACTGTTGCTCTTTCTCCTTATCTTTGACTTTTTCATCAGCTTTTTCTTCAGCTTCTCCACCTCCCCACCACTCTCTCTGTCTGGCTTCTTCTTCATCAGCAATTTGTTTGGTGAACGTTTCAATATCAACAGTAGCTGGATCAACTGCCACCATTTGGATCTAGGTAACATTCTCTATCAGCATCCCATCTTTTCGCCATTTTTGCTTCTTTGTATGTTCGAGAAATTCTAATCATCCTGTTCTGAGCTAGCATCTTTCTGTTGATGTATTTCACTTCTTCTGTTCTGGAATCTTTGAAAGGAACAATTTTTGTCACAAATGCATATCCCACTGCATCCTCTTCCGGTAATACATCATTCCAATCATATCCCTCATCGTCATGAATAACAGCAAGTGCTCTTGATTTTTCTTTGGGGTTATCTTCTAGCTGCTTTATTCTGGGAGGTTCAAATTTGTTCTGATGATAGATTGCTCTGTTGTAGTAATCCTCTCTGAATGGATTTGCAGTATCATCAGCATATGCATTTCGACATTCTCTTTTAAAATGACCTTTTTGTTTACATTTAAAGCACGTGACTTTCGACTTATCAATCCCTAGCTTGGTTGAAGGTCCACCAATAGAATGTCTACCGGTAATCTCCATGAATCTTTGTGCCCTCCTAACCGCACTCACCATACACCACCTGATATCGATTAACTCCATCTCTTCTGGGTCGATCTGATCATAGTCCTCCTTGGTGAGGTTAGTGTTTCCAATCTTGCCCGCAACAAGGCTCTCGTATGATTCAAGGACAGATGCTAAAAGCACCATTTGCTGCTTTGCGGATTCCTAATGTAACATCCCGAAAAGGCGAGTTCTTAAAATTTCAATATAGTTGCGAATAAAATAGTGTAATAAACTGACTAAGAGTGACACTAACCAAGTTAGTTGGACACTTATATGTAATTAGGAGCTAAAACAAATAAAGTAGGAAAAGTGAGGGACTAAAAGTGTATAAATGAGAACTATTTTAATAAAATAACTAAATTAAAACACAAACACAATTGTCTGTGTTGTGGAGATCGACCAGGAGTCAGGGGCGACCCCAAGCTCCATCAAAACCCTAGTTCATCACAAATTGAGGGTCCAAATCTGATCAAAAACAAAAATCGAGCATAGATTATTGATCCTCATCACAAGAGGATTACAAGGTATGTAAAATTTGATGAAAACTCTTAACTTGAAATTCTCATGAAATTGAGAAAATCTGAAATTTATGGTTGCATGTTGGTTTTATGATGAATTAGGAACAATATGGTGTCTAGGGACAAACCCTAGACAAATACAAGTTGAAATCATGTGAAATTTTAGTAGAATCCATGAACACCATTGTAGGTGATTAGTGGGTTATGTAGAACTTGATAAACACTAGGAAATTGGGTGTTGTTCTAGTGTAATTTGACAATTTTGAAGTGACTTCAGAATTATAGAAGCTAATAATTTTGTAAAATGCTTAATTGATGTGAAATTAGGGCTAAGTAATAAACTAGAGACTTGATATTTAGTCATGTAAAAATCTGCCCTTAAAGTGTTTGTGAAAATGCTTCAAAGAAGGCTTAAAACTGAAATTCAAAGTTGAAACGCATAATTATGATGTTTCAGTGTATTATGCGAATTATGATTTAAAGAGAGTTCTAAACATGTCATAAATGAACTCTATAGGAAAGGACGCAGGAGCGACAAGTGGACAAGCGGGTGGCGAATCACGTTTGAAGGGTCTACTCTGAAGGTATGTAACTTAACTCGTTACATTTGATAATTTGATAACTAGCATATATGTAGTTGAATTGTAGAATAGAAGTCGAGTTGAAATAAAGCGATAATGTTCGCTATGTTGAATAATAGATAAAGAATTGGTTAGATCGCGTTGGTAGTCATCAAAATGGAGGATTCCATAGATGAGCCAAACGGGTCGAATAATCAAATGATGCGAGGATTAATGCATTGTGGTATGATCACTCGGTCATTGTTATTTTTCGTGAAAGACACATTAGAGTACGAGAAATCAGTGTGTTGGTTGTTAGAAATGAGAAATCTTAGAATTTGGGTTGGGCAAAATAACCAAATCAAACAAAGCATGGAATTGCAGTGGCTACCGTAAATTACGGTATCCACCGTAATTTACGGTAGAGATAAAATGTTTACGGTGGTTTTCCCCTGTGTTACGGTGGAACCAAAATCTTCCAGGAGCTACCGTAACTTACGGTAACTACCGTAAGTTACGGTAGAGCTTTGGAATAAATGATAAATTTTGTATTTCTTTGTTAAATCGAATCCGTTTTAAACGCAGTTTCGATTATGTATTATTTCTAAGTATTCTAATACTAATGTTTAATGTAAACATTTCAGTTTCTAGGTATTCAAGGATTACGGATGACGGTCAAGAAAGCTTTTAAAGAACCGAACACAAACTTTTGAAGCTTCCGCGTTGATTTATTTTGTTAGACAATGTTATGATGAAATCAGTTTGTTAAATAACTTTAAATGCTTAAATTAGTTAGTAGTTGTCAAATGTTTGTTACCTTAGAACTTTGTTTTTGAAACTTATGTTTTAACCTAGACATCTTTTATATAAACTCTTGTAAATTATTCCTAATTTCAAGTAGAAATTATAAGGGTGTTACAAGTTGGTAATCAGAGCTTAAGGTTGTCAACAAGTGTTCGGTTCAAGCTTGATCGATCGTCCGGTAAGAATTAACTTATTATTTTAGTAGATTATACCTTGTGTAAGAAATGAGAAATGAATTGTTATGCATGGGAAGAGTGTGTTAACACACTCAAACCCGGAAAGTGCACCAAATGTGAACGGTTAAAGCAAGTTGGGAACTTGGCTAAACCAAAACAAATGAAGTAATGTTATAAATGAAATGTTTAACGTTTAAATGTAAACATTTTAGTTTCAAGATGTCTGATGGAAACGATGATAATCCGGTGCAAACAAGCACCGAACAAATGAAAGAGATAATTGCCGAAGAAGTAGGGAAGGCAATTGAAGGTAGTCTATCCGGGTTTATAGACAAAATTCAAAGCACGGTGTTGTCGCTTGTTGAAGAGCGAGTTAAAAGGTTGGAGGATAGTGTCAACCTTATGAAGGAAAAGTTGGGAGAACGCAAAGGGTGTTCGTACAAGGAATTAATGGCGTGTAAACCGCCAATCTATAACGGGGAGGTTGACCCGATAATATGCCAAAGATGGTTAAGTGATGTCGAAGGGGTGTTTGAACGGACCCATTGTGAAGTAGGCGACTTTGTTGCTTACGGAACGGGTCAATTGAGGGGCCAAGCCAAGGATTGGTAGAACAATAAAAAGAAGGAAATAGGAGCCGAAGCGGCAAGGGTCATGACTTGGGATGAGTTTAAGGTTCCGTTCCTTAAACACCATAGTCCCAAAGCGGTTATCAACAAGATTAAGGAAGAATTCATCCAGTTAAGGCAAAAGGGTGAAACAATTGATAAGATCACAGGCATCTTCATGGATAAGCTGAGATTTTGTGACGAGTTAGTCACCACAGAAGAGCAAAAGATATACTACTATTACAATGTGCTGAGTGCTAAATACCGGGAGTTTATGACTCCCTCAAAATATGAAACTCTCACAGAAATCATCAACACTGCCCGGGAGCGGGAAATCGAGTTAAAGAAACAAGTTGAAAGGGGTGAGAGAAGGGTACAGGATGTGAATCCAAGCCCTACAAAGAAAGCTAGAACTGCTGAATCAGGGAAGAAAGTGGAGGCTAAAGGTGGGTCGCCAAGTTGCAAAGTATGTGGAAAGGGGCACAAAGGTGAGTGCCGCTTCAAAGACAAGCCGTGTCCGGTATGTGGGAAGACGGGGCACACCGCATCGCTATGTCCTGGAAAAGTTTCTGTTTGTTACAAATGTTATCAACTCGGCCACAAAAAGTCTGAATGCCCCGAGTTGGTTGGAAAGAGAGACACAAAAGAGTCTCCAGTAGAAGCTCTCAAAGCGAAGGCTAGGTCCTTCCAACTTACCGCGGCTGAAGCAAAAACAGAACCCGATGTAGTCTCAGGTATATTCACAATTAACTCAATTCCAGCACGTGTATTGTTTGATACGGGTGCGAATAAATCCTTCATTTCGCATGGATTTATTCGACATCCTTCATTTGTATTGACAAAGTTATCTGTGCCCTTAGAAGTAGAAATAGGGGACAACAAAAGTTTTATAGTTTGTGACGTTTGTCGAAGCTGCAAATTAAGCATAGACGATGAGGAAGACTTGATAGATCTAATCCCGATGTCAATGGGGGAATTTCAAGTAGTCGTTGGGATGGATTGGCTATCTCAGCACCACGCGAAGGTCGTGTGCTTTCGTTAGGAGATAAAGTTAATATCTCCGAGCGGGAAACACGTCACTATCTATGGCGAAAAAGGAGGCAACCCCATAGTATGCTCAATGTTGAAAGCTCACAAGCTTATGAAGCGAGGATGCAAGGCATTCATGATATACGCAAATGAGCCCGAGAAAGAATCACGAAAGATTGAAGATGTACCGGTAGTACGAGACTATGAAGATGTGTTTCCAGAGGATTTACCAGGGATACCGCCTGAACGGGAAGTAGAGTTCGGGATCGAATTGATTCCGGGAGCAAAACCCGTAGCAAAAGCACCGTACCGACTCGCACCGTCAGAATTACAAGAGTTGATGTCCCAAATTCACGACCTGCTTGACAAGGGATTCATAAGGCCGAGTGTGTTTGGGTCGCACCGGTACTGTTCGTGAAAAAGAAAGACAGAAGCATGCGCATGTGTATCGATTACCGGGAGTTAAACAAACTCACGGTAAAGAACCGATACCCGCTTCCAAGGATAGACGATTTATTCGACCAATTACAAGGTGCGAACTGGTTTTCAAAAATTGACCTTAGATCGGGGTATCACCAACTAAAGGTCAAGGAGGAAGATGTGCCGAAGACGGCTTTCTGCACGAGATACGGACATTACGAATTCCTCGTGATGTCATTTGGGCTAAAAAATTGTAACACCCGACTTAATAAATCAAGATTTTATTAATAAAATACACATTTAAATGCTAAAATGTGACTTTACAAAAACTTTTCATACTAACATTTCCACATGTTAACAACATTTCAAAAATACAACTTAATGTAATTGGATTCATCGTTTTAAATATACGACGAAACGCCGCGCGAAAGCTTGTATTTTATCGTGTTCGGTTCCTCATCGAGCTTGATCTTCATCCGGGCACTCTTGGCGATCACCTATGATCAAAACCAACTTAAAAGTTAGTTTTGTTAGTCAAATATTAAGTTCAAACAAGTACAGGGGTTAAAATGACAAAATTTAAAAATTTTCTGGAGTTAGGGGCGTCGCGTGACGCCAAGGGCCTAGGCGTCACGCCTAGCCCTTGTTTTCACAGACTGTTGCCTTCAGTTGTTGCTGTACATTCCCAGCTCAACCCGATTTCATGGAAACGGCCATAACTTCTTCGTTATTGATCCGTTTTACCCGATTCTTTTTCCTACGCGTCCGTAATTTAATTCTCCATCTTATGAAGTTAAAATCCAACATCCAACATAAATAAATTTTGATACTTTCAAGCCTTCGACTCGTTACCTTTTTATCAAATTTTACCCGTTTATGCATTTTATCAAACAAACATATTTGTTTGATTCCTACATCACCTACACTTCTTCAAATAAATGTTATATACCATATTAGGTTCTAATCACAGGTTTATTGCACAATTTAAACCCATTTTCGCTCGTATGCTTATTTTGACCCGTTAAGGGTATTTAAGCACTTTCGAGCCTAAAATAGCTTTCGATTGCTTCTAGCATTCCATTACCACATTTCTTATCCTATAATCTCCCACCCCAACTGTATTTAAGGTAGGTTTAATGTGGTGATCAATATAAACCAAATTTTACCTCTCGAATCATTATTTTACGGCAAAAACTCAAATAGTGTCATTTAGCTAATACAATACCTCTTTCAGCTTCTATACTTATTCTAAGTATTTACCTAGTCATAAAACTCGTTTCCAAACAACCTTTAAGGGTCGTTTGTTCCGTTTAGCCTACAAGGGCGTTTTGGTCGATTTTAGTCCTTTTATGACGAAGGACTCTCTCTCTCAAATTATTCGACCAAAATAACACTTTTAACTACAACATAATTATGCGTACCTGGCTCGGATCAACAAGTAGACCCGATTTATACCTCGTTTTCATTATCACACCATCAATGGTATCACAATTATCCGATTGGCTAATCGGTCCTGTTAACATAAGACTTGACAACCACATTAGTCGATATTGTCAAATGGTGTTATCATCACCATTCGACCCGTTTGGACTATATGCCCAACATTATCTATTTAATCAAAAACATCGTTTTTGATTTCCAATTCATACATCTATCCCATCCCGGATTTTATAACCATACCCCTTTTTCTTTTACACTCTTTTCTTACAAATTCAACCCATTTCGGCTTACGCCATGGGTATCCTTTTAACATTGATTTACATTAGTCGACACTTGACAAATTTCCATATTTCCAATATTATCGTTATCACGTTTACAACGTATCGAATAAACGGGTATTCTACATAAGTGTGTAACTTACACTTACCTCGCATCCACGCCATGCTTTTCTTTTCGTACTTGCTCCGTTTGACCCGCTCCCTCCTCCAAGCTTTCATCTAGCTTGTTACGCGTCAAACTATTGTCAATCATTTACAAGGCGGTTAAATTAGTCATAAAAATCACGACTATTCCACCTCACTTATTTCCTATGCCGAAGCTACTATTTGACTTCATGATTAGTTAACTTAACTTATCTAAAGTTAACTACTTTCAATCGCATGGTTTACGATATTAAGTCTAAATCAACATAGTATTTAGAACTCTTATCACTTCATATCACGCGTAATTGCCATATCATTCGAATACGCGTTTTCACTCTAAATTTCAACACTTTAGTTCTCATTTAGGCATTTTAACAAACACCTAATGTGCATAATTTTACATATTTACTAACTAGTTCGTAACTAGTTATTTTCACCAAGATTTACATCAAAATCAAACCTCTATGTCTAGTGTTCATGAACTACATCAAGAACTTATATCATAACAATCAATATTCCTGAATTTAACATCCTAATTCAAGTGTTCATCACAATGACATAAAAACCCACTTAGCATATAAATGGGTATTAATCTATTTCACAATTTTTCATCATTAATTCGTCAAATCCTTACTAGGGTTTGTTCCTAGACATGGATTTATCCTTATTTCACTCTCACATCAAACATGCAAGCAATAATTCTGTTTATCATAAATTCATCAAGAATTTCAACTTCACTAAACATAAAAATTTAACATACCTTGTGATCCCCTAAGCTTGGTGATCACGAATTTGTGTTAATCCATACGATTTGGCTCTAAATTGCCTTTCAATTTGTTGAATCTTGATGAACTAGGGTTGCACCCTTTCTTTTCTTGCTCCTGGGCGATTACACGCACACACACACACACTCAGTGTGTACGTTGTGTGTTATTACTTGTTTTAATAAATATTAGTTTCCCACTTGACAACTTTAGTCCCTCATGTTTCTATTTTGATCATTTGAATCTATAGTTCACTATTTATAACTTAGTCACATATTACTAACTAGGTCAATTATTCCTAGTTAAATTTAATGGGTTCGGGAAGTCATAACCCGTTTTATTTTTAAGTCCCGTTAACTCGGGCCTTTCCTAAATTTATTTCCTCAAAAAGTCTTCGTACAACCTTTATTTAATATTAGGTTTAATTATTTAAATCCTAATATTAACATGGTAAGTTTTACCACTATCGGTATTTTACCCGTCTTTTAGTGTTAACGTGGATTGATTACCAAACCCATTTTTGGGGCGTTACAAGTCTACCCCCCTTAAAGATGTTTCGTCCTCGAAACCCTTTTTACATAATTTATTGAGTTTAACTCAATGTATTCGATCCGAGAAATCTTTTAAACATTACTTATACTTTTATCCAATAGTTAGTATTACCAGAAGAGTATGGTAACATCTTTTTGGTTACTAATTGTCTACATAACTCATACGACATAGTGCAACTTGAAATAACGTAATCTCGTTATTTCCACTTGTTTAGTTAACTTAGCGATATCCATTGCTTTCATAAAATATCGAATTCTTTATGAATCCATTACTTTGACCCGTTTAAAGGTCTTTAGTGAAATATTTCACTTTTAGCAATAATTTCTTTTGTTTTCAGATTTATTTATTCGGTTCAGTTATACCGAATCCACCGCTTACAAGCAAACCAAATTTTATTGATTTGAATTACTGGCCTTAACCGGTCTCACTAACTAGACTTATTAGTCTCGTTACTTTTTACCGCTCGCTTGGTTATAATGTGATTTTACTTCACATTACATTTCCTAACCGTGATCGTGTCACATCATGTTTAGTTTGTATCAACCTTTCATTTTCGAAAATATCACTTTTCGAATATATCGTCTTGCACCTATCAGTGTCAAGACTTGAACCTTTCATGCTTACTATTCAAATTCCTATCAGAATTTATATTTGTAAAAACGTTATTTCTTACTAAAATCGAAGTTTTAGTTTTAGGATCTTTTCTTTAACTTTTGTCAATTATCCATACCATGATATTGACAGTCCATAATTTATTCTTTTACAATCTTAGTTTTATACGGGGAATCGTAACAAGTTCCCTTACCTCACACATCGACCCGTAGGTTCCTTCACTTAACCTCGTATACTATTTCCTTAAGCTTTCACCTCTTTAAGGCGAGGCCCTTTTTATCCATTTGCTTCAATTTATGACCCGTGGGTCATTTTGGACCCGTAGACCCTTACACTAATTAATATCCCGTAGGTTATGATGATCCCGTAGATCATCTTTTATTCTAGTCTTTATTCAATTGTCTATTTATACATATATAGCTTTAAAGCATCCTTTGTTATGTTTGGAATCATTTAATTTTGCTTTTGAGCTTTAGTTGACCTTGACCGTAGTCTAAGGTTTCATTTGTTTACTTTTGGACTATCTTTCCGACTTTACGACTTCTAATGTCATTTACACGTCGGTTTGTCCTACGCTTACCGTTACCCGGTTCACACTTATACTCCTTTACCACCCATTACCCGGGTCCTTCTATATTATTGTTTTTAGCTTTCCGGTTTCACCGGCTTGCGTTTTCCTATTATATTAAGCGTTATTCCTTAATTGACTCGTTTGACTCATTTTGGGTGAATTTTCATCACTTATGAATGTCAAACTTCATTCTTTATTTGACCCGTCCAATTTTAAAATGGTTGAACGTAATTACCAAAATTTATGTTTGCGAAAATTCCTGTCATCTTTTAGTCATGACTCATATTCCGAGTCTTTTGACTTTCTATTTCGCGTTCCTGTTTCTCAGTCTACGCATGCGTTTAATTCCTTACCCATCAACCGGGTGTTTTACCGAAATCGTTATTATTACAACCCTTACGGTATGCATTATGACTTCGTTTCGTTTTTATATTCCTACTTTGTTCTCAAATTTGGCGTTTTACAAAATCGGCCCGTTAAGAGTCATATTTGCATTCTCCAGGTTCGAGTGTAAGCACACCCCTCCCAATTGCATACTTTAATCATTTTACATTAATCTTTGTCCCTTCACTCGGGCTCATCATCCTAATGTAATACGCTTCCGTCACCCGGCTGTGTGTTTACATTATGATCAAATATTCTGCTTATCTGATTCATTTGGGTACTTTTTAATTTGTCCCTTTAACCCCGTCCTTACTACATCGGATGTAAACGTGTCCGCTATAAGAAGTTCATGGTATCATATGCCACTACTTACTTGGCCAGAGTAAGCGATTAACACATGACACGCATGACATTTTTATAGTTTTCACATCACGCCCTATGTAAGTAACGCCTCTATTTAGTTTTCTTGGAAATAATATCCTGGATAGGTATTCTATTCAGGTTTTCCAAGTTTCTAACTTACATAAGCAACAATCAGTCTCTACATGTTTGTTGCATATTGTTATTTGTGCGATTATATTTAAAAGCACGCACCTGGTAATGCTTGCCCCGACGGGCGTTTCTTGCCTTTAACTTTGTTCGCGGTCATTACACGATTTAGTCCTTGGTGAGCATGCTCCTCTTGTCATACTTCGGACCGTTCTTCTATCGTATCCGTAATTTGTTAAGCTCTAGCTATCCTCATATGCGAGTGTCCTTCAACTAAAACATATACAACAGTTAATAATTTCAACATTAAAGGATGCCCGTATTATAATACAAGGCTTTTCTACTATACGCATCAACACGTGTAATTTCGTTGACTATATCTATTCTATATCGATTTTATTGGTGTAACGTGTATTACACGATAACCATATGTGTTGTTCTCAACACTTTAATCATATTAAACCATTGATATACATGTACTTACCGGATTTGCGATCAAGCCTCGAACCGAACACCAATCTTTATCAAGAGCGTAAGGTTTAAGTCCAAGCATAGCTTTCCCGCCATACTTGAATCTCTTAAACCAAGGCTCTGATACCAACTTGTAACACCCGACTTAATAAATCAAGATTTTATTAATAAAATACACATTTAAATGCTAAAATGTGACTTTACAAAAACTTTTCATACTAACATTTCCACATGTTAACAACATTTCAAAAATACAACTTAATGTAATTGGATTCGTCGTTTTAAAGATACGACGAAACGCCGCGCGAAAGCTTGTATTTTATCGTGTTTGGTTCCTCATCGAGCTTGATCTTCATCCGGGCACTCTTGGCGATCACCTATGATCAAAACCAACTTAAAAGTTAGTTTTGATAGTCAAATATTAAGTTCAAACAAGTACAGGGGTTAAAATGACAAAATTTAAAAATTTTCCGGAGTTAGGGGCGTCGCGTGACGCCAAGGGCCTAGGCGTCACGCCTAGCCCTTGTTTTCACAGACTGTTGCCTTCAGCTGTTGCTGTACATTCTCAGCTCAACCCGATTTCACAGAAACGGCCATAACTTCTTCGTTATTGATCTGTTTTACCCGATTCTTTTTCCTACGCGTCCGTAATTTAATTCTCCATCTTATGAAGTTAAAATCCAACATCCAACATAAATAAATTTTGATACTTTCAAGCCTTCGACTCGTTACCTTTTAATCAAATTTTACCCGTTTATGCATTTTATCAAACAAACATATTTGTTTGATTCCTACATCACCTACACTTCTTCAAATAAATGTTATATACCATATTAGGTTCTAATCACAGGTTTATTGCACAATTTAAACCCATTTTCGCTCGTATGCTTATTTTGACCCGTTAAGGGTATTTAAGCATTTTCGCTCGTGCTTCTAGTATTCCATTACCACTTTGTTCGCGGTCGTTACGCGATTTAGTCCTTGGTGAGCATGCTCCTCTTGTCATACTTCGGACCGTTCTTCTATCGTATCCGTAATTTGTTAAGCTCTCGCTATCCTCATATGCGAGTGTCCTTCAACTAAAACATATACAACAGTTAATAATTTCAACATTAAAGGATGCCCGTATTATAATACAAGGCTTTTCTACTATACGCATCAACGCGTGTAATTTCGTTGACTATATCTATTCTATATCGATTTTATTGGTGTAACGTGTATTACACGATAACCATATGTGTTGTTCTCAACACTTTAATCATATTAAACCATTGATATACATGTACTTACCGGATTTGCGATCAAGCCTCGAACCGAACACCAATCTTTATCAAGAGCGTAAGGTTTAAGTCCAAGCATAGCTTTCCCGCCATACTTGAATCTCTTAAACCAAGGCTCTGATACCAACTTGTAACACCCGACTTAATAAATCAAGATTTTATTAATAAAATACACATTTAAATGCTAAAATGTGACTTTACAAAAACTTTTCATACTAACATTTCCACATGTTAACAACATTTCAAAAATACAACTTAATGTAATTGGATTCGTCGTTTTAAAGATACGACGAAACGCCGCGCGAAAGCTTGTATTTTATCGTGTTTGGTTCCTCATCGAGCTTGATCTTCATCCGGGCACTCTTGGCGATCACCTATGATCAAAACCAACTTAAAAGTTAGTTTTGATAGTCAAATATTAAGTTCAAACAAGTACTGGGGTTAAAATGACAAAATTTAAAAATTTTCCGGAGTTAGGGGCGTCGCGTGACGCCAAGGGCCTAGGCGTCACGCCTAGCCCTTGTTTTCACAGACTGTTGCCTTCAGCTGTTGCTGTACATTCTCAGCTCAACCCGATTTCTCGGAAACGGCCATAACTTCTTCGTTATTGATCCGTTTTACCCGATTCTTTTTCCTACGCGTCCGTAATTTAATTCTCCATCTTATGAAGTTAAAATCTAACATCCAACATAAATAAATTTTGATACTTTCAAGCCTTCGACTCGTTACCTTTTTATCAAATTTTACCCGTTTATGCATTTTATCAAACAAACATATTTGTTTGATTCCTACGTCACCTACACTTCTTCAAATAAATGTTATATACCATATTAGGTTCTAATCACAGGTTTATTGCACAATTTAAACCCATTTTCGCTCGTATGCTTATTTTGACCCGTTAAGGGTATTTAAGCACTTTCGAGCCTAAAATAGCTTTCGATTGCTTCTAGCATTCCATTACCACATTTCTTATCCTATAATCTCCCACCCCAACTGTATTTAAGGTAGGTTTAATGTGGTGATCAATATAAACCAAATTTTACCTCTCGAATCATTATTTTACGGCAAAAACTCAAATAGTGCCATTTAGCTAATACAATACCTCTTTCAGCTTCTATACTTATTCTAAGTATTTACCTAGTCATAAAACTCGTTTCCAAACAACCTTTAAGGGTCGTTTGTTCCATTTAGCCTACAAGGGCGTTTTGGTCGATTTTAGTCCTTTTATGACGAAGGACTCTCTCTCTCAAATTATTCGACCAAAATAACACTTTTAACTACAACATAATTATGCGTACCTGGCCCGGATCAACAAGTAGACCCGATTTATACCTCGTTTTCATTATCACACCATCAATGGTGTCGCAATTATCCGATTGGCTAATCGGTCCTGTTAACATAAGACTTGACAACCACATTAGTCGATATTGTCAAATGGTGTTATCATCACCATTCGACCCGTTTGGAATATATGCCCAACATTATCTATTTAATTAAAAACATCGTTTTTGATTTCCAATTCATACATCCATCCCATCCCGGATTTTATAACCATACCCCTTTTTCTTTTACACTCTTTTCTTACAAATTCAACCCATTTCGGCTTACGCCATGGGTATCCTTTTAACCTTGATTTACATTAGTCGACACTTGACAAATTTCCATATTTCCAATATTATCGTTATCACGTTTACAACGTATCGAATAAACGGGTATTCTACATAAGTGTGTAACTTACACTTACCTCGCATCCACGCCACGCTTTTCTTTTCGTACTTGCTCTGTTTGACCCGCTCCCTCCTCCAAGCTTTCATCTAGCTTGTTACGCGTCAAACTATTGTCAATCATTTACAAGGCGGTTAAATTAGTCATAAAAATCACGACTATTCCACCTCACTTATTTCCTATGCCGAAGCTACTATTTGACTTCATGATTAGTTAACTTAACTTATCTAAAGTTAACTACTTTCAATCGCATGGTTTACGATATTAAGTCTAAATCAACATAGTATTTAGAACTCTTATCACTTCATATCACGCGTAATTGCAATATCATTCGAATACGCGTTTTCACTCTAAATTTCAACACTTTTGTTCTCATTTAGGCATTTTAACAAACACCTAATGTGCATAATTTTACATATTTACTAACTAGTTCGTAACTAGTTATTTTCACCAAGATTTACATCAAAATCAAACCTCTATGTCTAGTGTTCATGAACTACATCAAGAACTTATATCATAACAATCAATATTCCTGAATTTAACATCCTAATTCAAGTGTTCATCACAATGACATAAAAACCCACTTAGCATATAAATGGGTATTAATCTATTTCACAATTTTTCATCATTAATTCGTCAAATCCTTACTAGGGTTTGTTCCTAGACATGGATTTATCCTTATTTCACTCTCACATCAAACATGCAAGCAATAATTTCGTTTATCATAAATTCATCAAGAATTTCAACTTCACTAAACATAAAAATTTAACATACACCTTGTGATCCCCTAAGCTTGGTGATCACGAATTTGTGTTAATCCATACGATTTGGCTCTAAATTGCCTTTCAATTTGTTGAATCTTGATGAACTAGGGTTGCACCCTTTCTTTTCTCGCTCCTGGGCGATTACACGCACACACACACACTCTCAGTGTGTGTGTTGTGTGTTATTACTTGTTTTAATTAATATTAGTTTCCCACTTGACAACTTTAGTCCCTCATGTTTCTATTTTGATCATTTGAATCTATAGTTCACTATTTATAACTTAGTCACATATTACTAACTAGGTCAATTATTCCTAGTTAAATTTAATGGGTTCGGGAAGTCATAACCCGTTTTATTTTTAAGTCCCGTTAACTCGGGCCTTTCCTAAATTTATTTCCTCAAAAAGTCTTCGTACAACCTTTATTTAATATTATGTTTAATTATTTAAATCCTAATATTAACCGGGTAAGTTTTACCACTATCGGTATTTTACCCGTCTTTTAGTGTTAACGTGGTTTGATTACCAAACACATTTTCGGGGTGTTACACAAATGCACCCGCGACTTTCATGGACCTCATGAACCGGGTTTGCAAGCCTCATGAACTGGAGAAAAGAAAGGATTGTTGGCCAAGTTAAAGATCTTGAAGTAGGCAACCACGGTTTGAAAACACGTTACAATAGAATTTGGGTTCCTAACACATGTGGAGTTAAAAAGCTTCTACTCGATGAAGCTCATAAGTCCCGTTATTCCATCCATCCGGGAGCGACCAAAATGTATAACGACTTAAAGCAAAACTATTGGTGGCCCGGAATGAAAAGAGATGTGGTAAATGTAACACCCCAAAACCGAATATTTAATTTGCTAGTTTGTTATCATTTTTAACAAAATGAGGTATAATAACGGGGTTAGTAAACCTAGTTAAATGTCTAGCAAATTAAGTAAAGGAATGAAATTAAAGCCAAATATGATGGTGTCATGAACTTAAGGGACTAATGGTGACATATTAAGAAAGTTGGAATGATAAAATGAAAGCAAGAATAAAACACACACACATCAGGCGTGTGTGTGTGTGTGTTCGACGCTAGAGCCAAGGAAGGAAAGGGAAACCCTTCTAATCACTCAAATTCAGCCAATTGAAGCCCTAAGCGTGACTGAATCTCATGCATGTCAATGATTTGTTGATCATCTAGGCCTATTAAAGCTTAAGGTAAGAAGAAATTGATAGTTTGATGATTTTAAATATGTAGGGTTTCAAGAAATTCCATGTGTTTATATGAAATTAGTATGATATTGAGCTAAGATCACCATCTAGAACATCATGAATGCTTGAAATCGATTAATTCAATGTTGGGAGTGAAAACCCACTTAGAGTAGAATGAATATGTGTAGTAAAGTGTGAAATTGGATGAGGGAATGTATGATGATTGTTTATAATGATAAATTGTTAGTTAGGGCTGAATTAGAAGAGAAGTTATGTGAAATTCTATGGAATATTGATGTTCTTGATGATATTGACATGGATTGGTCATGTTATGCAAATGATACTTGTACACTATGCTTAATTAACGGTACACCCACCAAGTGTATGATGAAATGCCTAAGTGATGATTTTAGATGAATTGTGTATAATGATGGATGGAAAAGTAAAGAATGTAATAATGAAGTGATAAACGATAGGTTAACATGAAATATGCGTTTTGATTGAAATACATATGGGACGTAGTTAGATCAATGTATGAATGTGTAATGACATGATAAATTATATAAGCTTGAAAAGATATGACTTTGAGTATATGCTTTATGTTTGTTAGAAATTGACTAATGAAGGTCAAATGTGGAGCATAGGATTAATGTGATTGATGTTATGTGTGGTCTTGTATGCTAACAAGAATATTAATGTATTGACATGTAAGGATAAATAACATATCTACGGACTCAAGCACGGAGGCTAACGGGTCAAAAGTAAGCATGGAACCTATGCTTGAACTTGGTCGCTCAAGGTAAGTGATTTCCGTAATCACTTCTTAGTTTGTTTAAGTAATATAATGTTTTAATTATTAAGTCCATATGAAGTTGAGGTCAAATCAATAGATTATTTTGATAAATGCACGAACGGGTCGAATAGTTCGTAGATGAATAACAAGCCGAACACTTATAAGTTAAGAAATTCCTTAACTCGGATGTTGTATTTCAAGTTCACATGATAGAATATTAATTTACAATCATGTAGGAAGAAACGTGACGCAAAACGGATGAAAAATGAGAGAGTTATGTCCGTTTCGGTAAGAATTAATGGCTAGGAAAAATGCAGAGTTGACACGGCCGGGTGGTGAGTTGACACGGCCGGGTGAAGGTTCTGTCAAAAATATTATTTATGTGATTTATGCATCGTAGGCTTCGGTATATTATCCGTGGACTACGATGGTCCTCCCAAACATGATTTCGAGTGTTTCCTTGACGATTAGAAGTTGTAAACCCAAGTCTAAGCCTCATGTAATTTATATAAGAGTATGATAGATGTATGTAAAGAAGTTGGACATGTATTACATGTAAATGGTATACAAGAATGCGTATGGAACACGTAGGTATGAATACATGATTGTAGGTATGATTGAATGTATATTAGGTATGTAGATGTGTATGATTGTAAGTGATGCGTGTGAAGTGTTATATATATTAGGTGTATATTTTAAGCCCCTTTAACACTTATTTTTAGCCAAGTTTTAAATTTATAAAACACGATATTTTACTAACACTAAACACACATATGGGCAAGTGCACCCATCGTGAGCGTAGTATAGTGTTGGCAAGATACCGAGGTCGTCCAAGGACACAAGAGCTTTTAGTACCGGTTTATCCTCAACGTCTAATCAAAATAAAAAGTTTAGAAAAATGTTTTAAACTAAGAAAAATAAAAACTAACTAAAATGCTGAAAAATAAAAATAAAAGAAAAACAGATAGACAAGATGAATCACTTGGTTCCGACTCGTATCTAGTGTAACCTTTGATTATTTCCGCACTTTTGCACATATTTAAGAGATTATCTTAGTTATTGTAGTAGGCCCCTCTTTTGAAGATGACGTTACCCTCACCCCAGTAGTTTGAGTCAGCAAGGATACAATCCTAAAAGGGTGGATTATTGGAAGATAATTAATTAAGTTATTAATGCAATATTATGGTAGGCCCCGCTTTTGGCGGTGACGTTACCCTCGGCTAAGTAGTCTGAGTCAGCAGGGATACAGTCCTAAATAGCCGGGTTATAGTATTAATAGTAGTTAACTTATGAGGGGATCAAAGAGTTTGGACCCCCGCCATCCAATACCGTGAAGCATTGAAGGAGGTCCTACTAAATTTGACCCAGGTCCATTGCAGGACCTCTAAACGCTGAACAATGGCAAGACCTTTACCAAACCGTTCCCTTAACCCCCGACCAGGTAGCCAACATACCTCCATATAGACCGTGGAGAAATGAATGGTGAAAATCTTTTATTTTATATAGACAGTAAAATAATGCCAAGACACCACGGACAAACGATAAGGAAAGATCACCTTTAACATAAGTAACTAGTTATTAAAGTCATTAATACAAAACCAAATAAAAAGTGCAAAAGATTAGAAATAAAAAGTATTATACTAGACACTTTGTCTTCACCAAGTGATGTAAGAGACTTAGGCAAACATGGCCTTGATTGTCAAGAACTCTTACGATCAATCTTGGATCCTGAGACGACTCACACACTCTATGATGGACAATGGATGATGGTGGTGGATGATGGTGTTATGGTGGTGGTGGGTGGTGGGTGAAGTGTGAGAGAGGTGGTGTGCCAAGGGATGAGTTGAAATGAAACCAAGCACTCCTATTTATAGGCTGAACAGAAGGCTGGGCACGGCCCCGTGTCCGCTGGACACGCCCCCGTGCCTGTCTGACACTCTCTCTCTTCATTAATTGTAATTCGCAATTACAATTAATGCGCCTGCTGTACTTTCGCCACGCCCCCGTGTTCACTGGACACGGCCCGTGGTGGGCAATAGAAGCTTCTATAGGTTTGTCTTTTCTGCTGCTTCTTGGGCACGGCCCCGTGCTGGCTGAGCACGGGGCGTGTTCAGTCTTCTGCCTTCTCTATTTTGCTTGGGAAGATGCCGTTGAGGGGTCGGGCAGTCCACTTATGTTCCTTTTCTTGTATTTATGTTAGATTTAGCTGTCTTTTTGCTTCTTTTGTGAATTTGAGCTCATTTAATCCTGAAAATACAAAAGGAAGACAAAAACACTCTTTTTCCAACATTAGTACTTAAAAAGGGTTAGTTTTATGCCTCATTTGATGTAATTTATATGTTGCATTTTACACACATCAGTAAGTATGTATGTGTGCAAGTATGTGCGAATGCATGATTTGGATGCATTTGAGAATTAGCGTTCCTAATAATGCCCTTGGGTTGGAATGTAAGTTAACTAGATGCATTTAAATGGTTGACGTCCTTTTTACGAAGATATAGTACTTGAATATGTTGAGATTACGGGTTGCTAACCAAGTTATTATTGAGTATGTTTGAAAGTGCAGGTTTATGAATGTCGGACTTTCGAAGTGTTGATATAATAATGAAACGGTTGAATGTTGAAAGGATAATCGGGTTGAAATAACTTATGCGGTTAGAATATGCTATGGACGTTTTAGCTTATACAACATTTTATGTTCGGTCGTCATCATCTACTAACGGGTTAGTTGTATGAAAATATATGTCATACCCATTTAATTGGGTAATTGAATGCGTGAAAGAAATGGAAGTACATACACGAATGGAACTAAAGTGACGGTTTTATAAGCAAATAAGTATAATGACTAACTTTTTAAAGCTTTGTTGTTGAATGTAGGTAAATCCTCAATTCAGGCGACTTGGAGAATTGGAGCGAGCGCGTGTTCATGTTATGTCATACCAAACGCTTCCGCTAGATTGTTCAAATGTTTTTGGTCCAAAATTTGTTGTATTGGTTCTTAGTAGTATTTTGTCGAATGAATTGTAGAATTGTATCTAGTCTGATTATGTTTAAAACAGGGGTATGCTCGTTTTATGGACGGGTCATGCCCAATTTTTTTTTAAAATGCACATGCGTTATTGATATCATCATTTCAAATTCCGAAAAGTTGGACACTTTTAAGAACATTTTTATATTTCTCGTGTCCCTTAGTCGTCTTTTATTAGACGCAAACGCGGACCTTACAAGTTGGTATCAGAGCCTAGGTTTGAGGGATTCGAGCTTTTAACGCGATGCTTGAACTCAAACCGACGGCTCATTCGAAAGTGTGCTCGCTCCAAGATCGCCAATGAGGTAACAAATTAAGTTCCCGATGAATGCAAGTATATGTAATGTGCTTGAGATATAAAGTTAAGTTAAGTATGTGAAGGAATAATTATGGGTGGCGAAGTGGGTCCACGTGAACTCGCCCACCAAGATATAGTACGAACCACTAATGAAAAGATTGATGTGGTTCGGGCACACTTGAAAGCGGCTCAAGATAGACAAAAGGCGTATGCTGACAAAAGGAATAGGCCAATCGAATTCCAGGTTGGCGACAAGGTCATGCTCAAAGTATCCCCATGGAAGGGGGTTATCAGGTTTAGAAAAAGAGGAAAATTAAGCCCGAGGTTTATAGGACCGTTCGCGATCATAGAACGGGTAGGAAAGATAGCTTACCGCCTTGAACTACCGGAGGAACTAAGCAGAATTCATAGCACATTTCATGTGTCACATCTTCGGAAGTGTCTAGCGGATGAGACAACTTATATTCACTACGATGATATCGAAGTGGATGATTGCTTGAATTATATCGTAAGGCCCATAGAAGTTTTAGATCGAAAGACTAAACACTTGCGAAATAAACAAATCGATCAATCCTCCTCCTTTTTAACTTTTATACCTTTGTAAATATCAAGAGGACTTTGTGGGTGAAGGATTAGGCTTGGGTTAAAGGTAGGTGGTTGGGTTAGTGGTTAGTAGAAAAAAGGGTGAAAAAGCGTAACAGGTGTCGGTTTTCGTAGGACTTTCTATTTTTGTAATTTTTTATTTTGATGAAGCTATTATTCAAACAAAGTTATTTTTGATGAACTTGTTTGTTTATTTTCTTTTGCTTCATCATCAACACAAATTTTTTTTTTTTTTTTTTGAACGATCATACGAAAAAACCGAACTTGTTACTAAAACAAAGGGTTAAAAATAAAAAAGGTTTTGGTGGGAAAAAGGGTGTTTGGTTTGGGTTATGAAATGAAAAGGTTTAGGCTCAAAGGGGCTAACTAGGGGGATTTTGGGTAAGTGGTAAAAAAAAAAGAAAAATAATGGTGTAGAAGAAAAAAAAGGGTTAGTCTTAATGCCTCTATCATTTACTTACTCGGGTTTAAGTTGATAAGGATCGGGAATGTATCGTCATGGCAAGTTCTAGAGTCGTAAGAACCAAGCGGCTATTCACACAAGAAACGAAAAATGAGCATTTAGTCTAAAGATGTAAATTTGTATGCTCAATAAAGGCTCAAAACTCACTTTTGTGGGAATGGGTTTTTATGTGATCAAGTATATATAATCAAATTTTAACTAAGCTTGTCATGCCGTTTCATAATTTTCTTATGTTGGTTCTTGTTGTCACGACGCTCTCGGTTGTAAATTTGTAAAAATATAACCTTATTAATCTTATGATTCCTAACTTAAACTTTAGACAAGTAAAAAAAATGAAAATTTTTGAAAAAATTTGGGGTGTTTAGCGGTTCCAATAGAGTTTTGTGTAAGGCTTGTTATTAGGACTTGCAAAATTTCAAGGTTTTAGCATCCCCCCCACACTTAAATTACACGTTGTCCTCAATGTGTCCCAAAAATAAGTTTTTAGGTTGATTAGATGTGTAAAATGGTGTAAAAAGCAAAAAATTTGTGTTACTGGCAACCTGGACACGACCCCGTGTTGAGTGGACACGACCCCGTGTTCAGGTGCCAGTAACGAGAACTTACAGAAGGTGAACACGGGGGCGTGTTGGCTGGACACGACCCCGTGTCTGTCAAGGTCTGCAGAATCTAAACAAACAGCAGGTTCAGGGGAATGGGCACGGGGGCGTGTCGGCTGGACACGACCCCGTGTGGACAGTCTGCAAATTCGAAAAACAGGTTTCTTTCTTCGTTTTTCCAGTCCCGGCTTTAAGAGTACTAATGCTTAGTACTATAAGCCTCGAATGTACCTGCTTACCCAATAAACACTCCACCAAAATATAGCAAACATCCTACTTTTACCAAAGTTAACATCCATGTGAAAGTTAAAATAAATGCAGAAAATAAAAGAAGTTAGGAAAAGTAAATTGTTTAACATTTGGCACGCAGGCCATTAATTGTTCAAGATTAAAAAGGGTTAACCTGGGGAGTTATCAATCAACCGCTTCCTCCTCTGCTCCTCTCACCTACTCCATAGCATCGTCATCATCATCATCGTCACCATCCCCTCCATGGCGTGCAATGTGGTCTCGTATGTATCCAACATCGTCTTGGATCTCGGATAGGTTTCTCTCGATAGCTCCGATCCGGTGGTAGGTGTTGCTCGCCATGTTATAGGTGTTCCTAGTACACATAAGGTTTTCCTGCAACAAATCATGCAAACTTTGAAAGTTAGGAAAACCGCCTCCCGAGGAGGATGATTAGCCCGGATCACCGTGGGGTTGGTATTGGTACTGATGATGTTGCGGAGCTGGGAGGACAAGCGCTTCTTGCGGGTTCCATGCATGACCTTGCATCCTTTGAAAGGTTACCGTCCCGTCTTCTGCCTCATAAATCAGGTTCATTGAGCGGCATATGTGAATATCAACCGTACCCGACCATGGGCTCCTCTCAAATGACCTAGGTATGTGGGCGAAGTGTTTGAAGAGACGGTACACCCATCCCCCAAAGAAAATAGGCGTCGGTGCACCAGCAAGGCGGTTGTGATGCATGTTTCGGAGCATGAGGAACGGAACATCGAGCGGCCTGCGGTTGTGAATGCAGTGGAGGACAACCAAATCTCTTAACCCAACGACGCCACTACTGTCATGGCTTTGGCTAAGAGAGTAGCCGAGGAGCCTATGAATGTATCTGTATAGCGGATCCCTCAGCTTTGTACTCTTAGTACTGCTCGGATTGTAGAACCCTTCTCCAATCTGAGCCCACATGGCTTGGCGTTCGTTGTCACCTATCTCTCTCATTCCCCCAGTATTTTCTTCGTTTCCCGCATCCTCTTCCGCATACAACCCGATAATCGACCCAAATTGTGCCATAGAGACCGAATACTTCGTTCCGCCACATCGGAAAGCTACCCCGTCACTGTCGAACGGGTCGCACCTCGAGTTGAATGTGAAAGTGCTATAAAATTCCAACGTGCATTCGTGGACGGAACGGAGCCGAGTTGTTAGGGCGACTTTGAGTGGTCCCGTGACAATGTTGTTGAAACGGTCAATTTGATTCACCATGGTTAGCAAGTCCGTGCAAGCTTGCCTCGGGTATTCCTCCGGCCTTGTTTGAAGAATTTCGTATCGAGCTCTTGCATCGAGCTCATTGGCGTTAAATCTTGTGAACTTCCTGGCCATCTGCAAGAATACACCAAAAGTTAGCACGAAACAGAAATATTCTCGGACAAAACTGCAAACAGCGGGCTGGACACGACCCCGTGTTCAGCGGACACGGCCCCGTGTCCAGGGGTCTGTTACTCAAAAATCCCATTTTTCGACCCGGTTTCGAAAACTTGAAAATTTTTGGTCCAATAGGTGCGGTTTCCCCCGAAAATGAAACCCTAAGCATCGTTTTCCCCAAAATATCCCGTTTACCCCATCAATTTTTATCTTTTTCGGTTCAAGAACAAAGGTTTGGGGTTTTTGTGCGAAATTGGATGAATCTATGAACAATACAAGTGTATCTACTTCCCTTAACACTAATCTAACTAAATGCAAACAGATCTAAACAAAAATTTGAGGTTCGATCCGGATGAACTTCAAGAACCCTAGATTTTTCCCCAAATTTTTGGTGTTTTAACTACATGCAAGTAACTAATCTAACTACTAAAAGTGATAGAATCATACCTTGATGTTGTTAGAGTGATAGGAGACGTTGAAATTCTGCGAAAAATCGCCTGAAACCAGAGCTTTTTCGGGGAAACGGGGCGTGTGGAATGAAGTAACTGTTTTGAAAAAGGGGATTTATCCCGACTGCAGCGCGGACACGGCCCCGTGTCCAGCGGACACGGCCTCGTGCCGAGCGTGGGTTTTTTTTTTAAGTGCTCGTGTGAGTGCCCTCTTTTTCCCATAAGCTATGGTTAGAAAACTTACCGCTTTATTTTGTTGTCTCAATCGTTCGTAACTTACCAGGCATGATGTTTTTATTCTTCCACCGTTTGAAGCGAGATCTCTTCTTCTTCATCCTCATTGAATCCTTGATAGAGTTTCAGCCGTTGGCCATTGACTTTAAATGGGGGCCCATTTCGAGATTTAATTTCTACTGCACCGTGTGGAAAAATATGGGTGATGGAAAAAGGTCCTGACCACCTAGACTTTAATTTACCAGGAAACAATCGAAGTCGTGAATTAAACTAAAGAACTAAATCTCCTACCCGAAATTCATTAGGTTTAATATGTTTGTCATGCAAGTTTTTCATTGTTTCCTTATAAATTTCAGAGTTTGAGTATGCATAATTCCTAAGATCGTCTAATTCATTTAATTGACAAAATCGATTTTTACCAGCAAAATCTAAATCTAAGTTTACATTTTTAAATGCCCAGTAGGCTTTGTGTGCAATTTCTACTGGCAAGTGACAACTTTTTCCATAGACTAGCTTATATGGGGTTGTACCTATTGTTGTTTTATAAGCAGTTCGAAAAGCCCATAAAGCATCATCTAATTTATCTGCCCATTCCTTTTTATTTAACCCTACGGTTTTTTCGAGTATTCGTTTTAAACCTCTGTTAGTCACTTCGGCTTGTCCATTTGTTTGAGGGTGATATGCTGTTGAGACCCGGTGATAGACCCCATATCTTGTTAAAAAAATTTCGAGTTGATGGTTGCAAAAATGGGTACCTCTATCACTTATTAAAGCTTTAGGTGTGCCAAAACGAGAGAATAATTTTTTCAGAAATCTTACCACAACTCTTCCATCATTTGTTGGAAGTGCCTCGGCCTCGGCCCATTTAGACAAGTAATATACTGCCACAAGTATATATTTGTTTCCTTTCGATGGTGGGAAAGGTCCCATAAAGTCGAGCCCCTACACATCAAAAATTTCACAAACAAGAATGCCATTTTGTGGCATTTCGTTTTTGGAAGAAATATTACCTGTTCTTTGGCAAGCATCACATGTCTTGATAAGACTTTGGGCGTCTTTGTAAATGGTTGGCCAATAAAATCCTGAATCAAATACCTTTCGTGCGGTACTAGCAGCACCATGATGTCCTCCGTATGGACCTTCATGACAATGGCGGAGAATTCTTCGTGCTTCACTACCATGTACGCATTGTCGGACGAGTTGGTCGGCACACATTTTGAAAAGATATGGATCTTCCCAAAAGTAGTGTTTCACATTGGCAAAGAATTTTTTTCTTCGATGATGTGGCCACCCTTTTGCGACTATACCGCTAGCTGGGTAGTTAGCATAGTCGGCGTACCACGGTTCTTCCTTGTATTCCACCATTTCCAGGGACTCAGTTGGGAATTTTTCGTTGATGTGCTCGTCCCTGGTTGCTTCCAAAGCTGGGTCTTCTAAGCGCGAAAGATGATCTGCAGCGGTGTTTTCTGCTCCTCTTTTGTCCTTGATTTCAATGTCAAATTCTTGGAGGAGTAGAATCCACCGAATCAAACGCGATTTTGCATCTTGCTTTTTGAAGAGATATCAGATGGCTGCATGATCTGTATAAACTATAGTTTTAGAAAGAACAAGATAAGAACGAAATTTATCGAAAGCAAATACCACAGCTAGTAACTCTTTTTCAGTTGTTGTGTAATTTTCTTGTGCATCATTAAGTGTTTTACTAGCATAATAAATTGGGTGGAAATGCTTTTCTTTTCTTTGTCCCAAGACAGCTCCAACTGCAAAGTCACTAGCATCACACATGATTTCGAAAGGAAATTTCCAATCAGGCGCTATCATGATAGGTGCATTGACTAACATTTCTTTTAAGGTGAGAAATGCTTGATTGCAATCATTGTCAAAGATGAAAGGAGCATCTTTTTCAAGTAATTTTGTTAGAGGTCTAGAAATTTTAGAAAAGTCTTTGATAAACCGCCTATAGAATCCGGCATGCCCTAGGAAACTTCTGATATCTCTTACGGAGGATGGAGGTGGTAATCTAGAAATGGTATCTATTTTGGCTCGATCCACCTCCATTCCTTCGCTTGAGATCTTGTGACCGAGTACTATTCCCTCCGTTACCATGAAATGGCATTTTTCCCAATTAAGGGCGAGGTTAGTTTCCTCACATCGGGATAGGATTCGTTCAAGGTTATCGAGGCATTGGTCATATGAATCCCCAAAGATAGAAAAGTCATCCATGAAGACTTCCATTGTCTTTTCTATCATGTCATGGAAGATGGCTACCATGCAACGTTGGAATGTTGCTGGGGTATTACATAGACCAAACGGCATGCGTCAATAAGCAAAAGTTCCATAGGGACATGTGAAAGTTGTCTTTTCTTGGTCTTCGGGTGCTATCGGGATTTGAAAGTAACCTGAAAAACCATCCAAGAAACAATAAAATTTATGACCGGATAGTCTTTCTAACATTTGATCAATGAAGGGTAAAGGAAAGTGATCCTTTCTTGTTGCTTCATTTAATCGTCTATAATCTATACATGCTCTCCATCCTGTGACGGTTCTTGTTGGTATTAATTCATTTTTTTCGTTAGTTATTACCGTCATACCTCCTTTCTTTGGAACTACTTGGACGGTGTCACACCCCGAATTTCCACGTGTCACCGGTGGGCCCGGTAGGGGAGTATCGTGACGTGGTTGGCAACATAATAGTCAAACAACACAATATTCAAATGCACAGCGGAAGCAAAGTATAGATTTAATTCAACCAAACGATATTGTAATTTTAAGTATCACAAATAGTCGAATATAAATCCACAGGTAGATCCAAATAAAAGGAAAATAAATGTTCAACAGTTTATGACATCCAAGCTGGCGAGACTTAATGTGGATGCTAGGAGACAAGCCAGCCTATTTCGCGTAGTACCTGCACTTAACATTTTTAAGAAAATACGTCAGTTTACACTGGTAAATACAATCAACCGACTCATTTTGAAAAGAGTTTAAGAAAATGCATTTAAGGCACAAGGCACAAATAATATTTTATAACTTGGGATAATTATTTAAATATATAATACTTGTAGGGATTTACATGTTCCTTATGCGTTCAGTAGCCCGGATCGAGCCGGGTTAAAGATCAATTAACACACCACTTTATTTATGAGACACTGACAGGTGTACGCCTACACCTGAGTGCTAAGGTCGTGGCCATTTCGTAAAATGATGCCAGGGATATCCGGGACACGGTCATTAACCCCCCAAAGGCTTTAAGTAAACAAAACAATATTAAACGAGACGTCTCAATACTTTCATTATCATTCATTCAATCAAAGATTCAACGCCCCGACCAAGCGGTATTTTATATACCGTACCCCAAGCCCGTATAGGGAAAATAAGTTAAAAGTATTTACCTGAGTAAGTATAGTTCAAAATCAGCGAGTGCAAGTATCTTTTACTGGTTCTCCTAATCTGGAACGAAGGTTTATAATAACCTATTAGAATCCTAACGGGTCTTTAGTTAAGCTTACGCTTAGACCGGTTAGTTTTAAAGATACGGTTCGTACGCACGATTAAGCGAAGACCGGATAGAATGTGATTTAGACCCGACAAGTTTGAAGACTTGCTTAATATGGGTATATGATACACATTCTGGATTTTGAGATAAAACCGATAAGGTTTGACCCGTTTCGGCTAATTTATGTAAACTAGTTATATAAACCGAACCGAACGCGCATGAAGCGTAACGGGTATCCGTAAGAGTCCTAAACAGGTTTCCTAAGTTAACATGCCTTAAATAAGTTGTGACATCAGTAGGATATCACCCATGACGCCCCAAACGAGTTTAATCTTTTAATAAGCCCCGTAGGGGTATTTTGGTCATTTTAAAGATTATAAAAGGGTTTAATTAGACACCTGTGATCCGGGTCTGAGTTGATCAGTAAAATAGCTTATTTTAACAGGTTATAACCTTTAGTAATAAGTCTTATATACTAAAATAGTTTTAAACCCAAACTATGCGTTAAATACGCGTATAAAGTCGTTTTAAGCGACGTACGGGTTAAAATATGATTCTGAGTTTTCTGATCAAATAATCAGGCTCAAAATACTCCATTTATTATTTAAAATCAGTAGCAATTGGATTGGCGTTAAAAGGATTTGTAAAACTCATTTTATGGCCGAAAAGGGTATTTTTGGTATTAACCGAATCGAGGCGATAAACCTAGCTTATGATCAGTTTAAAAATAATTAAAAATCTTTAAAAATCCCAAAATATTATATCACATCAGTGGGTAAAAGGTTTGGTGTCCAAAATTTGGTTTAGATAGGCTTTACGCTAATGACGCCGTTTAATTACTTAAAAGTACTCAAATTACGTCATTAAGCATAACTCCTTATCTAGACCTCCAACTGATGTGAAATTTTAGGTACAAGTCTAAAAATCAGTAACTAAGATTATGGCACTTTCATATTTCCAAAAATCTCGTTTTATGGTCATAAGGGCATTACGGTCAATATTTAGGCGTTTAACGGAAACATCGGACGATTAGGGATTCGAGTGGTATAAACGCAGAGGCTTATACACATATGCAACTAGGTCCTAATGGAACTTTAAGGCATGTCTAAACCTATATAAATCGGGTCAGAACTGAGGTCAAAGCAAAAGTCAAACTTTTGCGTCTCTCGGTTCCGAATCGGTTCAAAACACAAAGTTGTCGAATCAAACAAGCGTAGACAAGTTTTTATACTTATTTTCAAGTTATATGACTGATAAAACAGATTACACGCCTTACGTATCGTTAAATATGCGATTAATGTTTCTGTTGACTTTTTCGGACAACCTTTGACTCGACAAACGACCTAGTTAGGATTCGAATCAGTGGGTGCCCTTTTAGGGGTTTATTAACCATATAAATACCAACTTATAACAACTTTCGATTCGACAAATCTCTGGACCGATTGTGATTTATCACAAAGTCAAACCGTAGTTACGACGGTTTGATTTCTAGGCTTTTAACTAAGTATAACTCAAACAAGAAGGATCAAAGGCACTTACACACGACTAATGGATGATTTGAAATGCTTGTGGCCTGCTTGAATGCTCTGGAAATGCTCAGAAGTGATGAATGAACAATGTGGTAACATGCTCTGGGCTGCTCTTGATATAAGGCTTCAAACACTCTTAGATGATCAACACATAAGTCTAGGGGTGTTGCATTATCATCCACAAGTCCCCTACTAGCTAGAAACCATCTTAGGCAGCCCAAAGTTTCGAAAAAATGAGATTGGAGTCGGTTACATGCATCAACAGGCAGCTGTCTGTTTTTTCTGCATCTGCAGGTCGCAGGCGGCCCGCGTGGCCTTCTGCTATGTGTGAGGCGGGCCGCGTGGCCCTTCTGGTCAGGTCACACATGTTTTTGTTATTGCATTTTGGTCCTTGGTCCCCCGAAAGGTCGTTTTCACCATCCTACTTGCATATGAAGCTTTGTTATTTAACATATGGGGCTTTAAGACTTATACCCACTTTGTTAAGTCCTCGGGTAACTTTGTGATCACCCTAAAAGCCCTAAATTTCAATGTTGACGATTCTAACCCTCACACATGAATTTTATCACAACTTGCTCATACGATAACGAAACTTCATGAAATTTTTGTGGTACATTCTAGTGAGCATAATTAATCGTTACAAAGCTTCGGGTTTGTCAAAAGGTCACTCAGAGGTATAACTTAAACATGTTGGCACATTTAACCCCTGTAGTTTGTAATCTCTCACTTTCTTTCACAATTCGCTTCGTATGATCCATGATCTATTCGTTTAAGGTTATAAACATCATGTAGGGTTATTGCAAAGTATATTTATTCATTGTTGACACTTTGAACCCTTATAATTACATACTTTCACTGTTTGTCAACTTTAGTCCTTCAAGAACATTCTTTCACACGTTCAAACCTATGACACGTGTCAACACATTATAGGACGTAAATTTTCGGGGTGTTACATCCTCACCCCCTTAAAAGAAATCTCGACCCGAGATTTACTGAAACAAGTAAGGGTACTTTTCTTTCATCATGGATTCAACCTCCCACGTGAATTCGGGACCTCTACGGGCATCCCATTTGACCTTTACAAAAGGTATATGCTTCCTTCGAAGCTTCCTCACCTGTCGATCTTCGATCGACAAAGGTTTTTCCACAAATTTCAAGCTCTCATCAATATGCACATCTGTATAGGGTATAACCACTGATTCGTCAGCGAAACACTTCTTCAGATTGCAGATGTGGAACACATTGTGTATACTACGGAGCTCTTCAGGTAAGTTTAACTTGTAGGCAACTGACCCGACACGTTCGATAACCTCGAAAGGTCCTATGTATCTCGGGCTTAGCTTACCTTTCTTATCAAATCGCATCACTCCCTTCCAGGGTGACACTTTAAGTAGGACTTTTTCACCTACTTCGAAGTGAAAATCCTTACGATTTGGATCAGCGTAAATCTTCTGCCTATTCCGGGCAGCTTGGAGATTGTTACGAATCTGGACAATCTTGTCAGTCGTTTCGAACACAATCTCTGGTCCTGATAACTGGACTTCTCCAACTTCCGCCCAACAAACAGGCGATCTACACTTTCTACCGTATAATGCCTCAAAAGGCGCAGCCTTGATGCTGGTATGGTAGCTATTGTTGTAGGAGAATTCGATTAATGGTAGGTTCTTATCCCAACTACCTCCCAAATCGATCGCACATGCACGTAGCATGTCTTCTAACGTTTGAATAGTACGCTCACTCTGACCGTCAGTTTGTGGATGGTAAGCCGTGCTAAAGTTCAAACGTGTGCCCAAAGATTGTTGGAAACTTTTCCAAAAATGTGATGTGTATCTAGTATCTCGGTCAGAGATAATAGCTACAGGTATGCCATGCAGAGCTACAATCTTATCAACGTACAGTTGGGCTAACATATCGGAGCTGTAGGTCTCCTTAATAGGTAGGAAATGTGCTGACTTAGTCAGTCGGTCAACTATCACCCAGATGGTGTCATTTCCTTTCCTTGTCTTAGGTAACTTGGTGATAAAATCCATAGTTACCATTTCCCACTTCCAAGTAGGAAGTTCAGGTTGTTGTAGTAAACCTGACGGTTTTTGATGTTCTGCCTTGACTTGCGCACACGTCAAGCATTTAGCTACATAGGTAGCTACAGACTTCTTCAAGCCTATCCACCAATAATTTGCCCTAAGATCCTGGTACATTTTATCAGCTCCAGGATGAACAGAATATTTAGAGCTGTGGGCTTCCTGGAGGATAACATCTCGGAGTCCTCCATAAATTGGAACCCATATCCGTCAATTCAATCTAAGAATTCCATCCTTACTAAGAGATAACTGCTCCTCAGTTACTCCTAGCTTTTCGTTAGGATAGTTAGCTTCCAACACAGCTTCCTTTTGTGCAGCTAACAATCTTTCTATCAAGCTGTTCTTTAATTCCATGCTCTTGGCATTGATTCGGATGGGTTTCACCTTCTCCTTCCGACTCAAGGCATCGGCGACTACATTCGCCTTGCCGGGATGGTATCTTATTTCACAATCGTAATCATTCAGAGTTTCCATCCAACGGCGTTGCCTCATGTTCAAGTCCTTCTGGTTGAACAGATGTTGAAGGCTTTTGTGATCAGAATAGATCACACATTTTATTCCATATAAATAGTGCCTCCACAGTTTTAGTGTGAATACAACGGCACCCAACTCCAAGTCGTGGGTGCTGTAATTCTTTTCATGCACCTTTAACTGCCGTGAAGCATAGGCAATGACTTTGCCTTTCTGCATAAGCACACATCCCATCCCTGTGTGTGATGCATCACAATAAACTACAAACTCCTCTATTCCATCAGGCAATGTCAGTACCGGAGCATTGCTCAACTTTTGTTTCAGAATATCGAAGGATTCCTGCTGCTTAGGACCCCAGTCAAACTTAATCTTCTTACGTGTCAGCGAAGTCAGGGGTGCAGCAATCCTTGAGAAGTTTTCAATAAATCGCCTATAGTATCCTGCCAAACCTAGGAAGCTACGAATTTCAGTAGGCGTCTTTGGCTCATGCCAATTCATGACAGCTTCAACTTTAGCAGGATCTACTTGGATACCATGCTCACTAACAACATGCCTAAGAAATTGGACTGCTCGAAGCCAGAATTCACACTTCGAGAACTTGGCATAGAGCTTTTCTTTATGAAGTAGTTCCAAAATGCAGTGAAGATGCTTCTCGTGGTCAGCTTGGTTCTTTGAGTAGATGAGAATGTCATCGATAAAGACGATGACGAATTTGTCTAGGTGCGGCTTGCAAACGCGATTCATGAGATCCATGAACGCGGCTGGTGCATTAGTGAGCCCAAAAGGCATCACTAGGAACTCGTAATGTCCATAACGAGTCCTAAATGCTGTTTTGTGCACATCTTCATCTCTAACCTTCAATTGATGGTAGCCTGACCTCAAGTCAATCTTCGAGAAGAAACTTGCCCCTTGAAGTTGATCGAACAGATCGTCGATTCTGGGCAAAGGATACCTATTCTTGATAGTAACCTTATTAAGCTCACGGTAGTCGATGCACAGACGCATCGATCCATCCTTCTTCTTAACAAATAAAACTGGTGCTCCCCAAGGGGACGAACTAGGTTTGATGAAACCTTTGGCTAGCAAATCATCTAGCTGCGTTCTCAATTCCTTCATCTCTGTTGGTGCCAACCTATAAGGTGCCCTTGCCACCGGTGCTGATCCAGGAATAATGTCAATTCTGAATTCTACTTGTCTCTCTGGTGGCAAACCAGGAAGTTCTTCAGGAAAAACATCAGGGTATTCAGAAACGACGGGTATATCCCCAATCTTGGGCTTCGGCTCATCTATAATCACTTGCGCCATGTAGATGACACAACCTTTCTTTAAACACTTAGAGTCCTTGAGTATAGACATTTTCTCGGGTAGCCCATACTGGGTATCTCCCTGGATAGTAAGTGATTCACCAGACGGAGTCTTGATCATCACTTGCTTCTTATTGCATACAATCTGGGCCTGGTTGTGAGATAACCAGTCCATACCCAATACTATGTCAAAGCCGGCTAACTTAAAGGGAAGTAGGGATAAAGGAAAAGAGTGATTCCTAATGGATATGAAACATCCATCTAAGATAGTTGAGGCGGTTTCTAAAGTACCATCTGCTAGTTCCACCTCATACTTCACACTTAAAGTCTTAACAGGTAGTTTCAACAATTCACAAAACTTATTATCTACAAACGACTTATCAGCGCCTGAATCAAATAACACTCTCGCATAAACATCATTTACGAGAAAGGTACCTGTTATCACGTTGTCGTCCTTGACGGCTTCCTTAGCATCCATCCTGAAGACCCTAGCATTGGTCTTCTTAGCCTCTTCCGGCTTCTTGGCATATTTTGGGCAATTGCTCCTGATGTGCCCCTTTTCATTGCAACCATAGCAGGTCGCATCCTTTATCTTCTTGCAATCCACGGTTTTGTGTTCCCTGGATTTGCATAACCCACATGCAAAAGGTTTCGATTGTGATTGTGAGTTGGATTCAAACCTGCACTTCCCAAAGTGCTGTCTCTTGCAGGTTTTACATCTGGGTTTTTCACCCGACTGTTGACCATCCTTCTTAAAACCTGACCCCTTCTTTTGGTCATTGTTTCCCTTCTGCTTCTTGTCTGATCGTCGTGAGTTGTCATCCTCACGCTTCCTCTTTTCGGTATCATTTTTCCTTTGTGACCTCAGCCTGACAGCATCTGAGGTCAGAGATAACGATATGTCCGTTACTGACCGAAAAGTGGTTGGTCTGGAGGCCTTTACACTTGCTTTGATTTCCGGTTCCAACCCCCCGATAAAACGAGCTATACGTTTAGGCTCCGGAGTTACCAAGTAAGGGACCAACCTTGACAAAGTATTGAAAGTGGTAAGGTAGGCCTGACAGTCCAGGTTTTTCATGACCAGCGCCAGGAAATCAGATTCAATTCTCTCAACCTCATGTTGAGGGCATAAATTTTCTTTGATTAGTGCCATGAACTGTTCCCAGGTCATGTTGTATAACGGGACTTTCCCTGTGGCTTGGATCAAGGATCTCCACCAGGCTAAGGCTTCTCCTTTGAAAGACTGCGAGACAAACTTCACAATGTCCCTATTATGGCAACCACTAATATCCACCACAGTATCCATTTCATCCATCCACGTCATGCAATCAACAGCTCCTTTTTCCCCAATGAAGTCTCTGGGTTTGCACGACACGAAGTATTTATAGGTGCAACCCCTATTACGAGGTTCTTGGTTTTGTACGACTCTTTGGGATGGATTACTCCTTTGATTCGAGGAGTGGTGAGAATTACTGTTGTGGGCAGTGTGGGTCCTGGAGGGTGTTCTAGTGTGTGATGCAGAATGGGTCCTCGTATGGGTACCACTTGATCCATGGTGCTGTCTATCCATAGCTCTATTAACCGCATTATCTATCATAGCTTGTAACTCTGCACCTGCTACGTTTACACGGGCATTATCATTCACTATCCCTGGGTGACTGTTGACCTCGTTTGAGTCTGCCATGTATCTTGAACTGTAACATATCGACAATAACTTATTGGTGAGTTTATTATAGAATTGTCTTTTATGGCAATTTTTATTAACCGTGGTAACATAGACCATATATGGTTAATTTATTACTCACATCAATTTAGGATTTCTAATATAATTTATCCTAATTATAAAACGATAATAGTTTTATTAGCACATAAGGCCTAGTCACAGGGACAATATAGATTTTAAGCTATGATTTCAGAGAATCAAAGCATGAAGGTTTGAACAAAGTTCATTACCTTTATCAGACAGGGTCACAGACTAATACTGTCTTTTGTCTCATATGAAAATGAGAAGGGCCCGTAGGCATTCCATTACCAATGGATGGTAAAAAGAACTGATCATATTTATTAATGATTTAACCCATGATTCAGAGATCATTTATTTGGGTTTCGAATCTTTGAAAAGATCCATATATAATAATAACACGTGTGTTTTTTTTTTTAACGAATCGTGTCTGCCAGGAGTGTTAACATGTTTTTAGATGTTAACAGGGATTGGAATCTTTTTAACTAGTTTTACCATCTGGGCCAGGTCTTAAAATGACATGCAGGCTAGGTTATACTTTTAAGATTCTTAATTAAAATAACATAGGTAGATAGATTTTTAAAAGGAATGATTCTGATTTATTTATTTCGTATATAATTTAATTATGCATAACTTAGCAAAGATGAAATTTATAAACTTACATTCCATTAATACTAAAAGTAGTACATTTTGCCCTAAACGGGACTTTTCACAGAAACAGATGCCCACGCAGGAGCTATACATATAATACATATCCTCACAGGGACGGTCTACAAAAGTAAATGTCCACGCAGGGACTACTAGAGACAAGTCCACGTAGGGACTAAGTACAAAGATAGATGTCCTCGCAGGGACTACATACACACATAAATAAATGTCCACGTAGGGACTTGATTTAAACAAGGAAGTACAACAATATATATATGGGGATTTAACGATCCCGTTTCTTCTTTCCCTTAAGTAAGTTTGCCAAACCACTCATAAATCCCTCATTCTACCTACGTTCCTTCTGGAAGTCTCGCTCCACTTTGGCCAGTCTTCGACGGAGTTCCTCCTGCTCAGGAGGAGGAGCCCGTGGTGGCGGCTGAACAGGTGCTTGATACCCCCGAGCTGGGTATCCCATTCCCCAAGGGGGTCCATATGGTCCCTCAGGATTATTATGGGCAAGGTAGCTTGATGCCACGTTGTAAGGATCATCAGCATAGTTATAGCCATGGTATGCTGGTGGTCCATATGGGTTGTAAGCTGCCGGAGCAGTATAAGCAGGGATTGGGTGGCCAAAACCCGGTGATGGCGGTACAATAGGTGCTGAATTCACCTCCGAAACTGGGACAGAAGGTCCACCCATCTGTGGGACTTCATGAGTAGGCGGGTAATGGCTGCCGCTAGAGTGTTGAGGGGTGTTGAGACGAAAATCAACTTCTCGTGCTGAGATCCGTGCACCAGTCCTCCTACGTCTTGGTGGCTCTGGAGGCTCTAGATGCACTGGCGGCGGTGGAGGCGGTGGCGTGACTGCCTCATAACGTGGATCCCCAGAGGGATCTTGCTGCTGCAGTGGCGGCTGCTGGTGAGGTGATGAGTGTTCAGATGGTGTATAGTACCACTCACACCGTTCGAACCGTGCCATGTGACTATCCGGACCCTGGTATGGTGTTCCGTGGAAAGACGAACCGTCTGAGATCACGAAAGGATGGTTCAAGGATCCGGTTGAAGCCTCGACGGGATCTGTGTCCTCGTCCATATCTTGATCACCCGAAAAGTGATCCTCTGGTCCTAGTGGGTTAAAGCCCACGTGCTCTGGTAGGTACTCTGCTGGGTTAAACTGACCCTGAAAAACAGGAGTAGGGTCGCCAAAGAAACGTTGCGGGTTGTGGGGTTCGTTCTCTGACTGAGGCCCATAAGAGTCATGGTATAGAGGTGTTGAGGCGTGCGAAAAAGATCGTCTGGCAGAGTCTTCATATGTCCTCCATAGCTCCCTCGTTTCGTCATTCCTTGTAGAAGAAGTTCGTCGGTATGAAGGCCCTGCCTCATGGTCGTTAGGGGCGCTAGCTGGCTCCTTTCCTCGACCACCTCGTCTAAATCTTGGCGGCATTATTGTACCTATTAAAATACACAACGTAATAACAAGGAAAAAAATAAAGGACAAAATTTAAATAAAAAAAATTAAAAATTTGAACAATTTGGATTATTCCTAAGTTCTTTGTCTAGACTCGAAGATTTAGGAATGTGCAATTGTGTAACTGAGATTAAACACAAAAGGCTAGTGTTTAATTCACTCAGAGTTGGCTCTGATACCAACCTGTCACACCCCGAATTTCCACGTGTCACCGGTGGGCCCGGTAGGGGAGTATCGTGACGTGGTTGGCAACATAATAGTCAAACAACACAATATTCAAATGCACAGCGGAAGCAAAGTATAGATTTAATTCAACCAAACGATATTGTAATATTAAGTATCACAAATAGTCGAATATAAATCCACAGGTAGATCCAAATAAAAGGAAAACAAATGTTCAACAGTTTATGACATCCAAGCTGGCGAGACTTAATGTGGATGCTAGGAGACAAGCCAGCCTATTTCGTGTAGTACCTGCACTTAACCTTTTTAACAAAATACGTCAGTTTACACTGGTAAATACAATCAACCGACTCATTTTGAAAAGAGTTTAAGAAAATGCATTTAAGGCACAAGGCACAAATAATATTTTATAACTTGGGATAATTATTTAAATATATAATACTTGTAGGGATTTACATGTTCCTTATGCGTTCAGTAGCCCGGATCGAGCCGGGTTAAAGATCAATTAACACACCACTTTATTTATGAGACACTGACAGGTGTACGCCTACACCTGAGTGCTAAGGTCGTGGCCATTTCGTAAAATGATGCCAGGGATATCCGGGACACGGTCATTAACCCCCCAAAGGCTTTAAGTAAACAAAACAATATTAAACGAGACGTCTCAATACTTTCATTATCATTCATTCAATCAAAGATTCAACGCCCCGACCAAGCGGTATTTTATATACCGTACCCCAAGCCCGTATAGGGAAAATAAGTTAAAAGTATTTACCTGAGTAAGTATAGTTCAAAATCAGCGAGTGCAAGTATCTTTTACTGGTTCTCCTAATCTGGAACGAAGGTTTATAATAACCTATTAGAATCCTAACGGGTCTTTAGTTAAGCTTACGCTTAGACCGGTTAGTTTTAAAGATACGGTTCGTACGCACGATTAAGCGAAGACCGGATAGAATGTGATTTAGACCCGACAAGTTTGAAGACTTTCTTAATATGGGTATATGATACACATTCTGGATTTTGAGATAAAACCGATAAGGTTTGACCCGTTTCGGCTAATTTATGTAAACTAGTTATATAAACCGAACCGAACGCGCATGAAGCGTAACGGGTATCCGTAAGAGTCCTAAACAGGTTTCCTAAGTTAACATGCCTTAAATAAGTTGTGACATCAGTAGGATATCACCCATGACGCCCCAAACGAGTTTAATCTTTTAATAAGCCCCGTAGGGGTATTTTGGTCATTTTAAAGATTATAAAAGGGTTTAATTAGACACCTGTGATCCGGGTCTGAGTTGATCAGTAAAATAGCTTATTTTAACAGGTTATAACCTTTGGTAATAAGTCTTATATACTAAAATAGTTTTAAACCCAAACTATGCGTTAAATACGCGTATAAAGTCGTTTTAAGCGACGTACGGGTTAAAATACGATTCTGAGTTTTCTGATCAAATAATCAGGCTCAAAATACTCCATTTATTATTTAAAATCAGTAGCAATTGGATTGGCGTTAAAAGGATTTGTAAAACTCATTTTATGGCCGAAAAGGGTATTTTTGGTATTAACCGAATCGAGGCGATAAACCTAGCTTATGATCAGTTTAAAAATAATTAAAAATCTTTAAAAATCCCAAAATATTATATCACATCAGTGGGTAAAAGGTTTGGTGTCCAAAATTTGGTTTAGATAGGCTTTACGCTAATGACGCCGTTTAATTACTTAAAAGTACTCAAATTACGTCATTAAGCATAACTCCTTATCTAGACCTCCAACTGATGTGAAATTTTAGGTACAAGTCTAAAAATCAGTAACTAAGATTATGGCACTTTCATATTTCCAAAAATCTCGTTTTATGGTCATAAGGGCATTACGGTCAATATTTAGGCGTTTAACGGAAACATCGGACGATTAGGGATTCGAGTGGTATAAACGCAGAGGCTTATACACATATGCAACTAGGTCCTAATGGAACTTTAAGGCATGTCTAAACCTATATAAATCGGGTCAGAACTGAGGTCAAAGCAAAAGTCAAACTTTTGCGTCTCTCGGTTCCGAATCGGTTCAAAACACAAAGTTGTCGAATCAAACAAGCGTAGACAAGTTTTTATACTTATTTTCAAGTTATATGACTGATAAAACAGATTACACGCCTTACGTATCGTTAAATATGCGATTAATGTTTCTGTTGACTTTTTCGGACAACCTTTGACTCGACAAACGACCTAGTTAGGATTCGAATCAGTGGGTGCCCTTTTAGGGGTTTATTAACCATATAAATACCAACTTATAACAACTTTCGATTCGACAAATCTCTGGACCGATTGTGATTTATCACAAAGTCAAACTGTAGTTACGACGGTTTGATTTCTAGGCTTTTAACTAAGTATAACTCAAACAAGAAGGATCAAAGGCACTTACACACGACTAATGGATGATTTGAAATGCTTGTGGCCTGCTTGAATGCTCTGGAAATGCTCAGAAGTGATGAATGAACAATGTGGTAACATGTGGGTCTTGATATAAGGCTTCAAACACTCTTAGATGATCAACACATAAGTCTAGGGGTGTTGCATTATCATCCACAAGTCCCCTACTAGCTAGAAACCATCTTAGGCAGCCCAAAGTTTCGAAAAAATGAGATTGGAGTCGGTTACATGCATCAACAGGCAGCTGTCTGTTTTTTCTGCATCTGCAGGTCGCAGGCGGCCCGCGTGGCCTTCTGCTATGTGTGAGGCGGGCCGCGTGGCCCTTCTGGTCAGGTCACACATGTTTTTGTTATTGCATTTTGGTCCTTGGTCCCCCGAAAGGTCGTTTTCACCATCCTACTTGCATATGAAGCTTTGTTATTTAACATATGGGGCTTTAAGACTTATACCCACTTTGTTAAGTCCTCGGGTAACTTTGTGATCACCCGAAAAGCCCTAAATTTCAATGTTGACGATTCTAACCCTCACACACGAATTTTATCACAACTTGCTCATACGATAACGAAACTTCATGAAATTTTTGTGGTACATTCTAGTGAGCATAATTAATCGTTACAAAGCTTCGGGTTTGTCAAAAGGTCACTCAGAGGTATAACTTAAACATGTTGGCACATTTAACCCCTGTAGTTTGTAATCTCTCACTTTCTTTCACAATTCGCTTCGTATGATCCATGATCTATTCGTTTAAGGTTATAAACATCATGTAGGGTTATTGCAAAGTATATTTATTCATTGTTGACACTTTGAACCCTTATAATTACATACTTTCACTGTTTGTCAACTTTAGTCCTTCAAGAACATTCTTTCACACGTTCAAACCTATGACACATGTCAACACATTATAGGACGTAAATTTTCGGGGTGTTACAGACGGGACTCACCCAAGGACTATCGGAGATAGAATAGATAAGTCCGGCATCAAGTAGTTTGATGACTTCGTTTTTAACCACTTCTTGAACATTTGGATTTACTCGACATTGTGGTTGTATGACCGATTTGTAGTCATCATTCATCAAAATTTTGTGTGTGCACATAGAAGGACTAATTCCTTTTATGTCTACAAGTTTCCAAGCTATTGCATTTTTATGTTTTTTCAAAAGATTAATTAATTTTTCCTTTTCTAAGTTATCTAATTTAGACGAAATAATTACAGGTAAATTACCATCTTTGTCTAGAAAAGCATATTCCAAACCTTTTGGAAGTTCTTTGAGCTCAAGTGGTGGGTCTTTGGGAGACTCCTTATTTGGTTGCTCATTTCGATCAAGAACCTTAAAAGTTTGTTCTATGGCGACCTCTTCTTCAACAAAGTGGTCAATCTCTTCACTTGTATCGGGTGGTTCATCTTCATCTTCAATTAGGGGGTCATTATTGCCGAAAGGATATTTCATTGACCGTTCGAGATCGACACTTCTTTTAAATGCCCCTAATTGAAGAGGTAGATTTTTAAACTTCCGGTTTTTCAAAGCTTCGTGAGTTTTTACAAATGGTCGCCCCAACACTAGAGGAGCGTCATCGAGGATGACAAAGTCGGTCGGGATTACCATTTGATTTGCTTGAACCAAGACATCTTCAACTATACCGATTGATTTTATTACTTTCCGATTGGATAGAAAAATGGGTATTTGAAGTGGAGAAAAATCACTAATACTTAATTTTTCGAAAATGTAGTTAGGCATTATGTTAACACAAAGATCTTTATCGATTGTGACATTACTAATAAACGAATTTTGAAAGAAACATGGAACCGGTGTAATGTTAATTTCAAATGGGTCTTCTTTTATTAGTGAGGTTTGATCATTAGTTAACTTAACACTTACTGTTTCGTCAATTTTAGTGTTAGTGCTTAACTCTTTTAAAAACTTAGCATGAGGGGGTACTAAACAATGATTTTCAAAAGAAGGTGACAAGAGATTAATTTTTTCAAAATTAGACTCTTCTTGAATTTTAACGTTGTTGGACTCACCTTTTTCGTTGTTTAACTCATGTGTCGGTTTTTCACTTATTTGTTCTTCCATTTTTACACTTTCAGTTATCTCTTCCTTTTTTAATTCTTCTCTTGCGCGGGACTCCTCTTCCCTTGCGCGAGCTTCTTTTATACATCGATCGATAACTCTAATGTGTTCTAATATCCTATCGGTCACTTCGGTTATAGAAAAAGAATCGGTATTTTCTAAGCTTGAATCCGGTTGTTCGACCTTTTGTTCCTCATAATATCCATATGAAGTCGATGATTCGCACCATTGTTCTTCATTGTAAGCATATGATGGATAAGGTTCGTAATTTTGTTCTTCATAATACTCATATGAGGTGGGTTGTTCACGCCATGGTTCCTCATAATAAGCATATGAAGGTGGTGGCTCATATCTTGGTTCCTCAAAGTATGAGTATGAAGGCTCATACCTTGGTTCATCAAAATATGAGTATGAGGGAGGAGGTTCATACCTTTGGTCTTCATAGGATGTGTATGAAGTTGATGGCTCGTACCTGGGCTCCTCATAGTAGGTGTATGAATTGGATGGTTGATATGAGTGATTATTTTGAACCGAGCGTGTGTTACGACAATTAGTGCAATAATTACCCCTATAATCATCCTCCTCATAGGTGTAGTTGTAACCTCCTGAGTATTGATCCATAAGAATCACTCAGCAGACCACAACAAAGTCTCGAGATCAGAAAACAAAAATAAAAACGGAAACAGATGCTGGACACGGCCCCGTGTTCAGTGAGCACGGCCCCGTGTTCAGGAACTGTATCTGGGCGTTTTAATTAAATTTACTAATTTCGTTGAGCACGGGGCGTGTTCAGTGAGCACGACCCGTGTTCAAGCTACTGTTACTGGGTGTTTATGAAAAAATCTGCAGCACGGCCCCGTGTTCAGTGAACACGGCCCCGTGTACATGTTTCTGTAAATGCAAATCTAAACTAAAATGCAGAAAAATGTGCGCGCGTTTTAAAAAGGTTTTGAAAAACTGATTAGGCCGTCGATTTTGAGCTTTCTTAAAATCCTTGTGTCCCCGGCAACGGCGCCAAAAACTTGATGCGTGTGAAGTGTTATATATATTAGGTGTATATTTTAAGCCCCTTTAACACTTATTTTTAGCCAAGTTTTAAATTTATAAAACACGATATTTTACTAACACTAAACACACATATGGGCAAGTGCACCCATCGTGAGCGTAGTACAGTGTTGGCAAGATACCGAGGTTGTCCAAGGACACAAGAGCTTTTAGTACCGGTTTATCCTCAACGTCTAATCAAAATAAAAAGTTTAGAAAAATGTTTTAAACTAAGAAAAATAAAAATTAACTAAAATGCTGAAAAATAAAAATAAAAGAAAAACAGATAGACAAGATGAATCACTTGGTTCCGACTCGTATCTAGTGTAACCTTTGATTATTTCCGCACTTTTGCACATATTTAAGAGATTATCTTAGTTATCGTAGTAGGCCCCTCTTTTGAAGGTGACGTTACCCTCACCCCAGTAGTTTGAGTCAGCAAGGATACAATCCTAAAAGGGTGGATTATTGGAAGATAATTAATTAAGTTATTAATGCAATATTATGGTAGGCCCCGCTTTTGGCGGTGACGTTACCCTCGGCTAAGTAGTCTGAGTCAGCAGGGATACAGTCCTAAATAGCCGGGTTATAGTATTAATAGTAGTTAACTTATGAGGGGATCAAAGAGTTTGGACCCCCGCCATCCAATACCGTGAAGCATTGAAGGAGGTCCTACTAAATTTGACCCAGGTCCATTGCAGGACCTCTAAACGCTGAACAATGGCAAGACCTTTACCAAATCGTTCCCTTAACCCCCGACCAGGTAGCCCACATACCTCCATATAGACCGTGGATATATGAATGGTGAAAATCTTTTATTTTATATAGACAGTAAAATAATGCCAAGACACCACGGACAAACGATAAGGAAAGATCACCTTCAACATAAGTAACTAGTTATTAAAGTCATTAATACAAAACCAAATAAAAAGTGCAAAAGATTAGAAATAAAAAGTATTATACTAGACACGTTGTCTTCACCAAGTGATGTAAGAGACTTAGGCAAACATGGCCTTGATTGTCAAGAACTCTTATGATCAATCTTGGATCCCGAGACGACTCACACACTCTATGATGGACAATGGATGATGGTGGTGGATGATGGTGTTATGGTGGTGGTGGGTGGTGGGTGAAGTGTGAGAGAGGTGGTGTGCCAAGGGATGAGTTGAAATGAAACCAAGCACTCCTATTTATAGGCTGAACAGAAGGCTGGGCACGGCCCCGTGTCCGCTGGACACGCCCCCGTGCCTGTCTGACACTCTCTCTCTTCATTAATTGTAATTCGCAATTACAATTAATGCGCCTGCTGTACTTTCGCCACGCCCCCGTATTCACTGGACACGGCCCGTGGTGGGCAATAGAAACTTCTATAGGTTTGTCTTTTCTGCTGCTTCTTGGGCACGGCCCCGTGCTGGCTGAGCACGGGGCGTGTTCAGTCTTCTGCCTTCTCTATTTTGCTTGGGAAGATGCCGTTGAGGGGTCGGGCAGTCCACTTATGTTCCTTTTCTTGTATTTATGTTAGATTTAGCTGTCTTTTTGCTTCTTTTGTGAATTTGAGCTCATTTAATCCTGAAAATACAAAAGGAAGACAAAAACACTCTTTTTCCAACATTAGTACTTAAAAAGGGTTAGTTTTATGCCTCATTTGATGTAATTTATATGTTGCATTTTACACACATCAGTAAGTATGTATGTGTGCAAGTATGTGCGAATGCATGATTTGGATGCATTTGAGAATTAGCGTTCCTAATAATGCCCTTGGGTTGGAATGTAAGTTAACTAGATGCATTTAAATGGTTGACGTCCTTTTTACGAAGATATAGTACTTGAATATGTTGAGATTACGGGTTGCTAACCAAGTTATTATTGAGTATGTTTGAAAGTGCAGGTTTATGAATGTCGGACTTTCGAAGTGTTGATATAATAATGAAATGGTTGAATGTTGAAAGGATAATCGGGTTGAAATAACTTATGCGGTTAGAATATGCTATGGACGTTTTAGCTTATACAACATTTTATGTTCGGTCGTCATCATCTACTAACGGGTTAGTTGTATGAAAATATATGTCATACCCATTTAATTGGGTAATTGAATGCGTGAAAGAAATGGAAGTACATACACGAATGGAACTAAAGTGACGGTTTTATAAGCAAATAAGTATAATGACTAACTTTTTAAAGCTTTGTTGTTGAATGTAGGTAAATCCTCAATTCAGGCGACTTGGAGAATTGGAGCGAGCGCGTGTTCATGTTATGTCATACCAAACGCTTCCGCTGGATTGTTCAAATGTTTTTGGTCCAAAATTTGTTGTATTGGTTCTTAGTAGTATTTTGTCGAATGAATTGTAGAATTGTATCTAGTCTGATTATGTTTAAAACAGGGGTATGCTCGTTTTATGGACGGGTCATGCCCAATTTTTTTTTAAAATGCACATGCGTTATTGATATCATCATTTCAAATTCCGAAAAGTTGGACACTTTTAAGAACATTTTTATATTTCTCGTGTCCCTTAGTCGTCTTTTATTAGACGCAAACGCGGACCTTACAAGTTGGTATCAGAGCCTAGGTTTGAGGGATTCGAGCTTTTAACGCGATGCTTGAACTCAAACCGACGGCTCATTCGAAAGTGTGCTCGCTCCAAGATCGCCAATGAGGTAACAAATTAAGTTCCCGATGAATGCAAGTATATGTAATGTGCTTGAGATATAAAGTTAAGTTAAGTATGTGAAGGAATAATTATGGGTGGCGAAGTGGGTCCACGTGAACTTGCCCACCAAGATATAGTACGAACCACTAATGAAAAGATTGATGTGGTTCGGGCACACTTGAAAGCGGCTCAAGATAGACAAAAGGCGTATGCTGACAAAAGGAATAGGCCAATCGAATTCCAGGTTGGCGACAAGGTCATGCTCAAAGTATCCCCATGGAAGGGGGTTATCAGGTTTAGAAAAAGAGGAAAATTAAGCCCGAGGTTTATAGGACCGTTCGCGATCATAGAACGGGTAGGAAAGATAGCTTACCGCCTTGAACTACCGGAGGAACTAAGCAGAATTCATAGCACATTTCATGTGTCACATCTTCGGAAGTGTCTAGCGGATGAGACAACTTATATTCACTACGATGATATCGAAGTGGATGATTGCTTGAATTATATCGTAAGGCCCATAGAAGTTTTAGATCGAAAGACTAAACACTTGCGAAATAAACAAATCGATCAAGTGGGAACATAGGAAGGGTTCGGACACTACGTGGGAATCCGAAGAGGAGATGCGACGTCTCTACCCTATTTTATTCGGTACGTATTTTGGTTTCAGGGACGAAACCTTTTTAAGGGGGGTGGACTTGTAACATCCCGAAAAGGCGAGTTCTTAAAATTTCAATATAGTTGCGAATAAAATAGTGTAATAAACCGACTAAGAGTGACACTAACCAAGTTAGTTGGTCACTTATATGTAATTAGGAGCTAAAACAAATAAAGTAGGAAAAGTGAGGGACTAAAAGTGTCTAAATGAGAACTATTTTAATAAAATAATTAAATTAAAACACAAACACAATTGTCTGTGTTGTGGAGATCGACCTGGAGTCAGGGGCGACCCCAAGCTCCATCAAAACCCTAGTTCATCACAAATTGAGGGTCCAAATCTGATCAAAAACAAAAATCGAGCATATATTATTGATCCTCATCACAAGAGGATTACAAGGTATGTAAAATTTGATGAAAACTCTTAACTTGAAATTCTCATGAAATTGAGAAAATCTGAAATTTATGGTTGCATGTTGGTTTTATGATGAATTAGGAACAATATGGTGTCTAGGGACAAACCCTAGACAAATACAAGTTGAAATCATGTGAAATTTTAGTAGAATCCATGAACACCATTGTAGGTGATTAGTGGGTTATGTAGAACTTGATAAACACTAGGAAATTGGGTGTTGTTCTAGTGTAATTTGACAATTTTGAAGTGACTTCAGAATTATAGAAGCTAATAATTTTGTAAAATGCTTAATTGATGTGAAATTAGGGCTAAGTGATAAACTAGAGACTTGATATTTATTCATGTAAAAATTTGCCCTTAAAGTGTTTGTGAAAATGCCTCAAAGAAGGCTTAAAACTGAAATTCAAAGTTGAAAACGCATAATTATGATGTTTCAGTATATTATGCGAATTATGATTTAAAGAGAGCTCTAAACATGTCATAAATGAACTCTATAGGAAAGGACGCAGGAGCGTCAAGTGGACAAGCGGGTGGCGAATCACGTTTGAAGGGTCTACTCTGAAGGTATGTAACTTAACTCGTTACATTTGATAACTAGCATATATGTAGTTGAATTGTAGAATAGAAGTCGAGTTGAAATAAAGCGATAATGTTCGCTATGTTGAATAATAGATAAAGAATTGGTTAGATCGCGTTGGTAGTCTTCAAAATGGAGGATTTCATAGATGAGCCAAACGGGTCGAATAATCAAATGATGCGAGGATTAATGCATTGTGGTATGATCACTCAGTCATTGTTATTTTTCGTGAAAGACGCATTAGAGTACGAGAAATCAGTGTGTTGGTTGTTAGAAATGAGAAATCTTAGAATTTGGGTTGGGCAAAATAACCAAATCAAACAAAGCATGGAATTGCAGTGGCTACCGTAAATTACGGTATCCACCGTAATTTACGGTAGAGATCAAATCTTTACGGTGGTTTACCCCTGTGTTACGGTGGAACCAAAATCTTCCAGGAGCTACCGTAACTTACGGTAACTACCGTAAGTTACGGTAGAGCTTTGGAATAAATGATAAATTTTGTATTTCTTTGTTAAATCGAATCTGTTTTAAACGCAGTTTCGATTATGTATTATTTCTAAGTATTCTAATACTAATGTTTAATGTAAACATTTCAGTTTCTAGGTATTCAAGGATTACGGATGACGGTCAAGCAAGCTTTTAAAGAACCGAACACAAACTTTTGAAGCTTCCGCGTTGATTTATTTTGTTAGACAATGTTATGATGAAATCAGTTTGTTAAATAACTTTAAATGCTTAAATTAGTTAGTAGTTGTCAAATATTTGTTACCTTAGAACTTTGTTTTTGAAACTTATGTTTTAACCTGGACATCTTTTATATAAACTCATGTAAATTATTCCTAATTTCAAGTAGAAATTATAAGGGTGTTACACCTCACTAAAGTTTTGTGCATTCTTCAGATCCACAGCAATATTACATTGGAACAGATTCTTTGGAACTGATTGATTTGAAGTAGTTGACGATGAACCACTATGAAAACCACTGCTTGAACTCTCTTGATTTGACGTGTTAGAACTTTCAGCTGAGAAAGCTGTCTTAGGAGACACATTCTTCGGAATCATACTTCCTCGGTAATACAGCTCAACATTCTGCTGATATGATGAATGATTGACTTTGTATGATTTCTTGATCTCCAGCTCATGACTCTCCAGTCTTTCAATTAGCAGACAACCGTCAGATCCTCCGACTTGATTGTATTCTTCAGCATCAAAGCAAAGTATTGCCAGTCTTTCTCATCCGGCAGCGAGTCAAACAGTTTGTCAACTAATTCTTCTCGAGAATAAATGATTCCATGTCTTGCCAGCTCCATCTTCAAATGCCCAAATCTTTCAATCAACTTAGATACAGATTCGTTTTTCAAACATCCAAACAAATCAAATTCTTTTCTTAACAATTTCTTTTTGTTTTTAACTATCTCGGCACTACCCACACATTTCACTCTCAATTTCTCCCATAGATCTTTCGCATCTGTGTACTCAATCAATGATATTATGTCGTCTCTCACAGACTGATGAAGCAATGCAATGCACTTTTGTTCAGCAACATATCTATCTACCTCATCATTATCTGTCATATTTTCATAATCCGATCTTCCCAAATTGAAACCATTCTTCAAACTTTTCCAGCTTGGATACGCAAACGCTTTTAGCCACTCTTCAAACCTTTTAGCCCATCTATTGTATTCTTCAATCGCCATCAGTTTGGGAGGTTTGTTGTACGTCCCATAGGCACTCTCAACACTCAAAGCATCAGAAAGAGTTTTCTTCGCACTCGGATTTGAAACGTTTTCATTTGTGTTGTTTGATGTATCATCTCCGGTGTTTCCCGTGAAAGCAAACATGTCACTGAAAGGATTCATAAACTCATCCATCTTCAAGTATCTGAAACAATCAACAAACACTTTGAAAAATTTTTGGATTTTTAAAAACAATTTCAAGCGAAATCAGTTCAAGCGAAATCACTTCAAACGAATTCACTTCAAGCGAAATTAGTTCACACGAAATTAGGGTTTTCACACGGAATAGTGTTTCCAAACGAAATCACCAAGCGAAATCTAATTTCGTGCGGAATTAGCTTGGTTTCAAACGAAATCAAGACATTTTGGTGCGAAATAGCTGATTTCATGTGGAACGCTCAAACGGAATCTGATTTCGTGTGAAATCAAACAGCACTTTCAAACGGAATTTGATTTCGTGTGAAATCAAACAACAATCTCAAGCGAAATTAACCACAAAAGCTAATTTCGTGCGAAATCATAAGTGCTATTTCGAGCGAAATTATGATGACATCATCATTTGGGCCACCATTTTGTCAAATTGATCCAGATTTAGTTCGAATTTTGGTCCAATTCTTTCAAGGATTCTTTAAAACAGTGTTTTACATGATATATGTGAAATTCAGTCCATTTTGTCCGTTAAATCTCGTTTAATTTTGAAAAGAAGGTGTAGAAGTGATGAAAAAAAGCTGAATTGGTATAAACTCTTCTTCCTGAGCTCTGATACCACTTGTTGGATCGTCGTGTGACCCTAACGAGTCAATCAGAAGAGTATATGATCTATTTCAAAGGCGGAATCAGAGAAATAGACTTGAAACAACTTGATTCCTCTTAATTATCTTCTTATTAATGATTTCAAAGCTTTTACAGATCGTTTGACAAACTGGCAGCACCTCGGCTCTGAATCGGAAAAGTTACAAATGAACTAGCAACACACCTATATATAGTTGAGGTAATTTCGCTTGAAAGTGGCACTGCCCATTTCAAGCGAAATAGCAATGTCTAATTTCGCTTGAAATGGCCAATGCCACTTTCATGCGAAATCACACAATCTCATACAAACCCTAGCTTTTAACCTGCTGTGTGCTAGTTTATCCTATCTAGACATAAGACTCGATAAAGACGAAGTTAACAGACATTTGTGCACCAACATAGTAGGTACCATGACGTCTAGTAGTAGACGTCGAGCTAAACGGTCAAAAACATCATCCTCCGTTGACCCTGAAACACCGACATCGGATGCCCGCAATGTCAATCTAAATGAGGTGGTGGACGTTGACGAGGAACTTGAAGAAGAGTTGACCCGACCGCCCGGTATAAGAAAGGATAAGCGAACCGGGAAAAAAACGGTGGAGTCGTCTTCCGATCTCGAGTTGAAGGAAGATTTCGAGGAGATGAACCGTCGTCTCCAAGACATTCGCGACCTCGGCCACCAACGTTGTGAGATTATGAAGAACCAGTGGCCGAAACCAAAAAGTTTAACGAGATGCAAGAGGCGAGGCAAATGGAAAACGACATTGAGTTTTTGTCCAAACCGATCGACCACCTCCAAGGCGACGCGTTGATCCTTGCGCAAATGCATCGCCAAAAAATTCGGGAAAAATATGGACTCTAGATCATCTTCTTTTTTTTTAACTTTATTTTTTTTCGGTTTTTTTATATTCTATTTTTTTTCGGGTTTTTTTTTTTATTTCAAGTAGTGTAAATTTTTTTTAAATTAATGAAGATTTTTATGTTTTAAATTAAAAAATAATAATTGTGAAATGATTGCATGAGCGTTATTGGGCATTATTCCCACTACGGCACTTTTGCAATAACCCCCAATAATGCCCCATGCTGACTGGACTGACACGTGTCGCAAAACGCCCCATGGTGGGGGCTAGGGGTGTGCAATAACCGAACCGTTAACCGAAACCGAACCGAAAACCGACAAAACCGAACCGAAATTAACCGAAACCGAATTAACCGAAAGTCGGTTAACGGATATTTTTTTTACTATCGGTTAACCGAAATTAACCGAACCATTTATTTCTTTATATATTTCTAGCTTTTATACATCTGTTTCATGTATTTCATGTAATAATACCTCTATGTCATTTATTTATGCCTTCATTTCATTTATTTATACTTTCATTTCATTTATTTATATCTCCATTTTATGTATTTAAACATCCATTCATGCATTTATACCTCCATTTCATTTATTTATACATCTATTTCATGTATTTATACATCTATTTCATGTATTTATACCTCCATTACATGTATTTCTAAGCAAAAACATTAGCCCTTGTTTGAATTGGTTATTAACCGAACCGAACCGAAAACCGACAAATTAACCGAATTAACCAAACCGATTAACCGATGACTTCGGTTACGGTTACGGATAATGCTAATAACCGAACCGAACCGAACCGTGCACACCCCTAGTGGGGGCATTATTGAGGTAAACCACTACACATGGTCTTATGAATGATGAAAAGGTGCTAATGCATTATGTCTTATACTTTTATATTTAACTTAAACAAGTTTTAAAAACCGTCGCCACGTTGCGACGAGCTTGTTTTGTTATTTAGTCCGTGTTTGTATATGTTTGAAATCACTACGAGCGCGTTGCACACAGAATCGCTGAGAAGAATAAAAAGAAAATGTAGAAAAAAAACACTAAAAAAATAACCGAAAAAACATCAACTAAAAAAGTTGTATGGTAATGATGTTGTTCGGTAGAAACCCGTAGTCAGAGATGAGCAAATAGTAATGGGTACCGGTACCGAATTTCCTGAACCGAAAGACCCTAAGTACCAGTTCGGTACTGACTTTTGGTGTTCCTGGTACCGGTTCGCTACCGGTTTTTACCTTCATATACCGATACCGTAACCGGTATTTTCGGTACCAATACCGATTTGGTATCAGTTGGTACCGAGCTCATCCCTACTCCTGAAACTAAAAAAGTTGTACGATACCGTTGTTGTTTGTACGGTACCCGTGATCAGGGATGAACAAATGGTATTGGGTAGTAGTACCAAATTTATCGAACTAAAAGATTATCAAACTCAATCAGGTACCGACTTTTGGCGTTTTATGTACCAGGCTGGTGCTGTTTTTTATCTTCATGTATCGATAACGAACCGGTATTTTCGATACAAGTACCGGTTAACACGAAGCTTATCAAACTTAAAAGTAAAGAAGATAACAATTATTATAATGTGAAAATAATAAAACCATAAAAAAACTGTATTCAATATTTTATTATATTACAATACAATTTACTGTTCATTTAGCTCATCTTTTAATATATAGGAGAATAATTTAATAAATAGAAAAAGGTACGCCAAGATATTTTTAATTAAATTTTAGTTTTAGGTTAACGATAATAAGGTTGGAGGGTGTGGGACGCCACCCCCCCCCCCCCCGGCCAACTCATCATCTATAGGGTCCCGGGGCGCTATACCTTCACACCCTCGGATTTAAGGGGGGGGGGGCGCTATAGGAGGGGCTCCATCATGGTAACGATGGAGAAGGGGCGTATAGGAGGGGCCCACTTGATTTAAACCAATGAATTTTATTTTAATTTTATTTAATAGGGGGCTCCATTCACACCATGCAAATTAAAGGGGGCTCCATGGCTGATGTGGATCCTAGGTGGCGCTGACGTGGCCTGATAAAGCCCCCAGGGGGCTCCAACTGTCACACCCCTTTCTAAGGCGGAAGCACGAGGTGTGATCTTGAAAGGTTCTCATTGCATACGAAAGGTAAACTTACTACATGCTCGTAAAAATAACTCCAAATGCCATTATCATTGCATAATTAAAACATAACATAGGTTAGGTGTTTACATCAAAGACAGCATATTGTCTGAAAAGTTTTACACCTTTTTTTAAAGACAAACATGAAGACTTGGATTCTTATATCCCACACAAGATGGAATATATGAACCAAATCCCACAAAAACAGGCATCGGAGTGTTGACACGACATGACTAAAACAAAAGCGACATCTTGGAGCAAGGGTAAGACCGCGCGCACATCCACTTTAGTTACCTGAAATACATGTGGGTTTTGGAAAATCGTCAACATAATGTTGGTGTGAATTCATGCAGTTTTTGTATTAAATGTGTATATACTTGAATGAAAACATGGTATGTAATTTGTATGAAACAAGTATTTCTGTAAATATAAGGAAATCGAGATCGCTAATGGTTTGCAAGGCCATTAACATGTGACACGAAATAGGAAGCATCCAAACCATAGGCATTTTTAGTTGTCGAGTCCACGACTGTCGATTCACGACTAGAGACACAAAAGCACTGCTTGGTAAAAGAGTGGCCAAGAGTGTGGTTGCCTGAAACCCATTAGATCTAACATTTTGTTCCGCGGTCTTGGTATGTAACTGATTAATGGTGCTTATGGCACCCTATTCGTGACATGATCTAAAGTATCATTCCTTAGTTTTTGTATTCAACATATCATAACACATGTATTTTCCCCAAGTTTAGAAAACAAGTAAAAGTTTAAAAGTGGGGACATGAACTCACAACTTTGCGTATCCTGCGCCGTAAACTTCACCGGTTGGTTTTATAGCGTCGTGACCTATACGTGTTCTATTAACGTTAGTCACTAGACTTGTATCGCACAAGTACAAGTCACCATCTTTTATGTATGTGTTCTTTATTGTTAAAAATAATTTATATTTTTAACTATGTATCTTACTTATATTATTTTCCCAAAAATAAATATAAGTATTTTGTATTTTTCACCAAAAATCAAGACTTTTGATTTTTATTACTTTCCGGATTATATTTCTTAAAAATAATATATTTTTAAGACTTTGTACGAAATATATATATTTTGTCATGCTATGAAATATATATGTGTTTATTCTTGTTATCCACCCGAGTTATATATTTTCGTTCCAAAATATATTTTAAGTTCATAACTTGTCCAAGTTAAATAATATATTAAGAAATATATTTTCATAAATATATTTTCTTGTATTTGTCGCATGTTGTATTTTTGTATTTTTGTATTTTTACTCCTTAGGAGTATTTAGTGTATTTTCAAGTCCTAATACACTACTACATATAATACACATAATGTACACTTAGCACAAAATTTGGTGACCAATAAATATATATATGTTCCCTTAAAAATATACATACTTAATATCAAATTTTTTATCTTGAAGAAATCATCATTTCTTAACTTGAAATTCACACAAAAATTACAGAAACCTTGGTAAATACTTTTAGGTGAATTTTTAGGAATAAGTTTCATCAAAACTTATATTTTTCTAAGTGTCAAAATTTTATAGAAATTTTGACATAGTTTCCCCTAAAATGGAGGTTTCCCATGTTTTCAAAACATGTGTTTATTTTCTTTTCAATCATCAAAACAATTTCCAACAACAACCATCAACAACGTATATTAATTTCTTTATATGAAACATCATGGTGAACTTGATTCTTGTTAAACATGTGTAGTCTTTTAGATCTACACTTAACATAAGGTAATCTTTCCAAAATAAGTGTTCTTGTAAATTCTTAACCAACTTTTTATAAGACTTTATTTTACTAACCAACTCATCCATGAGTTTAATGGTTTCAAAGTTTGTAAATCATGTTTCTAAAACCACTTTTATGTTTATTAGGAAGATTATTGTTTTTAATCTCATGTTTACCCATGGATCTTTCAAGATCCATGCTTAATATCTTTAGATCTTCCAAAAACAAGTTTTATGTTATATTTTAACAAACATTCCATGAGTTTTAGTTTCAAAAATTAGTTCTACACGTACTTTATCACTTCCAAAACTACAAGTTTATGCACAAAATTCATATTTCAAGTTCACATTATGCTTCATATGTTCACCTTCAAGTTTAACCATGGATCCTTCAAGATCCATGCTTAAACTTGGTAGATCCAAGCTTTAACATACTTGATCTAATCATAAACACAAGATACCACATCAACAACTTCATTACATACACTAAAATTTCATGCAATCACTTATTTTCTTCATGAATATGTTAGATCTTCTTATTTTTAGCAATAAAGGTTAAGTTGTTTAGATGGTGAAACTTGTACATAACATAAACATGACTTAAATTAGTGATCAAGAGGCTTACTACTAGCTCTAATGGCTAGGGATGAAACTCAAGAAGATGAAGATGATGAATGTGATGGATAAAAGCAAATGAAAGAGGTCTTTCAATCTCCAAGACCACCAAGCTTCCTTATCTTGCTTCTAACACCTTGGGATGAGTATGGAATGGATGAAAGTGAAATGAAGTTGATGGTGGTGTGGGTGGTGGCTCACGGCCGTGAACAAGATGGGAGGAAGGAGAGAGAGTAGTGTGTGTTAGTGGGTGTGAGATAATGAAATGGTGATCCTACATGTTCTTCTTATAACCAAGTTTAGAGATTAACCAATGTGTAATGTGTTCTCTTAAGTACAAGACATGATCTCTTAACATATCAAAATAAATCAAGGGAGATCTTGATGGTGGGGCCACCTTGTGACCGTCCACACAAGGGGGGGGGGGGGGGTTGTCTTGGTGGTGTTTCAATTACTAGTTACATAAACAAGTTAAGTTTCAAGTGTCTTGATTAGGGATTTAATGTGTTAATATGTTATAAGATGTGTTATGATGTTCGGGGATCATAACTAGCTTGGAAACATTAAAACAATGCTTCTAGTATAATTTTGATGTTTCGGGTAGTGTCCGGTTGTTCGGTTAGATACCGGTTCGTTAAAGTGCTAAATTATACCTTTTAGTGTCCTTTATGTACCCTTTTGTGACAGTTTCAATTCCCGACACTTTATAAGTTATTTTGGACAATAAAACATAAATTCTGCATGATATTTTGAGGTTAAAAAGCTGATTATAGCTGAATTATGGCTGATTTGTGCAAAATTCTGCATTTAAAGTGCGTTTCGGGTGCTTTTTAGTGCATAGTTTAGCTTCCGGAAAGTTTATACGTTAACCCTTGTATCCATACTTGGGTTTTAATGTGTTTTAGACGTTGGACCTACTCCTAGGCCCTAATTCCATTATCTGATTGCTTTCTGCAGAGCTGCTGACACAGTGTGTCTTACCGGTGAGTTTACTAGTCTTTCTGACGCAACACTAACAGTAATGCATAAAGCAATATTTGAAGTATAAAACGTGCATGAATTCACATGTATAGCATGAAATCAGACAACGTTGACATTTAAGCACATAGTTGCAGATATTAAATAATAAAATTGTACGGAAATTATCGATTTTGTGCCAGTTGTCACACCAACCACACCCTCCAGCCTAATAGAATGACTGTAGGCCTGTAAACGAACCGAACGAACACGAACATAGGCATGTTCGTGTTCGTTCATTAAGAAATCGGGCATGTTCGTGTTCGTTTATGTTCGTTCGTTTAAAGCTTAAACGAACACAAACGAACATAAAAAAATTAACTAAACATATTTGAATAGATATAAATGAACATGATTGAAGGAACAAGTCTAATATATTACATTTCATTCGAAAACACATCTAAATAAGGATTCATAGATATACTAATTAGTTATATTTATATAACTACTTAGAAAACCTATTATTTATATAAATATAACATTTATGTATTTATTAAAATTTAAACGAACATAAACGAACGTAGGTAAACGAACGTTCACGAACATAAATGAACGAACATAAAAGAATGTCCACGAACATAAATGAACGAACACAAGATGTGTTCATGTTCGTTCATTTAATTAAACGAACAAGTTTTTTTGTTCGTGTTCGTTCGTTTGTTAAATAAATGAACATAAACGAACTTCCCGCCGAACAAGTTCATGAATAGTTCATGAACGTTCGGTTCGTTTACAGGCCTAAGAAGGAGTTGACAAAAATAACTTCATCTTGTGAACTATTGTTCATCGTAATGCATTATTATGAGTTTATACATAAATTGGAATTAGAAAACTTTGATGTAAATATCTATACTATATAATAAAAGAAACCAATATTGGGACACTTGTCATTATTCTAGACCATCCTTAATTGTAGATAATTATTATTTAATTTAAATTATTAAATATTAATTAACTTAACATAAATCTTATCAACTCATTATCTTTTTTTATTAAAATTAATTCTATAAAGTAAATTTCCGTTAACACAAATCCTCACAAGAATATAATATTCTCTTTCTTATGCAAAATGTCTGAATAGTTTATACAATAATAATCGAATGTTGTTTAATATTATCACGTTTGGAAAAAAATCGTTTTATATATTAATATTGAAAATTATTAAATTTGGGAACTCTAAATTATTGGCGTAAACTTAACTTCAAATCGTAAAGTATTATCTAAAAAGCATTGTTTCACTCAAAACATGAATATTCGAATGTTGTTTAGTATTATCACGTTTGGAAAAAAATCGTTTTGTATATTAATATTGAAAATTATTAAATTTGGGAACTCTAAATTATTGGCATAAACCTAACTTCAAATCGTAAAGTATTATCTAAACTAAAAAGTATTGTTTCACTCAAAACATAAATATTATTTATCGTTAATGTTAATATTACTATTGTTAACTATGAGAAATTATATTAAACAACTTATTAATCAAACCAAAAATTTAAAATAGTATTACCCTAATTTAAAAAATAATAAATTCATTTTGATTTAGAAAGATTTTTTTTAACAATAGATAAACCCGTGTAATACATAGGGTTTTTAAAGATATAACATTTTTTTTATTATTTGCTATATAAAATTAGATTTATTCAACCCGTACAATACACGGAGTTTTTTTAAAATATAACTTTTTTAGTATTTAGTATATAAAATTACATTTCTTCCACCCGTGAACACAAGGTTTTTTTAAAATATAATTTTTTTATTGTTTGGTATATAAAATTACATTTATTCAACCCGCACAATAAACGAGTTTTCTAAAGATATAATTTTAAAGATTTTTTTAACAATAGATAAACCCGTGTAATAAACATGGTTTTTAAAAATATAACAATTTTTATTATTTGCTATATAAAATTATATTTATTCATCCCGGTACAATACACAGAGTTTTTTAAAATATAACTTTTTTTATTATTTAGTATATAAAATTATATTTCTTCCACCCCTGAACACATAGGGTTTTTTTTTTAAATATAATTTTTTTATTGTTTGGTATGTAAAATTACATTTATTCAACCCGCACAATAAACGAGGTTCTTAAAGATATTCTTTTTTTTATTATTTAATATATTAATTATATTTATTTAACACGTGTAATAAATGAGGTTTTTAAAAATATATTGTTTTTTTATTTAGTATATAAAATTATATTTATTCAATCCGTGTAATACACGGGGTTCTAACCTAGTTTAAAATAAAAAAAAATCTATTGAGGAGATGAATTAAAAATAAGATATGTTTATACACAAACAAAATTAATATGGTAATTGTTTTGATTTTAGTAGTTTTATATATATATATATATTTTTTTCAGTTTAAACACATGTTAATTTTGTAGCTAAAATTCATGTTCTTGTGAAATAAAAACCCATAATCACTAGACCTATCCACTTTGAAATTATAACCCATAGATGGCATGGCAAAATGGTGTAATTGGGTGATTCCAAAAGCAAATATGTTTGTTCGGAAATACGCCCAATGAAGAATTCCAACACGAGTAGAACTAGGAAGAAGAGGCATACAGGTAGGAGACGGATTATGCATTTATGCTCGTGTTGCAGTTATGAGTTGGAAACGGTAGACCATCTTTATGTGTCTTGTTCGATGGCAAAAGCTTTATGGTGGGTTATAGGTGTTTGGATGCAAAACAACACTTTACATTCATGTTCATCACTAAAGGAGATATTAAAAAGTGTGGAATCTTTTTTTGAAACGAAAAAAGTGTGGAATCTATTAGAAGAAAGCGATCAGTTGTGTCATGGTGGCTACCTTTTGGAAGATATGGATGAACAGAAATGACAAAGTCTTCAATGGAGTACATAAGACCAATACAAATCTATTAGAAGAAATTAAATAATGTACCTTTTATGGTTGAGAAGCAGAGCTAAAATGCAAAATATTGATTTGGAGAAATGGTTAAAAGAAGGTATAGATGGGTAGTATGTAATTGTACAAACTCTATAATGTTTTTCGGCTGTTTTTATGATATCCCTTTTTTATGTTTAATAAAATGCACTCTCCTTGACACAATGAATTTTCATAACATTGTAGTGTTAATAACATATTAAAACGTTATTAACGGTAAATTAGGAATGCACATTAAAGTCAAGCAAGGGTATATATATTAAGTAGAGTAGGTGTACATGGAATCCAATACCATATAGTAATGATCCAGCCTTTGCAAGACACGCCTTCTGATTTCTTTAAATTCTCACATGGTCTGATATGCGCATGATGGTCCCTAACAAATGTACCATAAATATATTGACACCGTGTTTTTTGGAGTGTTTTGTAACACCACAAATGATACTTTGAGACATGGTTATTAAGCTCTCTACACTAATATTAATATTCTATGATTTTTGTTATCCGTAAACGTCGTGTTGATCTACCTACACGATCATAAGATTTTTTTGTAGAATCTGGATCGTAAACATGTTGATCTATCATATTATTTGACTTTGTTAATTGGAAACCTATCTTAATTATAGGATAATAAGATCTCGATATGTTGTTGAACTATAAAACAACAAATTGACTAAGATTATTGAAATAAAGTAAAACAGCATATGAACTAACTTGCTAAAGCAACTCACAAAAAAATATTGTTGTGAAATTATTCATATTTAACAATTCAACACCTAAAATCCAAACATTTAATAGCGTAAGACACTAATATCGCGAATTACATGCTTATGACTTATATTGCACTTTTATTATCATCTTTAATAAATTTACGACTTCTTTTTATTTTAACATGTAATACTACATAAATATAAAAGAAGTGGAGGGTTCAAATGAGAAGAAAAATTTTGTAAGAATAAAAAGAAAAAGTTTTAAACCAATAGAAATGCTCAATTTTACTTCATTTAATATGTTTATTTAATGTTATTAATAAGGGCATATAAGTAAATTTCTAAGTGTAATTAATTAGCTAACTAATTAAAATTGTAACTCCCTTTTAAATCTACTCTTTCAAGATAAAATAATTTAGTATGAAGGACAATTTTCGACATGTGTAAGATAAATTTTAGTATGTGAAGGATAAATTCTTAAACGTGTATGATAAATTTAGATATGTGTAGGGTAAATTTCGCTAAGTGTAAGATATATGTAGGATAAATTTTGAAATGTGTAGGATAAAATGTTTTTGCTTTATTAACGAGAGATAACATAATTAATGGGAGAAGTTATAAACTATTTAATGTTTTACCATTATACCATTTCTTCTTCTTCTTCTCACATTAGCTTTCTTCTCAAATGAACCTTCCCCTATAAAAGAAATGGCATAAAAAGTTATAATGATAGCGACATTTGAGTTAAAGAGAAAAACAATTTCTAATAAGATTGCATCACGTTTATAATTTAGAGTAAATTACAAAAATCGTCATTTATGTATGTCACTTATTGCAAACTGTATCTTTTATCTTCAATAATTACAGAAAACGTACTTGATCTTTGCAAACTCTTGCAAGTTATGTCATTTAGCCCTAACTCAGTTAATTTTTTGTGATTAAATCTGACCAAATAGACCTCACATGAGAGTATTTTGGTCATTTTACTCTCATGTTGGATCAATTTGGTCAGGTTTAACCACAAAAATACCCTCATGTGGGGTTCATTTGGTCAGATTTAACCAGAAAAATTAACTGAGTTAGGGCTAAATGACATAACTTGCAAGGGTTTGCAAATATATATCGAGTATGTTTTCTGTAATTATTGAAGACAAAGGACACAATTTGCAATAAATGACATACAATTTTTGTAATTTACTCTATAATTTATAAACCAATATAATAAAAAGTTAGTTATTTTTGGTTTTATAAGTGGGCTGTACATTGCTTTTCTTACAGTAAAAAACTTCTGGTAGCATATCTTACGAAACGTTAGAATTCATTAGTAGTTTAGACAATAATTATTGATCAGTCATAAATTCAGCCTAAAATGCTTTCAACTACACAAACGTTATGTCCATTTAAAAGAATTAATAATTCATAAACACTAAAGACCTAATGATGTTTAGTAGTTGGTACTTTTTATTTGTTAAATACTAAATTAAAATGTGTTTGATTGGTTACCCTAAATCACGGGTAACATCTCGTAATTCATTTGAGATTAGTTCGTTAAAGGCTTGAATTAAGTTGAGTTTAAATAAATATGAACCTAAACTGAAGCTTAGTAATTAAATGAGTCGAAGCCTGAGCTTGATATACCGAATATGAATAGGCACACGAACCTAAACGAGACTATTATTTAAAATAATACAAACATCTTTATGTAGTATAATATAATTATTATGCAATATATTACTATATAAAATTATAATTATAATAAATAATATACATACATAAAAGTTACAAGCATAAATGTTTATAAAATTGATTAGAGTTAATTGCTCGGATGGTCCCTGTGGTTTCACCTTTTTTTCACGTTTAGTCTCCACCTTTTGAAAATAGCATGTATGCTCCCTATGGTTTGTCATTTTGTTACTCGGATAGTCCCCCAACATTTACTCTGGGGACTATCCGAGTAACAAAATGACAAACCATAGGGAGCATACCTGCTATTTTCAAACTAACTGACATCTACTCAGGGACTATCCGAGTAACAAAATGACAAACCATAGGGAGCATACCTGCTATTTTCAAAAGGTGGGAACTAAACGTGAAAAAACTTGAAACCACGGGGACCATCCGAGCAATTAACTCAATTGATTATTATGCACATAAATAAAATAGCAAAATAATTAATAGATGATCAGTGAGTTGAGTTTAAGCTTAAAAATACTCACTAACCAACCCAAATTACAATATAGAGCTTAAAAAAGTTGACTTAAGCTCAAAGCTCTATTAATTAAACATGTTATGTTCCTACCCTGAATTAGATATAAACATATATATTAAATTTGGCTTCACTTAAAAACCTAATATAGTGTTTTAAACATATACATTCTAATACGGAGTAACGTATTACATATTTGAAGATAATTAGTTTTAAAATATAATATGTTTTAAACTACAATATATTATAATTCTAAATATTAATCAGTACAAATGAGTCTTAAAATACAAATTGGCTTGTTAAAAAGTGAATGAGGAAATATTTTTTTCTAATCTTATGAAGCACGTATTTTATTCCGAGAATCTAGACATCATGTTAAGTACATGGGGAAAAATAAAATAAAATAAATTCTCTCCTTCATTTCTCATTTTAACAGATGCGCACCTTTTAAGGGGCAAGGGGGTGCACCCGCCCCCGCTAACGTTTCGGTTAGTAGTGTAATTTTTTCCGTTTTTTTATCCGAAAATTTTATAAATATATAGGTCCACCATCGCCAATTATTTTTCCTAAAAGTTTTCTACCCCTACCAAGTTTATTGTCCAAATATTTATACATACTTTCGTATTGAGTTAAAAAACGTGAAAAACGAGGCTATTAGTAAATGTTTATAACTGCTTTTAGGCCGCTAATTCAGCCATTTATCTGCTCTAAGATTGGCGATGGGCGATCAACGTCTACTTGGTTTGACACTTGGTGTAGGTTGGGGCCATTAAACAGATTACTTTCTCCTAGAATGATAGCGAATGGAGGTTTTCAATTATCCTCTAGAGTATCAGATATCTGGAATGAGGGGAGATCATGGTTGTGGCCGATGCAATGGTTGAATCGTTTTCCTGTGCTTAATGATATTGGCGAGTATAATCTTTTACAAGACACCTAAGACAAAGTCTATTGGAAGGTTGAAAATAAGCTCATGGAGTTTTCGAATTATGTGGTTTGGGAAACTAACCGTTCTCGCAACATTGAGGTTAGCTGGAAGGATTTTGTTTGGGTTGCTCAATGTATCCCAAAACATGCTTTTCTTGTCTGGTTGATTATGAGGAAAAAGTTGTTGACTCAAGACAAAATGCTCGTTTGGAACCAATGCAGGAGACAAAGTATGAACATGATGTGCTGCCTTCTTTGTTACAAGAACATCGATTCTCATGCTCATCTTTTCTTTGAGTGTGAATACTCGTCTCAAGTTTGGTATACAGTTCGAATTCATGCTGGAATGGAGAACATTAACCCGATTTGGAATGACATTTCGAGCAACATATGCCAGAGAAAATCGCCTAAATTGATTACTAATGTAGTCGCCAAGCTTTGTGTTGTTGCTGCTGCTTATTATATCTGGAGGGAACGTAACAACAGATTGTTTAAAAACCATACTAGGCCCCCTGACATGTTAGTGCATGAAATCATAGCTACAGTGTCACGGCCCCAGCCCCGGTTTGACCCAGTCAGGATCCGCGGGACAGGAACCCGTGGTATTAATTGATGCGACAGCGGAAGATTTTGAGAGGATCTTTTAAAACTTGAAAATGCCCGATTATTTTATTTTATAATTCGGGATTAACTCCGTAATTTACAATAGAGGAATTTTACTAGAAAATTCCCTGATTTATTAAAACATGTTTATTCATTTTAACTGAGCCACCTCTTCAAGCTTGTTAGTGCTCTGTAGCACGTTTTCCTTGAGTTACAGTAGGTCGCCTGAAATATGTTTTAAAAATATTTTGTCAGCGGGGAAATACTGGTGAATCATTCATTTTGATAAAATGACACATAGTTATAAATTACAGCATAAGAGCGATTACAATGGCTTCTATCTTATTTTTATCTGGCGCCGTGTCACCTGGTGACGATGGTCATACCACTATTGGGTCTTTCCACAAGTAGTGACATTTATCACTGTTAGGATTTCCTAACCGTGAGAAATTAGTAGTGTGCACAATACCCCACTAGCCAGTGATTTAAGATAACCACGACTTAATCCCTGTAATTATAACATTTAAAAATGGAGTATTGTAAACTGCTTTTGATAAAAGAGAATGACTCACATTGCAGATTTATACGGGCAGAGTTTAGCCTACTGATAAGCCTGATAACCTAATTTAAACAACAATGCATACGAACTAGGTCAGTAACTAATACAGCATTTACGATAACTCACGAGATTAAACCCTCACGACGAATGACAAAGTGCAATACTTAAACATCCATCGAATTCACGACGAATGACAAAGTATAAACCCAATTTGAGCAGCACTTAAACATTCATCGGATAGTTTCAATCAATTGGACATTGAATCGTAGCAGCGATCGAGTTAATACCATGTATCGTAGCAGCGCCTCGCTATTGTAACTTGTAATTTCGACTTTTGGACAGTATACTTCATGATTTTGATTGAAATTTTGACACAGAATGATAGCTCGGGATCAAATCTATTTATAGGTGAAAAATAGGGTTCACGCGGCCCGCGTGAACCTTGGCTCGATCTTTACGCAGCCCGCGAGGGGCACCTATTCGTAGATTAGGGCTACGTTGTCATCAGTAGACTTGCCACGCGTGCGACACGTGGCCCGGATGCTTATCCGGTCAAACCTCACATTGACGCGGCCCGCGTAAGGTTAAGCTTACCTTTACGCGGCCCGCCTGAAAACCATAAATCTTGATTTCTTGATTTTTTTTTATGCGTGGTATGGTTTCAGGGTCATGGTTTTTACTTGTAGGTTAGTTTTAGGATATTTTTTAGAGTCCTTACATACAGTTCGATACAAGCTAATGGGTATGAAGTTCAAGACCTCGACTCAGGTGACGAGGATGCTGGCCAAATGGAACATTCACGAGGATGCAGTGGTTGATAATAATGATTGACGTGTACTATGCATAGATAGTTGAGTGTCTGGTTTCCTAGTTGGTAGATTAGTGGTAGTGCTGTGATTTTGTCGTTTGTTTTTTCTGGTTTACATATTTGGGGCATGTCCCATTTATGATCTAGTGTGGAACTCTTCCACACTACATGGTTTTTTTTTTTTTTTTTTTTTGTGAATATATAAAATCACCGGGGTAACCCTTTACAAAAAAAAAACTTGAAGTGAGTTTAAATAAAGTTTGAAACTAATTTTTATACAACCGAAACTTGAGGGTTCATGTTTGTCTTAACTAGGGCTGTTTAAATCGCTCGCTTGTCAATCGCTCAGAAAACGCTCGGAATATGCTCGATCGGTTTGGCTTGAATTATTTTTTATTAATTTATTACATATATATTATATATGCACACACAAATTACATGTATATTCATATTTTATACATGCCGCTCTATTAGATTTGCACCACTATACTCAAATATACAATTATATTTATCCATACTGGCCTAAACAAACCAATAAAAAATTTGACATCTTTCTCTCATCAATCGTCAGCCGTCAATCGTCTCTCACTATCACCATACGCCACAATGCGACAATTGTTCTTTGTTGTATATTCATCGCCTCACCTGCCTCAAACAGAGCCTCATCATCGGATGATCCGATCTCAATCTTAGTGTCATCCTCGGACAGTTGGACCTTAGTCGTGACCCGATAGCGGAGACATCGAAGGAAACATGCTAAATCTATGGTTGTCCAAATTACTCGTCGCTCGCTTCTCGCTCGGAAAATTACATGCTCGAATATGCTCGTTCGGACGTAAACGGGCCAAGCACAAGCAAAGGTCTGCTCGGTTCGGATCGACAGGTGAACAAGCCTAGTCTTAACCGAAAGATGTTTAAGAAAAAGAAAGAACAATACGTAACTAAGAGGGTGTTTGGGGTTGAGTTTTGAAAATAGATTATGCGTTTTGAATAATCAGAATCGGATAATTAACAGTAACAAAACGTGATGTTGAAAGATAGTGTTTGGATTTGATTATGTTGTTTGATGTCACAATAATCAGATAATCAACTATTTGAGTGTTTGGCAAATATATATTTAAAAAAATAAACAAGTAAAAATCATTTTCTAAACGCAATTAATCAATTTTTGGAAAACTGCGTTTTGTTGCAGTAGGGGGGAGCTGCTTTTGGAAAACTGCGTTTTTTAACTTTCTAAACGCAAATAATCAATTTTTTAATTTTTTTTACCCAAACACCCAAAACTGATTATTTACGATTTCAAAACTCAATAATCTAAAAATCTCCTTTAAAACTCAACCCCGAACACCCTGTAAGTTGTGCCTCATCTATGTGTTTGACTTCAATCGAAGACAAAAAAAAAAGATTATGTGTTTGACACTTAGACAAAATCATCCATCAAATTCGACAGAAACAAGGCAGAAATCGAGCTGCATAAAGGCTTTTAATCACGTATTTAAACAAAGTAATCATTTATTTTAGTTTCTCATTCACTGTTGTTTAGTTTTTGAAGGGTAGGTTGTGAACTAGGGTTAATATTGAATTAAAATTTTGGGCATTACTAGTATTTTAGACCTTAATTGTATCAAAATTCTGTGTTTTGACCCGACCCGAATCGAATAGCCGACCGAACATATAACCCGAAAGGCCGAAACATAGCAATAGGAAAAAAATATTTGGTCTCATGACTTTTTGCTCATGTGAAACTTTTGGTCAAGCTCAGCTACTGCATATTAAGATCTTTTTATATGTTAAAAGACCAATCTGTATTTGTTCGTTATGATATAAATAAAACTAGAATTACGACCCGCCGCAATGCGGCGGGGATTCTTTAGTTATAACTAAGTGCACGTTATGTTGAACCTGTCAAACGGGAAAAAATAGACGATGTAAAAACGTTCACCCAAACACGCATGTTGCGTCGTGTTAACTCGCAAAATTTAGAACGAAACGTAAAAACGTTAAACCAAAGACGCATGTTGCGATGTGTTAAGTCACAAAATTTAGAACGAAGCATAAAGCGAAAAATTTGTGGAAATTGAGAACTATAAAGGACTAAAGTTGTAAGTAAAAAAAGTTGTGAGGATAAATTTCAAAAGAGAGAAAAAGTTTTGAGTTAAAAGTAAAAAAACAAATAGTTTTTGGTTAAAAGTAATTTATGAAATACTTTTAAGTGAAAAGTAAAAAAAATCAATTTTAAAAAAAAAAACCCCTCAAAGACAAGGTTACAACAACCATATGCATAACCATTTTTTCTTTGAAAAAAACACCCCCGCGTTGAGGCGGGGGGCATAAAACATGTCAAATAGCATCAATGTCATACCATCACCAGCGACCACCAACACTGAATTTGTGGCGAAAAAATGAGACTGAAACGTAAAACATAGAAAATAATAACTAAGTCGATTTAGGACCCGCACGTTATGACGAACTTGTCAAACAGGAAAAAAATAGACGACGTAAAAACGTTGAACTACACACGTACATTGCATCGTATTAACTCGCAAAACTTATGACGAAGCGTAAAACGGAACGTAAAAATGTTGAACCACACACGCACGTTGCGCCGTGTTAACTTGCAAAATTTAGAATGAAGCGTAAAACGAAAAATTTGCGGAATATGAAAAGTACAAGAGAGAGCAAAGTTGAAAGTAAAAAAGTTATTAGGTTAAACTGAAAAGATAAAAAGTTTAGAGCTAAAAGTTGTAACCCAAATAGTTTTGGGTTAAAAATAACACATCAAATGCTTTTAGACTAAAAGTATAAAATAAACTTTTTTTTTGGAAAACTCCCCAAACATAACTTACAACTCCTAATGCACACAAAACTTGATAATGTATATAGTGTATAATAAGGTTTACTGGTTAAAAAACTTGGGGGTGGCGGTGTTGGTAGTGGTACTGTGGGATGGTATGTGGACTAATAAATTTAGCCCAACTAGAAAAGCGGTGGATGGTATGAATTATGAAGTACGATGGCCCAACCTCTACTTTAATGCACACATGATTTGATAAATTGCTTTTCACATCGTTTATAATTAAATCTTCTGAACGTCTTTATTATATATAAAGCTGGACAGGAAATTGACTTTAGTATTAACTAACCGCCTGAAAATTATAATAAAAAATTAAATAATAATTCTTATTTTTTATTAAGTAGAGACTGATATTTAATTTAACTATATATAAATTCATATACTGATTAAAATAGTAGAAAATATGCCACCGGTTACCAAAGTGTTTCTAGCATGGCAATATCAAGTTGTGTATTGGTGTCTCTTTCTATGAAGTTGAGGGTTTAGCTCTTATAGAGTTATAGTAGACACTAACGTAGACCAGGGCGTAGCATAGTGGAGGTGAGAGGGGGCGGCCGACTCCCCGAACTTTTCGCCCAGTAGTAAATAGTATGTAGTTTTCGTATAGAAAATTTTGGGTATATACTTTTTACCCCCCCCCCCCCCCCCCCCCGGTTTTATAGAAATATTTTGGGTATATACATTTTCGACCCCCGGTCGGAAATCTCAAGCTTCGCCACTGGACGTAGAATTAAGATTAGGATTAGAGAGAGTGTACTAGCCATTTAGTTTTAATAACAAAATTTTACATCAACACCAACTGGTGTATATCGGTTTACTTGCCTTTATTATGATTTGCAATTTGTCTCCTTTAGTTATAACCATAGTAGGGGTTAGTGAAAAAAAGTGAAGGAAAAACGTGTGGTGATAGTTACTTTATGATGTGACGGAGTGAAAACTTGTCAAACCATAGTAGACAGCGTTAGGAGGTGTGGTACCCAAGTTGTGTAAGTATGCACTAGGATTTGGTAATTATGAAATATTGTTTGATCTTACATGATCAAGTGAGTATTGTTTATCTTGCTGTTCAAATTTTTGCATGATGCATCCCTTGCTGTCCTTGCTGTTGCCTGGAGCTCTTTTTTGGAGTAAAGTTGACTTGCCTTCTAAAAAAAGTGAGTATTGATTGACATGAAAGAGTGTTTACAGAATTTATTTATTTATTTATTTGCTAATTATGGGTAGTGTGAGTACATATATTGTTTTATAAAATAGGGTACACGTTAAAATTATGTTTTATGCAAGGACATATTATGTTGCTTAGATATCTCCATCATATGTCATTATGACCATATATTGAATTAAATCATGTGACTATGTGTTTCTAAGCCTAATTGAGTTTAATGAACATAAAACCTCCAATTATTGTGCGCTTGCGTGCTTATATGCTAGCTATATAATTGGCTAGGAAATAAACCTGTGTTGTACTAGTGAACTCATTATTTGCATGCTAATTAAACCATGCAACCTAATATGTTCATTTGAGTAGCTTGTGCTTTTAGAAATAGTAATGCCTAAATATCATATTTGGATGAGTAAACTGCCATTTTGGTCCCTGTGGTTTGGCCAGTTTTGCCACTTTAGTCCAAATCTCAAACTTATTACATCTGGGGCCCTGTGGTTTGCATTTTGTTGCCATTTTAGTCCAAAACTCAAATCAGGTCAGATTTCAAAAAAAAAAACCCTGGTTTTTGTCCTTTTCTGAAGGGGCATTTTGGTCATTTTGTTTGCCCAACTACCCACCCCACCCCACCCCAACCCCCACCCCCCTTCCCCTTTTCTTCTTTCTCCTGCTGAATCCGTTTTATTACTTTGACTTTCATCTACACATAGATAACTATTATTTCAACCTTCATCTACCACCATCTCCCACCTCTATCCACCACCACCACAACCATCCATTGCCACCTAGCCGATAAACATATTTCAAATTGTATGGTGGCGGTTTCCCTCATTTTCGTAATAAACCTAGCCGACACCCTCACTCCCTTCTCCTTCTCCTTCTCTCTGCTAACCGGTCACCGGAGCCATGGCGGTATATCTTGGCGGGGCAAAACGGGTTGTGATGCAGCCATGGCGGTGTCCGACCCACTTTCATATTTGCAGATCTGAGCCAAGAAAACACAGATTGTTGTCGAATATTAATTTGACTCAGACGAAATGAGGCTTTTTCAGAGGAGAAGGTTTTTAAGGGTGGTTGCCCTCCTCTTTCAATATCCGTTCTTTGAAGCCCATGATTTTCTTCATAAATCAATAACCCTTCATCTTTCAAAGATAACAGTTATTATTATTATAGTTAGGGGGTGTTTGGCTAAGCTTATTTAATTGCACGGATGGTCCTAAAAAATTAATGGATGATATTGAATCGTGATAGAGAAGAAATGGTGGCTAATCGAAGTTGTTGAATCGAAGCTTACCTGCTGATCGAACCTTACCTTCCCTGCTGAATCGTAGAATGAAAGAAGATCTGTCTGTCGGCTGTTGTTTTTATCGAACCTTACCTTCCCTGCTGAAGTTGTTGAATCGAAGCTTACCTGCTGATCGGCTGTTTGTTTTTTAGGTTTAGAAGATGGAGGAGCGAACAGGGAAGGAGATAGACAAGAGGACGACGGCTGCTTTAGTTTAGGGTTTTTATATTATGTGGTTTTTTTAATAATTGAATTACATTGATGAAATGCCCAAACTACCCCTTTAGATAAGGACAAAAAATGGTCATTAAATCAGTCAAAATTCAGAGATTTTGAGTTTTGGACTAAAATGGCAACAAAATGCAAACCACAGGGACCCAGATGTAATAAGTTTGAGATTTGGACTAAAATGGCAAAACTGGCCAAACCACAGGGACCAAAATGGCAGTTTACTCTATTTGGATTAATTGGGTCTGTCTCTTGTGATGTATATACAAAGACTTACATTTCCCATCCTAAAATCTTGTAAGACTATCACAATCTGGATTCATCCTATAATATTGCAACACATGGCGTTGACTAGCCTACTCATCACTTTGCCTATTCGCACTCCCTCTTACTTGAGCCTGTTGTGGTAACTTCACCAATAGCGTCTCAAAACACCCCCATTTTTGTCCAATAGCGCCAGCCACCACCCGCTCGCGCCACCGATAGCTTTAAGTTGTTGTGATGTTCGCGAGCCACTGTGGCAGCCGCGTGGCTAGCGCTCGGTGCTCACGGCACCACAACACACAGTCTAATGGTGAACATGCCCCTTGGTGCGCGATCCCATTCAACCACCAATCAACGTCCATCCTCCATTGAGCTGGCACAGTTGACGCCCCCAATACAGCCCACAACACATAGCCTAAGGAGCGTGGGAAGTAGTCAGGTACGGACACAAATACACGATGCAATAAATCTATAACACGAGGGCTTATATTGTTAATTTTAGAACCATAAGGATAACACTTAAAACTATTCCACCACTAATCAAACCCTAATTAAAAGATTAACTAAATAATCCTCATTCTGATCCAAACACGATGTTAGGATTCAAATCTCATTCTACCTCTTATCAAATCTCACCAACTCTTTTAACGAACCCGATTCGAAAACCACAAACACTCGTTACACCATTCTTTCGATTTGTACCGACTCAAACACACAGTTTATCACATTTACAGCTCAAATCGGGGAGAAAAAACCATAGGGGATCATTCAAGGCGTCGTCTTCAGAAGAATCAAACAGTAATTTTAGGTGGAGAGAATTGATATTGGATCCGGATCCGGATAATGTGGTGGCTGTGGGCTTAACTGGGGCGTTGGTATGGGCTGGTGTGCGGGTGTTGTGGCAGCTGTTTGTAGTAATGATGGCAATCATGATTGCTGCTATAAAGTACACTTTTGTTGGTGTTATTTTAATCTTTGTTCTTATTACTCTTCTTTGACTTTCATATGAGAATTAGGAGCTGTTTGTTTACCTTTTGATGATGCTTTTAATGGTTCAAATGTTTAGCACTTAATGGTTCAGACTGTTTGTTTCACGAGCAGATGTCTGAATGGTTCATACATTTGCCTCTGAATGGTTAAGATTTATACAGAGTCTGAATGGTTAAGACCTCTAATCTTAATTGGTCAGATATTTGTCTCAGAATGGTTAAGCATTATACAAGCTCTTAATGGTTCAGACATCTTACTGGTTCAACACTTAACCATTCAGATGTTGTCAAACAACCCCTTAGATGTTTTTTTGTTTGTTAGAATTATTGTTTTTGCGCCCTTAGACGTTTTTCAAGTGGTCAAATGGTCTATTCTTTCCCGCTTGCGTCATTTCCGATGGACATCTAGAGGGACAAATCGGGGCTTTAATCCCAGGTTCAAAGGGGGCGACGGTTTACGGATTCCATCTGGTTCTCACGCATCAGAGGCACGGTCGAGGAGTCGCCCGGGCAGGGTGAGTTTACATATGATTCTTTGCCGATCAAAATAATAAGAATTATTGTCTTTGTTTTGTTTAAAGCAAATGCAATAATGCCGTCCAAAAAAGTGCAATAATAATTTTGTTATTGGTATAAATGAAGTTGAAAACTAATCTAGTTTAGGTTATGATATTCAAACCGACATAATTACTCAATATTGTACATCATCATAAATGAGCCAGCTTGTTGATGTAAGAAGAGGCGAATTGGTCAAAATTGCAAAAAGTTTTACCTTTAAGATGAAAAGTAGTATTGACAAATATTTTCGATTTTTTTTCCCAAAACTGAGACGTCTTATCAAGAGCGGAACGAGCAGCTAACAAATTGGCCCAAGCAAAAAGGCTTATTTGTGAAGCCCATCAAGAAAATCAACACTAAAGCCCAAGCCCAGCTTCTAGAAATAAATGACGGAAGCAGTAACGAATTCTCAAGCAATAATTCTGAAGACTTAGGCGAGAATGGTAGACCCTACTCAAAAGCAACACGGCACCGAATAAAGTATAACAGTCCAAGTTTATCGTGGATAAATTATTAAAGTAGGAGACAGCTGTGCCGTCCGTTTGTGTTTAATTATTAAAGTAAGGGACATGTGTTTGTCTCTTTATTTATGCTATCCAGTTCAGGCAACACGATAGAAAAACTATCAATTATCGCTATGGGGCCCAATGTGCACCCGGGTAATCGGTAGACGGTTTCAATCGTCTTTCTATGCCTATATAAGAGCTTAGTGTGCCTAAGGATTCACACAACCTAGAATACCTAACTTGTGTAATCCTCTAAATAGCTCTCCTAGTAAGTGTTCTTGGTTTTTAAACTTCCGCATGTTTGAATAAAATCTCTGTATTATAGCTTAAAATACAAAAGTAATTAAAGGTGAGACAGGCTTATCAATCCACGAGTTTTATGTGGGTTAAACATAAGTGAAAATTAAGTTCTCTGCTCGTAATGATTGGTATAATTTCGTTTTTTGATTCATTGTATCTTGTATCTGTATCTTGGTAGTTTGTCTAGTTACTTTTTTGTTCAAATGGTAACTTTCATTAACCACAAACTAGCGAGCCGCTAGTGCAGGCTACAAACAACAACAACAAAACAACACAAACATTACAAATCAAAGTTCCTCCATTTGTTCCAATCTAAATCAAACAATTTAGAGCGGTCCCTAATCCACAGGAAGCTAAGGCTTTTAATTTCCCCAACTATATTATGAATCCTCACGGGCTCGTTTGAGAAAACACACCTGTTCATGGCGCGCCTGATACTCCAGCTACGATTAAAGTTATCGATGAGTTAGAAAAGCTGTGTAGAGTTTTCTTTTGGGGTGGGTCGGAGGAAAAGGCTAAGCTAAATTGGATAGCTTGGGAGCACGTCATTGCGACAACTGAATACGGGGGTTTGGGCCTCGAGTCCTTGCGAGACGTGAACCTAGCTATGCTTGCGAAATGATGGTGGTGTTTCAAAGTGGACGATAATGATTTATGGCGTAAACTTGTTTGGACGCTTCATCAAAATTCAAGGAGTTGGAATCCAGTCCTGGCTAAGTTTACTTGGCGAGCCAAAGGAAAAATATTTTTAAGACCTCTCATGCACTTACTCAAATGGGTGTAGATATGTCGAGAATCATTAGATGGGTGTTGGGTCGGGGTGATAAAATTCTGTTCTGGTTGAAAGTGTGGGTGGGTCAAAGACCGCTAAATCAAGAGTTCCCTTTGTTGTTTTCACTATGGCAGACCGAATTGGGTCATAATGCAATGGATTGAATGTTCAGTGGGCCTGGAAAAGACTGCTGCAAACGCTAGGTACTCGGTCCCCATCTACGTCTTCTAATGGAATAACTGGGTCCCTAAGAAGGTGTCAAATGTTGCTTGGAAGGCTGAAAAGAAGCGGCTGCCTACCGCAGACTCGTTGGCCAAAAGAAATGTGTTCGTTTTATCGGATTTGTGTATTTCTGTGGGGATGCGATGGAAACTTGAGAGCACATATTCGCTGCTTTCGCTCAATCCATGTGGCAGGCTATCAATACTTGGTGTAACGTCCAGTCTATCTTTGCGTTCTCTCTACGAGATATTCTCAACTTGCACAATTTCATCCAGGAATCTAAGAAGAGGGAGGAAAGATTTTCACGCTGCAGTTTTGGCTGCTCTTTGGTGCGTGTGGTGTGTGCGCAATGAGGTGTTTTTAACCAGAAATCGGCTCCTTATTGAAGGTTGTGGAAGAAGTCAAAAGCAATGAGTTTCTTGTGGGTGAAGCACAGGTCGAAAGATATCTCGATAACATGGCTACGATGGAGATCTATTAACGTTTACAATGTAGGGTGAATTTAGCATTACGTGGTGGTGTTTGGCTTTGTCTTGGTGGGCTTCATGTCGTGTTGGTCTTTCAAAAAATACAAAGAATTAGTACACAAGAACTTTTTTTCCCATAAAAATATTCAAAACCGACTTGTAAATCATAACTAGAGTAACATCAAAGGTTTTGCAACATCAAAGGTTTTGCAACATCAGATTTTACAGCCAAAAACAAATACGAAAATTTCTTTCATCACTTGTCACTAGTTACTACATGCTACATCCCAAAATATATAAAGATTATAGTTCCCAGGTAGCCTTAGTCTTCAAACTTGATCTTCTTAGGTGCAGGTACATCACTCCCCACCTGTTTACCAGATTAAACAAGATTAAGTGTCAAAATAATCCAATTATAACCATAAAAAATTATCACATATTAATATGTATGTAATACAGATGTCGATAAATGCTTACAATTTCTGGGCACTCATACTCGATGCCAGCAGCCTCAATCTTTCTTCGCCTTTTCTGGTCTCTTTTCAAGATTCCATCTACCAGTTTCTTGTGCTCTTCAAATGTTCTTTCCTGAATAATCATCACATTATTATAGCTAACCAAGTGTTGCCAATTTACAGAATAAATTTGAAAGCATAAAAAACATAACTGAGCTTACAATATATTTATTTCATACCTTGTTATGGCGTTTACGTTCGATACGAACCCAGTCCAAGGGTTTATAAAAACGATTAACACCTTTCCACCTGCAATCAATACAAAATAAATCCTTAGTACGGCAACAAGAACAAACCTTTAGTAAATTAGGTGAGTGATAGGTCAGAACAGAAAGACAAAAGTCAAATTTGAGTATGTTTCACTTTCAAACATGTTGAGTTGACCCAAAACACTTTTGTTCATCTTTCTAACTTTTTTTATAAATAATTAATGCAATAAATATGATTACAAAAATAGAACATTATTACAACACTAATCTGATTTTTTCATGTTCTAGTCACAATCATTCCAACAAGAACTTCAAAAAACTGTATTATTAAGTCAAAATATACAAACGCTTACAGTTTGGGATGAACACGCTCGGGAGGGATGATCTGTACTTGCAACAAATGCTCAAATAAGAGATAGTTATGCATGGTTTCAGCAACAATCTTTGCCACCTGCATGTGTTTATAATCATCAAGTTAAACATCTCCTGATACTGAATTAAAATATTAATTAAAAAACTTAAATTAGGACTGTGTTTAACCTCTGGAGACGCAAACTGAACGAACCCAAAATGCTTCGATTTTCCTGTCTGAAAAAATTAGACAGAAGTTCATTAAAAGAAAAGCATACATAATAACAAGCAGATGTTTCTCAAAGTTCTAAATAAACTACTTGTGTTTAGTATTTTTTTTTTTTTTGAAACATCATACTAAAAGAACAAGTTCTAAATAAACTACTTGTGTTTAGTATTTTTTTTAAAACACCGTACTAAATGAACAACATCATAATCACGCTTTTATTGTGGAAATGAGCTAAAGGTCCAACCTTCCTGTTCCTTGCAATCCTGATCCTCCTGATTTCTCCAAATTGCTTGAAAAAAGCTGCATCAACAGTGGAGACAGAAAATTAACTAGTGCTATATAGTTCCAGCATGATAAAAGTTGCAACATTTACAATAACTGGATTGCTTGTGTGTATATGCAAAAAAGTCAAAATGATCAACAATTGAGAAATTTACCTTCCATTTCATTCTCATAAAATCCATGAGGGATTCTTCCAATATACAACACAGTGGATTTATTTTCTGAATTTTCTGTAATTGGCAATTTTCTAGCTGGACCTCCCTCTAATGGCTGTTTCATACACATAAAGCAATACAAAATTAATCAAAAAACATACTCTCTTCATATCCATATAAAAAGTTGAATTGTTGAAAACTGAAAATAAAAAAAGTAAAAGCACCTTATAAATTCTATAGACCCTGTAAGATATACTGGAAATTAGAATATATGTAGCATGAATACATAACAAACAGATCATCCTAGGCTCCTAGCTGACACATTTTTAGTGATTCTCTTCTAAGAAACACTCCACAGAAACGGGTCGTTATATTTATCGTTCACGCACCCTGCACAACTGTCTAGTTTGATTTTTTTTGTCAGTTCAGATTCAGTAAATAAAAAATAAGACACTCTTTGACATGTAATGAGAGTTTTTATTTGTTCCCCTTTGACATGACCCTCTAAAATTCCCATCTCTAGTGCATTGTGCTCCTCTTAAGTTTTTTCGGGCTTGCTTATATTTTAATCATTGTAAAAACTAATAAGGGGTCTGTTGTTGTCCACTATGCCTGGCAAATGGGTCGGGTCGGGTGGGTTTGGGTTGCAGTCAGAACGGTTCGGGTCAAAACGGGTCGATTGAAAAAATGGGTTGTTTTGGTTCGGGTCAGAATGGGTTTGGGTCGCAATGGATTCGGGTCAGAACGGGTTAGGGTCGAAATCGGTTTTGGGTTGGGTCAGGTCGGGTTGGTTTAAACAACGGCTTTTTTTAGAAGAAAGCTTGTAACAATAACTGAACCATCTTCACTTCTTCATATTCAAATACATATATAGACAAACAATCATATACATACGTATATCTATAAACATATGTTATATATATTTGGCTGATTAATAGCAAGAAAAAACTTAAAATAAATATATAAATAACTTAAATAATAAAAAGGTAATGTGCAGTGATACAGCACAAAAGCTGAAAGCATATTTAATTTTTATAAATAAAAAAAAAATGAAAATTGATAAAGAGGTTACCACATAAAAAGCTAACTCTTCAATTGCCTGTTTCTCTCTCTACACTCTACTCCATTCGCTTCTCTCTACTAAAACTCTACAAATTGCTCATCTCTATCGCACACACAAAAATGGTGAAGAACCAACAAAATCAAAGGCGCAGACAATCGTGTTTGACGGACGTGTGAACTACAGTGGACGACGGTGGACGGCGGAGACATGGACGACGGTGGTCGGCAGAGACATGGAGAACGGAGGTGTTGAACAACCCGTTGGTCACCGGCCTTGACTCGTTCTGACCCATTGGTCACATTGCCTTGACCCATTTTAACCCGCTCTTTCTTATGAAGACTTTGTTTGATGCCCGAAATGACACGTTCTTTATTTTATTCGTGACCAGATGAACCCAAAAGCGATAAATTTTTACCTAGACTGACCCGTAAGTGGTTGAACGGGTTGTAATTGCCTGCTCTAGTTGTCCTCCACGATTTTCGCTGGGACCGCACAGTCCACTCTGCTCTTTTGATTTATTTGCAAACAAGAATGCAATGGGAAGGTGTGGTTACTTCCCTATATACAACTGATTTTTAATACATCTTACTCCCCTTTATTCATTCCTTGTCTTTTCTTTCGTTATTTATTCTGGCTGTTAAAGAGTTGTTGTGGCCAAAAGATTGATAATATGAACAGACATGTTAAGTGTTCCACCCCAAAATTTGGGAGACAATATAGCTCTTAAGAGAAGGGTACAAATGCTGTTATTTATTGTGCGTATAGCGTTACACCAGTGGCACTGTGGCAGATCCATAAATAATCGTTATGAGGGGCAAAAAGGTGGGTTGGGTTAACAAAAACATTATATTTGATGGACAGAATAACACCAAAGATATGTGCTTTAGATGGGTTTTTCTTTCCATTCCAAACAATTTTCTATAGCTACTAACAAACACAAACATTTTAACTTAGTTCAACAAACACATTAGCATAATTAGAGAATAAGAAACCAAACTAATCACAAAACAATTAACTAAACAAAGTTAAACACAAAGTAATTAGCCAACTAAAACTAAGCTAAATCTTGAAAACAATAAACAACTAACCAAACGAAAATAACCAACAAATTAATAGAAGATTGTGTTCTTATTTCTTTAATTTGGGATTGTTAAATCCCATGTTTCTCCCATGCCAATGCTGCTGACAACGATAATCTAGTAGTTTATTTGGGTAAGCATTCTACCACTACCACACTCTTAGTGCTTAAACTAATATACATAACTCCATATAATTTTCTAAAAACTAGGTTAAAAATTATACACACCGTAAAACAAACTCACCAGAAAATCAGCAGCTTCGTCTTTACGAGCAGCCGTCAGTTCGGTAGAACCCTTCTTGACTCTCTTCATCATTGACTTTTTCGCCTTCATCCCCATCTACAAATTCAACAAACGTTCGGTGAATATTGACATGAAAAAAGAACCAAAAGGATCAGAAATTTAACACGGAGATACACAGAAACTAAATCTTGAGGGAGGTACAAAGCCGATTGAATACGAAAGATACCTCTGTGTGCGTTAATTGACGGAAAAGAGGACGGTGGCTAGCGGCGGCGAGAAAGAAATAAGGAACCAGTTGAGGTCGTGACCTACTGAAGATTTTGAATAGATAGGGTGGGTAAGTATTATATACTCTCTTGTAAACCCTAAACTATTGAATATTTCCTAGATTAACCTTATACTTTCAAAGTCTCAATTGCAGATTTTTTTTAGAGTTAATAGCCAAAATGGTCCCTGAGGTTTGCTCACTTTTGCCACTTTAGTCCAAAATCCAAAATTTTTAAATCTGGGTCCCTGAGGTTTGCATTTTGTTGCCATTTTAGTCCAAATTTCAAAAACCCCCTTTTTTTACTGTTGCAACCAGCCTATTTTGTCCTTTTGTACAGGGGTATCGGCAGGGGTATCTGGGTTTTTGATCTGGGTTTGTTATAATAACTCATAAAAATGACCAAAATACCCCTACGCAAAAGGACAAAATAGGATGGTTGCAACAGTCAAAAAAGGGGTTTTTTGAAATTTGGACTAAAATGGCAACAAAATGCAAACCTCAGGCACCCAGATTTAAAAATTTTGGATTTTGGACTAAAGTGGCAAAAGTGAGCAAACCTCAGGGACCATTTTGGCTATTAACTCTTTTTTTTTAAATTCTAAACACGTTATATTCATATATGGATATCACAGAAAGTTGATATTATACAATTACTTTGATCCACGTGGTTCACCACTTCACCTAAATACCGTATACAATTACGACTCGTCATAACGCGCGGGTCCCCAATGCTAGTTAAGTGTTTAAGTTGCAACAAAAAAAAGTATGTTAACTGTCCGTTTTTTTTTTTAGTTTTTAGGTAAAACAGTAAGTCAACCCGTTATTAACGGTTTTTTATTTTCGAAAAACAAAAACGAGTCGTTGAAATTTAAAACCAAACCAAACAGTTACTTAGACTATGAGGCTTGGGTTGGGGCGTGGGTTGGCTGAAAACGCCCAAGCCACCACCCCGGGGGCTTGGGTTGGGGTGTGGGTTGGGGCGTGGCCCAAGGGGCGGGAGTTTGAAGCCGGGCGTGGGGCGGGCTAGCGATCCTATGTGGCGGGCTCCTATTCGCTTTGTTGGCCATGTCCTATTCGCTTTTTTTTTGTTAATAAACTGCCAAGCCACGCCTCAACCCAAGCCCCGCCATACCCCACGGACACGTCACTAACCGGTAGGGGGCTCGAACTCCACGTGTCAACTCATGCCCCCAACCCAAGCCCCACCATACCCCACGGTCTTACGAATTAGTTTAGACTTGGTTTCGTGGTTTAGGCTTTATTGTTATCACCTTCGGTTTGCTACAAATCCACAATGTAAGCTCATTCATCTTCACTATTATCAAATTTCTAAGTATAACTATTATTATCACCTTGATTATAGCTTTCTATAAACCATTTCAATAGTTAACATACGATATCAGCGGCCTAAAGAATCGATTACAAAAGTTAATGTAAACAATATCGGTAGCCTAAAAGCAATTTAGATAGCCGAGAGAAAAATATTTCAAAATGTCTAAAACAGCAAAGACAAATAGTAACCCTTTACACAACTAATCTTAATAATTAAATGTATTTCAAAATGTTCGGTGAGCCAATGCCAATCTATACAAAATTTGTGAGTGATAAAACGACTTAGGAGTAATAGGGCAGCGGCGATTTTTTTGGTTTGCAAAGGATTGATAAAACCTACATGCTCGTCCTTAATAAATAAAAATAAAGCCCATAGACAATGGGCTTTTACCAACAACAAAAAAAACATTTTTTTCTGGGCTTGGCTTAGTAGCTGAATGCGAACAGGGAAAAAACTAAACTAATACAAAAATGTAACTGTGTTGAGACGTTGTTCCAGTGATCAAAAGACTTGTTCTTCCTAATGAAGACGCGGGTTTGATTCCCGCTTGAATTATTTTCGAGAGACATCTGGGTGAAGGTATGAATCAGGTCTTTAATTCGAGGTTCGAACCCGATGGGAGGAGAGGGTTTACGGATTCCATCCGGTTTCCACACATCATGGGGCATGGTCTCATGGCGATCGAGGAGTCGACATTGGACATAGCCCCAAGTAGGGTGGGTTTACACGTGAGATTCTATGCTTGCTATAAAAAAAATAAAAAAAGAGGATGTAAGTCTTGATGCACATCCAAACCGGGCTAAGAACCAACCACAAATTGTTTAAGTTATATTAGCTGGAATTAACATTTTTTTATGAAATCGCGTATGACTTTGGGCATTTCGAACCAACTTCGTTCTGAAATGTACAAGTTGTTAATGTTAATAAAATGCATTCTCTTATATATATATTAAAAAACGAATGTTTTTAACAGTAGAATAATATATATAGTTTTTTTCAATAAATTTTATTATCTTCTTTATTTTTTTAAGTTAGATAAGCTTGTGTCAACCGGTATTGGTATCGAAAATACCAGTACGGTTATCGGTACATGAAGGTAAAAACCGACACCAGCCTAGTACAGAAAACACCAAAAGTCGGTATCGAATTGATTTTGAAAATCTTTTAGTTTGGGAAATTCGGTACTGCTACCCGGTACCATTTGCTCATCCCTGATCACGGGTGTCGTACGAACAACAACGACATCGTGCAACTTTTTTTGTTGATTCTCTTCAACTTTTAATGATTTATTTTTTTTAGTTTCAGTGGTAGGGATGAGCTCGGTGCCAACCAACACCGAATTGGTACTGGTACCGAAAATACCAGTTACGGTACCAGTATATGAAGGTAAAAAACGGTAGCTAACCGGTACCGGGAACGCCAAAAGTCGTACCGAATTGGTACTTAAGATCTTTCGGTTCGGGAAATTTGGTACCGGTACCCAATATCATTTGCCCATCTCTGACCACAGGTTTCATACGAACAACATTATTACCATACAACTTTTTTGGTTGATTTTCTTTTGATTATCTTTTAGTGTTTTTTTCTATATTTTCTTTTTATTCTTGTCAACGGTTTCCGTACGCAACGCGCTCGTAGTGATTTCAAAACACATATAAACACAGACTGAACAATAAAAGACGTTCACCGCAACGCGACGATAGTAAAAAACTAGTTTAATTAATACCTGAAATGGTATAATAATAAAACACTATTCGTGTTTTTAATATATCTATAATTTTGTTAATGAAGCCTAACATAACAAAAAAATATACGTCTAATATAATATATATATATTTTTTTTAAATTAGAATATAATCAAATTTTACGGTCCAGTCCAGTTGTATACGACCGGTTTTCAGCGTAAACCGCAAACCAAACTCTTTGCTAGGGTTTGTAATTTGTTAAACCGACCGACCAAAAGTTAAGTAAAAAAACCAACAATAAAACCAAACCGGTGACCGATTTGGGCAGTTTCATGGTTTTAAACCGACCATGACCTTCCCTACCAAAAGATAAGGGTACTCACGGTTCGTGTAAAACTGTGAAACTGCCAAAACCGGCCATCATTTTGATTCCGCGATCATTTCTCTAAACTTTCAATTGGTCGGTTTCCAAAAGTTTCAAACCGTACCGAACAATTTGGTTTGCGGTTTATGCCAAAATCCGGTCTCTTAAAACCAGACTCTTTAGATAATTCATATTAAATACATGTAACTATTTGAATTTTATATCGAGCTTGATTAAAATAAGATTGAGCTAGAAAAGCAACGGTCGGGCAGTTGGCCTATATAATCAAGGCTTAAATAATAACCAAAATATGTAACCTGCTTAAACAAGGCCTCGACGAGTCAAAGTCACGGCCTTCATTCTTCCATGACCCATCGGCTGCACATTCATAATTTCTAACATGTTAATATAACCGCTAAGCCGCTCATGATCTCTCATCGCCGCATAAAGTCGAAGTGCGTAGTTGCTCCTAGCCTCCCATCACATCATAAATGTTGTCCGCTCTTGCTAGAGTGTTGGACATCCCAAGGTGTCTGACTACTCAACTATTGGACTCGACTCATTCTCACTCATGCCCAAATCAATGTGGTGCCCTTGCAGCTCCTGCCTTCTCGAATGTAAGTTATCGGTCGACTCATTCCAACTCCTAACCCTATCACTATTAAACTTAAGGTTACTACTTTACGCTTTATGTTACCAAAGTTTACCAACCCGCGATTCGACAGGGTGTTAGGTTATCAATTGACCTGGTATTTAAATATTTGATGAGTCATGTTAAGTTTTGTAACGATTTGGTTCCATTCGATTATTAAATTTCAACAATACAATTTCAGCTTTCGATGATAAAAACTTGTTACTAACAGTTTCACTCTTGTGACCTAAAAACCGTCAAAATCGTGAACGCCCCTTTAAAAAACTTATTTCATTATAGACAGTTTATCAAATCAATTACTTTTGTAATCATCACAAGTGTATTAAAATAATTATCATGTTTGTAAGGTTTATAAAGGTTTGCAAAGAGACATTATAAACGAAAATGTCACTTCACCAGTCAAAATTCGAAATCCTAATTGGAGTTATGTTTAAACTTTTTGGTAATTCTACAATAATTAACTACTGTATATAATCAATCACCCATATTCAAAATAATCAGTTCCATCTATAGATTTATGGTATCAAACCACAACCGCTTAAACATCGTGCACGTTACCAAAAGAGAATCGCTCCCGAAACCACAAACAAAACAGCCTTCATTCAAGAACTCCGCATGCTGAAGTTTGATCACCCTACGTATCGTGTCAATGAAAAAACTAATGTCCAATTCAAATTTCTAGATAAGCTAACAACTTCATTTAATTGTTAAAACAAATACGAGTCAACGAGCTTGGGCCCAGGGCCGTCTCCGAAAATGTTAAAAACAATTTGGGCCCTAGACGAGATAAAAAAACCGGGCCCTATCCACCCTATTATAATATATTATTCAAAGTTTCAATTAAATATAATACTATCTTTTTTACCTACCACATATTGTAGCAACGCCACACGCGACGAATAAATTATAGACCACAGTCAACACGACTCGTTTCCGAACTAAATTTAGGTTGAAACCTAGAGTAATCCAAATTCATACCATTAAATGAAAATGTATTACATTTGATCCGACTTGTTTACAAATACAATTTGCGTCGAAATGTAGACCTACTTAAAACGTACATAAAATAAACACGTGCGGTGGCGCCATATGTGGCATGATAAAGTATAGACTACAATCGACCCGAATCGTTTCCAAACTAAATTTACGTTAAAATGTATGGCAACTTAAATTTATAATGTCGAATAAAGACGTATTATATTTGACCCAATTTATTTCCAAACAAAATTTATGTCAAAACGTACTCAAACGTACATAAAAATAAAATACGCTTTCTTCAAATAAAATGCTAATGAATTATCAATAACAGTTTAGATAATCTGTGAAGTTCAATTTCGAGTTGGAAAAAAGAAAATAAAAATGCATATACTGTGAACTTCAATTTTCAGTTGGAAATAAGAAAACAAAAAGTTGAACAGAGAAAAGATTCGATCTCGGGCCCTATGTTTCAAAATGGAGGTTACTTACCACTAGAACAAGCAGAACTTTTTAACCTGTTTTGTATCACACGGTATATATAACTTACATATAAAATATATAAAAGTTGAAAATTTTTCGGGCCCTTTTACGATTTTGGCCCTGAGCCGACGCCCATCCGGCACTTGCTCAGGGCCGGCCCTGCTTGGGCATGTAACAAAGAGCTAATTCAATGAGCGGCACCAAACATGTAATGGGCGCACGAAATACAAAACCCTTATTAGACCATGCGTAATTGGCATTATAGTGGTGTGAAGGGGTTTGATAACACCCCAACACCGCCATGTGGGCATTATAGGGGCACGAAGAGGGAGGGACATTAATATTTTAATGCCATATGAAAAGAAAACAAATTGGAAAGTAACGATTGAAAGAGCGTTAACCATTACACATTTTTAAGGGATGTTATAATGCTGATGTGGCTTTAAATGCCCTTACAGGGCATTAACCATTACGGATGGCCTTAGCCTTGCCCACGTAAAGAGCTAATGTGAATGATTGATGCGTAAGTCATCACTCATTTTTCAACCAAAACTATATGCATTCTTTTAACCACATGACAAACAAGGTTTTTCTAACCCCAAATAGTAATACATTTCATCTTGTGATGCGTATGATCTTAAACATGCACATAATTCTTTTTTTTTATATTTTGGCATATTCACCTGGATATGGGGTGGAATTTGTATCGGTTAGTTCGTTAGCAGCTTGACATGTTTCAGGTTGGCGAGTTGAGTCGATGAACTCGAACATAGCCCATGTATTTTTCATGTCAAATGCATCAAGCCTAACCCATACACACTTAATTTTTGGGTAACTCAAACACAAACCGTGCAAGTCATTTGTCTAACGAGTCAAATGAATTGACAGGTTGTAAAGGAGTTTGCGTGTTGTAATCAAGTTGTGAACGCGTTAAACGGGTTGGCGAATTGTAAACGGGTTAAACAGTTTGGCAATTTGACATTATAGAGATCTTTATCGAACGGGTTCAAAATGACAACCCAAAACCTAATTATTTTAATGCATTTTGCTATTACATCCGATCTCAGCCCCTTCGTTCCAAAGTCCAAACTACTGTTCAACTTTCTTGTTCAGGTTACAACTCCGATACTAATGGAGCACTTCAACTAGCTTCTAAAATGTGAAGAAAATGGATTGACACCAGAAAAAAAGTTAAGACAACATTCTTGAATGTGGTTTTTTCTACAACATTTAAATAACAAAGCCATTAGATGAAACGTGCCAAACTGATGCTACATAAACATGTAGATACTTCTTAAAATAAACTGAACATAAGAATGTTAGCCGCATAAAAAGGGCAATGAACAGAATTATCTCATTTTATATGGGAATCTTGTTCTTGGTTACAATGTGTGTTTCCCATCAAATCTGCAAGAATTATACTCTAGTTGCAGGGAAAATTTCTTTCTGTATTAATATCTAGTGAAAAACAAAGCTATAAAATGTAATGAATCGAATAAACCTGTTTGGAGAGGTATGCTAAAATAGTCTATGAGAGATTTTCCAACATGTACAGCAGCACCCTTAAGAGATGAAGGTAATCCAAAAAAAAGATATTCACAGTTCCACTATAGACTCCATATAAGATCCTGAAACCACTGCCCTCAACCTCTTCGAGAAAGCACAGTCATGGTCATTAGCGGTAATCGGCGATACCGTCGCCATAAGAACAATATTCCCATCATTCTTAACATCCATTGCATAGACTTTGTGAAAAACGTCTTGAAGTTGTTGCACCAATGTTTCATAGAACAACTCATTAGGAGAAATCACATTAATCACAATGACACCATGACTATAAACAAGCGATCTCAAAGCCCGAAAAACAGACTTCTTAACAAACTCAAGTGGCGGAGCACTAATCCCACTTCTAGCCTCACTTGAATCCAAATCAACCATAACCACATCAAACTTATCATTTAAACCACCAATCAACTTTATAGCATCTCCAACAATAAGTTTGACCGATTTCCCATCAGTTAACCCGAAATACCCTCTCGCAACACTTAAAACAACCTCATCGGCCTCGGCTCCAACTACTTCAAACCCGAGCTTACTATTCAAAAAACTCAGCAAAGCACCACCACCAACTCCTAAACATAACGCACGTGGACTAAACCCTTGTCGAATCCGATCATTAACAGACGAAACAATCAAGAAAAGACCCGACACCATCGGAGTCAAATACGGTTGAACCAACGTCCCTGTATCAACCCGAAACTCGACTTTCTTCATTTTCCCCAAACTTACTAAACCTAACTCTACATTACAAACATTAGCAACAACCAGAACCTGTGATTGAATCAAATTAGGCATTCTTTTAAACCGCAACCTTCGTCTAAACTCTTTACTTTCCAACTGAACATCTTCAACAAGAAACTCACCAACAAAAGGACCAACAAATCTTTCTACAACTACACGCTGCAATACGTCATCTTCATACGTCAAAAATAGAGTTTTCGGCACACCGTTTCTAAAACAAATTTTAGGATGCAAAGCAACAACTAATCGTTTCAATTCACATTCAATTTTCTCCATATCCACTGGATCAACAACTGTACGGACATAATCTAATGGTTCTGAATTAGGATCGAGATTGTTACCTATGAGAATGAGGCGGGAGATGTTGGAGAAGTCGTGTAAGAGTTGAAGGTGGCCGGATTCAGTGCAGAAGTTCCAGTCGGTTTCCCGGTGGTTCGGCACAATCATGGCGGCGATGATTGGATTGGGGTCGTCGGTGGTTGCTATTGGGGAATCGAGGACGGCGATGCGGAGGAGTGGAGTGAGGAGGTGGCAGCGGTGGTGGTGGGTGTTAATGGTGTTTGGGAGTGTGAATGTGATGAATTGAGATGGGGTTAGGGTTTCGAATGTTGATGAATCGACTGCCATTTTTAACGGAGAGAGGAATCAAATTGGAAAAGAGAGGAAGATTGTGCAGAAATGGGAGAGAATAATCAATTTGATTCCTCCCACATAGGGTCACAATAAAAACCCAATCATGATATTTTGGGTTACGTTGAGCCTTTTTAAAATAGGAAATAAGTTAGAATGGGCTGAGGATTTAATCAAGATGGGTTAGAATGAGTTTTAAAATACCTATCTAAGTTTTAACATGGGCTAGATGGGTTTTTACTCTCTAAGCCTAAAACACGCATCAGACAATGGGAACTTGTGTCAAACCTCATCGATCTGATCCATAAATCACAATCATCATCTGATTTCAAACCTCATCATCAGATCCTAAATCACCATCATCGTGGATTCAACCCTAAATCACCATCATCATCGTGGATTCTTCCTGTTTTCACCACTAATTTGCCTACACCTTCAGCATCAGATCCCTCTATTTGGTACGTACTAGAAATAATGAGTTTTTTATGTTATTGTTTGCAAATAATTTTGGGTTTCTGTGCTTTTATAGATTATAATGATGTGTTAATTGTTGGGTTTCTGTGCTGTTTGGTAGGGGGTGTTGAACGATATGATGTTTATGTAGTGTGTTGAATGAATGCCTACCAGGTGTTTTATGAAATGCTTGAGTGAGTGCGAAACACATAATGGTCTCTGCTCACTTTATTACCTGAGCCAGATGTGAATGAACAATATTTTAAGACTGGTTATAGCATAGAAAACGAATCGGTGTACACTAGTCTTGGATAGTTGGATTCCATGCTGGCAAACACTAGTCTGTAACCGATATCGGTGTACAAGAGAGCATAAAACGAATTAAAAAACCAGTGACTAGTTAAGCTGAGTTGTAAGAACATAGAAAAGTAGTGGGTCAACTGAATGATCTACTGTTTTGCAGCTTAATTAGTCAACTGGGTCAACAACTTAATGGGTCAACTGGGTCAGCAGCTTAACGTGTTAACTGGGCGAACAGTTAGGGTGTTCTTAACATGGTTGCAGCTTAATTAGTCAACTGGATCAGCAACTTAACGTTTTAACTAGGCCAACAGTTAGGGTGTTCTTAGCATAGTAGGCAGTTAAAAGAAATGTAGGTACAAATATTTATTCAGGTTTAAAATTGATTCTATATTGACCATTGAACTTGATCAAAGACTGTTCCAAAAGTTATGAATATATACATGGATTAAGATTTAAGAAGTAACAAAATTAAAAAAAAAAAAAAGAAACAAATATAATCCATATATATGCATGTACCTAACATGAATCAGTATGACTGTTACATATACCACAAGTAATACATTATCTTCCAATCACTTTTTCGGGCTACGCTTCTCGTTTCTGGTCTAAATACTAGGGGTGTCAATCGTGTCTTGTTGGCGGGTTGTAATCAAGTTGTGAATGGGTTGGCGGGTTGTAAGCATATTGTAATAAACGGGTTGACCTTACAATTAAATATTTTAATTTTAATTTTAAACGGGTGAAATATTGGTCTTGTTTTGATCATTATTCAGGGTGGAGGATATATTCAAGGTGATCTGAAACAGCAAAGGGGATGAAAAAGATGCCGATATTGCAGTTCGTGTCTTTTTTTTTTTTTTTTTTTTTTTTGCAGTAGGGAGCTTTTTAATATGTATTAAAATTCTTTTAACAACTCTATTAATAGTATTTGCTTACATTATGGTACATTATATGATTGATTAAATGCCTGTAGTATTTTGTTATGTTTGGGGCGTGCCAAGATCATTTTATGGCAGGTTGTTTCCATGCCTAACGCCAGTGCTCGCTTACCGCTGACTGGTTAATGAAGACGATCGAGAGGTTCCTAGCTTTCTGTTTGAGTCAGTGGAGCCCGGTTTCCGAACTTTACAAGTTGTAAACAGGTTGAAACTGCAACTGTCTTTTATTTGACCCGTTTAAGATAAAACACCACCCAGATCAGCTCGTTCATACCAAACGGGTTAAAACTGGACTTCTTTTTATTTGACCCATTTGAGATAAATAATATCCTTTATCGTTCTTTAAGCCAATTGCTAATTGCATGTGCTGATTATATTTACGATAATATATCAGGCTTGTGACAGTTGGTAACTTGGATGCTGCTGTCAATTTACTGCTGTCTACTCCACCAGAAAGCTCATTTTTCTATCCGAATGCTTTGCGTGCTGTTGCTCTTTCATCTGCAGTTTCAAGATCTCTAAATGAACTGGCAGTTAAGGTAGGTACAGGTTTTTTATTTGCTTTCCATTTTGAAACATGAAATATGTCGTAAACTTTTGCCAAATTTGATCTGGTGACTTGATCTTTATATCTAGGTAGTTGCAGCAAATATGGTGAGGACGGACAGGTCATTGTCTGGCACGCATCTGCTCTGTGCTGTAGGGAGATATCAAGAAGCTTGTTCACAGGTCATATTCTACTGCCGGAAACTGTTTTTTCTCGCAAAATGTTTATTTTTTCCTTTTTGCATTATCACAATATTGATGGTGTTTTTGCTTCCCTGGTATAAATTGATGGTTCAGTGATCACGTACGATGTTTTTGGTTTAACCGAACTCTAAATCGAATAGCAATTAGGATATCAATATATAACAAAAGTTTTCATTACTACAAGGAACGATTACAGTTGACATCTACTGTGTAAATGGTGGTGTTTTTTTTATTTATTTTATTTTTTTTTTTGAATTTTTTGATTTTTTTTGAATTTTTTAAATTTTTTTGAAATTTTTTGAATTTTTTGACAAAAACTCATCTTGACCTAAACCCATTCTAACCCATCTCTTAATAAACCCATCTTAACCCAAACCCATTCTAACCCGTGCCCATCCTAACCCATTACCCAAACCTACCCAACCCACCCATTTTGCCACCCATACTCCCACCACATCAGATCTACAAGGCCCGTAAAACTGGCCTGAAGATGCTAAAGGGGGTTTTGTGAGTGACACGCTGCCTTCGCTCGCGCACCCTACCCTACCCTGAAGCCTGGACGTTTGTGATGTGCGCGACCACGGTGGCACTCCACCTGGCTGGCGCCCTTTGGTGAAGTGTCCACAACGGACAGTCTCATCATCCAGCATTAATACCTTGAATAAAGCTTATACGACGTTAAGTCTTAAAAAAAACTTGTTTATTAATCGATCTTAGTTTCACTTATTGAGATTGAGCTGAAACTAACTCAGGAGTCCAAACGTACTTATTATTAAAATAAATAACAGATAATAAATCCACCTAATGTGCTTATTAAAGCCAAAGGATAAGGGGACCCGGGGCACAAGGTCTAAGTGGAGCGGGTACCCCCTACCTGCAACCCACACACCGCCGCAGGTAGTGTGGGTATAGCCCGGCGAGTAAGGAAAGGGTTGGATGAAAGCCATTGGGTTAAGAAGAAAAAGTGACGAAAACGTGTTTTCTTTTCATTTAATATGTCATTACGTCGCTATTGGTTCTGCCAATTGTTGGCAACTTGGCACTTAGGGTCTGTTTGGTATGAGGTAATGGAATGTAAGATCGAATGGAATGGACGGAGGAATTGAATGGACAAGGGAGAGAAATGGATCATTACAATTCCATTGTCATGTTTGGTTAGTCTTATATGAATGGAGTGAATCATTAATTTGTGATGCTTGGTAGGTGAAAAAACACAAAGTAACAGAATACAATTTGTTAAAAAGACAAAAATACCCTTACCATAAAATAAAGAAAACTTACCATTTTTCATAACAACTAGATCAAAATTAAAATGAATGCTCAAGATTTACAAAATTACTAATCCTAAAGTTGTGTTTTCATATTATAAAAATAAAAAAAAATCCTTTTTCAACTAATAAAATCACATTATCCAATCAACCTCATACTTGATGGAGGCAAGAGTTTTTCAATATTTGGGCTGCTGATTTGCATGTTAGCTTGCTTTGTTATATAAAGAACTATACATATTTTATACTAGCATCAACAAAACCGTTGTGGTAACACCAGCTATGGAGGCAAAGTTTTTTCAATAATTGGGCTGCTAATTTGCGTTTGAGTCTACTTCTGTATCAGGTTATTTGTTCTCCCCGAGTTCATACAAGGTTTCTGATGTTTCATGTAAAAACAATTTCAAGCCTAATTTTTGAAGAGCATCTTATTGTATTGCTATCTAGCACCCAAAAACCAGCGACCGGTCGGCTTATCAATGGTGTCTGCTTGCCGCTTCGGCCTCGTTGACGGAGATCGCATAACAAACATCACCGGAATTCGTATAAGATACGAGATCGCATAACAAAAATCACCTGAATTTTTGAAGAACATATTATGGTATTGCTATCTAGCACCCAAAAAAACCACCAACCGGTTGGCTTATCAATGGTGTCTGCTTCCCGTTTCGGCCTCGTCAATGGAGATCACATAACACACATCGCCAATGAATTTTTGAAGAACATATTCGTATAATTTTTTTGATAATATATAACGATAAAGAGGCAAATTTGATTTATTAGAAGCTTCATCTATAAGTGGTTATTATTTGAAAAAAAAAACAAAGATAAAAATTTGTCATCGTAAATTTTTAACTTTTTTCTTTGGATAACATCATATTTCAAAAATAAAATAATTTGGATAATATCATATTTTAAAAATAAAATAATAAAAGCTCCAAAAATTTTTAAAAGCTTAGGTTTTAGGCTTTGGCTTTAGCTTAGTTTAGAATTCGTCAAACCAAAATTAAACATAACAATTCAACTAACATCTAAAATCAATTAAAGAAGCATATTTTAGATAAAACTGAAGTAGGGTTTCCTTATAAGCAAGATTCTCATAAGAACCTCCTTCCTTCCGTTGCCATTAAAACAACACTGGAATATCAATCTATGGCGAATGTCCATATAGGCGATGACGTCCTTCGCAACATCCTTGCGTGACTCCCAGGAAAACCTTTACTACGGTTCAGATGCGTCTCAAAGCATTGGAATCGTCTAATTTCCGACCCATATTTTATGAGGTCGAGATCACGTAGAATGGTCCTTTTCCCGTTACTAAAGCCTCTTGTTGCTATAGACGAAAACGTACCGGTAGAAGACAAGACTCATTCCATGGTCAGAATACCTTCTCCCCCACAACACCAGGAAGGCCTAGAAATTTCCATAGTTGGGACATTTACTGGCATTGTGCTTTTGGCTCTCACTCATAAGTCCTTTAGTTGTCAACTGATCCTATACAATCCCTTAACCTGTGCATCCAATGTACTTGTGGTTATGGATCCACCTTCTTCGGAATGTAAGTTCTCTTAAAAATAGAAATATAATTTAATTATCTATCACTAACATACAAACATCAATAAAATACAAACATAGATAAAATCAAAACACCTTAGCTTTCTTCTCCAAAACCTACAACTCTTCCTTCACCCACATCTCCTCATCAACCCCTCCATGTCCATCAACCCTAAAAAATCTACAACTCCAAAACAGAATTATATAGTGACACTTTCTAGTTAGTCAATATAGAACTAAAGATGACTGCAGATTGTCACTGGTGATTAACATGTTTAAGTCGTATGATGTGTGGTGTTCTGGAGTTAGGCACACCAAGGTGTTTTTTTTTTTTTTTTTGAACGGCTAATTTTTCCTCTTAGATACTGACACCTCCCAAGAATTGAACATTGCTCTCTCCATAAGAAATAATTCCTCTTGACCACTAGGCTATAGCCTAAGTGGCTTAGGCACACCCAGTGGTGAAGCTTGAGATTTCCGGCCGGGGGGTCGAAAACGTATATACCCAAAAATTCCTATACAAAAACTAGATACTCTTCAATACTGAGCGAAGAGTTCGAGGGGTCGGCACTCCAAGTTAGATGATTATAAATTTGATGTATAATTGATACTTGTTTGGCTTATTCTGGACTTAGGCACACCAAATTAGATGATTATAAATTTTATGTGTAATTGATACTTGTTTGGGTTAAGTTTACAAAATTTCTATTATTCTTTTAAGAATAAACTATCATTTTGGTCCATGTGGTTTGGGCACTTTTGTCATTTTAGTCCAAATTCCAAACCTTTTAAATCAGGGTCTATGTGGTTTCACTTTTATTGTCATTTTAGTCCAAAAATCAAATCACTCCTTATTTAATTTGACTATTAAAAGCTGGTTATTTTGTCTTTTTATTCATGGGCAATTTTGACAATCTCAATTTATTGTAACATATTAATAATTAAATAAATTATACTCAATTCATTTAACCCTAATAAATATACACAGTCCCCATTTAATCATCATCTTCCCCAAAAAAACCCTACCCTCAAAATCGTCACAGACCAAACCCTAATCCCACAACAATCTTCTTCATCTTCTCCCCTTCAACGACAATGGTGGTGTGTTTCCCACAGGCGGTCCAGAAGACGCCATCATATGACCTTGCCGTGCACCACCACCTTTGCCGCCAGAATACTTCGCCTTCTTCGAAGGTTGATGATGATGCCCACCAAACTGCTGATGCTGACCAAAACCCCCTTTCACAGGTTTCGGTCCATCAACTGCTTTCTGACAATTCAAAGTATGCCCTTCGAATATCTTATGCAGCTCCTCCAACGCCTTCTTCGCACTCTCAATACTCTTATACACAAACAACGCAAACCCCTTCAGCTTCCCCGTCTGCCTATCCAACCCCAATAGCCCCTTCTCAATCTCCTAAAACTTGGCGAAAAACTCGATAAGCTTCTGCGGATCAATCTCCGCCGCCACATTTCTCACAAAAATCTTCCTCTGCGTATACTCCGACACCTGAGGCGCAGTCGGTGGAGGCGCTGGAACCGGCCCTGCAGACGCTAACTAACACGAAGTAATCCTGTTCCCTATCTTCTTCCGAGGCTCCTTCAACGCCTTCCTCGCACTCGCTCTATGTTTAAACAATATAAACCTGTATCCTTTCTACGTACCAGTTGTCTTATCCACTACAGCTTTACAATCCTCAATCTCATCGTACTTGGAATACTCGCTAGTTAACGTTTATTGTCGTTGCAGGGGAGAAGATGAAGAATATTGTTGTAGGATTAGGGTTTGGTTTGTGGCAATTTTGATGGTAGGGTTTTTTTGGGGAAGATAATGATTAAATGAGGACTGTGTATATTTATTAGGGTTAAATAAATTGAGTATAATTTATTTAATTATTAATATGTTATAATAAATTGAGATGGACAAAATTGCCCCTGAACAAAAAGACAAAATAACCAGCTTTTAATAGTCAAATAAGGGGTGATTTGATTTTTGGACTAAAATGACAATAATAGTGAAACCACAGAAACCCAGATTTAAAATTTTTGGGATTTGGACTAAAATGGTAAAAGTGCCCAAACTACAGGGACCAAAATGGCAGTTTACTCTTCTTTTAAATTTATATTTTACACACGGTTAACAGGTCGTATTTGGGGGCAGCCTAGTCTACCCGGACTTGAACTCGAAAATCCTGTCATGGCATATTAAAGCCAAAGGATAAGAGGATCCTAATGTACTTATTAAAGTCAAAGGATAGTAGAAAAGACGTAAACCGTGCAAAACTTAAAAAATCCACTTAATGTACTTATTAAAGCCAAAGGATAAGGGGACCTGGGGCACAAGGTGGAGCGGGTACCCCTACCTGCAACCCACTCACCACCGCAGGCAGTGGCGGAACTAGAACTTCAACTCAGGGGTATCCCAAAATTTTTTAGGGTGTCCTCGTACTTGTTCAGGGGTGTCCTGTGTATAAAAATCGGAATTTTTTTTTTTTAACACTACGGGTAAAAACTTGAGCCGTAGCCCGGGCTACGCCCGATTTGCCTACAGGTCCGCCCGGCGAGTAGGGAAAGGGTTGGTTGAAAGCCATTGGGTTAAGGAGAAAAAGTGACGAAAATGTGTTTTTTTTTTCACTTTAATCTGTCATTATGTCGCTATTGGTTCTGTCAATTGTTGACCACTTGACACTTATATTTCAAGTTTTTGGCCCATTCCTTTGCTAAAACATTACCAAAAGATTATACAAACTGTGTAAATCTCAGTTTTATAACATATAACAAAGAAAAACTACAATTTGTAGTAAATGTTGAGTTGTAAGTTCTAGCGTACTTAAATGGATAATTTTTTTATAATATATAACACCTTTTTAATTGTATACAATTTTAACACTAATAGCCTACGTGGTTTGTGAGTTTGTTTCTAATCACACATTTGATGTCTAAGTTTTTAAGAAAATATATATCTATGAGTTTTTTGTATTCATTTTGTTACGATTTTAAGGTCTAACACTAGTTACCACTAAGTTTGTGTAAATTGACTAAAATACCTTTTTATAATTTGTATCTTACGTTATATTAATATTAATTAGAGGAGATAATTAACTCTATTGCATAACTTTTGTTATAAAGCAGGCCCATTTACACAAATTTAACATAACTTTAATAGAAGTTAATGTTAAATCTTAAAGTTCCTACAAGATATTAACACATAACACATGTATGTAAATCACATGGACTATATTTTTGAGGGATTATTTCTAAGTTTAAGCATCACAAATATAGCTGAAAATATATGATAAATTAGTTGTGGGTTGAGTTATAATACAAAAGATTTAAAAATAAGAAGGGTAAGAAGGCACCAGAGAGTGACAAGTGTCCTATGAGTAATTAAATGGAAAGAGTAATTTTGTCTACAAGAGGAAAGAGAATATGCACATGCAAGTCACATGCTATTTCCCCCTAACTTTTAAACGTCCGTAACTTTTTTATACATCATTTGTTTTTAAAAAAAAAATTATACCATAAAATCGAGCGTTTTTTTATCTTTAATATGAGTACCATATTGTTATATTTTTCAAAAAAAAATTCAAAAACCCAGTTGCATATTACACAATGGACGTGATGTAAAACACAATGTAAATTAGATTAAAAGCACAATCAATGACAATAGATAAAGACACAATAGACAACATACTAAAACACAATGAACATAACGTATAACACAATGACGATAACATATAACACAATAAGAATCAGACTAAATAAAAACACAATTGATGACAACAGATAAAAGACACAATTAATGACAACAAATAAAAGACACAATGGAGAGCAGATGAAGACACAATGAAAAACAAACAAAAAATTTAATACTTAACACACTAAGACACAATGAACAAGATAATAAAAAAATTGAACAAATTATTAAACCACAATGGACAACATATTAAAACACAATGAATAACATATTACACAATGGACATGATGTAAAACACAATGTAAATTAGATTAAAAACACAATCAATGACAACAGATAAAGACACAATGGACAACATACTAAAACACAATGAACATAACGTATAACACAATAAGAATCAGACTAAATAAAAACACAATTGATGACAACAGATAAAAGACACAATTAATGACAGCAAATAAAAGACACAATGGAGAGCAGATGAAGACACAATGAAAAACAAACTAAAAACACAATACATAACAAACTAAAACACAATGAACAAGATAATAAAAAAATTGAACAAATTATTAAACCACAATGGACAACATATTAAAACACAATGAATAACATATTACACAATGGACATGATGTAAAACACAATGTAAATTAGAATAAAAACACAATCAATGACAACAGATAAAGACACAATGGACAACATACTAAAACACAATGACCATAACGTATAACACAATGGCGATAACATATAACACAATAAGAATCAGACTAAATAAAAACAAAATTGATGACAACAGATAAAAGACACAATTAATGACAACAGATAAAAGACACAATAGAGAGCAGATGAAGACACAATGAAAAACAAACTAAAAACACAATACATAACAAACTAAAACACAATGAACAAGATAATTAAAAAATTGAACAAATTATTAAAACACAATGGACAATATATTAAAACACAATGAATAACATATTAAACACAATGACCTGAACTAATAACACAATTTATAGAAAACCCAGATATAACAAAATATTCATTGTGTCATATATTGTGTTATAAGTTTTTATAAAAACGCAATGGATAGAACTCAAATTAACATTGTGTTATAGGTTTTGATAATAACACAATGTATAGAAACTCTACTGACCAAAACCCAGTTAAAAGACACAATGACCTGAATCTTTAACACAATGCCAAAAAACCCAGTAAAAATGAAAATTTTTATTTTATTTTTATATGATAATATGGTACTCATATTAAAGATAAAAAAACGCTCGTTATTATGGTGAAATTTTTTTTGAAAAAAAAATGTCATATGAAAAAGTTATGGACGTTTTAAATCGATGGGGGAATTGGCATGTGCGTTGCATGTGGAGAGAGAAAATCCATAAATATAGGATTCCTTTTATGCCCTTCTATTATCTTCTTTTCCCTACAACCAATCTCAACCCTTCAAATCTAAGATCAATGGACTAGAATCCTTCTTACACTTCTTATTTATTTTATCCTTTGTATTTGATCCTAACCCAATTAGTTGTAGCTAGAAAATTTAAAATAACTTGAAAATAATATACACACGTATAAGAAATAAGAAACTAAGGATAAACAGTTAAGTTGAATTATTAGGAGTATTTATTTATCAACGTTTAATTTAACTTGGAAAAAAAAAGATAAGAATTTATCATCCAAAACATATTTTTTAGCAATATTCTTCTAAGGATAAACAACATATCTTTTAGCAATATTCTTTTAAGGATAAACAGTTAAGTTGAATTATTAGGAGTATTTAGTTTATCAACGTTTAATTTAACTTTAGAAAAAACAAAGATAAGAATTTATCATCCAAAACATATTTTTTTTACCATTTATAAAATCATATTTTCAAAATACACAAATATATAAGCTCCGAAAGAAATATTAATTTGCTATATAATATTGTTAAGAATTCAATGATAACAATATTTCCGAATACTTCGAAAGAAATATTAATTTGCTATATAATATTGTTAAGAATTCAATGATAACAATATTTCCGAATACTTTGAACATAATTCTGAAGTTGGGTTTCCTTCCTAATAAACACGTTTCATCAGCCGATTATCTTCTTCTTCTCCTCCCTCCGTTGCCATTAAAACAACACTGGAATATCAATCTATGGCGAATGTCCATATAGGCGATGACGTCCTTCGCAACATACTTGCTCGACTTCCAGGAAAGCCTTTACTACGGTTCAGATGTGCGTCAAAGCATTGGAATCGTCTAATTTCCGACCCATATTTTATGAAGTCGAGATCACGTAGAATGGTCCTTTTCCCGTTACTAAAGCCTCTTGTTGCTATAGACGAAAGTGTACCGGTAAAAGACAAGACTCATTCCATGGTCAGAATACCTTCTCCCCCACAACACCAAGAAGGCCTAGAAATTTCCATAGTTGGGACATTTAATGGCATTGTGCTTTTGGCTCTTACTCATAAGTCCTTTAGTTGTCAACTGATCCTATACAATCCTTTAACCTGTGCATCCAATGTACTTGTGGTTATGGATCCACCCTCTTCGGAATGTAAGTTCTCTTATGTGTTTGGATTTGGCCATGGTGAGACCATGCATGACTTAAAGATTGTTAGATTTGAATTGATTGCCCCTATCTTGTGGTTTAAATGGGACGTCTTTGATCTTAAAACTAGTTCGTGGAGCACGCCACAATACATGAAACGGGGTTTTTGGTTCTGGGGTGATGTGGGTGTGTTTCTAAATGGCTTTTTGTATTGGGTGATATATGAATATCCCTGTTTTGAAATCTTGGCCCTCAATGTTAAGGAGATGGTATTTTCAAGGATAAAACTACCTAATGGACTTGAACACACATGGCTTCTTTTGGAATCCACAGGCGGATGCCTTTGCGTGATTACCATCATTAATACCACTAGATTCGATATGTGGTTGATGAAAGAAGAGTGTGATGAGAACTCGTGGATGAAAGTACACTCGTTCACGTTTGGTTTGAAAGATGATTGTTTATGCAAGTTCCTCCCTGTTTGTATTTTGGGCAACACAAGAATTCTCTTGATAAATAGCTCAATCCAACTGGTAATCTATGACACATCAAAAGGTTCAGGTATAATGCTCAACGGTTTGGAAACTTTTGATCATTTTGAAAGAATATCCAGGATTTTTAAGTTTAGCACCGTACACAAGACTTTTTATTTCAAGGATATACGCTCCATTGAGTACGTCGAAAGTTTGGTTTCACCTCTTGATATATGTTTTATCTAAAACGACCTTTACTGTTCCCCCTTTTTGAGACTGGTTGTGAACAATTTTTATTTTTTTTCATATTGTGCACCTTTTGATATGTGTTTTTTTTAGACTGGTTGTGAACTTCTATGAATTTTCATGTTGTGTGATTTGGATATTTAAACGTATTTGTCTATGTAGTGTGATTTGGAGATTTAAACATATTTGATTATGTAGTGTAAACATGTTTGCCTCCAACATCGGTCCCCCTCCGCCATCAAGGGGAGTTATGGAAGGTAGCATCAACTAGTTAATGGGCATTAGAGGGGAGAGAGTGGGAACCACCATGAAGCAACCAAACAGAGTTTTTGTTTTGTTTTTTTAAGGGGGCGCTAAACCACCTCATGGATGTTAAAATGGAGCGCCTTTGTCTCCTCACATCCTACATGGTGCAGATGTAGCACCTTAAAGCCCTAGGGGCTCTATTCCACACCACACAACTTAATTATGCAAATTTCTAAAACAAACTTCTACCTGTTTCACAAAAGATACGCTTTTTAGTATAGTAAAACATGGAAACCCCGTAGCAAAGTGTGGTAGACCGCCCCTAGTTAAAATTTATTACCAAGTAATATATCATATACTATGTTAGAAAGTCAAGTATTGCACTATTTGAATAAATAAAAAAATCAAATGGTTAGGAATAAAGATCTAAAATTATAAAACGATATTTTGAGACGTTTTTTAGATGTCCGTATGTATTTCGTGCTTTATTTAATCAAGAATCCAATGTCATCAAACTACTAAGGTGCTATTTGTTTTTTCTGAAAAGCTATACGCAGGCTCTTCTGTCTGCGCCGCGCAGACATTGTCATGCGCAGACTGTTTGTTCTTCCGAAGACGTTTCATTAAAAAACGTTTGCACGAGCTCTTCTTGGTGCAGACTTGACCTAACCACTTCTAAGATTTTCTAAAACTTTGCCATGATTATCAAATTATTCAAGAATCCAATGTCATCAAACTACTAAAAGTAACAGGAGTCAGGTTTAGCGATTTGTGTAGTATAAGCGTAGCATAAGGTCGTCCATAATTTAGCGATTTGGCAGCGTATCGAGATAGAAATGCAGTGCGAGTCGTGCGTGTCGATCGAAGTGAAAGCAAAAATCGAGTAAATCTCCACACAAACGGGTAAATACACATATAGCACATAAAATCGACGAATCATCAGAATCGGCAGTTGCGGGCTCAAATCAAAATACATAAAATTCGATATATAGATTGTCTGCGGCTAGTAGACTTTGACTAACCAAAGTGATTCGACTATTCACAAGACTTGTCGTGCACATTTGACCTTCAGGGTAGCGCATTTGCCTCGATTCTTGGGCATTTGGCACGCATCCCGTTAGTCATATCGTGACTTCAGGTCGTTGGTGTAAGGACTCTAAAAAATGTTCCAATTTGATCCGTAAGTAAAAACCTGAACCCCTGAAACCATACCACGCATTAAAAATCAAGAAATCAAGACCTGTGGTTCTCAGGCGGGCCGCGTAAGAGTTGTCTTAATCTTACGCGGGCCGCGTCAATGTCAGGTTTGACCGGATAAGCATTCCCGAGCCACGTGGTGGCCAGATGGCAAGCCTACTCGTGACCAATCAAGCCTACGCCTAGACTAGGTGGTTACGCGGGCCGCGTAAAGGTCAAGCCCAGGTTCACGCGGGCCGCGTGAGCCCTATTTTTCACCTATAAATAGCTTAGCTCAGGAGCTTTCATTCTGTGTCGACGAAAACTTAAAAAAAAAAACGAATTCTCATTACTCTGAAGTCGAAATTTCAATTAATATAGCGAGGCGCTGCTACGATACCGGGTATTAACTCGATCCCTGCTACGATTCAATGTCCGATCGATTAAAACTATCCAATGGATGTTTAAGTGATGCTCAAATTGGGTTTATACTTTGTCATTTGTCGTGAATTCGATGGATGTTTAAGTATTGCACTTTGTCATTCGTTGTGAGGGTTTAATCTCGTGAATTATCGTAAATGTTGTATTAGTTACTGACCTCGTTCGTGTGCATTGTTATTTAAATTAGGTTATCAGGCTAATCTGTAGGCTTAAACTCTGCCCGTTAAATCTGCAAGTGAGTCATTCTCCTTTTTATCAAAAATATTTTACAATACTCCATTTTCAAATGTTATAATTACAGGGATTAAGTCGTGGTTATCTTAAACACTGGCTAGTGGGGTATTGTGCACATTACTAATTTCTCACGGGTTAGGCTAATAAATCCTCACCGTGATAAACGTCACTACTTGGGGTAGGACCCAATAGTGGTATGACCATCGTCACACGGGTGACAAGGCGCCAGATAAAAATAAGATAGAAGCCATTGTAATCGCTCTTATGCTGTAATTTATAACTACGTGTCATTTTGTCAAAATGAATGATTCACCAGTATTTCCCCGCTGACAAAATATTTTTAAAACATGTTTCAGGCGACCTGCTGTAAATCAAGGAAAACGTGCTACGGACCACTAACAAGCTTGAAGAGGTGGCTCAGTTAAAATGAATAAACATGTTTTAATAAATCAGGGAATTTCCTAGTAAAATTCCTCAATTGTAAATTTCGGGGTTTATCCCGGATTATGAAATAAAACAATCGGGCATTTCAACTTTTAAAAGATACTGCTAAAATCTTACGCTGTCGCAACATTTAAATAACACGGGTTCCGGTCCTGCGGCTCCTGACCGGGTCAAACCGGGGTTGGGGCCGTGACAGTTGGAGTCCGTCGAGACTTTGGTGAGAGTTTTGCATAAAGCGGATCAAGTCGTCAAGGTTAGGGTTTCACCCCTAGCTTAACAACTTCGTTCCTGTTTTTAATAAAATAAAGGAGATTATTCATCAAAATACGGATTTCACTCCTGATTTGGCATAATTCTCCCCGTTTGTAGATAAAATGCGGGTTGTCGAGCATCTTTAGTCGAGAGTTTGCGGTTTTCACACCTATTCTCGACTTTATTGCCCATTCATAATTGAAAATTCAGGTGCAGTGATAGTGTAGCATAAGCGAGAATAGTGAGAAATAGAGTTCTTCATGCATAGAATTTGGGGCTTTTAGATTTAGACTTGTGTTGTCATCAAATTGAAAGTATAATGTTATTATATATCATATTTTCATGTTATGTGTAAATTTTGGGAATTTTTAGATATCAAATTGGAATTTTGGTGAATTATATATATTGTAATCGCTAGTTAAATCAAATAAAAATACAAGATAGTCTTAACTAAATTCAATAAACATTTTTATTGATTATTTAAGATTATATAAACACTAGGTAATTTTTATATAGACTTTCCTTAGTTTTTTGGGAATTTTTAGATCTAATTTGCATCACATATGTTTATATATTTTAATCCTTTAAAAATATATGCAAGGTTATCATAAATAATTTTTATAAATAATCTTACTGATTTTTACAAATTATATGATGGTTAAAGTTATTATAGATTTTCTGTATATTATTTTTATGATTATATAACTAAAGAATTGGTGGAATTGTTTAGACAAATAAATCCCATTACGAAATTATTATTTTAAAATAAAATTGGGGATTAATATTGAATTGAATCTATATAATTCTTAGATGGGTTTGATGAACTTATATAATCATTTGGCATTATCAAATATCTAAAACCATGATAATAGCAAATCTATGATTTTTTCCGTATTTATAAATTCTAAAACATATATAATTTTTGTTTTGGTTATTTCTCTGTTGAACGAATATAATTTTATATATTTCATAGTCCCAAAATAGGAGAACCCAATTTCCTAAAATCAATAGGTTATCATTTCGTTTAGAATTTCATCTATTTGCATTGCGATTATTATTTTGATATAAACCGTTCCTTTTCGTGCGGTGCATTCTCGTGGATTAACTATTCGCAACCTGTGAGTAATTTCTTCCATTTCCCCTTTTTAATATTTTACAAATTTTGGGGTGCATCACGTTACACTTTTTGATTTACTTAACATGCTATGATCAAGTGTTATTACGTGAACGTCTTATGTGTATTCTATTATTCTATATGCTATCTGATGTCAAGTCTATTGCATGTTATTGTATCTAGTGGATCCACGGCTGACTAGGTTCCCCACGGCCATGGGTTGTAGCCTAGTATTGCCAACAGTATTAGACTCACTCCTCGGGGCTTGAGCCTAATGCACGCTATTGTCAGGTGTCTATTTATTTTGGTTGTTTGCGTTGTTATTTGATTGGGTATTCTTGTTTGGTGAATTTGGATATATGGATATGTTGACTATGTTATGAGACCGATTTCATACTAACCTTGAGGTGCATGTTAAAAATATTTTTTTAAAAGAAATGAATATAAAACTGTTTTCTATAAAAGGAGGAAATTATTCACCAACATATTTGTTGACCCAAAAATATATTTTTCTAACGTGGTGCAGGTTTTCAAAGTTGATGATCAAGTGATGTGGACACGTAGCATGGGCCTTAGGAAATTAAATTGAAATCTTGATATGTTTGTTTTGAACAATGTATGAACAATTTTGATTATTGTATGTTATGTGACTATTTAAATGGATATGCTTTAAATATTGAAACAATAATTAGTTGTCATGAGCTATGGGCAATCATCATGCCCCGTACCTTTCCGCTGCAGGTCGGGGTGTGACAAACAACAACGCACCTGCTCTGTGCAATTATAAAAAATTTAACTCGGCTAAACCACTCAAGCTCAGTGGTTCTGAGGGAGCAACTGGGCTCCTACAATGGTTTGAGAGTCTCGGGAGCACATTCCGCCATGTCTAGTGTCCAAATGAGCGCAAAGTAGAATTGCATCGAGTGTGTTCCAAAAGAGAGCACTCACGTGGTGGAACGGAGTTATGAGGGATAGGGGTGCCAACGTGGCAATGACTCAAACGTGGGAAAAGCTTAGAGCTCTCATGATGAAGGAATTTTGCCCACGCCACGAACAACGGGGAAACCTTTGTTCTGATCACTCCCTTCCATGGGGAAACCTTTAACATATACATGTCGCCTACCCGAAATTCTATCGGTCTTCGTCTTTTGTCGGCATAAGACTTTTGCCTATCTTGGGCTGCTTTCTAATGGGCTCGCACCACTTCAATTTTCTCATTAGTGGCCTAAACTATGTCTTTATGTGCCAGTTCCCGCGGACCCACTTCACCCCAACACACCGGGGTTCTGCATTTCCTACCGTATAGCATCTCGTAAGGTGCCATGCCGATACTTGAATGATAACTATTGTTATACGAAAATTCGGCTAAGGGTAGATAAACATACCAACTTCCACCAAAGTCGATGATACACGCCCGCAACATATCCTCTAGCGTTTGTATTGTTCTTTCACTCTTCCCATCCGTCTGAGGATGGTAGGCGGTGCTAATGAAGAGTTTTGTTCCCATTTGTTCTTGAAAATCTCGCCAAAATTTTGAAGTAAACCGGGTATCTCTATCCGATACGATGGATACCGGTACTCCGTGACGTGCCACTATTTCATTTGTATATACTTCGGACATCTTTTCCGAAGTATATGTTTCGCGTATAGGAATAAAATGTGCACTCTTCGTCAATCTATCCACAATCACCCAAATAGCGTCAAATCCCTGAATCGTTTTAGGTAGTTTGGTTAATAGGTCCATAGTGATATGTTCCCATTTCCTAACCGGGATCTCCAAGGGTTGCAGTTTCCCATACGGTTTTTGGTGTTCCGCTTTGACTTGTAAACAAGTCAAGCATTTCTCCACGTATTTCACCACATCCCTCTTCATTCCGGGCCACCAATAATTTTGTTTCAGATCGTTATACATCTTGGTCGCACCCGGATGAATGGAATATCGGGATTTATGGGCTTCATCAAGTAGTAGCGTCTTCACCCCACAAGTGTTTGGAACCCATATTCTTCCGGATCGAGTCTTCAACCCATTCTTTCCATCCGACAAGTCTTTTAACTGGCCGATTATTCTTTCCTTCTTCCAGTTCTCCTCTTTTACTTCTTCATCTTGTGCTCCTCGGATTCGTTCAAGTAAGCCCGAGGTCACAATGAGCTGCAATGATTGTACTCGTATCGGGGCATAATCTGCCTTTCGGCTCAACGCATCAGCTACTACATTGGCTTTCCCGGGGTGGTAGTGTATTTCACAATCGTAATCCTTGACCGTTTCTAGCCAGCATCTCTAGCGCATATTTAACTCCTTCTGATCCAAGAAGTATTTTAGGCTCTTGTGGTCGGTGAATATAGTGCACCTTACCCCATATAAATAGTGTCTCCATATTTTTAACGCAAATACCACCGCAGCCAATTCGAGATCGTGCGTGGGATACTTCTTTTCATGTATCTTCAATTGCCTCGAGGCATAAGCTATAACTTTGCCCCGTTGCATCAAAACGCATCCGAGCCCTGATAATGAGGCATCCGAGTAAACCACTAAGTCTTCGACTCCGTCCGGCAACGTTAATACCGGAGCTTGAGTTAATTTCTCTTTTAGCGTCTAAAACGCCCTTTCTTGTTCAACACCCCAAATGAACTTTTCCTCCTTCCGGGTTAACTTTGTTAGTGGCGTCGCAATCTTGGAGAAATCTTGAATAAATCTCCTATAGTATCCCGCAAGCCCTAAGAAGCTTCTAATTTCCGAAGGATTCTTCGGGGGATTCCATTTCGACATGGCCTCAACTTTTGACGGATCCACCAATATTCCATCGGCACTTATGATGTGGCCGAGGAATTGCACCTCTCGTAACCAAAAGGCGCACTTCGAGAATTTCGCATATAACCTTTCTCGTCTAAGTGTCTCTAACACCTCTTGTAAGTGGTGTGCATGCTCAGCTTCACCTTTCAAATACACCAAAATATCATCGATAAACACGATGACTGATTTATCCAGCATTGACTTGCAAACCCGGTTCATAAGGTCCATGAAAGCCGCGGGTGCATTTGTTAGCCCAAATGACATTACGAGGAACTCGTAATGTCCTTATCGCGTTCGGAAAGCCGTCTTCGGTACATCTTCCTCCTTGACCCTTAGTTGGTGATATCCCGATCTAAGGTCAATTTTTGAAAACCAATTCGCACCTTGTAATTGATCGAATAGATCGTCTATTCTCGGAAGCGGGTATCGATTCTTTACCGTGAGTTTGTTTAACTCCCGTAATCGATACACATGCACATGCTTCCGTCTTTCTTTTTCACGAACAGTACCGGTGCGCCCCAAGGAGACACACTCGGCCTTATAAATCCTTTGTCAAGCAGGTCTTGAATCTGGGACATCAACTCTATTCCGACGACGCGAGTCGGTACGGTGCTCTAGCTACGGGTTTTGCGCCCGGAATCAATTCGATTCCGAACTCTACTTCTCGTTCGAGCGGTATCCCCGGTAAATCTTCCGGAAATACATCTTCGAAGTCCCGTACTACCGGTAAGTCTCCAATCTTCAGTGATTCTTTCTTGGGCTCATTCGCGTATATCATAAACGCCTTACATCCTTGCTTCATAAGCGTGTGTGCTTTCAACATCGAGCATATTATGGGGTTACCTCCTTTTTCGCCATAGATAGTGACGTGTTTTCCGCTCGGAGATGTTAGCTTTATCTCCTTACGGAAACACACAACCTTTGCGTGGTGCTGAGATAGCCAATCCATCCCAACAACTATTTGAAATTCCCCCATTGACATCGGGATTAGGTCTATCAAGTATTCTTCATCATCGATGCTTAATTTGCAGCCCCGACAAATATCACAAACTATAAAACTTTTGTTGTCCCTTATTTCAACTTCTAAGGGTACAGATAATTTCGTCAATACAAATGAAGGGTGTCGAATAAATCCATGTGAAATGAAGGATTTATTCGCACCCGTATCAAACAATACACGTGCAGGAATTGAGTTTATTGTGAATGTACCTGAGACCACATCGGGTTCTGTTTTTGCTTCAACTGCCGTAAGTTGGAAGGACCTAGCTTTCGCCTTTGGGGCTTCCGTTGGAGATTCTTTAGTGTCTCTCTTTCCAACCAATTCTGGGCATTCAGACTTTTTGTGGCCGGGCTGATAACATTTATAGCAAACATAAACCTTTTCAGGACATAACGATGCGGTGTGTCCCGTCTTCCCACATACCGGACACGGCTTGTCTTTGAAGCGGCACTCACCCTTGTGCCCCTTTCCACACACCTTGCAACTTGGCGACCCGCCTTTAGCATCCACTTTCTTTCCCGATTCCACAGTTCGAGCTTTCTTTGTAGGGCTTGGATTCACATCCTATGCTCTTCGTTCACCCCTTTCAACTTGTTTCTTCAATTCAATTTCCCGTTCCCGAGCAACGTTTATGATCTCGGTAAGGGTCTCGTATTTTGAAAGAGTCATAAACTCCCTATACTTGGCGCTCAACATGTTATAGTAGTAGTAGATCTTCTGTTCTTCATTCGTAACCAATTCGTTGAAAATTTTCATCTTATCCATAAACGTCGTCGTCATCTTGTCTATGGTCTCGTCCTTGTGTCTAAGTTGCATGAACTCTTCTTTGATTTTATTAATGACCGCCTTGGGACTATGATGTTTAAGAAACGGCGTCTTAAACTCCTCCCATGTCATGGCCCTCACCGATTCGGCTCCTATTTCCTTCTTTTTATTGTCCCACCAATCTTTGGCTTGACCCCTCAGCTGACCCGTTCCGTAAGCAACAAAGTCACTTTCGTCACAATGGGTCCTTTCGAACACTCCTTCAACATCGCTTAACCATCTCTGGCATATTATCGGGTCAACCTCCCCGTTGTAGATTGGCGGTTTACACGCCATAAACTCTTTGTACGGACATCCCTTACGTTCTCCCGATTTATCTTTTATAAGGTTGACACTATCTTCCAACCTTTTGACTCGTTCTTCGACAAGCGACAACACCGTGTTTTGAATTTTGTCTATAAACCCGGATAGACTACCTTCAATTGCTTTTCCCACTTCTTCGGCAATTATCTCTTTTATTTGAAACTTAATTGCAAATTTAAGAATTTGTATTTTCGGGATGTTACACATTTTCAGGTAATTCCAAAGCACATTATGCTTAATTTTTCATGCTCTTCAAAAACCTACTATCCATTTCTGTGATAGAAGGGCAATTGGACATGAATTTATTTTTAGTTGAAATTAGAGTTCTTCATGCATAGAATTTGGGGCTTTTAGATTTAGACTTGTGTTGTCATCAAATTGAAAGTATAATGTTATTATATATCATATTTTCATGTTATGTGTAAATTTTGGGAAATTTTAGATATCAAATTGGAATTTTGGTGAATTCTATATATTTTAATCGCTAGTTAAATCAAATAAAAATACAAGATAGTCTTAACTAAATTCAATAAACATTTTTATTGATTATTTAAGATTATATAAACCCTAGGTAATTTTTATATAGACTTTCCTTAGTTTTTTGGGAATTTTTAGATCTAATTTGCATCACATATGTATATATATTTTAATCCTTTAAAAATATATGCAAGGTTATCATAAATAATTTCTATAAATAATCTTACTGATTTTTACAAATTATATGATGGTTAAAGTTATTACAGATTTTCTATATATTTTTTTATGATTATATAACTAAAGAATTGGTGGAATTGTTTAGACAAATAAATCCCATTACGAAATTATTATTTTAAAATAAAATTGGGGATTAATATTGAATTGAATCTATATAATTCTTAGATGGGTTTGATGAACTTATATAATCATTTGGCATTATCAAATATCTAAAACCATTAAAATAGCAAATCTATGATTTTTTCCGTATTTATAAATTCTAAAACATATATAATTTTTGTTTTGGTTATTTCTCTGTTGAACGAATATAATTTTATATATTTCATAGTCCCAAAATAGGAGAACCAAATTTCCTAAAATCAATAGGTTATCCTTTCGTTTAGAATTTCATCTATTTGCATTGCGATTATTATTTAGATATAAACCGTTCCTTTTCGTGCGGTGCATTCTCGTGGATTAACTATTCGCAACCTGTGAGTAATTTCTTCCATTTCCCCTTTTTAATATTTTACAAATTTTGGGGTGCATCACGTTACACTTTTTGATTTACTTAACATGCTATGATCAAGTGTTATTACATGAACGTCTTATGTGTATTCTATTATTCTATATGCTATCCGATGTCAAGTCTATTGCATGTTATTGTATCTAGTGGATCCACGGCTGACTAGGTTCCCCACGGCCATGGGTTGTAGCCTAGTATTGCCAACGGTATTAGACTTACTCCTCGGGGTTTGAGCCTAATGCACGCTATTGTCAGGTGTCTATTTATTTTGGTTGTTTGTGTTGTTATTTGATTGGGTATTCTTGTTTGGTGAATTTGGATATATGGATATGTTGACTATGTTATGAGACCGATTTCATACTAACCTTGAGGTGCATGTTAAAAATATTTTTTTAAAAGAAATAAATATAAAACTGTTTTCTATAAAAGGAGGAAATTATTCACCAACATATTTGTTGACCCAAAAATATATTTTTCTAACGTGGTGCAGGTTTTCAAAGTTGATGATCAAGTGATGTGGACACGTAGCATGGGCCTTAGGAAATTAAATTGAAATCTTGATATGTTTGTTTTGAACAATGTATGAACAATTTTGATTATTGTATGTTATGTGACTATTTAAATGGATATGCTTTAAATATTGAAACAGTAATTAGTTGTCATGAGCTATGGCCAATCATCATGCCCCGTACCTTTCCGTTGCAGGTCGGGGTGTGACAAACAACAACAACGCACCTGCTCCGTGCAATTATAAACAATTTAACTCGGCTAAACCACTCAAGCTCAGTGGTTCTGAGGGAGCAACTGGGCTCCTACAATGGTTTGAGAGTCTCAAGAGCACATTCCGCCATGTCTAGTGTCCAAATGAGCGCAAAGTAGAATTTGCATCGAGTGTGTTCCAAAAGAGAGCACTCACGTGGTGGAACGGAGTTATGAGGGATAGGGGTGCCAACGTGGCAATGGCTCAAACGTGGGAAAAGCTTAGAGCTCTCATGATGAATGAATTTTGGCCACGCCACGAACAACGGGCGCTTGAGAATGAATTCCACGATCTTAAGCAAGATAGTGGAGAGCATCGCGCCTACACTGATAGATACGAAGAGTTGAGCCTGTTGTGTCCCACCATGGTCACGCCTTTGGATAAGGTAATCGAGAAGTACAAAAAAAAATTGACGAGGGGTGGGGGTTTAGGTTTTTGGGTGGTGGTGGGGTGTGGGTGGGTGTTTAGGTTTTTTTTTTAAGGTTTTTGGGGGGTGGGGGTTAGGTTTTTTTTTTTTTTTTTTTTTTTGGGGGGGGGGGGGGGGGTTCTTTTTTTTAGGTTTTGAGGGGTGGGGGGTTTAGGTTTTTGGGTGGTAGTGGGGTGGGGATGGGTGTTTTGGTTTTGGGTGGTGGTGTAGTGGGTTTAGGTTTTAGGTTATTGGACACTTGTCACTCTAAAAAGCCTTCTTACACTTCTTACTTTTAGGAGGCTTTGTAGAATAACTTAACCCATATAGTAAGTGTTAGTTTACAAATATTTATATGTATATTCAAAACATACATACATAAGAAGATATGTAATATACAATGTATACATGTATCATCAACTAATATATACACAACATACCAGTCATAACACGATATGTCATACCTCGACCTGAGACGGATTAACAACCGTGGCATTACGATTGTTCATAGCTCATAACAACTATTAAAGTTAAATATTTATTTATCAAAATTAGAAGATGTTACATTGTCAAATATAAATCCAAATAATCCTTACAATTTCAAAATAAATCTAAAATAAATCCCCTTTAATCAACTAATGCACGTCCTATATGTTTTCATTCTCACCAGATCAAACATGTTTTCCTATATCATGTGTAAAATAGTTTTGAGTCAACATAAGTATAAGGGTGTGAGTAAATCTAAGTTTAAAAAAGAACATTTTTATTATTTAGGGGAAGTGCCATAAAAAACTAATATATTTTCAATTTTTTCTCATCAAAGTCCTTCCACTTTATTTTGCACTTATAAAACCAACATACTTTACTTTTTGTTTGGTAAAAGTCCCTCCACTTTTTTTACACATAAAAAAGCAACATACTTTTTTTGTGTCTCATAAAATTTCCCTAACCACTTTTTATACTTAAAAAACACCATACTTCTACTCTTGTATCATACAATTCCTGTAAATGTTAAACTTTAACAAAAAAGACTCTTATTTATGATTGGATGAAATCAAGAAAACACTATTTGACAAATTATCTTATACTTTTTCACGATTTTAAATTTATTCATACCATTTTATATGTTTGTTATTTTATTTTGTTTTATTTTGAGTTATGTCATCCACGCTCGTGAATTTTATTATATTGTATTCCGAATAATATTTATTGTTATCAATTTATTGGATTTAAAATGGAAAAGAAAAGACGAACATTGCACATACTTTGGTTTGTTATATATCCAATTTAAAATATTAATTAATCTCAATTCTTTTTTAACATGATATTAATAAGTAAAAAAATATTCACAATTTTGTTCAAATTTAACATTTGGTGAGACTTTTATATGCAAAAAGTTGTTTATGGACATTTATGAGACAAAAAAGAAAGTATTTTGGTTTTTAATGTGCAAAAGAAGTGGAAGTACTTTTATGAGAAAATATAGACAGTATGTTTGTTTTTATGCCATTTTCCCTATTATTTAAAACTTGTTAATATCCATTTTAAATGTAAATGAGACAATTCACCAATGATACCATCCACAACAAATAACTAAATATAACCAATAACGAAACCTGCGATACGATGCGAAACAATGCAAAACAATGGTGGCGATACCAAGTTCAAACCCATCCCAATCTCGAAATAAACCCTCGTAGCCACCGTTTGAAACCCTCACCCGAATGGTTATGGAATGAACAATTAGATCCAAAAGTTTTGAATCCAAACCCAACTTTAACTCCAACAAAATCCGAATTCGTATTCATCTTTTCTGGTTAGGGTTTGAATGGTTAGATTTTGTAAACCCTAGATCATCCGGCTAGGATTTGAACGCCCAGTTTTAACGTCCCAAATCCCTTCGTTTTCCTATCGGCTCCACTCCGAAAAACCCTATATTTATCGATGGCATCGTGTGAAAAGGCAACAAGATGAGACAACGCCTCGTTTTTGGGAGACTGATGCTTGTGGGGAGGTGACTGATGGTTGTGATGTCACATGGTGGTGAGACGGTGACTAATGGTTGTGATGACGAGTGGTGGTGCGGCCCTGGCTGATGGTGGTGATGTCAGGTGGTGGTGGCTGGTGATGGAGAAGAGGGAAAGAAGTCGGCAGGTGATGGTGTTGTGGGTGGAAGTCGGCAGGTGGTGGCGGTGGAAGTTGGTAGGGAGAAGTAGTAGAGAGAGAGGATAAAGAGAGAATATAATATAAATCTTATATATAAAATTACCAAAACACCCTTTTGATTATATGTAAAATTACCGAATTACCACTACTTTTAATTGATCTTTTAAACTGAGTTAGAGCGGAGAGCAAAATGGTGATAAGTTATAAAGATCAGGGAGGAAAATTGCAAATTTTAAATGATTGTGATAAAACCATTAAAATGGTCAAACCACAGGGAGCAAAACGGAAATTAACTCTTTTTTTATTATTAAAAGTATTTTGTTTTAAAACAAAATTGTTATGAACAAGCCTAATAGCAAGAAGATGAGAAAAGATATTGGGAGAGAAAGAGATGTTTATTATTGATGGTGTGTTCATACAATAAATACAATGGAATACATATAGGGTAAAGAAACTTGGAGAATAAGACTATTCTATTTTAGGCGTTGATAACCACAATATCAATATATTTATAATACTCCCCCTTGGTTATCAACTTTATACGCTTGGAGATGCTGCCTCGTTAAAAACCTTGCTAGGAAAAACCCATTGGGACAAAACCTCAGCTAAGGGAAAAAGAGTGCAGTGCGTATTGTCTCCCCCTGATACGTTTGGATCGGGTACGTTGCCTCATTAAAAACCTTACTAAGAAAACCCAATGGGACAAAACTTAGTTAAGGGAAAAAGAGTGCAACTTGAATAAATCTCCCCCTCATTATAATACGTATCATTTAAGTGACGTGTGCCCATCTTCCTTGAAAGTTGATCAAAGCTTTTGTAGCCAATGATTTGTCGTTTGATCCCTTAATCCCTTAATGTGCAATCCTTTATGTTGAGCAGTGTTGTATAATCTTCTAACGAGACTTTAGGTCCCTCCTTTAAAAAATATCATATGTCCACGATGGTGTTTTGTTACATTCCTTCATCTACAAGACTATCCAAACTTGTTTTGATGGGTTAGTAAAATATAATCAAATATCGTTTATACCTGAAATATTTCTCTGAACTCGTTCCAATGTCTCTTTGTTTGACAAAGGCTATATCATGACAATACTCAAGTGAAAAATATTATAACCATACATAGCTAGCAAAACATATTAATGCACATATGCATTTAACGTTGGTACTTCTAGAATGAAAATCTCTACTTTGGTAGGAGATGATAATAGGCATTTCTTATAACAAGTGACTTAAAAACCTTTAACATACTTTAATGTTCAACTATGTCCATACTAAAATATCCCAACACCATCTTCTAGATGTACTTGAGGGATTGATAAAATATAATTACATATATACTCGAACTGCAGTTCGAGTAATAATTAGACCGTGCCAGGTCATTCAAAAATTCTCCCTCTAAAAGCTTGACAATTTCTCTCGATGATGCCTAGACATCATCACTGTAAACTGCGATTATAGTGAACTTTTAAAAGTAGAATGTTGATAAGACATGGCTAATTTAATCAAACTTATATCTCTCTTTAGGAGAATATCTCGAGTTGTACCACACTCAGCCCGACTATTTTTTGTCCATACATATTTTGTCAGCTTCATATAGTATGTTCTTGAGGTTTCGACATCAATGCTTTTGGCATTTTCAATCCATGAGGAAATTCGTTCCGTCTTATCCCAATATGCATGTGCTTTCACTCTTTAGGAGTTTTGCTACATAACTTTGCCCATTTAACACATAGATATCTATATCATATGAGAAAATGTCATGAACACTTGCTTTTATCTCCAAAATCCATATTGTACCATGCGTGTACACTATTTATTGAGATGTCAAAATCATCGGGTACAATTTTTCTATGTATGTTTCTTGGTGCACAAGTATTACATTGTTAAGATGTTTCAATTAACCTTTTAAGCACTCATTTGCTTTAGAAACTCATCATGAGTTCCAACATGTAAAATAATCACAACCTATTCAAGCCCGAATATGTATAAATGATCACATTATTCTCGAGAACTTACTTTACATGACTTACATAATTTACTCCTTCGGGACTTTAATGTAAACTTTCAGTATCAAGTGATACATAACATTCATAAGATGCATATCAGTTCTCTCTTTATATTACCAGACTAATATATTAGAAAGTCATTACATCCACCACTAGAGAATGTGTATCATTATAATAAATCATGGGTTTTTGCGAAAATCCTTGTGCACCATATTTGCCTTATCTCATTTAATTTGATTTTCACATGATTCGCATAAAAGCCCCATTAATATCCAACATACTTTACAAATTCAGTTGTATGGACTGTTGGTCCGAAAACTTTCTATTTCATTAAAGAATTTAAATCTGCCATACTTTTCGTCTTTCCATTTTGGCCAATCATTTATGTATTTTCATTCATAGGCAGATCTTAAATCTTGATCCTCGTCATTTCATCATTTCAAGCGCTATATTATATACAAAAGTATAACGACGTCGATTTTTATTTCGATTCCATACATTTCTTAGACATGATACAACTTATCAAGATCTCTTTATTTTCAGGTACCTGAGGTTCTTCTTGAACCATCATGTCTACTGTCTCTTCAGGAGATCTTATTACTATAACCTCGACTTGCCCATCTTAATTACTTGCTCCAATTTTCGATGAATTTTATTATTGGAATCAACTAGTCTATCACGCTTTAGGCGTGCAATAGACTCATTACAAAAATATGTGGTTGCCCTCTTAGGACACAAATATAACTGGAGCATAAGCAGTTGATTATGTGACTTACTTAGTCACTCTATTTAGGTCAGTGAACTTTTTTTGGTAATTTGTTCTTTAATATTGGTAAATGAATTATACTTTAAACTTCTAGTTCATAGTTTATAGTCTGAGGATCAAGATGATATGATAATGCATTTCCCTTTTCACTTTCCAACTGCTTGTTATCTCCCCCTAATGTTGGGAACATTCATTCACTAAAGTGAAAACCAATGAGCCATAAACAAATTTCTCACTAATGGCTTTAAGTATTCAATCATAGACGATTATTTATACCCAACATATTCTCAAACTTTTTTAGAAGTCTCATCTTTGTGCGGTGTGGTGGATGAGTTTCAATATATATCGCACAACCAAAATCTTTGATGAGACATATTTGGTTCCTGACTAAAAACCAACTGTATGGGGAGAACAATAAGTTATTGGCTTGATGTGAATTGATGGTGCTATATATAAAATTACATGTACCTAAATGAACTTTTGCTCCTCTCATGATCATTGGCTTTGTAACCAATAATAGACGTTTAGTGATCATCTCAACAATAACCCTTATTCCAATGATCGTTAATAACTTGGGAATCAAATTCATTATTATCAAATAAATATACTAATCTAAATTAATATGCTTGCTATCACATTAGCTAAGCCACAATCACACAAGTTTCAGGTTGTGGATTTGATAACCATTTAGACGATGCATCGATTTAAAACACTAAATGGTATCATGTTGGGATATGCATATCCTTTAATCGCTTCCAGAATATTTAGGTATACACACCCTCGTTTATTTTGAAAATATATAATTTCCCTTGAGAGCAAACATTACATGCTAATTATTATCTTGAAGAATCTTCCAGTTCCTTCCCATTCTTCAATATGTTTCACATCATCAATGACTCGGGATGGTCTGACCGGTCATGCCATTGAATTAAATAATCATGATCTATAAACTTCTTGGTTTATGATGATCTATGTTTTATACGCACTTTTAATTTATGACAAAAAAAATGCAAGAGAATAATGTATTATCACATTTATCCTTTTCACATACTATTGTCACATATCACTCCCTTATTCTATCACTTCTCGTGGTCAATCTCGTTATGAAGACCATGATAGTCGCTCTCATTATTACCATGACTCAGTGGTCAATCTCATTATGACAACCATTACAATTATGATGGTCGTTCTCATTACCACCATGACCATCATAACTTTTTCTTAACTTATGTCCATGATCATTTCCTTTATAGACGATCAATAGATGGTCGCCTTCACTTTAGGGTACGTAGTAGAACCAAACAAATTTCATGATTTCCTCAGACAGATATACGAAGGTAACTTCACTTCATACCTTACATACAATTAATAATATCACTACTTTTTGAGCAATTTGAGGTATGATAAATGGAAACTGTTTTATTCGTATTATTATTTATAAATAATCTTCTCTTCTCGTAACCTCAATTGAGAAGTAATAACATGTCCGAGTCATGCGTGATTTATCAGTTTAAATTGTAAGAACTTTTACAAACTAATAATGAGATTTAGGAGTGCCGCATCGGGTTTCATATCAAGGCATGTTTATACACTTTCACGAAAGTGATAATAAACCATAAATTTTGGTCTATCATTTGCTTTATCCAATAATCTCTACAAACAAATAACCTATAGCCTATAAGATACATATATTTTCAACAAAGTTAAATAATGTAATTCTCCTTAATAAAGGTAAATTACATATTTTTTAATATTATAACATACCATTATAAAACATTATATTTATCATAATGTCTTTAAACAAAATTGTAACAGTGATAAAAATTTTAATAAAACCATTATACGCATCATATTGATATTGATATGATTGCTATTTTTTTCAAAACAACGAACTAAAGAAATTTCTGATGCTCTAGATAAAAGGTGCTAACTAATAAAATTGAACCTAATTAGACGTGATCCAAATAAAAACATTATTAAAGAGGCAGAGAACCCAATAAAAATAATTAAATTAAAATATCATCACCATTTCTTCAATCACATATCTAAAACAAAAAAAAATCCTATTTCTCATACATATCTAAAACCAAAAATCATACTTCTCATAATGAAAACCAATATTCTGATAAATATTTACTTAAAACCATATTGATCATTTACATTCATATAACAAAAACATACCAATTAAACACATAACAGATAAATCCTCTATATACTCATACAACACGACACCATGCCTATTCGTTAGTTTACAAGAAACCCAAAATTTCATACTTAAATTCCTCTTGCTACCATAAACAAAAAGAACAATTCTCAAAAAAATCTAGTTATGTTGTATAGGTTTCTCTATTATCAAAACCCTAAAGGATACATGGTTAAGAACTCCCTTTACCCTTTTATTCAGCAATAGAGACGAATGTCATATTTAATTCTTTATTTTTACAATTATTTTATTATTTTTATTAAGGATTATAGATAACAATGATTTTAAGAAACGATATGATAATAAAAAGAATACTTCCACATAAGTAAGAAATAATTATTACGATTAAAAACAATCCGTTGAAATATCTAACAATTTGCATATAACATAGTTGATAAGTAATATTTAAAATTTAATATTTATAATACACGAGAAATCGTAAGAATTATTATTTTTTCAAATAATTAGGTACTCAAATTTAGAATTTGTATGATCATATTGGTTAATAATTTTGACAAAACAAAGACATATAATTAAGTAGCCAAATACAATTACGATAAGTATCATGAAATTTCCCTATTACAATTTACTTTGAAAATCAAAAAATAATAAAAATAAAATAGCATGTAACATTGACGATTGCATGAAACTTTTTCTTAATTCACAAACTTTGAAAATCTAAAAGTAATAAAGATAAAATAGCATATAACAGTGACAATTGCATGAAACTTTTTCTTAATTCACAAAAGCGTAATTGTATCTATTTATATTCTCTAAAGGAAAAAGTAAATTAAACTATTTTGAAAACTTCGTGAGGTATCGATACCAATTTTTTTAAGATTAATTTTTTTGTGATGTTAATTGTAATGAGATAAATAAGAAGAAAACATACCACTGATCAAATTTTGTGTAGGTTGTGGGTAGTAATCGATGATGCGATCCAACTTCAAAAGCACATCGTGCTGTTAACGTGTTATGAACAAGCCTAATAGCAAGAAGATGAGAAAAGATATTGGGAGAGAAAGAGATGTTTATTATTGATGGTGTGTTCATACAATAAATACAATGGAATACATATAGGGTAAAGAAACTTGGAGAATAAGACTATTCTATTTTAGGCGTTGATAACCACAATATCAATATATTTATAATAAAAATCATATTTTAAATCTTAAAATTGAGTTATATTTTCTAACTTAAATTTGTTTTACATTTTAAAACTAAAATTTGATTTTAAAATATAATTTGTTTTTAAATTTTAAAACATGAAAAATGGACCGGTTGTATTTCTCATGATGGATTTGGATGAGGAGATGTTTGCCGGTAGGAGTTTGAGGAGGAGGTTCCTGACCAGGGGTCTGCGGTTGATCCACAGGATGAGCACCCTTATTTGGTGTTTCTGGTTGGATCGAATGTACATACTAGGTGCCAGAAGCTGCGTATGATGAGGACCGGCGGACACGTCGTGACTCATTGGCAATTTTTGGAGGAGGTCACGGAGGCACCAAGAGCTAGGGCTGTAAACGAACCGAACGAACACGAACGAGACCTTGTTCGCGTTCGTTTGTTAAAAAATATATGTGTTCGCGAACCGTTCACGAACACTTATCGAACGGGATTTTATGTTTGTGTTCGTTTGTTAAGGAAATGAATTTGTTCGTGTTCGTTTGTGTTTGTTTGTTAATTTTAGGCAACGGACATTGGCGAACACAAATGAGCACAAACTAATGTTCATGAACACAAATGGAAATAAACGAACACAAACAATCGTTCATGAACAGAATATATAATACACTGACACTTATTAAATATTTAATTTGTCAGAATTTTGATATATTTAAATAAATATAAAAGCTAAAAATATTAATGAACTACCAAACACAAGCGAACACGTTATCGAACGTTCACGAACATAAACGAACGAACGCGACCTCTGTTCATGTTTGTTCATTTAACTAAACGAACGGAATTTCTTGTTCGTGTTCATTTGTTTAATAAACGAACGAACACAAACGAACTTCCCGCCGAACGGTTCACGAACTGTTCGCCGAACGTTTGGTTCGTTTACAGCCCTACCAAGAGCCATAGACATTATTGGAGTCTAACACTTTGTGGACGTGGTTGTTCAAGATTGCGAGGTAGGACTAATATCGAGAGCTTGTGGTCAAGTTTATCTCGTCATTTACTTATACGGAATAAATAAAGTATTATTTAATTGAAATAAGTTTGCAAACTTTTTGTGCATTGTTAGTTGTAACTTGTGCTTTATGAGTTTTTAAAAAAAAAACTTGATTTTTTAGTTTTAACCCAAAGGTTTGTACCTTTTCCAATTTTAACCCTACATAATTTGTTTTTTTAACTTTAACCCAAAACTTTTCATTATTTGCAATTTAACTTCACAACTTTTGTCACTTATACTTTTCATCTTTCGCAAATTTTCGTTTTACGTATAGTTCTAAATTTTCCGAGTTAATACGACGCAACGTGCACGTGTGGTTCAACGTTTTTACCTCTATTTTTCCATGTTTGACAGGTTCGTCGCAATACGCATATTATAGGTCAAGTCAGTGTTGGTTGTCGATGACGGTTGTGTGACATTAGTACTATTTGACACCGTTTTACGCCCTGCTGCAACGCGGGGTGTGCTTTGGGGGTTTTCAAAGAAAAAATTGTTATGCATATTGTTGTCGTAACGTTGGCTTTGGGGGGTTTCAAAAAAAATGTTTTTTTTTTTACTTTTCACCCAAAAGTATTTCATAAATTACTTTTAACCCAAAACTATTTGTTTTTTTACTTTTAACCCAAAACTTTTTATCTTTTGCAATCTATCCTCATAACTTTTTTTACTTTCAACTTTGGTCATTTATAGTTTCCATTTTTCGCAAATTTTTCGCTCTATGCTTGGTTTTAAATTTTGTGACTTAACACATCACAGTTGTGTCTTTGGCTTAACGTTTTTACGTTTCGTTCTAAATTTTGCGAGTTAACACGACGCAACGTGCGTGTGTGGGTGAACGTTTTTACATCGTCTATTTTTACCCCGTTTGACAGGTTTAACATAATGTGTGGGTCGTAGATCGACTTAGCTATAAATAAAGAATCACCGCCGCATTGCGGCGGGTCGTAATCCTAGTTTAATTGAAATAGGAATAAATATAGGTAATGAGATGTGAAAAAATTTCTTTATTTTTAAAGAATAAACTTTTAAAATGGTAATTCACACTTAAAGCCTAGAGCTGGCATAACGTGTCAACCCGATCTGTTAAGACACGAACACGATAATACACGAACCCGAAACATGTAAACATGAACACGACACGAAATCTTATCGTGTCAGATTTTCGAAACACGGACACGAACCTGTTAATAAACAGGTTACACGATAAGACCTGTTAAGACACGAAAAAATTACCAACGTATCATATGACCTGTTTAAGACACGAACACGACCTGTTAAAACACGAACACGATCTGTTTAAGACACGAACAAGACCAAATTGGGGAAGTCGTGAACCGAATTGGGAATGGTGGTGTTTGTGAGAGAGACTTAAAACTTAGGGTTTGGATTGTGGAAAAAGAACCGCGTGTGTCTGTGTATAATTCATCTCAGGTCCTACGACTGATGACCCCATGTCGACACCCACATAATATTTTTTTAAATTTTAATTATTAACATGTACTTAACGGGTCTTCACATGTTAACGGGTTTTAATCTATTTAGACACGAAACCTAATAAGGTCTTATCGTGTCGACCTGTTTTAGACACGAAACTTGTTAAGGTCAAACACGAAACATGATAACTTCGTGTTGTGTTATCGTGTTCATGTCAGAATTGCCAGCCCTAGTTAAAACTAGTTTATGCCCCGCCCGCGTTGCGGGACGATAAACGGAATATTTCTCACTTTAATGGATGCAGATCTGTGTTTCGGTTACTTGTACATGTTACTCATAATACAATCTCAATAAAAATTACATAAATACATAGATAAAAATACGCATGTTAAATAATTTTTGTTTTATTACAATTTATGAATTATTAAGTAACTTTATTAAAGTCCAAGAGTAGTAGCAATGCCCACCAATAGTTAACGGTCACTATTCTCCTGGGTTGATTCATTATGGCAGCTAGGGCTGTAAACGAGCCGAGTCGAGCCGAGCTAGACCCAGCTCGAGCTCGGCTCGAACTCGATTCGAGCTGGCTCGGCTCGAGCTCGAATTTCAAATCGAGCTGAGATTTGTGGCTCGAGCTCGACTCGATTAGAATTCGAGCTAGCTCGGCTCGGCTCGATCTAGCTCGAACTAACAAAAAACCGCAAAATTTACTACTTAAAAAGCCCTTAAAAATGAATTTTTTTCATAGACTAAGGGCCATAATTGCCATTTAATTTAACCATATGGCTAAATATGCAAGTATAAATAGTTAATTCACTTTGTACATTCTCTTTACCTTCTTTTATAGGGGAAATACTCCCCTAGTTTTTGTTTTCTAAGCGATGTGGGACAAAAAAATGAAGGATGTAAACCTTATCGAGCCAACTCACGAGCTCACGAGCCGAGCCAGACCAAGCTCGAGCTCGGCTCGTTTACAAACCGAGCCGAGCCGAGCTGGCTCGTTAACAACCGAGCCAATTTCGAGCCGAGCTTTCTTCGAGCTTTTTTCGAGCGAGTTTCGAGCGAGCTGCGAGCCACGAGTTTTTTGAACACCCCTAATGGCAGCAAGAGAAATGGCTAAAAGATGAAATACTAAAAATGAATAAAATTAGAGTGACTAAATATGTACACTATCAAAGTTAAAACAGAGGGACTAAACAAGCAAATAAACAAAATTAACAAATAAAAAGAATTTTTTTTTTAAATAGAGGAGCTAAACATGTATATTAACAAAAATAAAAATAAAGGGGTTTGAAAGTTAAATAGAAAAAAATCAACTAAAAAGGGTGCTAAACAGGTCTGACACTATTCTCTCATGGTTTATGTGTGTATATAGTAAATATCGAGATGACAATAGGTAAGCTAAAAAAACTTTGAAAAAACCGTGGGGTATGATGGGGTGTGGGTTGGGGGTATGGTGTGACACGTGAACTATGGGACACCCAAGACTAAAAGCCAATTTCAAAGGGGTATGGTCGGGCGTAGGTTGGGTGGCGTGAAGAAAAAGCCAATAATAAAGGGCTAGTGCTCTTAGCCAATGAGGTTCCGTCATTTCATGTGGTAGCCCCGCCCCACGCCCGGCCTTAAACTCCCACCCAAGGGGTCACGCCCAAACCCAAGTCCACCCGGGGTGATGATATGGGCGTTTCTCTCCAACCCACACCCGTTACCCCATAGTCTAAAATTTGAAAGGAGCTAATTTTGAAATGGATGAAACACTGTTCATTAAAAGGAATTTCTATGCTTCCACTATAGCATAATTGTACATATTTGTTTTCTTGTGCAGCACCATCTCTGTTTCTCTGTTCATACTGCACCTCATCTGCTCAAGGTAAACTTGTCCTATGAAAATGACATTCATATTCATATAAGGGAAAATTACGGCAGTAGCCGCTTGACCAGGCATTTTACCAAACTAGCCATTTGACCAGGCATAAAAAAGCCCGGTCACGCTCCCCTATCCCAGTGAATCCTCATTTTTATGCACCTTCAATCCAGCCACAACCAAGCGGACACGTGTCCTCTTACCTGAAGCGGCATATTTGTAAGGTGTAGCGGCTCGGGGTCAGGTTGAACGGGCTTAAGTGGCAGCGGTTGGCGGGAAAATGAAAAGGCATAAGTATACCGGCTTGGCCACAGGTGTACCGGCTTAACCACAGGTGTACCGGCTTAACCACAGGTGAACTGGCATAATGGCAGCGGTAGCGGCATTTCTGCCTCGGAAAGCGACGCGGCTCGGCTTGGGCATGAAGCGGCTCGGCTTGGGCAGGTAGCGGCATAAAGCCCGTTCAGGTAAGAGGACACGTGTCCGCTTGGTTGTGGCTGGATTGAAGGTGCATAAAAATGAGGGTTCACTTGGATGGAGGAGCGTGACCGGGCTTTTTTATGCCTAGTCAAATGGCTAGTTTGGTAAAATGCCTGGTCAAGCGGCTACTGCCATAATTTTCCCTTCATATAATTTTTTTTTGAAGGAGACTTTATCTGTACAAGACCGAATTGGTCTCCGGGGTCATGTCAAAGACATTCCCCCGTCAGCCCCACTTTTACGGACGCGATGTTCGATCGGGCCCCGGCCGTTGCGCAAGCTGACTTCCGCCCGGAAACCATACTGCCCCTACACGAGAGACTCGCTGGGGTAACAGCTGGGTAAAACCGGATTGCCCTCAAGACCGCACCATGCCTCGGTAGGAACGATCCATCATTGGGACCCCCACCCCCCGTATGCCGCAGCCGGGAGTCGAACCGACGACCTCCAAGGAGGAAGCCGGCCAAACTTAACCCAAGTGGGAATACCCAACTGGGCTAGGAGGCGGGATATTCATATAATAATTATATGTCAAGCATTACACATATATATTATATAAACTAGGATTAAGACCCGCCCGCGTTGCGGCGCGGGTACATCGTAAACATTGAATGAATTAGTTCAAACGTTGTGGCGCGGGTCCATCGTTGCGACGGGTCTGTCAAATATGAAAAAATAGAGCAAAAAACTTTGAACCTCACATGCACGCTACGACATGTTAACTCGCAAAAAACGAAAAACTTGCGAAAGATAAAAAGTATGGGGGACCAAAGTTGTAAATAATAAAGTGTTGTATAAAATTATAAAAGATGGAAAAGTTTGGGTTAAAGGTGAAAAAACTACAAGGGTTAAAATACAAAATATGAAAATATTTGGATTAAAAGTGAAAAATCAAAAAAAATAAAATTTGAAACACTCCCCAAACATGAGGTACTACACACAATGCAACAAGAAGTTGCTAATTTATAATATACGGCGGGGATTCTCTAGTTATAACTAAAGTCGATTTAGGACTTGCACGTTATGTTGAACCTGTCGAACGGGAAAAAAATAGACGGTGTAAAAACGTTCACCAACACACACACGTTGCGTCGTGTTAACTCGTAAAATTTAGAACGAAACGTAAAAACGTTAAACCAAAGATGCACGGTGCGATGTGTTAGGTCACAAAATTTAGAACGAAGCATAAAGTGAAATTTGCAGAAAATGAAAACTATAAAGGCCCAAAGTTGAAAGTAAAAAAAAAGTTGTGAGGATAAATTGCAAAAGATAAAAAGTTTTGGGTTAAAAGTAAAAAAAAAACAAATAGTTTTGGGTTAAAAGTAATTTATGAAAAGTAAAAAAAAAAAATCAATTTTTTTTAAAAACCCCCCAAAGCCAAGGTTACAACAACCGTATGCATAACCATTTTTTCTTTGGAAACGGCGGGGAGCATAAACAATGTCAAATAGCATCAATGTCATACCATCGCCAGCGACCACCAACACTGAATTTGCAGCGAAAAATTTTAGACTGAAACGTAAATCATAGAAAATAATAACTAAGTCGATTTAGGACCCGCACGTTATGACGAACTTGTCAAACAGGAAAAAAATAGACGACGTAAAAATGTTGAACTACACACGTACATTGCATCGTAGAACGAAGCGTAAAACGGAACGTAAAAATGTTGAACCACACACGCACATGGCGCCATGTTAACTTGCAAAATTTAGAATGAAGCGTAAAACGAAAAATTTGCGGAATATGAAAAGTACAGGAGACCAAAGTTGAAAGTAAAAACAAAGTTATTAGGTTAAACTGAAAAGATAAAAAGTTTTGGGTTAAAAGTTATAACCCAAATAGTTTTGGGTTAAAAATAATACTTCAAATGTTTTTGGACTAAAAGTATAAAATCAACATTTTTTTTTTGAAAAGAGTTAACTGCCATTTTCGTCCCTGTGGTTTGGTCACTTTGGCCATTTCAGTCCATTTTTCAAAAATGCGCCATTTTCGTCCCCCACGTTCTGGAAAGGTGTCATTTCAGTCCAAAAATCATAACCCAGTTAAGTCAGTTTGTAAATAAGGACTGGTTGTGTAAATTTGTAACATAAAGGACTGATTGTGTAAATTTGAAAAATGGACTGAAATGGCAGTTAACACCACCACCACTAGCCCTGCCACCACCACCACTCCGCTGCCACCACCACCACCACCGCCACCACAGCCCTGCCACCACCACCACTCCGCTGCCACCACCACCACTCGAGCAAAACAAAGGAACGAGAACGGTATACCGAAACGAAAAGCTTGCGGGTTACAGGGACGTCTTCGTCTTCTCCGGTCGTCTTCTCCGATGAACTCCGAACTCCGGCGAGTTGCAGAAATGAGCAGGGGTGGAACTAGATGTTTGTGGGGATCTGCGGAACTTCTATAATCCATTCGATTCGACACAGTAATGTAGTTTAACATTCTTCATAACTGAAGATTATGCACCCTTAATAGCCGTTAAGCTTTCTGTTCTTGCAGGTATATCTGTATGGAGCTCATGTGACATCTTGGAAAAATGAGCAAGGAGAAGAATTGCTTTTTGTCAGTAGCAAGGTACCACTTGATTCTATTTTGATGAATGCATTTATGATTCTGTGAGGGGTTAATTCTTTTGTTGGTTTTTAATTTTATACCTTGAACCGGCCCTTTGTATGTTTCTGTCTTTTTCATCATCCAGAAATGTATTTGCAGGCAATCTATAAGCCTCCAAAGCCGATACGTGGGGGTATTCCTATATGCTTTCCTCAGGTATGTGTTTCTTATCTTTCTGCTATTTAACTCACGGCTTCTTGGATTTATTCACATGCTTTCTTGATGCAGTTCTCAAATTTAGGCCCTCTTGAAACACATGGATTCGCTAGAAACAGAGTATGGACCATAGAACCTGACCCCCCTGCATTTCCACCTAATGTCAATGCCACCAACAGAGTTTTCGTTGATTTGCTACTAAAGCCCACTGAAGAAGATTTGAAGATCTGGCCCCACAGGTATATCTTATACAAGTTCCAGGTTATCATGTCTACTAGACATGCATATTCAAATACTTTCTAGATAGATGATCTGTTGAAAATAAATTAATCAACAATAAATTTATTAATTACCAAGTTGTCAGCCAAACCAGTTTGTTCCAACTTGAGCAAACTGATTAAAGAAAGGTAGAAGGAGACTGTCCCGTTGTCGGACGAATTTAAAGAACACGCAAAATTAAAACCAACCTGGTGTTTGAGATCGAAGATTCTTAAACGAAAACCTTGAACTGCACGGATGACTCCTGTCCTTAAAGGATTTTACGCGCTCGTATTGCTGTGAGCTGCAGCGTAAACTCCCAGGATTTAATGCAGAACTGATCTGGTATTCCAACAGCAATGGAAACCAGAAAACGCAGAAGCTGGAACGAAAACCGAATCACACAATAGAGAGAGAGAGCTGCGAAATTGTTAGTATATAATGGGTAGGAGGAAGCTTTTATTTATAGGTTGTGATTCTACCAGATAATGAGAAAAACGGGGAATGAGATAACCATACATAACCAAATCGAATTCTGAATACATATCCTATACGAATTCGGTTATTAGATATCTATCCCATACGAATTCGAATGCTATGGGATAACCCCCACTGTTTTCGAATCCATCTCTATCTCCTTCTTATCTCATCTCATTCGGTTTACAGATCTGACCCACCTGAAACCGAACCTTAGCTAAAAATAAAAGCTCCTCAGCTCCTAGCGACGATGCGTACGTGCGAAGTGCAAAGTGCGCCTCAAACGCGCCCATTCGCGCCTCAAACGCGACCATTCGCGAGCTCTCGGCTCGGCTCGGCGCGCGTGTGGGCTTAGCCCACTTCTCAACCCATTTATCACTATGGAAGCCCATAAGGGGTAATCCCTTATAAACCACTTAAAGTTCACTCACTCCACCAATGTGGGATGGAGGAAACATACCAACTTGTATGTTCCTCTTTAATATTATCTTTAATATTTCCAACAATCCCCCACCAAGTTGGAATGTTTCCTTTCACTTAGACTAATGATGTCACTAGGTGTCACGAAGATTAAACCCAGTTTATGTTGATAAACAAGAAGAGACAGATTAGATGGTGTCCTATGGAATTAAACCATTAACCTGATAGCCCCCTTCGGTTTACCCCCACACATCACCAGTTGACTTTGCGTTCTCACTGAGCGCGAATATGGACGTGCGCTATAAATCCTTTTCATGACCCTTTAGAAGATAAACCACTAATCTTCACTCGAGGCGGCACCACCCCTAGATCATATAGGCAAAGTTTTACATCATCCACGTTTCTTGGATGCCTCCAAACTTTGTTAAGAGCATAAGCCCACCCTTGTTCTCGGCAACGACGTACTATCATACCTCACATGGATCTATCAAATTTGATAGTACCTTCTATCGTTAAGTGACTTCGTTTTTACCCATTAAACTTGAGAAATAGGAGCACTAAGTTCAAGTTGGGTTTCCATCACTAACGATTCTACTGTGGTTTTAGACCCATGTCTCTCGCGGTATTCACAACCAAATCTCTCGTCAGAGGTTTAGTAAACGGATCTGCCAAGTTCTTACTTGTCTTGACATAGACAACCTTGATGGTACCACTTTCAAGCAGTTGTCTCACATAATTGTGCCGAAGACCTATGTGTCTTGACCTCCCATTATACACTGCGTTGTATACTTTAGATAGTGTGGCCTCACTATCACAATACATGGGAATAGACGGCATTGGAACATCCCACAGACGGATGTCAATAAGTAGATCTCTAATCCACTCCGCTTCCTTGCCAGCCGCAGCTAGCGCTATGAACTCAGCTTCCATAGTTGAGTGGGCAATACACGTTTGTTTCTTGCTCGCCCAAGAAATAGCTCCTCCTGCTAGAGTGTAAATCCACCCACTTGTAGATTTTGAATCATTGTTGCGATCAATCCAGCTTGCATCAGAATAACCTTCAAGTATTCTGGAAGATGACGTGTATGTCAGTTCTAAGTTACTGGTCCTTTTCAGGTATCCAAGTACTCTGCCCACTGCCTTCCAGTGTTCTGTCCCTGGATTAACAGTATACTGACTCAGCTTGCTTACAGCAAAAGCAATGTCAGGACGAGTGCAATGCGTTGCATACATCATACTTCCAATAGCACTCGCATACTCCAGTTGAGCCACAGCTCTTCCAGAGTTCACATTAAGTTTCACACTTGGATCAAACGGAGTATTAAACTCTTTAATATTTAAGTGTTGAAACTTAGTCAGAATTTTCTCTATGTAATGAGATTGACTTAGAGAAATCTGACTTCCAGCTCTCTTCACCTTGATCCCAAGAATGGTATCAACTTCTCCTAGATCTTTCATCTTAAAGTTCGAGGACAAATATTTCTTAGTTTCAGAAATACCTTCAAGGTGAGTGCTAATGATCAACATATCATCAACATAAAGACAAATCACGACTGTATAACCGGGTTCGCATTTAGTATAAATACATCTGTCAGCACTGTTGTGTCGAAACCCGAAAGCAGTCACAGTGGTGTCAAATCTCTCATGCCACTGTTTAGGAGCTTGCTTCAAACCATACAGAGATTTAATAAGTCTACACACTTTGTTCTCTTGTCCAGGCATCACAAACCCTTCTGGTTGCTCCAAATAAATCTCCTCATTTAGATACCCATTTAGAAATGCTGTCTTTACATCCATTTGATGAATGTACAGCCCTTTCAAAGCAGACACCGCTATTAGAGTTCTAATAGAACTTATTCTAGCCACAAGTGCATAGGTATCAAAATAGTCGATCCCTTCTCTCTGCCTATACCCTTTAGCAACTAATCTCGCTTTATAGGCTGAGATGGATCCATCTGGATGATACTTCCTTTTGAAAATCCATTTGGATCCAATAGGTCTCTTTCCCTTGGGTAGATCAGCTAACTCCCAAGTTCCATTTCCCATAATGGAATCCATTTCATCATTGACTGCCTCCTTCCACAAAGGGGCATCTCTTGATGACATTGCTTCACTGTAAGTTTTAGGATCATCATCCAAATTTACAGCGAAAATGACCTCTCTCGTCACTTTCTTTTGAGTTCCTTCAACCAGGTAAGAAAAGAAATCATCTCCATAACTTTTCTCTTTTCTAACTCTAGTACTTTTCCTTGGTTCTTCAACTATTGGTGAGGGTTGAACCCTTTTCTCAAAAATACTAGAAGTTGTGGTGCCATTTGAGTTTTCATCATCTCTAGAAAACTTGTTCTCAAAGAATTCCACATCTCTGGATTCTACAACTATACCTGATTCGTCATCCAACAATCGGTAAGACTTACTATGCGAAGCATATCCAATGAATACACTCTTGAAAGCTCGTTCTCCCAGTTTGAGTGTCTTTGGATCAGGTACGCGATAGTAGGCAAGACACCCCCAAACCCTCAAATGCTCTAGGTTTGGTTTTCTTCCTTTCCACAACTCATATGGACTTGTAGGTATCACACGACTAGTGATCCTATTGTGAACATAACATGCGGTTAACACAGCTTCCCCCCACATATTACGAGGTAGACCCGATTGGTTTAACATACAGTTAGCCATCTCTACCAAGGTTCGGTTCTTTCTCTCAGCCAAACCATTTTGTTGGGGAGTATAAGGTGCAGTTCTCTCATGTATAATGCCTTCTTCTTCGCAGAATGCATCAAACTTTCGGTTAAAGTATTCTCCGCCTCTGTCCGAGCGAAGAATTTTAATGCGTTTCTCCTTTTGTTTTTCGACCTCAGCCTTATATATTTTGAATGCCTCAAAAGCTTCGTCTTTTGAATGCAACAAATAAACATATAAGTATCGGCTCGAGTCATCGCAGAAAGTGATAAAATATCTCTTACCCCCACGAGTAAGAACTCCATTCAGTTCACAAATATCTGAATGAATTAGTTCTAGTAGTGATGTATTGCGTTTATGAACACTTGGAAAAGGTTTCTTTGTGAATTTTGATTTAACACAAGTTTCGCATTTTTCAAAGTCTTTATCTTTTAATTTTAATAAACCTTTAGTTTGCATTTTTTCAATGTTTTTAATATTTGTATGAGCTAAACGTTTATGCCATAAAGAAATTGAACAAGCGATATAATCAGAAGACATAATTTCATTCAAATCAAAACCAATTGCATTACATTCACCAATACTAGAACTAACACTACCACCACTATCACTATCACTTTCATTTCCAAACCCATCAATCACTGAAACACCCCCTTCATCCGAATCTTCTTCATCAATCCCATCTTCAGCTAAGTCAAGACGATACATTCCACCCGTGTTCTTTGCTTGACCCACATAGATGTCATTTAGAGAAAACTTCACACGAAGATTCTTGATAACTAGCTTGTAACCATTCCGATCAAACTTATCAGCAGAAACTAGACCCTTGGTGATACCAGGAACATGCAACACGTCCTGAAGAGTAACCACTTGACCATCTCTAAAGTTTAGTCGCACCGTGCCTTTACCATGTACTTCTACACGATGTCCATCAGCACACACCACCACTGTTCCTTGAGGAACAGGAGCATAAGTAAGAAACGAGCCACGATTCCCACAAACATGAACAGTGGCACCAGAATCCAAGAACCATCCTCTACATGCTACAATGCGTGTATATTGATAAAGCATATTAACTTCACCAAGACCCACACTGGCCACAAGATTGGTGACTTTCTCAATATCAACAGCACTTGTAGAACCAACAGTAGATCCAGATTTCCTCTGAGAGCACTCTCGTGCATAATGCCCTATTTCTCCACAAACATGACATTTACCAGATCTCTTTGGTTGATGGTTGTTAGTGTGTTGTGTCTTCTTGAATTCCTTTTTCTTTGGTGCTGTAAACTTCTTATTCTTTGATGATGCCCCTTTTCCCTTTTGACCAGATCCTCCAGCAACATGATTCACACTCGATCCGACTTTACCTCTTTTGTCCCTGTTGCGCGTTTCCTCCTCAATGCGAAGGTGCTTCAACAGTTCATCCAAAGAATAGTCCTCAGACTTGTGCATCATTCTCTTTGAGAAATCTTTCCAATTAGGAGGCAATTTTGCAATAATGACCCCTACTTGAAATATTTCTGGCAGCTGAATAGAAAGTGCGGTCAATTTGTTAACAAGAACTTGGAGTTCATGCACTTGCTCCAGGATTGACTTGTCATCGACCATTTGGAAGTCTAAGTACTTGGCAATAAGGTATTTGTTAGTACCTTCTTCATGAGCCTTGTACTTATCTTCCAAAGCTTTCCACAATTCTCTAGCACTTTTTATCGGCGCGTACAAGTCATAGAGACGATCCGAAAGGGAATTTTTGATGTGACCCAGGCAAAGATCTTCAGCTTCCTTACGGATAAGTCTTTGCTTTGCCAAATCTTCATTTGGGAGCTCTCCTGCTTCACCAGGAGGGTCATCAGGGATTGCAGGCAAATCAGGATCAAGGATATAGTAGAGTTTCAGCACAACTAGCATGAACTTAACCTTGTCCGCCCAGCGGGTATAGTTCTGACCATCGAATCTGTCCAACTTGACAAACTCTTGATTCATGAATCTCAGATTGGCTGTTGGTAGTTCAGCGTCCATTAATTCTGTTGATTAAACACAAAAAATAAAATCCTTTAAGATTGTTGAAAATAAATTAATCAACAATAAATTTATTAATTACCAAGTTGTCAGCCAAACCAGTTTGTTCCAACTTGAGCAAACTGATTAAAGAAAGGTAGAAGGAGACTGTCCCGTTGTCGGACGAATTTAAAGAACACGCAAAATTAAAACCAACCTGGTGTTTGAGATCGAAGATTCTTAAACGAAAACCTTGAACTGCACGGATGACTCCTGTCCTTAAAGGATTTTACGCGCTCGTATTGCTGTGAGCTGCAGCGTAAACTCCCAGGATTTAATGCAGAACTGATCTGGTATTCCAACAGCAATGGAAACCAGAAAACGCAGAAGCTGGAACGAAAACCGAATCACACAATAGAGAGAGAGAGCTGCGAAATTGTTAGTATATAATGGGTAGGAGGAAGCTTTTATTTATAGGTTGTGATTCTACCAGATAATGAGAAAAACGGGGAATGAGATAACCATACATAACCAAATCGAATTCGAATGCTATGGGATAACCCCCACTGTTTTCGAATCCATCTCTATCTCCTTCTTATCTCATCTCATTCGGTTTACAGATCTGACCCACCTGAAACCGAACCTTAGCTAAAAATAAAAGCTCCTCAGCTCCTAGCGACGATGCGTACGTGCGAAGTGCAAAGTGCGCCTCAAACGCGCCCATTCGCGCCTCAAACGCGCCCATTCGCGCCTCAAACGCGACCATTCGCGAGCTCTCGGCTCGGCTCGGCGCGCGTGTGGGCTTAGCCCACTTCTCAACCCATTTATCACTATGGAAGCCCATAAGGGGTAATCCCTTATAAACCACTTAAAGTTCACTCACTCCACCAATGTGGGATGGAGGAAACATACCAACTTGTATGTTCCTCTTTAATATTATCTTTAATATTTCCAACATGATCATCATGTTTATTATTATTAATAATATTTTTTTTATTATTCACTTGTAGCTTCGAGTATCGGTTGAGGGTAACACTGGGACCTGCAGGAGACTTAATGTTGACATCTCGGATCAGAAATACTGATGCAACTCGCCGGAGTTCGGAGTTCATCGGAGAAGACGACCAGAGAAGACGAAGACGTCCCCGTAACCCGTAAGCTTTTCGTTTCGGTATACCGTTCTCGTTCCTTTGTTTTGCTCGAGTGGTGGTGGTGGCAGCGGAGTGGTGGTGGTGGCAGGGCTAGTGGTGGTGGTGTTAACTGCCATTTCAGTCCATTTTTCAAATTTACACAATCAGTCCTTTATGTTACAAATTTACACAATCAGTCCTTATTTACAAACTGACTTAACTGGGTTATGATTTTTGGACTGAAATGGCACCTTTCCAGAATGTGGGGGACGAAAATGGCGCATTTTTGAAAAATGGACTGAAATGGCCAAAGTGACCAAACCACAGGGACGAAAATGGCAGTTAACTCTTTTGAAAAACTCCCCAAACATGATATACAACTCACAATGCACAAAGAAGTTGATAATTTATAGTGTATAAATATAAAAAATCATAAAATCGTATCAGTATTGCTTCTTAACTGAAATAAAACGATTAAAGTATATTACAAGTGATTAAAAATAATTATTTGTGTCAGCATACCACAAAAAAAGTTAAAGAAGTTTCATCAAGAAACAAATTATAATTTTTACGATTTGTTGTTAGACGCTTTTCACGTAGACATGAATCTAGTTCAATATTTTCTAATACATTTTAACTCTGCATTTTATTTTCACAACATAGGAATATATGTAAAGTGTGTGAAATAGAAGTGGATTACTATATTTAGCGTTTGTGGCTAAGACAACATAGTCTGACCGGAGTGGAGCAATAAGCCGGGACTCTCCAATTTAGGGAGTGCGTTGGCCTAACACAAGAAAGTCGTCGTAAAAAAAAAAAACGGGTTACTGTAATATAGTCTAATAAATATTATTTTCTCCACTTGACATCAATTAAGTTATACTGTTTGTCTGTTTCAATTAAGGTTATACACTTTCGTCATCAGATCTTAACATATTCTACTTTAGTTATTTCTAACATGCCATTTAAACATTTAAACATTATAGATAAACAACAAGTTTTAGTTTAGTTGGTTGTACTCTTAGCTTTGAGTGATTTTTAAAAAAAAATTGAATTATGTGGTTTTAAATGTTTATAAATTAGAAAATGAAGTGCATTATTAATAAACTAAAATATATATAATCTATTATTTCTCTAATATTTGTTAGATCCAGATATGTAATTAATAATAAATAAAATGTAAAACAAAGAATCATAAAATCCAACATATAACTTTATGTTTTAGAAAATATTTATGTAATTATAATTAAATAAAATATGTCTACTTAATTGTAATTACCCAATAAATATTGCCAATGAGTGGAGCGGTTGGAGAAAGAATTGGTGTTCTTTGTGACTCAGGTTCGATTCCTACTCTCCTCATTATTTTCTGCGACATCCAAGTGAAGAGCAAATACGGGTGGCGCCGGTTCGACTTGGATGGGAGGCGAGATTTTACCGATTATTCCACTGTCATGCCTTCGGGCGGGAGGAGGTCGGGTTTCCGCGCATCTGGGGAGAGCCAAGGGGCTGGCGGCAGTCGAGTAGTCCACCTTGGCCACAACGCCCGGTGTCACGGAAGAAATACAAGATGAGAGGAGCAGGACATTGTTATGTGCAACTGTGAGCTGTGTGTGTCCGCCACTCTGCTCGCCTCCGCATCATTGTCTGATCTTGATAATGAGATCAAGACAGGACATTGGTCGTTCTACAATGGGAGCTCACACTATGATACGGCCCAGTACAACGAAGACATGATCAAATTCAGAAAAATGGCTTTGGGCACACAAGACTAGGCCAACAGTGAGTATAGCCGGCCCAGGAGTGAATACATATTGCATCCATCTGGGTTAAGTAGTGAAGGGTCGAATACTCGCCAAATGGAGACGGTTAGGCTGACGTATGACAATTGTGGCTCAAACGAGGGGTTCTAATGATAATTGTACAAAAAGTATGATAATTGTACAAAAAGTATGCTAATTTTAAATTTGATTTAATGAGTTCGTGTATGATTATTAAGGTTGAAAAATTCAAAGGGTTTTGGTTAAATTGGTGAGATTTATGGTCATTTCACAATTGGTTTGAAGGTTATTTTAAAGGTTTGACAAAATAACTTGTGTACACAATGAATATATAACCAGCACCACATTGGCACCAGGTTTGACAAAATAATAGAATATTATGCCACGAATAGTTATTCTTACTAATATGTGTACACAATGGATTTGTTATAATCCGCGCTAAATAAAAGCTGAGAGACGCAACGACTCGGCTCGATTTAGTGTGACATCCGCGCACGCTTTAACGTGATGTCCGCAAGTGTTGTCCGCGGCGCAACACCCGCGGGGTATTATCCTAGTTCAGAAAAAAAAAAAAAAAAAAAAAAAAAGGTAATTTCTATCGTAATATATGTACAAAGCGTCTCTACACTATGCAAATGTTACTTAATTGCATGATATTATGAAAATGTTACTTAATTACATATATTAATTGAGATTGGCATTAACTTCGTTTTTAAGTAATTACTAGATTGTTGTCACAGGCCGCGCGTTGCGACGGCGACGCCTTTAATTGTTTATAGTTTGCAGCACGTTATATGATGCGTCAACCATACGAAAACGTGTGTTTTGACGTATTTGATCTAAAGTATTGCGGTTACAAAAGAAGCGAAATTGAACCCAAGTCGGTTCATTTAGTGAGGCTTCTACCTAACCACTACACAACCCTTACATTTGCATATAGACTTAGTGCCATCAAAACGTATGATAACTCGAATTTATACCGTCGTATTAAAAAATATTACATTTCAACCGACTAATTTCTGAATGTATGCTAAATAAGCATGAAAACGTATTATAATTGACCAGACTCGTTTTTGAAAAAAATTATGTCGATACATGAATTTATATCCTTAACGTTGAAACGTGAATTTTTACTAACACGTACATGAATTTAAACTGATACATATATAGAAATAATCACGTGATAAAATAGTTCTTTTTTTTATTTCAATTTAAAGAATAGAATACTGAGGGTAAATTTAAAAAATTAGAAGTTAAGAAACGAAAAAATAATTTATAAAGTTTTTAGAAAGTTTTATAAAATTTAAGGTTTATTTTTGTCAATTAAGAAAGCTTAGGATGCTTTTGTGTTATTTGTCATTTTTTTTGTTTCTAAAATGAAGATGAAAGTTTTTGCCCATTTTTTTGCTTGTTTCTAAAATGATCATGTCATTATTCTATCATGTTACAAAAGGCAAATGAAAGGTCGGCTACACCACCGACCTTTCATTTTAAGATTATATAAATTTTAATTTTATTGATAGTATTTTCATCATCATTTAATTTGATTTTTTTTCTAATGCATGAATAGTAATTTTGTTTTTTAAGTAATTTCTTTAATTTTATTAATAATATTTTGATAATCATTTAATTTGAGTTTTATTTATATTTTTTTAATTTTTATAATAGTTTGCCTTCTATGTTTATTTTTTTTTTCATCATTGAGATAACTTTGATTGACAACAAATAGTGTGTCGTATCGTACCAAATGAACCGAAACGAACCAAACAACATCTTTATCGGTATTTTTTTTATTGTTTTTGCTTTCGAGAAGTTGGGACCGTATCGCTAACACACGATACCAAACTAGACTAGACAACATCAGTACATATACATGTATTCATTTTTATGGTTTCATATTGATAAGAGATACTTGTCGCTATTCTAGTGAACCGAACCGGAAACTAAACCGACCGAACGACATTGGTATCGGTACCTCTGTTTATTTTTATTGTTTTTATTCGATAAGCTGACACCGTATCATACTGAACAATACCAATATTGGTACATGTATTCATTTTTACGGTTTCTGGTCTCAATAATTTTTTCATTTATACAACTATATATGCAATGATAAATGATTGATACCGTTCAAACAATATCGATGCCGGTATCGGTGTTCGGTTTTATCGTTTTTGATTAATGTAAGACATGCGTTGAACTGGCACAGACTAAATCACACTAACTAAATTATGCGGTCAAATTCTACCGCATAATTCTACCGCATAACAAATCGAACTGGCACAGACTAAATCACACTAACTAAATTATTATAGAGTACAGAAAATACAACAAACAACATACAGTAATAAATCCTAAAATGAAAGGTAAAAAAAATGTGTATATAAAGTACTAGTAGAAAACCTGTCCGATGCGGCGACGACGACAATTCACAAAGCATTACTCGTTTTCTACCGGTTGATCAATTGTTTCATGATATATTGTATAGTATCCGTTTGTTTTCTTATTGGTAGTATCAGTGTGATCTATATATGTAATGGGCCTTGTAAAAAGTCAGGATGTCTATTTCATTTCTTATATACCCGTGTAATATGCGGGTTAAACAATATAAATTTTATAACTTATAACCTTATAAATAAAAGAAATGTAAATATAAATGAAGGCTTTGTATGATTTCTTCAACACGGGGATAATAGAAAGTGATGTGTATCTTTTAATAAATTAGTTTAGAGTAATATCCACTGAAAATAACCTTTTAAAGCATTCACAAAATCACATTATGCTCTAACAAAAATGTTATATCTTTATAATTTAACTCTAACTCTCATTTCTTATTTCCATCAATATCTTTATATTCTTTCTTTAATAATTTATTTCTTTCTTCCACTTACAGTCATAATTATTTTGTTTAACTATTATTTTAATTTAAAATTGACTAGGGGGAACACCCGTGCGATGCACGACATGCATAATAGTTATTGTTTTTTTCTGGAACGACGACATGCTAAAACTTTATTAAACCATGGATCGTAATTTGTTCTGTTGGCATAACTTGTGTGCAAAAAAAAGGGGAAAAGATGTCTTCCAAAATCAAAAACATGAAACATAAATGGGAAAACGCAGTAGCTCTCGCACGCCTCCCTGTCTTATTGGATAACACATGGACCGAACTTTAGTTAACGCATGACACTGTCATCCCCAATCCCATCACCTGTCGACTGCCTGCAGTGAATTAACAAAAGGAAGACTGTTAAAAAGTGGTAGGTTATGCATTTTTTTATCTAATGTATGCAGCCTAACTAAGAACAAAGTCAAATGAAACTGTTAAATGGACTTTGGTAGTTTCCTTGGAATAAAGGCGAATTAAATGTTAAATGGTATCTGAAATTTAATGAGTTACTACTAACACTATAAAAGTGATATCTAAAGGTGTATGTTTGTGTCCAAACGGTGTACCTTTCACGTGGATCATCGCCAACGTTCTCTTCTGAATCCGAATCTGTATAAGTAGTCCTGCGAAGGAAAAAACGGGAACTTTTCTAAACGGCTTAAAAAAGCTATAAGCTTGCTTAAAAAAGCTAGGCGAAACACCTCCTATGAAGCAAAATACCAAAACTATTTTGAAGTCAAAATAAATGATAAACCGAGAAATACCTTACGGTCGTTTCAACGTGCTTAACTGGTGTCGGTATCGGCACTACCCCATTGTCTTTATTAGGGAACGAAGGAGGTGTGGAAGAACCAACGCACAACCATCTTCGTCTAGAAGAACATTCTTGCAGTTAAAGCTTTCAAAAGAACCATGATCATAGTACGTACATGAATCAAGCTGGAGGGTCTGAGTGCTGCCCACAAGAGACTGCAAACAATTCGGCAGTGCTGAAATGCTGCTGTCGGGGTTTCTTACCATCACCGGAGTGAACTTATCCTGGATGTCAATAGAATAAAGGCTGTAGACGCCTGATAAGCCAGACTCTGTTGTGAGTATACCATGAGCAGTGGCCTTTGTCAAGCGTTGGGCGGTGTCATCAAAGAAGACAACGATAGCTTCGGCTGTTGAATCAAACACCTCGAGTTCTAGCCTGAAACTGTGCAAGGTTTGTAATAAAAGGGTCAATTTATTTGTCTGCATGAAGATTGCCACAAATTAACATAACTACACACTTTCAGAAACTAACCTTGCTCTCGGGAAGAGAACGGGGTTTTCGCACCCATCACACCAGATATTGTTGTCTTCATGGACCACACCTTTCATGCAGCCTCCACCGCCACATGTTAGCGTGAACCACTCCTGGTTATTGCGTATGCGCTTAAGTTGAACACGACAGGTGAATTCAGCACTCTGCATAAATTATCAGCACTATGTAAATATGCTATTTGGATGCGCTATATTAAAAGAAAGCATATAGTTTCGTAGGGGGCATACCGTGTGTTGCCTATTTCTTCTTCCGTGGTTCAAGATGGCTTCTAGGGTGGTCCTTTTTTCTGAATAGCCGGTGACAGTCTTGTTCCCCGACATGGCGTCACGTGTAGATCCAGCAACTACAGGTTGTTGAAGAGAAGGCGAGTATGACCTGCAATGTGGAGACTTATTTATATAGTCATTTAAATAGTCTTTTGGAATGGATAATGTTGTTTAATTCAAAATTTAATACATAACTGTTATGGGCAGATGATTAGCCGATGTTATTAATGTGCAGTCTGTTATTAATGTGATTATTAAGCACATTAACATAACCCTCAAGTCAATGTAAAGGCACATTAGTAATTAGGGATATAATTGTAATTTAGTGTTAGCTCTTCACCTGCATAGAAATGTTACATTAATTAATATTATCTGCTGCAAATCTGCTACGTGGATTTGATTTGAAATGAAAATGATTTGGGTTTAGTGAAAGGGTGAACGGTGACTTTAGAGTGGTTGCAGTAGTGGAATTCGGAAGAGGTGATGCAACCAAGGGCGCCTACATTGTGCCAAGTAAGGGCGGGTACCTCGGGCGAATCAATGATCATAGTTGACGATGAGCTGGACAAACCAAGGGGGCCTGCATTGTGCCAAGTAAGGTAAAGGGTTTTGAAGTAACACGCATAATCAGAGCCGCAGTAGGAACACAACCGTACCTAAGTAAAACTTTGCGCTCATGGAAGTCAAGATTAGAGAATAGACAGCGGGGTTTTGTTCCTTCTTCTTGAGCATAGCATCACCCAGTTGACCCCACAACGTCACTCTAACTCCGCGCTTGCTGTGAAATTTATAAAAAGGCTAAAAAGTGAGACTTAACCAAGCAAAAGTAAAAGACCAGACGGGCAATAGGGATGGGGTACTTACCGTTCATTTGTTAGGTTGAACTCGACCGTGCGAGCACCCGATGCTTTCATAGACTGCGGCCCCACCTCAGTAACATATCCTATAACATCTGCAACACAATGTTTAAAAAGGACACAACATTCAGGGGCCATTCAAAAAGGGGACCACAAAGGGGGGGGGGGAATCAAGCTAAGTTGCGGGACTTTGTGGCGAAGCTATCGAGTTCACGATAGTAAAACCCTAATTTAATTATATTCTCAATGATATTCCAGCATCTCATCAGCCACACCACGTAATTTAACAGTAAGATTCAACACAAAACTACATGTTATTAATCTGATAGCAATTACTTTAATACATAAATTCTTCTATGTCATCTTTAGTAATCAGTTTACATGATTAATGTAGTAGCAACATTAATATATGTTAATCAATTACGCTACATAAATTCTTCTATGCCGAAAGTGGGATGTCATAGTGATACATAAGTTTTCCTATATCATCATTAGTAATCAACCGATCATCTCTGGTAGAAATAGTAATTTTACAGCGTTTTTAAGCGTTATGAATGCCAGTATTGTGTTAGTGATGGAAGGACTTGATGGGGCGATGTAACACCTCGAAAATTTACGTCCAATAATGTACTGACACGTGTCATGGGCTTTGAATATGTGAAAACATACTTTAGAGGGACTAAAGTTGACAAACAGTGAAACTATGTGAATATAAGGGTCCAAAGTGTCAACAATGGATAATTAGGCCCTAAAATAACCCTACATGATGTTTATAATCTTAAACGGGTAAATCGTGGATCATACGAAGCGAAAAATGAAAGAAAGTGAGGAATTACAAACTACGGGGGCTAAATGTGTCAACATGTTGAAAGTATACCTCTGAGTGACCTTATGGCATACCCGAAGCTTTTTAATGATAAAATATACTCACTAGATTATGTGATAAAAATTTCATCAAGTTTCGTTATCATATGAGAAAGTTATGATCAAAACCGTACACGAAGGGTTAATTGCGTTAACGTTGAATTTCGTGACTTTTCGGGTAAGCACAAAGTTGTTCAAGGACTTTACCATGTTTGTAAATGTCCCAAGGTCCTTAAAAGTCAGGTTTTAGGGTCCAATGTGCAAGAAAAGTAGCAAAAACCACGTATCTAAGGACCAAGGACTGAAATGCAAAGCAAAGGAAACTTGTAACCTGATCTGCACATGTTCGCGCCACGCGAGGGGGGTCTCGCGCCACGCGAGCGACCTGCCAGCGCAGAATACATGCGCAGGTGCCAGTTTCAGACCTGTTGCGAGTTGTTTCCAGCTGTTGCCGATTCCAGAGCTTCACCAATGAACTTACATGCATTTAGGGACACTTGTATTATTCTTACAACATCAGTAGACCTCTGTGGCAGCCTCTAATCAGATAAAAAACTGAGATAAAAGGATCTTGAAGCTTACTACATTGAACACTTACACTTTCAAAAATTCACAAGACAACTTCTGGAGCTCTCTGGACGTCAAGACATCTTCCTAGTGATCTCTAAGCTTCATTAGGACCATTGTAAGCGTTCATAACCCTTTCAAATCCGTTCTAGCTTAGTTTATTAACCGAAAGTCAATCCATCCTAAATTAAGTTTGACTTCGTGATTAAACGAAATTGGCTCAGTCATTTCTCAAATTGAAAGTACCTACAAGTTGGTATTTATGTGGGTAACAAACCCTCAAAAGGGTATTTTCAGATTCCCACTCTAAGTATGCTAATTGTCGAGTCAAAGCTTGTTTCAAAAAGTCAACAGAAAGTGTTTTTGCAAATTTAAGCATGATTAGCAATGTAGGGTACATGCAACCAGTTTGATCATTAAAATAACTTAATAATTAATGTAAGAACCTGTCTCAACATGTTCATCTCGACAATTTTCAGTTTAAACCCGAATCGGAACCGAAAGTCGCATAAATTGACTTTTTCTTTGACTTTCAGTTCTGATCCGTTCTTGCATGTTTGAGATCTGCCTTAGAGCTTATTTTGGACCAATTTTCATATAAGTTTAACTCTTTGAGATTTTACAACTTGGTTCAACACTTATCCGGTTCATATGCATGTTTCCGATTAATGCTTAAAAGTTGACTATTATGCCCTTTTTACTATAAAACGTGATTTTTGAAAAAGTGAAAGAGTAGAAACATTTGTTACTGATTTATAAACTTGCACCTAAAAATTGATATCAGTTTGAGGTCTAGATTAAGAGTTATGCTCAATATCGTAATTTGAAAGCCTTGTGTTACTTAAACGGCGTAATTAGCATATAACCTATTTAAACCCACTTTTTGATACCAAACTTTTTACCCACTGATGTTATATAATATTTTGGGATTTTTAAAGATTTTTATTTAATTTTTGGCTGATCATATCATAGGTCTCTAAGTTTAATTCGGTAAATACCGATTTTGCCCTTTTAAGCCATAAAATGAGTTTTATAAATCTTTTTGACCCCAAACCTTTTTCTACTGATTTTATTTGATAAATAAAATATTTTGAGCATTCTGGAAATATAAAAATATCAGTTTTCTTTTAAAAACCCGGAAACGGCTCTAAATCGCCTTTTTAAGCGTTTTTAACGCATAGTATGTACTATAACCATATTAAACATATAAGGTTGATACCTACTGATGTTCTTAGCATATTTTTATAAAATAACAGTAAGTACAAGTTTATAAACTCAGGTTTCCAATTTTGACATTTTTAGCCCTTGTGAAATTACCAAAATACCCCTAAGGTGCATAGTTTGGTTTTAAATGATAAGTTTCACATATGGGTCATACCCTACTGTTATAACATGTTAAATTAAGTATATTTACTGTATAAACCAGACCTGTAACTCAGATTTCTAATTTAACTCTTTTATAATCTTTTAAATGACCAAAATGCCCTTATGAGGCATAATTTGTGTTTAAATCCATTTTGGGCATAATAGAAAATATCTTACTGATATTATAACATATTTAGAGCATATTATCTCAGGGAACTTGCATATGACTCTTACGGTTACCCGTAACGCTCTTTTCGCGTTCGGTTCGGTTTATGTAACTAGTTTGCATAAATTGACCGAGACGGGTCAAACATTATCATTTTTGTCTCACAATCCAGAATGTATTTAGTATACCCATATTATACAAGTATTCAAACTTGTCGGGTCTAAATCACATTCTATCCGGTCTTCGCTTAATCGTGCGTTTGAACCGTATCGTCCTTTAAACTAGCCGGTCTAAGCTTAAGCTTAAATAAAGACCCGTTAGAAATCTAATAGGTTATTATAAACCTTCGTTCCAGATTAAGAGCACCGGTAAAAGCTACTTGCCTTTTTGCTTGTTGAGAATCATACTTTACTCAGGTAAATACTTTTAACTTATTTTCCCTATACAGGCTTGGGTTACGGTATATAGAATACCGCTTGATCGAGCATCAAATCTTACATCTCTGAATGGTTAATTGAATAATTTGATCGGCTCGTTTAAACAGTCTTGTTCACTTAAAGCCTTTGGGGGGTTAATGACCATATCCCGGATATCCTCGGCATCATCTTACGAGATGGCCACGACCTGAGCACGGGGTGTAGGCGTACACCTGTCAGTGTATAACTCTAATGTGGAGGGTCTATTGATCTTTAACCCGGACAAGATCCGGGCTACTGAACGCACAAGTAACATGTAATTGGTTCACAAGATTATTTTATTAAATAATTATCCCAAGTTATAAAATGTTTTGTGCCATGTGCATTCAAATCAATTTTCAACCATTTTCAAAATGAGTCAGTTAAATTATATTTACCAGTGTAAACTGACGTATTTTCCCAAAAGGTTAAGTGAAGGTACTACACGTAATAGGCTGGCTGTCTTCTAGAGCGTCCACAATAAGTCTCGCAGGCTTGGACGACAATAAACTGTTGAACAATATCTTATTTTATTTTGATCCGCCTGTGGATCCGTTTCGACTATTAGTGATATTTAATATTACACTTTATTAAAGTTGAAATGAATCTATCTTTGCTTCCGCTGTGCATTTATATATTGTGTTGTTTGTCTATGATGATACCAACTACGTCACGATACTCCCCACCGGGCCCACCGGTGACACGTGGAAAATAGGGGTGTGACAGGTTGGTATCAGAGCCAACATTGAGTGAATTAAACACCAGCTTTTTGTGTTTAATCTCAATGACACGATAGCACATTCTTTGACCTTCTGAGTCTATACTTAACATAAGAATACTCTCGTCTCTTTGGAAGATTATTAGTTTCAATTATATATTTTAACGAGATGACTCTGGCCCGCACGTTGCAGCGGAATGTTGACTGTGAATATCTCTTAGTATGACTTGCGACGTTAAAATTCTTAGAGCTACTCAAAGCCTTTAATATTTATTGCATGGATGTGCTTGGATGCGATTTCTATTGTGCATTCTCTATATTAACAGTTCAGAAGTAACAATTCAGAAGTAGTAACAATTAGTCTGCTATACTAACGTTATTATTATGATTTCTGTAATTATTTAAATACTTCAAATACAATTGAATACTAATAATATATTAATCTTTTGATTGATGGAAAACGGCTAAAATGCAAAACATCTTTGTAATATATTTATTATTAAAATAAATTTATCATATTTTCAATTTATGTGTTTATGTATAAATTATTATTTCTTTGTCATTTTCTAAATATTTAAATTCTCCAATTACAATTAAATTTAATTTAAATAATAATATATATTCATTTAGATAGTGATGCGACATACCATATGAGATATCAAAACGTAAAACGCTCTTTTCATTTTGCCTAACCTCCGGCCTACATCGTCACACTAAAGCATTTTACTTCAAAACATTATCATTATTAACGATAATGGGAGTACAATACCCAACATACTTTGCCACACATGTATTTCGTGTATGTTTAATGGTTGTACAATCATATTATGAATATGAATATTCTTCCTTGCATATTATGCGGCCGTCAAGGTTTTATTCATTCATGTTCATCAATGAAATTTCTAAAATGGCTTTTGACTTTTCAAATGGCTATTCTCGAGACCACTACCATCTTACATTCTGAAGACATTTTTTTAATTGCTTAAACAAACCCGCTTCTTATCTCTCACATATAAACAACCTTAGATCTTCAAACGCCGCTTCTCCACAGATCCATTTCTTTCATTCAAACCAAATAAAAAACACACAGCCACAACTTTGTTTATTATAACATCTGCTTCGTTGTTTCTTATTTGCACAATGAGGATCACAGTATCACACATAGCATTTCAAATCCATCGAACAACCAATCACAAATTAAACGTTATCATCATTCTTATACACACCTCAATTGTATTAGCGGACAAAATAAATTTACTACCGGACTATCTCATCGTTGATATCCAACCAAACTAAATTCTGGATCAAAATCTGGATGAACTCCTATTATTTTTTTCACATTCGGTACCATAAACAAACTTCCTACCTTTCAATTGTAAAACACAAACAATCTTTTGTCCCCGCAGCAAAAACAACAATCATCCAACCACTAAAGCATGGCAACCATTGATCCAACGCCCAAACCTACTCGATGTTTTCCATATCTTTTTCTTGAATTTGTTTAGTGGATAGTTTGGTGATTATGTGTGTATGTATGTAGGGGTAAATTTTTATTAACGATGCATTATTATTTGTGATGTGTGGCAGTTAATTGATGGGTTAATTTTAAACGGTGGGATAGACACATAAACGGTGTCGCAGTTTATTTTGTGATGTGTGGTAGTTAATTGGTGGGTTAATATTTATGAGCCTTTTAAAACGCCATGTCTTTTTACCTTTTTTTTTTTTTCTTGAAACGACACATGAAGGATATTTTAATTTAAAGGATATGATTTTTAAACAAAGAGGCATGACCCAAGTTACTAAAGGTGTGACTTTTAAACAAATGTTAAATAACCCAAGTTACTAATTGTATATGTTGCTAAGCGAGAAGATGTAATGAAATTCTCCCCATTTGAAGCCTAGGAAGGGCCGAGCTTCGTGTTGCGACTAGGATTAACGTACGACCAAGGAGAGGACATTCAGAACTAAAATAAAGAAGAGACTCCTTTTACTGAAGATCGTTTCCTTAAAAGTCTTTATAACGATATTTATCTTTTGGTCCCTTTGGGGACAACATCATTTCTTTTAAGTCCCTTTTAGGGCAATTCTGTACCTCTATTAAAACCATTGGGATGTTTTATCTAAATTTCAATTATATTATTATATATGAATATAATATATAAAATAAATTAAAATAATATTTATGTTATAAGATCTACCATTATAATAAAATGGCAAAATCTAAAAAGGACAAGACCTAGCCTCGTGTCATTTTTGAAACCCGGCCAAGACGGCAGATCCTCAATTTAGGTTCAGATCCTTATTAACATCCCGAGTTAGGATTGTTCTGCATTAATTATTAAAAAGGAATCTTAAGGGTAAACCTAGCCTATATGACGAGGCCAAGATGGTAGGACCTATTCAAGAGATTTAAATCCTTGTTAACATCCGTAATATGTTAACACTCCTGGCAAACGTGGTTCGATAAAATCACGTAAGTAATCCCTAGAATGGGTTATTCCAATCATTCCTTATTAAAATAATCATCCCTTAAGGATGAAGTGCCACAGGCTATAATACACTGTCCGATTGCGACATCGACAGTTGTGATCCTTTGAGATTCCCCGTCCTAAGGGGGTGAGCTATGCTCAAGGCCCTCTAGACGATAATCTGGTCGTCATGTCATTATTATGACCGCTGAACGACAATTGATTTAAATTAAAGTACTAATCCTGTCGTTATGTCATTATTATGACCGCTGAATGACAGTTGATTTAAATTAAAGTGCTAATCCTGCCGTCATGTCATTATTATGACCACTGAACAACAGTTGATTAAATTAATGGCACTGATCATGTCGTCATGTCATTACTGTGACCGCTGAACGTATCATCAGTGCAATGACTATATGTCTTAACATCTTACGAGATGTTAATTGATAGGCCCACGGGCCAGAAATTTTAATAAAGACAGTGGTAGCCTACAACTCCCTGTCAAGAAAAGGTAATGAACTTTGATTCAAGCCTTAATACCTCGATTTTGTAACATCCTGGTTTATAAATTAAATCTGTCCATGTGACTAGGCTGTTGAGCTATTATTAAATTATAACTAGGGATATACTGCCTATGGGATATACTCATTGTCATATAAGACAAAAGACAGTCGTAGCCTACAACTCTCTGTCAAGAAAAGGCAAGAACACGTTCAAGCCTAAATACCTTAATTCTACAAAATCAGGGTTGATAATATAAAGTTGTCCCTGTGACTTGGTCTTTTGTGCCATAATTATATTTTTATTAAATTTAGGATAATTATAATGGAAATCCTGAATAAAATATATATCATTCTTTTCCTATCAGTATAAATATTAAAAGAGAATCTTAAAAGGTTTGACCTAGCTTGAATGTCATTGAAGACCTAGCTAAAATGGAAAAACCTGTTTAAAAGAGATTCAGATCTTTATTAAACACTCGACAACGTGTTAACACTCCCGACAACAGTGATACGATAAAATCACGATTGTCATCTTTATATTAGGTGCTTCCAAACCCTTTATTTAGCCTATATAATCAATAGGAATCATGGCTAATAAACGTCGAACATAATGTACACATCTAAACATCCACCTGGGATGTATACCTACGGGTAAAGATGCATACATGAAAACGATAGTTTTATTTCATAACTTCTTGTCAAGACAATGAATTATGAAATTTTCCGACCCAAAGGAATCATTGATTATGTTTTAAAAATTTCCCTAGTGACAAGGCATCTGTGCCATCGAAAAGTCCTTTGGAACAAGCCGTTGTGCTATATGAGATGTCAGTATGACATTGACAGTCGTGACTTACGTCCCCTGTCTAGTAAATATGAAGGATTATATTCCGTTTAAACGCCAAAGATGGTTTATTTAAAAACTTAGGCAAAACATAATCAAATAAATTAAATACTATCTGTTGGTCCATATGGTTTATTCGCACCATGGCTACTTAATTATCAAGTTCGACAATTCGCTATATAATTAAACCAATTTATTACTACTTGGTTTGTAGCCTTCAAAGCTTCACCATGGCTGACTCCTCTGAAGCTTACAATCGTCTAGTTGATCAGAATGATGATGCAAGACTGAACTTAACAAGCACCGAGTTACAGGCTATGATAGATACAGCCGTAAACAACGCTGTGAACCGTGTGTTGAAGGATCATAAGCGAAAGTGCGATGATACCTCAAATAAATGTTGTAAAAAGGGTAAGACCGGTTCGAACTATAACCAGTCCAAACCAAAGGAGGCAAAACCCAAATGTAAAACCTGCAAGAAGAAGCATTTCGGAAAATGTTTCTATGAGCAGACCGGGGGATGTGTCATCTGCATGGAGATGGATCACAAGACCCATGAGTGCAAGGACTTGAAGGACGCCACATGCTATGATTGTGGCGAGAAGGGGCACATAATTTACCGCTGCCCAAAGAAGGCAACTAAAAGGAAATGCACTTTGGAGTCACGAGCTAGGCCTTGTGGGATTTGTAACAAGAAAGGGCACAAGACCTTGGAGTGCCAAGACATAAAGGACGCAACCTGCTATGGTTGCAATGAAATAGGGCACATCAAGACAAATTGCCCAAATAAAACCAAGAAGCTTGGGGAGGCTAAGGAGACCAAAACTGGGAGCTCTCAAATGGACGCTCAAGAGGCTATTCAGGATGACAATGTCACAACAAGTACTTTCTTTATCAATAACGCTCATGCTAGAGTATTATTTGATTCAGGTTCAGATAAGTCTCTCGTGGACAATAGATGTTGTAAAACATTAAATCTGTCTGTTAAAAAAAAAACAAAAAACCCTAAGCGTAAGTATAAAGTAAAAAAAAAAAAAAATTGGTCGATAGTACCTCAGAGACTACTTCAGCAATATTAGATGGATGTTTTATATCCATTAGGAAATTTTTTTCCGATGTCCTAGTTCAGTTAAAATATAAGGACTCAATATAGTGATAAAAACCGATTGGTTGCCTTGAAAAATCAAGCCCATATTAAGGGTAATAAGAAGCAATTAATTATCAAGACTCCTTATGAGACAACCCTCATAATTACATGTATCCGTGCGATTAATAAATATTAAACATAAAAAAAATGGTGGAACTGGCCGTCCCCGGAATCGAACCTGGGTCTAGGCCACACCCTTTCGCGCGCCTAGCCAACCGAGCTAGGTGCCTAGTTTGTGAAATTTCCATTTTGATTAAATATAAGCACATGTGCAATCAAATAACACTCCTTAGGAATGTTCATATGGTTTAATAATACCATGATCGATGTATGATAAGTCTTCAGGATAATGACTAGCTGGGAAATGCACTCAATTAATTGTTAAATTGGTATTTAATACCAAAAGATTTGAGTATGGCAAACTCCGAAGAGACAAACAACAGTCGCGATACTAAGAGATGCGACCAATGTTAATAGTGCATCAAGTGTGAACCTCAATGTTAACAGAGTTAATCTCCAAAGCTATAAATATCACTGCTGAGAAGGGCTATGAGAAAAGCCATGAAGAGCCAAACGCTGCTCGCTCTAAAACACAGGACACTGCTCATGAGAAGAGCCTTATTCATATTCCGTATGCGAAGAATAACCCAAATAAAATCATATGTGGCAAGGAGCCCATTCTTTTTAGGATGTACTTAAAAAGTACTTCGTCTCTTGGAAGTCAAGAGACTTTAATGGTTAAAAGGGGCCATTGATTGCAAGGAATTGTTGAGAGTAGTAGAAACCATTAGGTATATCAGTGGTTATGCTGGAAAGCACACGGTAAGGGGTGCGTCACAATCATTCGGTAGTAATACCCTTGATTAGTGAGGACACTAATGGAGTCCACAAGAAAGATCCCCTTATACAGTATGGGATGGTCCAAATTTTAAGGACCTTATTAGAAAAACCTGGTATCCGCTTTGCGAAATGGAAAAGATGGAATAAGAGTTTTTCCGACTCCCCTATAAGAGCTATACACTATCGGCAGTAGGTTGCAAACCTTGGTTCATTGGTTGAAATAGTGCTCTTATTCGGTTAACCTAGAATTTAAGCATAATGCACTATATATATATATATATATTATGATTTAGCATCGGCAATAAGGGGGCACATTAAGATTTCAAAGCCTGCTTATTATGAATCCATTATGGATCCACCTCAACTACTCATGTTTTATAGATTAAGAAATAATCAGTCGAGGCCGAGATTACCCTACAATTTGTCAAAAGGTTTTATAGCTAAGCTTAAAAGGTTTAAGAATGGAGGCGTTTAGCCCTCCTGATGTATGATTAAAGGAAGCTCACATTAATAATGACACCAGATAAATCCATTATGGTGATTTTATGGCTAGGAGTTACGTTTGGTTGCAGGTACTGCTAAGTCTCTCATAAAACCATAAGCTTAGCAAACTTTTAATCTTTCCCGTAAGAACCCCAGATAGTAAGTGTAAGGTAAAACTTACAGGCAAAATCATAAGAACCATTTCTTCTATTCCTGTTAGAAATCTCTAATCATGGAATTCTAGAAGTACTCTCTCTCTAGAAGAAGTGCGTCAGCATGTATAGTTGATATCTCTTTGATCTCCATCGATTGTGAATACCAGATGGTATGATAAAAGCGCCACATGAGGATTGGTGTATCTTGATATGTTCCATAGATTGCTTCCATGCCTGATCAGTATGGAGGTTTAATGCATGGAACCACAAAAGATATCCCGATGATCATATGGTACTAAAATCAGCCAAAGGTATTCAAAGAAGATACCCAGAATAGAATTGCCAAAGTAAATGTTCAGGATTAAGAAATTCATGGACTTGTGACATAAATGTGTCACTTATCTGACACAGAACATGACAGATGAACTGGAGCCTGAGATTTGGAAAATCTCTGTAACCTCATTGTATCTTGATTACCCTGTTTACCTCCTGAGAGGCAGGTAAAATTAAGATTTATATCCCATTAGGGCAGTATCATTATGAAATCTCCAAGACGGCTAGTGCCATTATTGGAAGAATCAAAAACCCTAATTAAGTAAGTTTTGAAATAAAGAATTCATATAGCCTAACCCTATATTCTAGGAATTCGGTATTGTTAATTAAGAAAGACGGTTCATTTTGCTTATGCATTGATTACCGCAACCAAAATTAGGCAACAATTAAAAATTGCCATCAGCTGCCCAGGATCGTCGATTTGTTCGACTAATGGCAAGGATTGGCTAATTCCCTAAGATTAGTTTTAAGCAGTGGTTGGAATAACCTTCTTACCTTAAGATAAGCTTTTCTATAATAGTATATATATAAGTATCAAGGCTGCTCCTTGAAGATCTTGTATTGATGGAATGTTAAACGCCCATTAGTAGACAGAAGATTAGTAAGACCAATTATCAGGATCTGAAAGTTTCATTGGAAACAACGAATAAGATCATGCATATTCGTAATCATATGCAAGTTGCCAGTATTCGGCAGAAAATCAAGGATTTATGAGAGTAACAACCCTCCTAAGTTCTTGTTAAAGAATAAGGTTCAACAAAAGATATCACCCTGAAGGGTGTACCAGCATGTTAAATTATCAGGCTAGTTAAAGCTCTGAATATATAGAATCATTCGAAGAAAATCGAATGTATCAAGATCAAATAGCTTAATAAGCTAGAAACCTATTTAAGGAGCTTGGCGGAGTATACAATGCATTGTACACTAATGAATTGAGGATATGTTTCACCAATAAGTCAAGAAGCATTATCACATATTGATATGCAGATTTATGATATGATGAGCAACCTATATCGATTAAGGATCGACAGGTGAAGAAACTCCAAAAGGATAAATGTACCCATTATAAAGGTCAACTTGAGAGCTTGGAAAAGCTCCAGATATGCTATTGAGGTTAAGTTCATTATGCGACAAAAAGTACTTCCCGCATTTTAGCAAATCTCGAGGTCGAGATTTCTTTTAAGGGGGTGAGGATGTAACACCTCAAAAATTTACGTCCAATAATGTACTGACACGTGTCATGGGCTTTGAATATGTAAAAACATACTTTAGAGGGACTAAAGTTGACAAACAGTGAAACTATGTGAATATAAGGGTCCAAAGTGTCAACAATGGATAATTAGGCCCTAAAATAACCCTACATGATGTTTATAATCTTAAACGGGTAAATCGTGGATCATACGAAGCGGAAAATGAAAGAAAGTGAGGAATTACAAACTACAGGGGCTAAATGTGTCAACATGTTAGTATACCTCTGAGTGACCTTATGGTATACCCGAAGCTTTGTAATGATAAAATATACTCACTAGATTATGTGATAAAAATTTCATCAAGTTTCGTTATCATATGAGAAAGTTATGATCAAAACCATACACGAAGGGTTAATTGCGTTAACGTTGAATTTCGTGACTTTTCGGGTAAGCACAAAGTTGTTCAAGGACTTTACCATGTTTGTAAATGTCCCAAGGTCCTTAAAAGTCAGGTTTTAGGGTCCAATGTGCAAGAAAAGTAGCAAAAACCACGTATCTAAGGACCAAGGACTGAAATGCAAAGCAAAGGAAACTTGTAACCTGATCTGCACATGTTCGCGCCACGCGAGGGGGGTCTCGCGCCACGCGAGCGACCTGCCAGCGCATAATACATGCGCAGGTGCCAGTTTCAGACCTGTTGCGAGTTGTTTCCAGCTGTTGCCGATTCCAGAGCTTCACCAATGAACTTACATGCATTTAGGGACACTTGTATTATTCTTACAACATCAGTAGACCTCTGTGGCAGCCTCTAATCAGATCAAAAACTGAGATAAAAGGATATTGAAGCTTACTACATTGAACACTTACACTTTCAAAAATTCACAAGACAACTTCTGGAGCTCTCTGGACGTCAAGACATCTTCCTAGTGATCTCTAAGCTTCATTAGGACCATTGTAAGCGTTCATAACCCTTTCAAATCCGTTCTAGCTTAGTTTATTAACCGAAAGTCAATCCATCGTAAATTAAGTTTGACTTCGTGATTAAACGAAATTGGCTCAGTCATTTCTCAAATTAAAAGTACCTACAAGTTGGTATTTATGTGGGTAACAAACCCTCAAAAGGGTATTTTCAGATTCCCACTCTAAGTATGCTAATTGTCGAGTCAAAGCTTGTTTCAAAAAGTCAACAGAAAGTGTTTTTGCAAATTTAAGCATGATTAGCAATGTAGGGTACATGCAACCAGTTTGATCATTAAAATAACTTAATAATTAATGTAAGAACCTGTCTCAACATGTTCATCTCGACAATTTTCAGTTTAAACCCGAATCGGAACCGAAAGTCGCATAAATTGACTTTTTCTTTGACTTTCAGTTCTGATCCGTTCTTGCATGTTTGAGATCTGCCTTAGAGCTTATTTTGGACCAATTTTCATATAATTTTAACTCTCTGAGATTTTACAACTTGGTTCAACACTTATCCGGTTCATATGCATGTTTCCGATTAATGCTTAAAAGTTGACTATTATGCCCTTTTTACTATAAAACGTGATTTTTGAAAAAGTGAAAGAGTAGAAACATTTGTTACTGATTTATAAACTTGCACCTAAAAATTGATATCAGTTTGAGGTCTAGATTAAGAGTTATGCTCAATATCGTAATTTGAAAGCCTTGTGTTACTTAAACGGCGTAATTAGCATATAACCTATTTAAACCCACTTTTTGATACCAAACTTTTTACCCACTGATGTTATATAATATTTTGGGATTTTTAAAGATTTTTATTTAATTTTTGGCTGATCATATCATAGGTCTCTAAGTTTAATTCGGTAAATACCGATTTTGCCCTTTTAAGCCATAAAATGAGTTTTATAAATCTTTTTGACCCCAAACCTTTTTCTACTGATTTTATTTGATAAATAAAATATTTTGAGCATTCTGGAAATATAAAAATATCAGCTTTCTTTTAAAACCCCGGAAACGGCTCTAAATCACCTTTTAAGCGTTTTTAACGCATAGTATGTACTATAACCATATTAAACATATAAGGTTGATACCTACTGATGTTCTTTGCATATTTTTATAAAATAACAGTAAGTACAAGTTTATAAACTCAGGTTTCCAATTTTGACATTTTTAGCCCTTGTGAAATTACCAAAATACCCCTAAGGTGCATAGTTTGGTTTTAAATGATAAGTTTCACATATGGGTCATACCCTACTGTTATAACATGTTAAATTAAGTATATTTACTGTATAAACCAGACCTGTAACTCAGATTTCTAATTTAACTCTTTTATAATCTTTTAAATGACCAAAATGCCCTTATGAGGCATAATTTGTGTTTAAATCCATTTTGGGCATAATAGAAAATATCTTACTGATATTATAACATATTTAGAGCATATTATATCAGGGAACTTGCATATGACTCTTACGGTTACCCGTAACGCTCTTTTCGCGTTCGGTTCGGTTTATGTAACTAGTTTGCATAAATTGACCGAGACGGGTCAAACATTATCATTTTTGTCTCACAATCCAGAATGTATTTAGTATACCCATATTATACAAGTATTCAAACTTGTCGGGTCTAAATCACATTCTATCCGGTCTTCGCTTAATCGTGCGTTTGAACCGTATCGTCCTTTAAACTAGCCGGTCTAAGCTTAAGCTTAAATAAAGACCCGTTAGAAACCTAATAGGTTATTATAAACCTTCGTTCCAGATTAGGAGCACCGGTAAAATCTACTTGCCTTTTTGCTTGTTGAGAATTATACTTTACTCAGGTAAATACTTTTAACTTATTTTCCCTATACAGGCTTGGGTTACGGTATATAGAATACCGCTTGATCGAGCATCAAATCTTACATCTCTGAATGGTTAATTGAATAATTTGATCGGCTCGTTTAAACAGTCTTGTTCACTTAAAGCCTTTGGGGGGTTAATGACCATGTCCCGGATATCCTCGGCATCATCTTACGAGATGGCCACGACCTGAGCACGGGGTGTAGGCGTACACCTGTCAGTGTATAACTCTAATATGGAGGGTCTATTGATCTTTAACCCGGACAAGATCCGGGCTACTGAACGCACAAGTAACATGTAATTGGTTCCCAAGATTATTTTATTAAATAATTATCCCAAGTTATTAAATGTTTTGTGCCATGTGCATTTAAATCAATTTTCAACCATTTTCAAAATGAGTCAGTTAAATTGTATTTACCAGTGTAAACTGACGTATTTTCCCAAAAGGTTAAGTGAAGGTACTACACGTAATAGGCTGGCTGTCTTCTAGAGCGTCCACAATAAGTCTCGCAAGCTTGGACGACAATAAACTGTTGAACAATATCTTATTTTATTTTGATCTGCCTGTGGATCCGTTTCGACTATTAGTGATATTTAATTTTACACTTTATTAAAGTTGAAATGAATCTATCTTTGCTTCCGCTGTGCATTTATATATTGTGTTGTTTGTCTATGATGATACCAACTACGTCACGATACTCCCCACCGGGCCCACCAGTGACACGTGGAAAATAGGGGTGTGACAGGCGGATTTGCATATCAACAAATTGACATACTTCGAATTGACAAATTGACATACTTTAAATCTACTTGCTTAAACAAAATAAAACATCTTGTAATAAGAATTTATAAAGTATTTTTTAAGAAATATTATTATTCACCATACCCACAAAAAACTTGCTCTCAGTTGGTTGGAGGTCTTCAAACCCCGTAAGTAAGAACGGATAGCGCGTAAAGGAACCACTGGCATCGTCAACCTTCTTCACAATCGTGGAACCATTTAACCCGATAACAAAGGGCTGTCTTTCAGAATCCGGTATTGATCGGTGCTCTGTACCGTAAAACCCTTGAGTAAATATATCCCGCCCTCTTTGAGTTTGTCAAAGAAGTAGTGCGCAATGTTATTTCTTGCGGTATAATGCATCACACCTCCCTATGCAAACCAAACAGCATAATTTCAATAACAACGAAACCGGTAAAAGGAAAACAGAAGGGGGGTTAAAAGGGTGAGACTTACCTTTTTATCACTGACGACATAATCGGTGCTCATGTAGCGTCCATTGACACTTGTGACATCCCACTTTCGGCAAACCATAACCGTGATGGGGCCAGTACTCCCTTCACGGAGGTCAGCAAGGGCCATCTGGCAGCCAACACCACTTCCCGATGTATTCATATTAAGAGAGCTGGACATGTTAGTAGAGTAGCAAGGCTGAATATGTACCTACAACAATAGAGAAGGAGGACGTTATATAATAGACATTCAGACCATTCACCTCCCTAGAAAAAAACCGTGGAATAATCAATGCAATTGAAAGCGACCGTAAATGGTGGTGGTATGTAAACAGCCCCATTAAATAAGCTTAACATCACTTGATGAACAAACAATTTGTAAAACTATGAAACAAACAGTGCATTTTAAATGTCCAAGGATTAGTACATACCATAAGCATTTGAAGAGTCACATTGATGGCGAGGATAGTTGTTACCAAAGAAAAAGTTAACCTCTTGCAATACCATGAGTACATTGAACCCCTGCCATTTCCTCTAAGAACATTAAGCTTATCAATCACATCTGCACTAACAGTTTCCAAAAGCAAATTGAAAAATAATTTGTATTATGTATACCTCTTAAAAAAGACCTTCTGATGGGACAAATATCAGGTTAGAAGCAACACGATGTTATACACAACAATACTAAGTCAAAAGCAATAGTATGACCGTCAAAACTATGAAGACCAACAATATAAAAATTCAAATAATCAATCTATAAATACAACAAATGACACATAGATTAATACAAATCAAACTGATAATTTAGAAATGATAAGTAACATTTACCAATTCAAACACCAATCTCTGACTCATCCTGATTGAGAGTGTAACAAACACCGGTGTCGTTGCTGCCGAAGGCAAGAATCGCTGGCAAAGTGAAGAAATGATTAGCGTGTAGCGACACATTACACAACAGTATGGTGTACTCCAGTTTGTCACCGGCGTCCTTGTATGGTCGCCAGAGATGGTCAGAGAAGCCTTCATGGACATCGTTAAATTGGTATGTTTATTATTTCCTTGTGAATTATAGAATCAAGTTACGTTAAAAGGAACCTTAAATTTACCTTTCGTTCACCAAGAGCAAACAAATTCTCTTCGACCTTGAAATTTTCCATGATTTACATCAAGCAAGATGATTGTTCTTCAACTTCAAATAGCCTGAGATGATGAATGATTAAAAATCAATTAAATTTTCCGTTCTACTTTCTTGTTTATTTAGTTCATCATGAGATCATTTAACCATTAAAAATCAATACATCAGTAAAAAGAATAAGTAATTAGTATTAATCCATTTGTGGTAACATCAAGCAAAATGAGAACTTTTGATCAACTACTTACTATACACAAATACTAAAAACATAACATGAATCTCACATCAATAGAGATGCAGGGCTTTAAACAAAACAATATACAACCACTGAAGTAGTGAGTCACTTGGCTTTAGCTCAAAAAAATTGGAAATTACTGATAAATATCTAACCAAACCAATCTTACCCCCAAATCTGTGTCCACGGTGGTCTTCCCTAAAACCATCTTTGCAAACCATTTCCCTTTTTCGCGATGAATTTCTAGATTTTCTAGGTCAGGGATGATGGCTTGATGCGTCTGTTGGTAGTTACGGGAACGGAAAGACGGTTAACAAATGGTAGCAAATTGGTCCGTGTGACAAATTTCATGTTGCAAACTCCGATTGAAGGCGATTCCAAAGCCCTAGTGTTCGATTAGGGGGTTTTTTATATGGCAATAAATGGTGATTGTGGTGACGACGGAGGTTAGCCGATGTGCGGGACGAAGTCGATGCCGGAATTTGGCGAAGGTTGTGTTGCCGACCTCAATTTGGGGCGGAGCAGTGGTGATCGGTGGCTGGCCCTGGAAAACCTAAGTTGTTGTTGTTGGTTTACCGATGGTTGTGTCGCCGAGGTCAACGTGGGTAGTGGCGGATCCATGATTTTTTTTCATTGGGTTCACTTTTTAGGTAATACCGCAGGCAAAACTCTCCGGTGCCGCCGCCCGTCACCGCCCTGTTCTCTTCTTCCGCCATCTCTCTTCCTCGTTTTGAAATGTTAAACCTGCGAATACCCCCAAACAATAAAATTCCTCATTACTAACATAGTCATAAATAAGTAATTGCATTAAAGTTAAGGGTGCTACTTTCTACACCCCCTCTATTTACTTTTGTCACCCCCTCCTCTCACATACTTACAGGTGGGGCCTGCGTGAGACCGACAGTTTTCCTCTCACAAGGGGGGGTATAATCAGGAAGGGGGGGGGGGGGTGTATAGAATGAGCCTAAAGGTAATTGTAATATAATTCCTCATTACTAACATGGTCATAAATAAGTAATTGCATTAAAGTTAACTGTAATATAATTGTTATGAAAAGTCTATAAACCCTAATTTAAAACAACCATAAATGTTGGTTTTAAAATAGAACATATAACTAAACTTTAGAATGTATATAATTCCTCATTACTAACATGGTCATAAATAAGTAATTGCATTAAAGTTAATTGTAATATAATTGTTATGAAAAGTCTATAAACCCTAATTTAAAACAACCATAAATGTTGGTTTTAAAATAGAACATATAACTAAAGTTTAGAATATATATAGATATATAGATATCTAATAAATTTATATAACTATTCGATTATCTAATTATTATACTCAGGTCACGGGTTAATTGATTTTATGATTATCTTTATTTTACGTATCAAACATAAAATTGGCCCATGATTACAACGCAAGTGAAGAGCTAATCTCGTAATCTAATAATCCATAAAATTTATATCTTAGCAGATGGGTTGATTTGAAAAGGGTATTAAATGGCTAAATTGTTAAAAGTATAACAATGATCGTGTTCTAGTCATCAACACCAGAGCATACTAACAACATCAAATGACAAAATTAAGTTTTCTTATAACGGCAACATAAAATATATAATCACCAAAACAGGAGGGCATAGAAACACCACCAGTAAGAAACTGGGGAATACAAAATTAAACGCCGATGGAAAAATCCCCTAATAAATCTAAAATACCCTATTTTAATTCAATATACACCAAGATTAAATATCACAGGCCAATATATAAGAAAGCAATCAAACCACCACATCATACTTCGTTGCTATCAAAACTTCGAAACTGTTGAAATTTATGAATCTAAGACAACTAAAAAAGAGCATCCATGCACTATTATGCCAACAATAACTGCAAAAGCCGAAAAAGGGCCATTACATATACTTGCACAAGTAAAAGTTGTTAATCTTTAAAAAAAACTTGAGGCTGGACAAGCAAGTTGTATCAAGATAGTGGTAAATTTTCACCGACATGTCCGAGTCTTTATCTTCATCAAGGCTATTATGCCAATTTCTTTGGTGTGACGATTCAAAACTGAGATCCATCCTATGACCAGAAACATTTGTATTAGTAACCATTTATTCATTTGCTAAACTTTATCTATTACTACCTAACAAGACTCTTGAAAAGATAAATAGTTCAAAGCTTCACTAATTAACGTGCAATCCTAGCAAACTTTTCTGCAATGTTTCTTTCTATTTACAGATCTGTTGGTTAAATTATAAAGGAAAAGTTAATTTGCCAGCATTTAGAATGAAGATTATACATAATTATATGAACAGTGGTGAATTAATGACCTAAATGAATGAACTGTTTTCAACCAAATGTTGCTTGTGGCTTGCAGTATTATTGAATTAAAGACCACACAAAAGTGACATGGGCTGAATCTATTAGTAAAAGTAACACAATTATAAGATATATTCTTAGATACCTACTTATAACTTAAACATTAAATTTACAGATGTAGCCAAACGTAGCAGATAGATAAGATAAACCGAAAACACACATACATATTCGTTCATCGATGGATGATGATGAGTCCGGCTAAGTTCATACGATAGCTCCCCTAGTCCCCTGCATAATAGAAAAATAGCATTAAAGTTGTTTGTTAACTGTTGCCGAACGGAGTGACGGTCAGAACTATTTTGACAAATAAATTTACTATCTGGAACTATGAGAACCCGTTACCAGAACTATGGATGACTCACCATAACCCTTTCTCACATACTCATGTGGATCTTCCTCCCAGCGCTTTTGAATTACACAACTCTAAAATAAGGTTAACTCTTTTAACTCACACAAAATCAGCCCATATTTCTCAACATCATAATAACATTCAATAAGATATCATACCTAGCCAGATACAAAGCTAGCATTGGATTTGATTATCAAATCAAATAATCATCAACATCAAGGTTCCCAACAACCATTTCAAGATGAATACCATCAAATGAAAGAAGCATCAAGACTCCACCTATACATTCAAAAGCATATGGCTGGTAGTTGATTAGCATCCTTAATTCTCACCATAAATTTACAGCAATAACAATGTGCATTTATAACAACCCTCGAAAATGACCCTAAACGCTCCTAGTATACCCCGTATGCTCGTAAACGAACCCGTATAACATCAATATTATCAAAAATCAAACAAATCAAATAATCTGGGCGGCTCGCGGGCTGCGACCCAGTTGGTCGTAAGTCTCGCGGGGCGCGAGGCCCTTGGCTTGGCGGACACACAATATTGACGCGTGTCGTCACACATGTCGGATCTACCTGATGACTAGCCAAACCTACACCGACCTAGAACTCCCTCGCGGGCCACGAGAGATGAAGGTGAGGACGTCGCGGGGCGCGAGCCGTCTATGTTCCAACTATAAAAGGGGCCGAGATGCAGCTTTTCAACTCGTTCAAAATTCTAAATTCTCTCTCAACTTCTGTAGACTAAAACTATAGCCACATCACTCCCTAATAAGCGAAGCTCTACCTCGTTGTTAGTATTATAACTCCCGATCACATATCTGTTACCCTACTGATCGATCTAGGACTCCGTAACGCATGTCAAGGCTCTGCCTGACTCAGTCGTTGGAGTTCTGTCTCGAGTTGTTCGGTTAATGTGATTTGGGTTATCTTACTAACATGTGTGCATTATATATATTTTTCATAGAAACTCAAAGATATAATCCAGGACTATTACTAGGAAGCCTGTAGAGATACCTAAGTCTACAATGTAAGTCATTCCCCTTTTGTAAACCCTTTTTGTGAATACATCTTACTTTTTGTCACCTTTTTTGTAAACTGTTTGTACAAAACCTCAAATGTTTTCAAATATAATTAACAGTGATTAAGTCTATTCTACAATTACTGCTGGTATGTTGGGATTTTGTATACATTACTTGGCACTCGTTTACGAATAGTAGCATGACCACAAGTCAGGATTGACAGTACCGAAAGAGTAATTGGGTAAATATAAACATTGTAATCGCTCTCAATACTGTGAAGTTATAAAACTATTTTCATTAAACTGGGATGCACTCACCAGTATTTCTTGCTGATAAAACCTTTTTAAAATGCGTTTTAGGTAACTTATTGTGAAGTTAATAGAAGCCAGCTGGAGAGCACTGAAGGCTTAGAAAAGTGGCTATACAAGTTACCTAAATAAAAAGGAGATTTTGTTTTCAATAATTAGGGTTTATCCCTGTAAATGTATTATAAATGAAACTTGGGTTTTATCCCACTTTTTATTATAAAAGATGGTGTTTTAACTCTGATAAATATTTCCTAACTACGGTCCTGATGAAAACTTTCCGCTGCCAAATTAATGAACATCGGTACCATCTGACTGGCTCGCGGCCTCCCGCTCCCAGGGTGGGGTCGGGGGCTGCGACAGCATCAGATACGTCCCTTGAGTTTTAGGGGGCCCTGTTGCTGGTTTTGTTCGTTTTTCGAATTTCGGGTCGCACCGTACCACCTGGGGGTCTCAATTAGGGTTTCTTAATGTGCCTTTTTAGAACGGGAAATAGAAAATTTTGCGAGGGTTGTTACATCCTCTCCACCTTGTTTAAAATCTCATCCTCGAGATTTACTGGAACAAGTAAGGATACTTTTGTTTCATTTCTGATTCCAGCTCCCATGTGTATTCAAGTCCTCTCCTGGAATTCCATTTTACTTTGACCAGAATCAACCTCTTGTGTTTGAGATTCTTGACCTTTCTGTCTTTTATTTGAAGAGGTTTCTCAACAAACTTTAAGTTTTCATTTACCTCTATATCCTGAAGAGGTACTACCAGTGATTCATCAGATAAACACTTCTTAACATTAGATACATGAAATACATCATGTACACCAGCTAACTCTTCTGGTAGCTGTAATTGATATGCAACTGGTCCTATTCGTTGTATAACGGTAAATGATCCTACATATCTTGGACTCAGTTTTCCTTTCTTACCAAATCAGATTACTACTTTCCAAGGAGAGACCTTCAATAGTACCTTGTCTCCAACTTGGAATTCTAACGGCTTACGTCGATTATTGACATAACTCTTTTGGCGATCTCGAGCCGTTTTCAATCTTTCCTTGATTTGAGTTATCTTGTCGGTGGTTTCTTGTACAATTTCGGGACCTGATAACTGACTTTCTCCTATTTCTGCCCAGCATACTGGAGTTCGGCACTTTCGTCCATAAAGTGCTTCGAATGGGGCAGCATTGATGCTCGTGTGATAACTGTTGTTGTAGGAGAATTCTATTAATGGTAAGTGGTCGTCCCAATTTCCACCGAAATCTATAACACATGCCCTTAGCATGTCTTCTAAGGTTTGGATCGTCCTTTCACTTTGTCCATCTGTCTGGGGGTGGTATGTTGTACTTAAATTCAATCGCGTTCCCATTGCTTGTTGGAAGCTTGTCCAAAAATGCAAAGTGAAACGACTATCCCTATCAGACACAATGGAGAGTGGAATTCCATGTAGTGACACTACATCGTCTACGTATAGCTTAGCTAGTCTTTCCATGCTAAAGGTTTCCTTCATTGGTAGGAAATGAGCTGATTTGGTTAATCGATCTACAATCACCCAGATTGCATCGTTACCTTTCCTGGTTTTGGGTAGCTTAGTAACAAAGTCCATTGTTATTAATTCCCATTTCCATACATGCATTTCTAACTGTTGAAGTAAACTTGAAGGTTTCTGGTGTTCTGCCTTAACTTGTGAACAAGTTAAACACTAAGAAACGTATCTAGCTATGTCGTTTTTTCATTCCCATCCACCAAAAGGTATTCCTCAAATCCTGATACATCTTGTTGTTACCAGGATGCATCGTATACCTAGATTTATGGGCTTCCTCTAATATCTTATCTTGTAGGTTTCCTTGTCTAGGTACCAAAATCCTTTTCTTATGGAATCTCCAAATTCCATCAGTTCCTTGCTCTAATTCTTTTATCCGTCCTTTCATTCCTTCAGTATTATCTTGGATTGCTGTTTCTTGAACACTTTTCAGTTGTTCCATTAAATCTAACTGCAGATTTAATCTAAGAGCACGAACTCGTCTTTGTTTCTCATGGTACTTACGACTTAAGGCATTTGCTACCACATTTGCTTTTCCTTCGTGATATTGAATATCACAGTCGTAATCACTTAAAATTTCCATCCATCTTCTTTGCCTCATATTCAATTCTTTTTGCCCAAAAATATATCTTAAGCTTTTATGATCTGTAAAGACAATAAACTTACTACCATACAGATAATGTCTCCAAGGGAAAAATTATTGCTCCTAATTCTAAATCATGAGTCATGTAATTTTCCTCATGCTTTTTTCAATTGCCTTGATGCATATGCAATCACCTTTTTGTGTTGCATTAACACACATCCTAATCCTAGCTTAGAAGCATCGCTAGTAGACTTCAAAATCTTATGTTCCTTCCGGTAAGGAAAGAATTGGGGCATTTGTTAATTTCTGCTTTAGAATTCTAAAGGCTTCTTCCTGTTTAGGTCCCCATATAAACTTAACAGTTTTACAAGTTAACTTAGTTAATGGAACAACTATCTTAGAAAAGTCTTAGATAAAACGCATATAGTATCCAGCTAATCCTAGAAAACTTCGGACTTCTGTAGCTGATTGCGGGACTTCCCAATTTGTGATAGCTTCTATTGTAACACCCCGTGTTTTCACAAGTCAAAGTCAAGGCCTAAGTCAACGACCGATTTCGCGCAACTTGACTCATAGAAACTTGTTGTTTTTAATTATATTATGTGGAGTAAGTGTTGTTAATTGTAATAATCGATGTGTGTTAATCGTTATTCAATCGACCTACGACTGTGAACTATAGGAAGTAACAATGCGATAAAGTTAACTAATCAATAATCAAACCGTGCTAATCGAATCGACATCAAATCGCAACTCGAGCTACGTACTTTTATTTGTTATTATACGTGTGCGTGTGCCTTACGTGTTACCTGTGCATGTTTATTTATGTTATGTTGTGATAATCAAGCGAACTCAATCGAAACTCGAAGTACAATCGAACTCGAAATCGTGAACGAAATATGATAGATGGTGTAAAATAGATTACGCGAGAGATGAGTGTTTGGGACTGAAAGTAATTTGATTAGGAAACCCTATCGTATCGAACCGCTCGCAATCGAAATCGAAATATCAAAAACCGTCGCGCAAAACACTTGAAAGGTGTGACTGATCGATCAGGCTTCCCAGCCGATCGAACAGCTAGCCGAACGGACTGCTGTCCGATCGGACAGGCTGCCCGATCGAGCTGCCTGGCCGATCGGCCAACCCTTTCCACTTTTGTCATCCTATAAATACCCCTGTCATTGTCATTCTTTTCCACTTTTGGAAACCTCTGTTCGACCAGCACGCTCAGCTCACCTTTTCGCAGATTTCTCCCGATTCCGGTAAGATCTCATCCTAAATCTTGTACTTTGTTGATCTATACACACTCCTACACCTTTCTATCTTTAAAATCTCAACTTTTAACCGTGAAATCAACAAGATTCAAGTGTTCTAGGATGATGTCATCATGAGTTCTTGAAGAACTTCATGTTTTGGCCTCAATCCACCAAGAATAGCTTGGATTTAGCCGATTTCCACATAAACAAACAAGGATCTTTCATAGATCTAAACATATACACGGTGACAAGGATTGAAAGATGGATTTTCCAACTTTCCTTCAACTCTTTGTCACTCAATAACTTCAAATCGGTAGAGACAGAGCCTGAGCCGATTTATAAATCACTTCGGTGGATGTATGGCTCAAGATCCGGATTCTATCCATGAGGTTAATCGACTACGGGCGAAATGTTAAACATCGTTCCGAACAGACCACCGACCGGATTTGGGTGATTCCTGTCCGACCCGGGAAACCAAGTAAGGACGAGGCATCTATGGTTTTACTCGCTGTCAAAATACCTCGATAAAACGACAAACAACAGAACAACCAAGTGTTAGACGCAAAGGCTGATCAGGTTAGGATGCTGACCGATCGAACTACTGTCCGAACGGACAGCCAGCCGATCGGATAGTCAGCCGATCGACTGGCCAGCCGATCGGCTAGCACATGGTCCCACACAACCAAATTATTTTGAAGACTAGTATTGAACGAACGGTTGTTCGTTCGAACACCTGTTCGATCGGATTACTCTTCGGATCATGAGATACTATGCTTTAATACTTAATCGATTTTCAACATGTTTAATCCACTTAGAAGTGCCACCCGATCGAACAGCCGACCGATCAGGTGACACCCTGTTGTCCGATCGAACAACATTTGTGCTATTCGAACGATCAACTATCCGATCCACTGCACCATACTCATTAGAGTTTTTGACTATTGTTGACTTGCCAACCGATCGGTCAGCAACTCAATAAGTTTTGACTTGTTGACCTGTCCGATCGAACGCCTGTCCGAACCAAGGCAAATCACTACAATACCTAACCGATCGGGTAGCCGGCCGATCGAACAGCCGTCCGATCGACCAACCTGAAAGGTAAAGGTACTTCAATGTTTTCAAATGCTACAACGAAAACTTCAAAAGTCAAACCATCATACACAAATACATCCTTTTCAAAGGAAGAAACAATCCACTCGAACTGCCATCCGATCGGCCTACCAACCGACCGGACAGCCGTCCGAGCAGACTGTCAACCGAACGGTCAGCCGTCCGATCGGACTACCGCCCGATCGACCAGCTGTCCGACTCTCCAACACTTGTTTTCCGTTTTACGCTTCAATTATCGTTATGCTATCAAATCTATTCAGGCTAACCGTACTCGCTAAGCGCTCCCTTCAATCCATAAATCGCTGTGAGTATACTCGATCCCTTTTTGCTTTAAGCACTTTTGGGTGTTACATACGTTACGAATATTCAAACTACATCTATCACACTACTCAAACTATTTGAACGCTAACCGTTAATGCATGTTATACGTGGCTTATGAATGCTTGTTTGTTATGTTTACACATGGAATGCTGTCTACCTGCCTTAGCAACGATAGTACTATAGTTTGGACTCAGCACCCGTTCACACGGGGGTTGTTAAGGATCTTTTACTTGCATGGGTTACGGTGGTAATCATGTATTGCGAACTGCCTCGGGCAGTCAACCCGCAATCATTGGTATCGATGGATCTATGTCGATAACTAACGTGCTTCATTTCACTATGTGTACGTGCTGGTTATGCGTAAACGAATTCGAACTCTATATGCTATTATCAAACTTGTATGCTCACCTTTACATTTTATGTATTGACTTTATTTTAACGTATGTGACAGGTGTTTAGGTTGCTTATATGCCTAGCTCGTTGTGAAATCGAGGCTAGGAAAGGTCTAGGATGCTCTCTGTGCTGTGATGAAATCGAAGCTAGGAAAAGAGGTCCTAGAAACCAACAAATAAATTATCTATGTTTAAATCTGAGTTGTCAGAACAGAATATTTGCCTAGATTTTATCTGTAATAATTTGTTTACTGTTTGAGACATGGTATGGGACATGTTAATTTAAATTGAATGGTAATGATAGTTGTTATGGAAACTTCTGGACAATCTGTTTCGCTCAGTGCCATGCCCCGATGATTCCGCCATCGGTTGGGGTGTGACAGATTGGTATCAGAGCCATAACTATAGGGAATTAGGCAAGACTCGACCTAGTCCGGGTTGAAGTCTTAGAAACCTAGACTATAGTTAAGAACCAACAGACCGACTTATGCGTATCCGTTAGGGAATACGCATGAGCCCACTACTATCACTCGTTATCCTCGGTTATTCTACACTATCACCACACTCAAATTTTCAGCTGTGAATGGGCAACAAGGTCGAGAATAGGTGTGAAAACCGCAAACTCTCGACTAAAGTTGCTTAATCAGCCCGTATTTTTAACTACAAACGAGGAGAATTATACCGAATCAGGAGTGAAATCCATATTTTGCTGAATAATCTCCTCTATTTTATCAAAATAGGGACGAAGTTGTTAAGCCAGGGGTGAAACCCTAACCTTGACGACTTGTTCCGCTTTTATACAAAACATTCACCAAAATCTCGACGGATTCCAACGACCTGAAGTCACAATGAGACCAACGGGACGTGTGCCAACGCCCAAGAATCGAGGCAAGGGCATATTCCCGGAAGTCAAACGTGTACAACGGATCCTTGTGAATAGTTGAATTACTTTGGTTAGTCGAAGTCCACTAGCCGCAGACAATCTATTTCTCGAATTTTATGTGATTTCAATTTTGAGCCCGCAACTGCTGACTCTGATAATTCGTCAATTTTATGTGGTTTATGTGCTTTTACCTGTTATTGTGTTTAAATTTTTGAAGATTTAATCGATTTTGCTTTCACTTCGATCAACACCCACAATTCGCACTGCTATTCTACCTCAAGTCGCTCACAAATCGCTCGCACTATGCTATATTCGAACGCTCGCGAACTTTGAATAATAGGTTTCTGTTTTCTGACCGCCTCTAGTGGTTAAATGCATATGTGCTTTCATGATGCTTTACTCTCCGTGCTTAGGAATTATGTGATTATGTGATCATGTGCTCTACGTACTTAGGTGGTTTGTGCTCTATGTGTTGTGTGTTTACGTGAATGTACGTGTTACTGAGCTTTAGTAAGTAGTAAACGTGTGAGGTGAGATTCGAATACAATGTGTTGAGTTCTGTGGCGATGTCTATTGCAGACAATGTCATCTGGATCCCGTCACGCACTTTCTCGTCAAGAAAAGAGAGACAAACGCCTTGCTTCCATTATCGCGAAAAGTGTGGCAAAGGCCGTGAGTGATGTTTATGAGAATGCCAGCAAATCGTCTGAGGAATCGAGAACCGACGCCCCTAAAGCTACCGCAAGACCTTTTAGTTTCAAGCAATTTAAGTCGTGTGGGCCAAAAGAATTCACTGGCGAAGGAGGTCCCACTGCACTATTTCACTGGTTTGATTCCATCGAGGTTACTCTGCGACAAAGTGGTTGCCCTGAAGGCCTTCGAACTCTGAATGCTACCGGCGTTTTCCAGTCTCGTGCACTAGACTGGTGGACGGCCGAGAGGAACAAGCGAGGGAACGATGCAGCCTACGGTTTGTCGTGGGACGAGCTCAAGGAAGTTATGCTAGAGGAATTCTGCCCTCCTCACGAACGTCAAAAGCTAGAAGATGAATTTTGGCACATACAGCAAAAGGATGGCGACAATGCTGGTCTCACTGCTCGTTTCAAGCAGCTCAGCATTATCTGTCCCGATCAATTCAAGACTCCGGAGATCACCATCAAGAAGTACATTCGAGCCTTGCCCGACTGCGTTGCTGATTTCGTGCAAGCGGCCAAGACTACGACGATCGAGGAAACTTATCTACTGGCCGCTGAGATCAATGACAAGCGGGTTACTGCTGAACCCACCTCATCAAGCAACAAGAGGAAGAACAAGAGAAAGAACAGCTCCACCAACAAGAACTGTGCGATCACTGCTGCACCAGTTCAATCAGCACCAGCTCAACAGCGTTAAGTAGCGGCGTTTGTGGCTAATGCACCGCCTGCAAAGCGTGCATACACTGGGCCACACCCGCTCTGCCCTACTTGCTCCTACCATCACCCGACTGCGATTCCTTGCCGCTTTTGTGCTCATTGAAAATGTATACGGCCACTTCACTGCCAACTGCCGTATTCGTCAAGCTCCTGCCAATCAAGCTCTAGTCACCGCCCCACAGGGTCAACAAGCTCCTCCGGCACCCGCAGTCAAAGCCAGAGCCTGCTTTGCATGTGGCGACCCGAACCATTTCGCCAACATGTGCCCAAACAGGGTTGTGAAATAAGAGCCTCAGCAACAGCAGCCACAGCAGCAACAACAGCAGCAGCAGCAACAACAGGCCGCACGCGCCAGAACTTTCAATCTCAACGTGCGTCAAGCCCAGGCCGACAACAACGTGGTCAATGGTACGTTCCTTGTGAATGGTATATAGGCATCATGTTTGTTTGATACTGGAGCGGATAATTGCTTTGTGTCGTTCGAATTTGAGAAACTCCTTAGTCGTAAACGTTCCCAACTCTCCTCGACATTCGATGTGGAAGTCGCTACCGGAAGAACCGTCGCTGTCAATTCTATTGTCCGTGATTGTACTCTCGAGCTCAACAATCACATCTTCCCAATCGACCTCATCCCGATAAAACTCGGAAGTTTCGACGTCATAGTAGGCATGGAATTTCTACGCGAAAACCTTACTGAAGTTGTGTGCTTTGACAAGATGATTCGATTTTCGCTCGCAAATGGTGACTTATTATGTGTGTACGGTGATACTACATCAAGGAGTCTCAAGCTTATGTCATGTGTCCAAGCTAGCAAGTATCCCCGCAAGGAATACAGAGCTTTCTTGGCTAATATTGTAGTAGCGGAGAAGGAAAAGAAAGAGAAGAAGGAAGTGAGAGACGTTCCTGTGGTTCGTGATTTTCCTCATCTTTTTCCAGAGGATCTTCCCGGACTACCGCCAAGTCGTGATATCGATTTTCATATCGACCTCATTCCTGGAGCCAACCCTATTGCCAAAGCTCCCTACCGACTCGCGCCGTCTGAAATGCGCGAACTCTCAACCCAACTCCAAGAATTACTTGAGAAAGGCTTCATTCGCCCGAGCACCTCTCCTTGGGGCGCGCCAGTCCTTTTCGTCAAAAAGAAGGATGGGTCGTTCCGGATGTGCATCGACTATCGGGAATTGAATAAGCTAACTATCAAGAACCGCTATCCCCTGCCTCGCATCGACGATTTGTTTGATCAACTACAAGGCGCTACGTGTTTCTCAAAGATCGATCTACGTTTAGGATACCACCAGCTGCGTATACAAGAGGAGGATATACCCAAAACCGCGTTTCATACTCGATACGGTCACTACGAATTCGTTGTTATGCCTTTTGGTCTAACCAACGCACCAGCGGTTTTCATGGATCTGATGAATCGCGTGTGTAAACCATATCTCGACCGTTTCGTCATCGTATTCATTGATGATGTCTTGATCTATTCCAAATCGAAAGCCGAACACGCGCAACATCTACGTTTGGTTCTCGAGCTACTCCAGGGGAACCAACTCTATGCCAGGTTCTCCAAGTGCGAATTCTGGCTGGGGGAAGTTCAATTTCTGGGTCACATCATTAATAGTCAAGGCATTCACGTCGATCCTGCAAAAATTGAAGCTGTCAAGAGCTGGGTTACGCCTAAGAACCCATCTGAAGTCCGTTCTTTTCTCGGACTAGCGGGCTATTATCGACGATTTATCGAAGGATTCTCGAAGATTGTTGTGCCGCTTACCTCTCTTACACATAAAGACCAGTCTTTTGTCTGGGGAGCCAAACAAGAGTCTGCTTTCCAAACCCTCAAGCACATGCTTTGCAATGCTCCTGTTCTCACATTGCCCGACGGAAACAATGATTTCATTGTCTACTGTGATGCTTCCAACCTTGGTCTTAGTTGTGTTCTTATGCAACGGGACAAGGTCATAGCTTACGCATCTCGTCAGCTCAAAATCCACGAGAAGAACTATACAACCCATGATCTCGAGCTAGGCGCGGTTGTTTTTGCATTAAAGATTTGGCGACACTACCTTTATGGTACCAAGTGTACGATCTTCACCGATCATAGGAGCCTGCAAAATATCTTTAATCAGAAGGAACTCAATATGCGTCAACGCCGATGGGTAGAACTTCTCAATGATTACGACTGTGAGATTCGTTATCACCCAGGCAAGGCAAACGTTGTTGCTGACGCACTTAGCAGACGAAGTTATTTGCTTAGTACTCGAAATGTTCAAGCCCAACACGATCTCGAAACCCTCATCCGCGACGCTCAACATGCATGTTTTAACAAACACACTTTGAAGAAAGAAAGAATCTACCACGATGGAGCCCAGCTTGTGAGCAAATCAAACGGGATATTTCATTTCTTAGACCGAATTTGGATTCCCAAACGAACCAATTTGCGGCAAATTCTGATGGACGAAGCCCACAAATCCCGGTATTCTATTCACCCAGGTGCCGACAAAATGTACCAGGATCTTCATTATAGGTACTGGTGGCCGGGTATGAAAAGGGATATCGCTCTCAACGTCGGAAAATGCCTAAGTTGTGCTAGAATCAAGGCCGAACACCAAAGACCCTCTGGCTTACTTGAACAACCACCAATTCCCATGTGGAAGTGGGAAAGTATAGCCATGGACTTCATAACCAAGTTACCGCACACGTCATCAGGTCACGACAGCATATGGGTTGCTGTTGACCGTTTGACTAAATCAGCTCATTTTCTGCCGATACGAGAAGACTACAAGGTAGAACGATTAGCCCGAATCTACACCGACGAGATCATTTGTAATCATGGGACGCCTCGTGACATCATCTCTGATCGTGATGCTCGGTTTACCTCGCGATTGTGGGAAACGTTCCAAACGGCACTCGGTACATCGCTTAATCTAAGTACCACTTTCCACCCTCAAACCGACGGTCAGACCAAAAGAACGATCCGTACCCTTGAAGACATGCTCCGTTCGTGTGTCTTAGACTTCGGTGGTAATTGGGATAAATACCTGCCGCTGGTCGAATTCTCGTATAATAACAGCTACCATTCTAGCATCTAAATGGCACCATTCGAGGCACTATACGGAAGAAGATGTCGATCGCCTATTGTGTGGCACGAGATCGGTCACTCGCAACTAACCGGTCCGGAACTACTACAAGAAACGACAGACAAAATTTTCCAAATTCGAGACAACCTGGCGAAAGCTCGGGATCGACAGAAAAGTTACGCCGATAAAAAGCGCAAGCCCCGTGAATTTGGCATTGGTGACTACGTACTCCTAAAGGTATCACCTTGGAAGGGTGTGGTCCGATTTGGCAAGAAAGGGAAACTCGCGCCTCGATATGTTGGACCTTTTAAGATTCTGGAAAGAATCAGAAAAGTCGCCTACAGACTCGAACTACCGGAGGAACTTAGTAACGTCCACCCGACTTTCCACGTGTAGTGCATCGCCGACCACGACTTACATGTTCCCCTAGACGATCTACAAGTGAACGAAACATTACACTTCGTGGAAAAGCCCTTCGAAATCATGGATCGCCAAACCAAGCAGCTCAAGCGCTCGTGCATTCCTATTGTGAAGGTCCGATGGGAAGGCAAACGAGGCGCAGAGTTCACTTGGGAACTTGAAAGCGACATGAAGGCTAAGTACCCGCAGTTATTCAAAGAGAAAGTCTAGAAAGAGAAAGTTCTCCGCAGTTATTCAGGACGAAATTCCCTAAACAAAGGGAGGCTGTAACACCCCGTGTTTTCACAAGTCAAAGTCAAGGCATAAGTCAACGACCGATTTCGCGCAACTTGACTCATAGAAACTTGTTGTTTTTAATTATATTATGTGGAGTAAGTGTTGTTAATTGTAATAATCGATGTGTGTTAATCGTTATTCAATCGACCTACGACTGTGAACTATAGGAAGTAACAATGCGATAAAGTTAACCAATCAATAATCAAACCGTGCTAATCGAATCGACATCAAATCGCAACTCGAGCTACGTACTTTTACTTGTTATTATACGTGTGTGTGTGCCTTACATGTTACCTGTGCATGTTTATTTATGTTATGTTGTGATAATCAAGCGAACTCAATCGAAACTCGAAAACTAACTCGAAGTACAATCGAACTCGAAATCGTGAACGAAATATGATAGATGGTGGAAAATAGATTGCGCGAGAGATGAGTGTTTGGGACTGAAAGTAATTTGATTAGGAAACCCTATCATATCGAACCGCTCGCAATCGAAATCGAAATATCAAGAACCGTCGCGCAAAACACTCGAAAGGTGCGACTGATCGATCAGGCTTCCCAGCCGATTGAACAGCTAGCCGAACGGACTGCTGTCCGATCGGACAGGCTGTCCGATCGAGCTGCCTGACCGATCGGCCAGCCCTTTCCTCTTTTGTCATCCTATAAATACCCCTGTCATTGTCATTCTTTTCCACTTTTGGAAACCTCTGTTCGACCAGCACGCTCAGCTCACCTTTTCGCAGATTTCTCCCGATTCTGGTAAGATTTCATCCTAAATCTTGTACTTTCTTGATCTATACACACTCCTACACCTTTCTATCTTTCAAATCCCAACTTTTAACCGTGAAATCATCAAGATTCAACTATTCTAGGATGCTGACCGATCGAACTGTTGTCCGAACGGACAGCCAGCCGATCGGATAGTCAGCCGATCGACTGGCCGGCCGATCGGCTAGCACATGGTCCCACACAACCAAATTATTTTGAAGACTTGTATTGAACGAACGGTTGTTCGATCGAACACCTGTTCGATCGGATTACTCTTCAGATCATGAGATACTATGCTTTAATACTTAATCGATTTTCAACATGTTCAATGCACTTAGAAGTGCCACCCGATCGAACAGCCGACCGATAAGGTGACACCCTGTTGTCCGATCGAACAGCATTTGTGCTATTCGATCGATCAACTATCCGATCCACTGCACCATACTCATTAGAGTCTTTGACTATTGTTGACTTGCCAACCGATCGGTCAGCAACTCAATAAGTTTTAACTTGTTGACCTGTCCGATCGAACGCCTGTCCGAACCAAGGCAAATCACTACAATACCTAACTGATCGGGTAGCCGGCCGATCGAACAGCCGTCCGATCGACCAAACTGAAAGGTAAAGGTACTTCAATGTTTTCAAATGCTACAACGAAAACTTCAAAAGTCAAACCATCATACACAAATACATCATTTTCAAAGGAAGAAACAATCCACTCGAACAACCATCTGATCGGCCTACCAACCGACCGGACAGCCGTCCGAGCAGACTGTCAACCGAACGGTCAGCCGTCCGATCGGACTACCGCCCGATCGACCAGCTGTCCGACTCTCCAACACTTGTTTTCCGTTTTACGCTTCACTTATCGTTATGCTATCAAATCTATTCAGGCTAACCGTACTCGCTAAGCGCTCCCTTCAATCCATAAATCGCTGTGAGTATACTCGATCCCTTTTTGCTTTAAGCACTTTTGGGTGTTACATACGTTACAAATATTCAAACTACATCTATCACACTACTCAAACTATTTGAACGCTAACCGTTAATGCATGTTATACGTGGCTTATGAATGTTTGTTTGTTATGTTTACACATGGAATGTTGTCTACCTGCCTTAGCAACGATAGTACTATAGTTTGGACTCAGCACCCGTTCACACGGGGGTTGTTAAGGATCTTTTACTTGCATGGGTTACGGTGGTAATCATGTATTGCGAACTGCCTCGGGCAGTCAACCCGCAGTCATTGGTATCGATGGATCTATGTCGATAACTAACGTGCTTTATTTCACTATGTGTACGTGCTGGTTATGCGTAATCGAATTCGAACTCTATATGCTATTATCAAACTTGTATGCTCACCTTTACATTTTATGTATTGGCTTTATTTTAACGTATGTGACAGGTGTTTAGGTTGCTTGTATGCCTAGCTCGTTGTGAAATCGAGGCTAGGAAAGGTCTAGGATGCTCTCTGTGCTGTGATGAAATCGAAGCTAGGAAAAGAGGTCATAGAAACCAACAAATAAATTATCTATGTTTAAATCTGAGTTGTCGGAACAGAATATTTGCCTAGATTTTATCTGTAATAATTTGTTTACTGTTTGAGACATGGTATGTGACATGTTAATTTAAATTGAATGGTAATGATAGTTGTTATGGAAACTTCTGGACAATCTGTTTCGCTCAGTGCCATGCCCCGATGATTCCGCCATCGGTTGGGGTGTGACATCTATCTTGGAAGGATCTACGTGAATGCCTTCATGATTAACCATGTGTAACGCCCGGCTCTTTGTACTTTCAATTTATAGAAAGTTTTGTTCGTATTTCTATTTTTGGAAACCTTGTTGTCTTATAATCGTTCTTTCGTTGTATTCATTGTAAAACCGAGACTTGGATCATTAATGAAACTCGTATTTTGTTACAAATATGTTATACACACTCTATATACGCTCGTATGTTCGACTTTGTGAATCAATTGATGTTTAATCGTTATTCTTGGAAACTATGTGCTAAACTTGTAATTAAGCTAACTTATGCATAAAATGTGTTTTGAACGTAAACGATACTTAATTTCGACATTTGTACGCTCAATTATACTTGGTTTATGATACTCATACTTGTCTTGCTCTTAGACTATTGTTTTATATCAAAACAAGTCCCTAAACTATCAAAAATGCACCTAGATGTATCAAACATAAACTACAGGGACCAAAGTGCAACAAAATGAAACTTATCAAAAGTGAGGCGCCGCGTGACGCCAAGGCTCTAGGCGTCACGCTAAGCCCCTGTTTCAGCAGACTTTGTGTTTTCTTCAGCTGTATGCACGAAATCCCAAGTTCTAATCTCACCCAATCACCTTTAATCCACCTCTAATCACCTCCAATCAACTCAAATCTCTTCCACTATAAATACACACCTTCTCCAACCCATTTTAGACTTTCACAACTCTCTAATCTTCACAAATCCACTCTCAATCTGTTGCAAATCAGAGTTCTTGGACAGATTCATACATCTTAACAAAAGTGAGTGTAACTTGCTTGTTTTCACTCCAAATCACTTGATTCTTTCTTCTATTGCTTTGTTATGTCCTTGGGTTTGATTCCTTGGTTTTTCCCTGGAAAAATCATGCTTGGAATTGCCCTAAAAAGGACCTAAACTTTCTGTTTTGTTTGATGTTATTCAAAAACTTATCATTCTTGTGTCTAACACACCTCAAACTTATGTAACAATGGAAGCTTGTCTTCCTACCCCATACATGACATCCATGATAACTCGAGGTGCCTAAATGAAGATCCTAATCTTCTACCTCCTACATGAACTATTGGACTAAATAATATATAACCTAGATATATATATATATATATATATATATATATATATATATATATATATATATATATATATATATACTCATTCGAACCTTTAATGTTGAACTTGTGTTTATATGTTAAAGTAGTAGAATATCATCTAAGACTTAGAACCTTGATATGATTCTAATGGGTGTACTACCCATGAAATACAATATAACCCTAGTGGTTACATAGTGTCATATAAGAGTATAAGTTAAAGATGATTATTTTCATATTGTACTTTATGCTATGTTAAATCTGAATCCATAATCTTCCGTTAAACGCCAAACTCACACACCTATGTTTCCTCGTGTAGAAGGACTAGGTATTCCAAACTAATCCATCCACCAACTCACTCGTGGGATTTCAAGTAGGAAAGCTTGCAACCACCGTGAGTATACTCGATCCCTTTTTCCCCTTTTACACTTTGGGATGCAACATGTATAATTATGCAAATAACTTTTAAACTAAACATACTCAATCCTTGATCAAGCATGAAACTAATGTGACTTACTTGTTATTCTCGTATGCTATGTGAACGATTTGGAACGTTATATGCTCATTAACTTTGCTCGCCCACCTTAACAATTATAGCGCTATAGGATTAACGCCTCGCCCGCTATTATATTGGGTATTGTTAAGTTAAACATTACCACCCCGCTAAACTATTGGGATTAGGCTATTTTATGCGTTGTATTCTAGGGTTTGATCATATTGTACGCCAAAATTGCATACTAGTAATCACATATTATGAATCATGTTGGATTTGAGTTTTATTCTATTATGCTATGTAAACAAACTTGTATACTCGCCATTACTTTTGCATTGAAACTCTATTTTAATACATGTTGTAGGTTGATTCTTGAAGTATGGATGAATGATGAAACGAGTTTAGGGTGGACTAGATACACACCTTTAATCTATTTATCTTTTGATGTTATGTTGAAATTTGAACAATGTTGTTATCTTTATTTTAAATGTTGTAAGACAATTTAGCACTTGCAATGAAATTCGAATTTAAGTAAATATTGTCACATAGTGTTATGAAGTCTCTTGCAATCTATACACACTTCGTCTCATCCCGATGTTTCCGCCATCGGTTGGGGTGTGACAGATTGGTATCAGAGCCATAATTATAGGGAATTAGGAAAATTGCCATGCTTTTGCCCTAATCTATAGTTTTAGGAATTTTGCCTCTTATGTGTCGTTTAAAACTTTTGTACTCTACCATGCATGCTTCCTAGCTATACTTCTTGTTGATTAAATTTATATGCCTTTCCTAAGGTTAACATGAATACACTCTCGTTTATTAGTATACTCTTGTAACATAAACGAGACAACTTTACCAAAATAGGCGTGAAACCCACAATTTGGTAAACGACTCTCATTCTACCTTAAACTATTTTTGCACGAAATTCCACCATTAAGCTAGGAGTGAAATCCACAACTTAATGGTAATTTCCATTTCAACTCTAGTGAACCCTCGTCAAAAGTGTCGAAATTATATTTTGACCCGACGAGTACCAACCACATTTAGGGTACGAAATCGCCAAGATAGGGGTGAAACCCGCAACTCGTCGATTAAGTCCCATTCCTCGATTTTCAATCTCGCCAAAGTCCCAATTGTTTCAATCAATTAGAGATGTGTAGTAACCGGAAGGGTAAGATACCGTTAATCGCTTCTCGACGAGAGTATCTTACCTATAGGCCAAAGCACGTTTTCTCTAATTCGAAAGAACTTTCGACCCACTTTGGAATAGTTGACGTTTCTCTACCCGAAACAATCCTATGTTTTATTGAGCCTCTCTTTTATGTATCTCAATTTGTATGTGATTTTACACTTGAACGTTCGTTCATTTCAAAATTTTGTTTTAATCGTTTCGCACGTTATCGCAATCACAAACAATAATAATCCCTCGTGAACAAACTAAATTTATAATGCTTTCATTTATCCATGCTATGCTATGTTGGACTCATGACTATGCTTTATGTGACGATTAAACTCTTTACGCTATGTGAATTAATTTGAACCCTTTATACTATGTGACACTTTATGCTATGTGAATCAATTTATGCAAACAATTTTCTTAAACAAACATTATGATCAAGTCTCACCTATTCGTTCTTTTGAATCTTAGATGTCTTCTCATCACTCCAACTCGTCTAAGAAGTCAAAGTCCCGGGCTACGAAGAAGATGATGGCTTTCATGGCTGCTCAATTTACGCGCGTCGTTCCAAAGGTCATTACCGAGATTCGAGCTTCTGAAACTCCTCACTCTTCCGTCGACTCTAAGGTCGAAGTACGCAAGCCCGCTTCGTTCAACTTCAAGCACTTTTCATCGTGCAATCCCAAGCCATTCACCGGCAATGATGGGGTGACCGCCATGCTCGAGTGGTTTGATAGTATGGAGGTCACGCTCATCAACAGCGATTGCCCAATGAGCTCAGAACGCGTAGTGCGACTGGGGTATTCCAAGCCCGAGCTCTCGAATGGTGGACAAACGAAAGGAACATCCGCTCTAACGAACTGGCCTATGCGTTGACTTGGGAAGAAGTTAAGGCCCTAATGATGGACGAGTTTTGCCCTCCGCATGAGCAACAAAGACTAGAGGAAGAATTTTAGGCGCTAAAGCAAGTGGGAGATGAGAACCTAGCTTATACCACCCGTTTCAAACAACTTAGCTTCATTGTTCCTCACCTCGTTATGACCACCGACCGCAAGATAAGGAAGTACATCAATGGGTTACCCTCTGCTATGCGCGATACGATCGAGGCTGCCAAACTCGACAATATCGAAGCTGTTTATCGTTTGGCCGCTTCCCTGAACAACAACCGTGTACGCGATAAACAAGCCACAAACCCCGCTTCTTTCAAGCCAGCCAACCAAATTACCCAACAGTCGAGTAGCAATAGGGGGAAAAAGTGAAAGCAGTCGAACCCGGTTTGCAATGCAATTGTGCCACCCGTTAACCCAAATCCTGTTGCCCCTGATAACACCCAAAAGTCGTACACTGGGATTCACCCCAAGTGTGCCACTTGTAACTATCACCATCCAGCCAATGCCAGGTGTCGTCGTTGTACCAATTGTAACCGTTATGGACATGACACCGCCTTTTGTCGCTATCAACAACAGCAAGCACCACAAGCTCAGCAAGCACAACAAGCTCCACCTGCTCCTCAAAATGCAAGACCAGCTAGGGCTTGTTTCAAATGTGGGGATACTAATCATCTTCGTCCTCAATGCCCACAATGGAATCAAGAGCAACAACAACCTCCTCGTGGACGCGCTTTCAACCTGAATGCAAATCAAGCGCGCAACGACAATGATGTCGTTAACGGTACGTTTCTTGTTAACCATCTTTACGCTTTGATACTGTTTGATACTGGTGCGGACAAAAGCTTTGTGTCCTTAGAATTCAAATCATTGTTAAATTGCACACGCTCTAAGCTACCTAAGTCGTTTTCCGTTGAAGTCGCCAATGGCAAATCCATCTTAGTCGATTCCGTTCCTCGTGATTGTCGTCTTACTCTTAACGAACACGTTTTCCCTATCGATCTCATACCCATGCGACTGGGTAGTTTCGACGTCATCATAGGCATGGATTGGCTCAAAAAGAACCATGCTGAAATCGCTTGCCATGAGAAATACGTTCGTTTACCCCTTCCATCAGGCGATGTTTTGCACGTCTATGGAGACCGACCTTCAAAGGGACTGAAGTTGATGTCCTGCACACAAGCGAACAAGTACTTACGCAAACAGTACCTTACCTTTTTAGCCCACGTTATGGAAGAAAAGGGCAAGGGAAAGAGTTTAAGTGATGTTCCAGTGGTGCGCGGCTTCCCTGACGTCTTTCCTGAGGATTTACCTAGTCCTCCTCCACCTCGATCTGTTGATTTTCGTATTGACCTCGTACCTGGTGCGACCCTGTTGCCAAAGCTCCTTATCGTCTTGCACCTTCTAAGATGCAAGAGTTATCTACGCAACTTCAAGAACTCCTCGATAAGGGTTTCATTCGTCCAAGTACCTCACCTTGGGGTGCTCCTGTGCTCTTCGTCAAAAAGAAGGATGGCTCTTTCCGCGTGTGCATCGATTATCGTGAGCTTAACAAACTCACCGTCAAAAATCGTTACCCTCTTCCGCGTATAGACGATCTCTTTGATCAACTTCAAGGCGCTACCTGTTTCTCCAAGATCGATCTTCATTCTGGTTATCATCAACTTCGTGTTCTCGATGAGGACATCCCCAAAACCGCTTTTCGCACTCGCTATGGGCACTACGAGTTCGTGGTTATGCCTTTTGGCTTGACCAACGCACCCGCAGTGTTCATGGATCTTATGAATCATGTTTGTAAGCCCTACTTGGATCGTTTTGTGATAGTCTTCATTGATGATATTCTCATTTATTCTAAATCTCAAGCCGATCATGAACGTCACCTTCGTCTTATACTCGAGCTCTTACGTATTGAACGCTTATATGCTAAGTTCTCCAAATGCGAGTTTTGGATTAAAGAAGTCCAATTCCTTGGACACGTTGTTAGTGAAAAAGGAATCCACGTTGATCCCTCCAAAATCGAAGCAGTGAAGAATTGGACCGCGCCTAAATCTCCCTCTGAAATCCGTTCCTTCTTAGGATTGGCGGGTTATTACCGCCGATTCATCTCGAACTTTTCAAAAATCGTCGTTCCTCTTACTTCGTTGACTCAAAAAGAGAAACCTTTTGCTTGGGGTCCTAAAAAAGAGAAATATTTTCAGACTCTCAAGGACATGCTTTGCAATGCTCCTATTCTCGCTCTCCCTGATGGGAATGATGATTTCGTGGTGTATTGTGATGCCTCAAATCGTGGTCTTGGTTGTGTTCTCATGCAACGAGACAAAGTCATCGCTTATGCCTCTCGCCAACTCAAAATACATGAGAAAAATTATACTACCCGCGACCTCGAGCTTGGCGCAGTTGTTTTTGCGTTAAAGATTTTGGCGACACTACCTATACGGTACAAAGTGTGTGGTTTTCACTGACCATAAGAGCCTACAATACATCTTTGACCAAAAAGAACTCAATATGCGTCAGCGACGTTGGGTGGAATTACTTAACGACTATGATTGCGAGATTCGCTACCACCAAGGTAAAGCGAATGTTGTGGCCGATGCACTCAGTCGTAAGGCTCATGTAGATGTTATTCGTTGTTTTCATATCTCGAGCGATCTTCACAATTGCATTAGTGAAGCGCAATATTCATCTATCAACGAAGGTTTCATGCCTGTAGAAATACGTGGAGCTTCTGAAGACCTACTCACTTCAAAATCTGACGGCCTACTCTACTGTCGTGATCGAATCTGGGTACCAGATCACGACAATCTTCGTGATCTCATTATGAACGAGGCACACAAATCCAAGTACTCAATTCATCCTGGTGCCGACAAGATGTACCATAATCTACGTACATCCTATTGGTGGCCCGGTATGAAGAGAGACATTACCGTGTACGTTTCTAAGTGTCTTACCTGTTCGAAAGTCAAAGCCGAGCATCAACGACCTTCCGGTCTACTCAAACAACCTGAAATCCCCATTTGGAAATGGGATAGCATTGCGATGGACTTCATAACTAAACTCCCTCGTACGCCTTCTGGTCACGATAGCATTTGGGTGATCATCGCTCGTTTGACCAAGTCCGCTCAATTCATTCCTATTCGTGAAGATTTCAAGGTTGAACGACTTGCTCGGATCTATACCGATGAAGTCATACGCCATCATGGTATCCCTCTCGACATTATTTCTGATCGCGATGGTCGATTTACTTCGCGTCTCTGGCAAACCTTTCAGTCCGCCATGGGTACTCATTTGAATCTCAGTATGGCTTTTCATCCTCAAACGGATGGACAGACTGAACGTACTATCCAAACCCTAGAGTACATGCTCCGTTCTTGTTTCATCGACTTTGGTGGTAGTTGGGATGTGCATTTACCTTTGGTCGAGTCCTCGTACAACAATAGCTACCACTCCAGTATTAAAATGGCTCCATTCGAGGCATTGTATGGTCGCAAATGCCGATCTCCTTTAAACTGGCACGAGATTGGTGACAAACATTTTACTGGCCCTGAAATCATACAAGAAGCAACGGATAAGATTCACCAAATCCGTGATAATCTACTCAAGGCCCGAAATCGTCAAAAGGTCTATGCTGATAAGGGACGCAAACCGATGGAATTCAACGTTGGGGATCACGTTTTACTCAAAGTGACTCCTTGGAAAGGAGTGGTTCGTTTTGGTAAAACGGGAAAGCTTGCCCCTCGCTATGTTGGACCTTTCAAGATACTCGAAAGGATTGGTGCAGTGGCTTATCGACTCGATTTACCTCAAGAGCTCAACAACGTTCATCCGACGTTTCATGTCTCCAATCTAAAGAAATGTCTCGCTGATGAGGGACTTCATGTTCCTCTCGAAGATCTCCAAATCAACGAAATTATGCACTTTGTGGAAAAACCTGTCGAAATCATGGATCAAGGAGTCAAGTTATTGAGGCGCAGTAAAATTCCTATCGTCAAGGTTCGATGGGAAGGAAAACGTGGCGCCGAATTTACTTGGGAACTTAAAAGTGAAATGAAGACGAAGTATCCCTATCTTTTCGCTACATCTTCCTAAATTTCGGGACGAAATTTCCTAAAGGAGGGGAGACTGTAACGCCCGGATCTTTGTACTTTCCATTTATAGAAAGTTTTGTTCGTATTTCTATTTTTGGAAACCTTGTAGTCTTGTAATCGTTCTTTCGTTGTATTCATTGTAAAACCGAGACTTGGATCATTAATGAAACTCGTATTTTGTTACAAATATGTTATACACACTCTATATATGCTCGTATGTTCAACTTTGTGAATCAATTGATGTTTAATCATTATTCTTGGAAACTATGTGCTAAACTTGTAATTAAGCTAACTTATGCATAAAACGTGTTTTGAACGTAAACGATACTTGATTTCGACATTTGTACGCTCAATTATACTTGGTTTATGATACTCATACTTGTCTTGATCTTAGACTATGCTTTTATATCAAAACAAGTCCCTAAACTATCAAAAATGCACCTAGATGTATCAAACATAAACTACAGGGACCAAAGTGCAACAAAATGAAACTTATCAAAAGTGAGGCGCCGCGTGACGCCAAGGCCCTAGGCGTCACGCTAGGCCCCTGTTTCGGCAGACTTTGTGTTTTCTTCAACTGTATGCACGAAATCCCAAGTTCTAATCTCACCCAATCACCTTTAATCCACCTCTAATCACCTCCAATCAACTCTAATCTCTTCCACTATAAATACACACCTTCTCCAACCCATTTTAGACTTTCACAGCTTTCTAATCTTCACAAATCCACTCTCAATCTGTTGCAAATCAGAGTTCTTGGACAAATTCATACATCTTAACAAAAGTGAGTGTAACTTGCTTGTTTTCACTCCAAATCACTTGATTCTTTCTTCTATTGCTTTGTTATGTCCTTGGGTTTGATTCCTTGGTTTTTCCCTGGAAAAATCATGCTTGGAATTGCCCTAAAAAGGACCTAAACTTTCTGTTTTGTTTGATGTTATTCAAAAACTTATCATTCTTGTGTCTAACACACCTCAAACTTATGTAACAATGCCTACAACCTTTCCTATGGTTATTTAAGTATAATAACATGATTGAGACATGTAAAATTAGAGGATAAACCTCAAATACTTTCTGTTTTATTTAGGTTATTTCGCCCACAAGTCATGTTCAAGCTTAGGTCTTGATGTAGAGTGATTATGGAACAACTTGGGTTGTCCAAACATACAATCCTCACATGATTTGATGATTTCTCTTTAGTTAGGTTGTTTATATTATTGTATTAATCCTAGTTCTTGACCCTCCTTGGTTGTCTTTACATCAAGTGAAGTGGTGAACATTCAAGGGGTTCTGATGCGTGCGAAGTGTTACTTATTTTAGGTGTATATTTTAAGCCCTTTTTAACACTTATTTTAGCCAAGTTTTAAATTTATAAAACACGATATTTCACTAACACTAAACACACATATGGGCAAGTGCACCCATCGTTGAGTGTAGTATAGCGTTGGTAAGATACCGAGGTCGTCCAAGGACACAAGAGCTTTTAGTACCGGTTTATCCTCAACGTCTAACCAAAATAAAAGTTTAGAAAAATGTTTTAAACTAAGAAAATTAAAAACTAACTAAAATGCTGAAAATAAAAATAAAAGAAAAACAGATAGACAAGATGAATCACTTGGTTCCGACTCGTATCTAGTATAACCTTTGATTATTTCCGCACTTTTGCACATAATTAAGAGATTATCTTAGTTATTGTAGTAGGCCCCTCTTTTGAAGGTGACGTTACCCTCACCCCAGTAGTTTGAGTCAGCAGGGATACAATCCTAAAAGGGTGGATTATTGGAAGATAATGAATTAAGTTTTTAATGCAGTATTGTGGTAGGCCCCGCTTTTGGCGGTGACGTTACCCTCGGCTAAGTAGTCTGAGTCAGCAAGGATACAGTCCTAAATAGCCGGGTTATAGTATTAATAGTAGTTAACTTATGAGGGGATCAAAGAGTTTGGACCCCCGCCATCCAATACCGTGAAGTATTGAAGGAGGTCCTACTAAATTTGACCCAGGTCCATTGCAGGACCTCTAAACGCTGAACAATGGCAAGACCTTTACCAAACCGTTCCCTTAACCCCCGACCAGGTAGCCAACATATCTCCATATAGACCGTGGAGATATGAATGGTGAAAATCCTTTATTTTATATAGACAGTAAAATAATGCCAAGACACCACGGACAAACGATAAGGAAAGATCACCTTCAACATAAGTAACTAGTTATTAAAGTCATTAATACAAAACCAAATAAAAAGTGCAAAAGATTAGAAATAAAAAGTATTATACTAGACACTTTGTCTTCACCAAGTGATGTAAGAGACTTAGGCAAACATGGCCTTGATTGTCAAGAACTCTTACGATCAATCTTGGATCCCGAGACGACTCACACACTCTACGATGGACAATGGATGATGGTGGTGGATGATGGTGTTGTGATGGTGGTGGGTGGTGGATGAAGTGTGAGAGAGGTGGTGTGGCAAGGGATGAGATGAAATGAATCCAAGCACTCCTATTTATAGGCTGAACAGAGAGCTGGGCACGGCCCCGTGCTGGCTGAGCACGGGGCGTGTTCAGTCTTCTGATTTCTCTACTTTGCTTTGGAAGGTGCCGTTGAGGGGTCGGGCAGTCCACTAATATTCCTTTTCTTGTATTTATGTTGGATTTAGCTGTCTTTTTGCTTCTTTTGCGTTTTTGAGCTCATTTAATCCTGAAAATACAAAAGGAAGACAAAAACACTCTTTTTCCAATATTAGTACTTAAAAAGGGTTAGTTTTATGCCTCATTTGATGTAATTTATATGTTGCATTTTACACACATCAGGTTCCTAAATGGAAGCTTGTCTTCCTACCCCATACATGACATCCATGATAACTCGAGGTGCCTAAATGAAGATCCTAATCTTCTACCTCCTACATGAACTATTGGACTAAATAATATATAACCTAGATATATATATATATATATATATATATATATATATATATATATATATACTCATTCGAACCTTTAATGTTGAACTTGTGTTTATATGTTAAAGTAGTAGAATATCATCTAAGACTTAGAACCTTGATATGATTCTAATGGGTGTACTACCCATGAAATACAATATAACCCTAGTGGTTACATAGTGTCATATAAGAGTATAATTTAAAGATGATTATTTTCATATTGTACTTTATGCTATGTTAAATCCGAATCCATAATCTTCCGTTAAACGCCAAACTCACACACCTATGTTTCCTCGTGTAGAAGGACTAGGTGTTCCAAACTAATCCATCCACCAACTCACTCGCGGGATTTCAAGTAGGAAAGCTTGCAACCACCGTGAGTATACTCGATCCCTTTTCCCCTTTTTACACTTTGGGATGCAACATGTATAATTATGCAAATAACTTTTAAACTAAACATACTCAATCCTTGATCAAGCTTGAAACTAATGTGACTTACTTGTTATTCTCGTATGCTATGTGAACGATTTGGAACGTTATATGCTCATTAACTTTGCTCGCCCACCTTAAAAATTATAGCGCTATAGGATTAACGCCCCGCCCGCTATTCTATTGGGTATTGTTAAGTTAAACATTACCACCCCGCTAAACTATTGGGATTAGGCTATTTTATGAATCATGTTGGATTTGAGTTTTATTCTATTATGCTATGTAAACAAACTTGTATACTCGCCATTGCTTTTGCATTGAAACTCTATTTTAATACATGTTGCAGGTTGATTATTGAAGTATGGATGAATGATGAAACGAGTTTAGGGTGGACTAGATACACACCTTTAATCTATTTATCTTTTGATGTTATGTTGAAATTTGAACAATGTTATTATCTTTATTTTAAATGTTGTAAGACAATTTAGCACTTGCAATGAAATTCGAATTTAAGTAAATATTGTCACATAGTGTTATGAAGTCTGTTGCAATCTATACACACTTCGTCTCATCCCGATGTTTCCGCCATCGGTTGGGGTGTGACACCATGTGTCCTAGAAATTGCACCTCTTGTAACCAAAATTCACACTTAGAAAATTTAGCGTAAAGCTTTTCTTTTCTTAACAGGGTTAAGAGTGCATGCAGGTGCTCACAATGTTCATCCTGGCTTTCGGAATAAATAAGTATATCGTCGATGAAGACAATTACAAATTTATCCAAGTACGGTTTACAGATCCTATTCATCGTATCCATGAATGCTGCAGGAGCATATTCGCATGACTGTAAACTCGTGGTGACCATACCTAGTCCTGAAAGCAGTTTTAGGTATATTTTCTTCCTGCACCTTCAATTGATGGTATCCGGAACGCAAATCTATCTTAGAGAAGTACCTAGCTCCCTGAAGTTGATCAAAAAGATCATTAATCCTAGGTAACGGGTATTGATTCTTAATTACACCTTATTCAACTTTCTATAATCGATACATATTCGCATTGAACCATCCTTCTTTTTCACGAACAACACCGGTGCTCCCCAAGGGGATGAGCTGGGTTGTATGAATCCTTTTCCTAGCAATTCATCTAACTGCTTTTTCAGTTCTAACATTTCGGTTGGCGCTAAGCGATAAGGTGCCTTAGCTATTGGGGCAGTTCCAGGTATTAGATGAATTCTAAATTCCACTTCCCTATCTGGTGGTAATCCAGGTAGATCTTTCGGGAATACATCAGGGTGTTTTGATACTACTGGAATTTCCTGAAGTTCTTTGCTTTTAGTGTTAATGATTACCGAAATCATATACACTATTCCTTGTTTCTGTTTGTAACTAGCAACTTTCATTACTGAAATGAACTTCATTGGTTTGCGTGGCTTATCTCCTTTAATAAGAATTATCTCTCATGTGGGCGTACGAACCTCTAGGGAATTCTGGTCACTTAGGATTTGAGTATGGTTGGCTACTAACCAATCCATTCCTAACAGGACATCGAATCCTGCTAATCCTTCATATTTATTAGACAGGGGACATAAGTCACGACTGTCAATGTCATACTGACATCTCATATAGCACAACGGCTTGTTCCAAAGGACTTTTTGATGGCACAGATGCCTTGTCACTAGAGAAATTTTAAAACATAATCAATGATTCCTTTGGGTCGGAAAATTTCATAGTTCATTGTCTTGACAAGAAGTTATGAAATAAAACTATCTTTTTCATGTATTCATCTTTACCCGTATGTATGCATCCCAAATGGATGTTTTGATGCGTACATCATTTTCGACGTTTACCAGCCATGATTCCTATTGATTATATAGGCTAAATAAAGGGTTTGGAAGTTCCTAATATAAAGATGACAAGCGTGATTTTATCGCATCACTATTGTCGGGAGTGTTAACACGTTTTCAAGTGTTTAATAAGGATCTGAATCTCTTTTAAACAGGTTTTACCATTTTAGCTAGGTCTTCAATGACATTCAAGCTAGGTCAAACCTTTTAAGATTCTCTTTTAATATTATACTGGCAGGAAAATGATGATATCTATTTTATTCAGGATTTTAATAAAAATATAATTATGGCACAAAAGACCAAGTCACAGGGATAACTTTATATTATCAACCTTGATTTTGTAGAATTAAGGTACTTAGGCTTGAACGTGTTCTTGCCTTTTCTTGACAGGAGTTGTAGGCTACGACTGTCTTTTGTCTTATATGACAATGAGTATAGCCCGTAGGCAGTATATCCCTAGTTATAATTTAATAATAGCTCGACAGCCTAGTCACATGGACAGATTTAATTTATAAACCAGGATGTTACAAAATCGAGGTATTAAGGCTTGAATCAAAGTTCATTACCTTTTTCTTGACAGGGAGTTGTAGGCTACCACTGTCTTTATTAAAATTTCTGGCCCGTGGGCCTATCAATTAACATCTCGTAAGATGTTAAGACATATAGTTATTGCACTGATGATATATTCAGCGGTCACAGTAATGACATGACGACATGATCAGTGCCATTACTTTAATCAACTGTCGTTCAGTGGTCATAATAATGACATGACGATCAGATTATCGTCTAGAGGGCTTTGAGCATAGCTCACCCCCTTAGGACGAGGAATCTCAAAAGATCACAACTGTCGATGTCGAAATCGGACAGTGTATTATAGCCCGTGGCACTTCATTCTTAAGGGATGATTATTTTAATAAGGAAGGATTGGAATAACCCATTCTAGGGATGACTTACGTGATTTTATCGAACCACGTTTTGCCAGGAGTGTTAACATATTACGGATGTTAACAAGGATTTGAATCTCTTGAATAGGTCATACCATCTTGGCCTCGTCATATAGGCTAGGTTTACCCTTAAAATTCCTTTTTAATAATTAATGCAGAACAATCCTAACTCGGGATGTTAATAAGGATCTGAACCTAAGTTGAGGATCTGCCGTCTTGGCCGGGTCTCAATAATGACACGAGGCTGGGTCTTGTCCTTTTTAGATTTTGCCATTTTATTATAATGGTAGATCTTATAACAGAAATATTATTTTAATTTATTATATATATTATATTCATATATAATGATATAATTGAAATTTAAATAAAACATCCCAATGGTTTTAAAAGAGGTATAGAATTGCCCTAAAAGGGTCTTAAAAGGAATGATGTTGTCCTCAAAAGGGACCAAAAGATAAATATCGCTATAAAGACTTTTAAGGAAACGATCTTCAGTAAAAGGAGTCTCTTCTTTCACTTTAGTTATGAATGTCCTCTCCTTGGTCGTACGTTAATCCTAGTCGTAGCACGAAGCTTGGCCTTTCCTAGGCTTCAAATGGGGAGAATTTCCATTACAGCTTCTTGCTTGGCGACATATTTAAAATATAATTTAAGGTAATAATCTTCCGAATAGGGACGAGAGTATTCCTATGTTAAGTCTAGACTCAGAAGGTCAAAGGATGTGCTATCGTGTCATTGAGATTAAACACAAAAAGCTAGTGTTTAATTCACTCAATGTTGGCTCTGATACCAACCTGTCACACCCCTATTTTCCACGTGTCACCGGTGGGGAGTATCATGACGTAGTTGATATCATCATGGACAAACAACACAATATATAATGCACAGCGGAAGCAAAGATAGATTCATTTCAACTTGAATAAAGTGTAATATTTAATATCACAAATAGTTGAAACGGATCCACAGGCGGATCAAAATAAAATAAGATATTGTTTAACAGCTTTATTGTCGTCCAAGCTTGCGAGACTTATTGTGGACGCTCTAGAAGACCGCCAGCCTAGTACGAGTAGTACCTGCACTTAATCTTTTTGGAAAAATACGTCAGTTTACACTGGTAAATACAATTTAACTGACTCATTTTGAAAAGGTTGAAAATTGATTTGAATGCACATGGCACAAAACATTTTATAACTTGGGATAATTATGTAATATAATCTTGTGAACGTATTACATGTTACTTGTGTGTTCAGTAGCCCGGTGCGTCCCGGTTAAAGATCAATAGACCCTCCACATTAGAGTTATACACTGACAGGTGTATGCCTACACCCCGTGCTCAGGTCGTGGCCATCTCGTAAGATAATGCCGAGTATATCCGGGACATGGTCATTAACCCCCCAAAGGCTTTAAGTGAACAAGACTGTTTAAACGAGCCGACCAAATTATTCAATTAACCATTCAGAGATGTAAGATTTGATGCTCGATCAAGCGGTATTCTATATACCGTAACCCAAGCCCGTATAGGGAAAATAAGTTAAAAGTATTTACCTGATCTAAATATAAATTCAATCTCAGCTGTATACCATCAAGCAAGTACAGATAGCTTTTACTGGTTCTTCTATTCTGGAACAAAGGTTTTTAATAACCTATTAGATTTCTAACGGGTCTTTATCTAAGCTTAAGCTTAGACCGGCTAGTTTAAAGGACGATACGGTTCAAACGCACGATTAAGCGAAGACCGGATAGAATGTGATTTAGACCCGACAAGTTTGAATAATTGTATAATATGGGTATACTAAATACATTCTGGATTTTGAGACAAAAGGATAATGTTTGACCCGTCTCGGTCAATTTATGCAAACTAGTTACATAAACCGAACCGAACGCGAAAAGAGCGTTACGGGTAACCGTAAGAGTCATATGCAAGTTCCCTGAGATAATATGCTTTAAATATGTCATAATATCAGTAAGTTATTTTCTATTATGCCCAAAACGGATTTAAACACATGTTAGGCCTCATAAGGGCATTTTGGTCATTTAAAAGATTATAAAAGAGTTTATTTGAAAATCTGAGTTACGGGTCTGATTTATACAGTAAGTATACTTAATTTAACATGTTATAACAGTAGGGTATGACCCATATGTGAAACTTATCATTTAAAACCAAACTATGCACCTTAGGGGTATTTTGGTAATTTCACAAGGGCTAAAATGTCAAAATTTGAAACCTGAGTTTATAAACTTGTACTTACTGTTATTTTATAAAAATATGCTAAGAACATCAGTAGGTATCAACCTTATATGTTTAATATGGTTATAGTACATACTATGCGTTAAAAACGCTTAAAAAGGCGATTTAGAGCCGTTTCCGGGTTTTTAAAAGAAAGCTGATATTTTTATATTTCCAGAATGCTCAAAATATTTTATTTAACAAATAAAATCAGTAGAAAAAGGTTTGGAGTCAAAAGGATTTGTAAAACTCATTTTATGGCTTAAAAGGGCAAATTCGGTATTTACCGAATTAAACTTAGAGGCCTATGATATGATCAGCCAAAAATTAAATAAAAATCTTTAAAAATCCCAAAATATTATATAACATCAGTGGGTAAAAAGTTTGGTATCAAAAAGTGGGTTTAAATAGGTTATATGCTAATTACGCCGTTTAAGTAACATAAAGCTTTCAAATTACGATATTGAGCATAACTCTTATTCTGGACCTCAAACTGATATCAAATCTTCGGTGCAAGTTTATAATTCAGTAACAAATGTTTCTACTCTTTCACTTTTTTTCAAAAATCACGTTTTATAGTAAAAAGGGCAAAATAGTCAACTTTAAGCATAAATCGGAAACATGCATGTGAATCGGTTAAGCATTGAACCAAGTTGTAAAATCTCAGAGAGTTAAACTTATATGAAAATTGGTCCAAAATATGCTCTAATGCAGATCTCAACATGCATGAACGGATCAGAACTGAAAGTCAAAGAAAAAGTCAATTTATGCGACTTTCGGTTCCGATTCGGGTTTAAACTGAAAATTGTCGAGTTGATCATGTTGAAACATGTTCTTACATTAATTACAAAGTTATTTTGATGATCAAACAGGTTGCATGTAGCCTACATTGTTAATCATGCTTAAATTTGCAAAAACACGTTCTGTTGACTTTTTAAGAAAAGCTTTGACTCGACAATTAACATACTTAGAGTGGGAATCTGAAAATACCCTTTTAGGGGTTTGTTACCCACATAAATACCAACTTGTAGGTACTTTCAATTTGAGAAATGACAGAGCCAATCTCGTTTAATCTCAAAGTCAAGTTTAAATTACGATGGTTTGACTTTCGGTTGATAAACTAAGCTAGAACGAATTTGCAAAGGTTATGAATACTTACAAGAGTCCTAACAAAGCTTCGAGATCACTAGGAAGTTGCCTTGTCATCCAGGAAGCTCCAGAAATGTTCTTGTGAATTTTGTGAATTGCAAGTGTTCAAAGTAGTGAGCTTCAAGACCCTTTTATGACCATTTTGATCTGATTTGATGATGCCACAGAGGTCTAGGAGTGTTGTGGGATGAAGACAAGTGCCCCTAGTTGCATGTAAGTTCATTGGTGAGGCTCTGGAGTCGACAACAGCTGTTAACAACTCGCAAAACCGACATAACTGGCAGCTGGTCGCTGCATCTGTCGCTGGCAGCTGGTAGGCGGGCCGCGACAGGTCCCTCGCGGGCCGCGTACAAGAGGTTTACCAGCTTAACAAGTTTCAGCAAATTACAATTCAGTCCCTGACCTTTGTAACGTGTTTTAGGCTATTTATCTTGCTCATTAGACCCTAAATTCTTATTTTTAAGGGCCTTGGGACTTTTACAAACATGGTAAAGTCCTCGGTTAACTTTGTGCTTACCCGAAAAGTCACGAATTCAACGTTAACGCAATTAACCCTTTATGCACGGTTTTGATCATATCTTTCTCATACGATAACGAAACTAGATGAAATTTTTATCACATATTCTAGTGAGTATATTTTATCATTACAAAGCTTCGGGTTTGCCAAAAGGTCACTCAGAGGTATACTTTCAACATGTTGACACATTTAGTCCCTGTAGTCTGTAATTCCTCACTTTCTTTCATCTCTCGCTTCGTATGATCCATGATTTATCCGTTTAAGGTTATAAACACCATGTAGGGTTATTGTAGAGCCTATTTATCAATTGTTGACACTTTGGACCCTTATATTCACATAGTTTCACTGTTTGTCAACTTTAGTCCCTCTAAAGTATGTTTTCACATATTCAAAGCCCATGACACGTGTCAATACATTATTGGACGTAAATTTTTGAGGTGTTACACTTCTTCTTGGAGTTACTGTTATTACCCAAACGGAAATCTTGGGTAATCTTTTGGGCCAATTCCTTTTTCCTATTCTCTTCCCTTGTACGAACCAACCCGTCAGTTAAAGTATTGGCCAATTCGACTGCATCGTCGATCGTCTGGGGTCTCGCAGTTTTGACTATGTCGAGAATCTCACTAATCAATCCTCAAACGTAGCGAGAAATAAGTACAGGTTCTGGCGAGGCCAGAGTCGGTACTATCCTTGTTTACTCGAAGAATTTCAAATTATACTCACGACAATTAACATCCACCATCCGGTGGTTCAGGAATCGGTTTGTCATTTGTTCCTTTTTGTAGGAAGGACAAAACTTTCTTTCTACCAATTCATTAAATTCTTCCCAACTCATGGCATAAGCCACGTCACTTCCTTTAGCTTGTAGCACCGTGTTCCACCATTCTAATGTTTCTTCTTTGAAAAGGTGGGATGCATACATCACCCTGTCTTCTTCTGCGAACTTACTTATTTTGATCACTGCTTCTGTTTTTTCTAACCAACATAGTGCAACAGTTGCTCATTCGTTTCCCGCGAATTCGATTGGCTTACATGCGAGGAATTCTTTATAATTACACCCGGTCGTTAACACTTTCCTTTTCTTAGGAAATGGAGCTTGAATTTCATTATCATTATTGCCTCCATTTATGCTATAACTGAAATTATCGTCGCGAGTGTGTTTGCTATGGTCGGCTTTGGAAGGTTCAACAGGATTTTTAACGGCTGCGACGATTGCTGGGATAGCATTAGCTATACCCTGAGCAACTATATTTTCTATATCTTGTCTAATGAGGAAATTTTCCTGATTATTTGGTTCCGTTTGATTAACTTTTGCCGATTGGTTTACTGCAATATCCATCTGAATTATAAATATAACATACGGATTAATATCACAAAGGTAATAAATAAACACAACATTGCAACACACGTTAAGTCAGCACGTATAACCAAAATCTTCGACATTGCGACATTCCTATTTATATATATATATTTATGCATCCGTACAAGCCCTGTATTTACAAATGTTTTATTTATATTATTATACATTATATTACTATTATTATTATATTATTATTAATATTATTATTTTTCACATATTATTATAATACAAAACACCTATTCTATTGTTAATTTCCTTCAAAAGTGGAACTCCCTTTCATTGTACTTCCAGGTGATGTTCTCGCCCACGGTTCGGATCCGGTCCCCTGCATCCATCAATTCTTCGCCATAGCGGCGCAGTTCAGCAACATTCTCCGGGTTCATGGGCAGAAAAGTAGCAGGGGCTGGTTCAAACTGTGGGTAATAAGGGTTCGGATTGTTCATCATGTTTTGGAAGTGCCACTCATTGGTCCACCACTCCTCAATAGGGTCAGGCAGGGGTAGTGGATTGATAATATGTTCAGGGATGGCAGGTTCCAGGTTTACCAGAAGTTCATTTTGAATGGGAATGTTCACAAGGTTTTCGTCGGCTGGCCCAAAAAGGTCGCAGTTTGCCAGCTTCCTGTCGAGTTCCTCCCAGGGTGGTAAGGTTGGGGCATGTCCAGAACTTTCTCCCACTTCCTTCTCTTTTCCTTTTGGCTCAGTGGTTTTCTTCACTTTTTGAGCTGCAGGTTTCTTCTTTCTTCCCCTTTTCCAGTCTAAAAGCCTCCTCCTCTTCTTTGGTTTGGGTTTTTCCTGGGCTTGGAACACAATTGGCTCCTCTGTGTCGGCCTGGTAACCGGACTGGTTCCCGGTAGTCTCCATATCAGTGGAATGTATTGTGAAATTTCGAAGAGCCTCCGATAATTCATTCATGCTGTTAGTCACACATAAGGAAACACAAAATTCCAAATTAAATTTTAATTATTGTAAATTTAATTTTCACAGAAACACAAAATTGCAACTAAAATTTAAGTATTTTTCAAATACTTAATTAGCTTAAACCAGTGGCTCTGATACCACATTTTCTGTCACGACCCCCCGACCCGTTTTTGCCCGGTTCGGAAGCCGCGGGACAAAAACCCGTGGTATTAGTATTTAATTGGCAGCGGAAAATTTAACAGGATCGTTTAAACTGAAAACACCGAATTATTTTATTTCAAGTTTCGGGACAAACCCCGTATTTTACAACAAAGGAATTTCACTGGGAAATCCCCTGGTTACAAAAAACATGTTTATTTATTTACTGAGCCACTTCATTCAAGCTGGAGTGCTACGCGACACTTTTTCCTTTCCTCATAGTAAATCACCTAAAACATGTTTTAAAAAGATTTGATCAGCTGAAAATACTGGCGAGTGCATTCAATTTGTACAAAACGACACATTGTTATAATTTACGGTATTAAGAGCGATTACAATTGATTTTATCTTATAATTAGGTGACCCAGTTGTCACTCGACCGGATGTGTGACTGTGGTCATATCACTATTGGGTCCGTTCACCCAGAAGTGACGTATCACTATTTAGGTCCGTTCACCTAAAAGTGACGCTAGATAAGTAATGTATTCAAAACCCCACTTATTGTCAGCAATTTAAGATAACAAAGACTTAATCACTGTAAATATAACTGGAAAACATTTAGGGGTTTGAAAAGCAACTTTGATAAAAACAGAATGACTCACATTGCAGATTTAAACGGTCACAGGTAGCCTACTGGTTATGCTGGTAAACCTAGTAAAATATACAACGCAATCGATTATAACCAAAGTGCACACTGTTTCTAGAGAACCGTCTGGTACACTTGACAAGAATTCGAAAATAATAATGAAGAACCTCTCTAAATGTCTAACCTTATAATGAACTAGGTTCACCCTATTTATAGTTACATAGGGTGACCTAGTTACAGACTGGGCCAGGCCCACATGCACAATTAATAACCAAACAGGCCCAAATCACTAATTAGCCCACATGGCTTATTCCATTACTATCTAACCCACTACAAGGCTAAGCCCAATAGCCCATATTTGTGTTTGATAAAGATAGGCGTAAACCTACACCATTATAGGGCCTTACAATATCCCCCTAGGTTTATGCTGTCTTTATCAAACTGTTGTCTTCATCAGGAATCTGTGGGAAGATGCTTCATCTTTTCATCTTCAAACTTGGGCTCTTTTGTTCTTCTTACTCGTGATCAGCTTTGCTTGAAAATATTGTTGAAAAGAATGCAAGCGGAGGATTCTCAGCAACTCTTTTCTTTGTCAATGTCTTCAATTTCAAGCAGGTTCACAGGTACTTCTTCAAATGCACTATCACTGTCAGATGATGACTTGTATCTGGTTCTTCTGACTCAGGCACATCTTGTTGTTGTGATGCTTCATGCTTTATCAGCAACCAACAGCATCTCAATCTTCAACAACCCCTGTTTCTTGACTTGAATTTTAAATTCTGCACATACTCAGAAATTCATAAGCAAACATTTATGTGCAACAGAGGGAAATACCACATGAACACTTGGTACATCCAAGTATTTGTACTCGGATTTTACAATTCAAATTTCTTTCAAATTATGATGATCAATCAAATCTTCAAGAACGGTTAAAAAATTTTAATAAAACAAAGAAGCACTCTATTTTTGAATTTTTGATTTTATAGAAACTAACAATTTAAACTAAAACACAAATAAACAAAGAAACTAATATACAATTACAATTTGCAATGGGATCAAATCATAGTGTTTCAGGCCAAACTACACTTATCAACACTAATTTACTTTGGGTGATCCGAGCGATTGCCAGTATCTTTGTCCACTTAAACTTATCTCCCTAGGCCTTTTTCAAATGACGGTCTGCAACTGATTTATCATGTTTTCATTTTAATTGATATGAACACTCAATTCAATCACGATCAAATCCCGAAATTTTTAATCAGAACACGCTATCATACATGCAGTTTCCCTACCACATATTTCACAAGCCCGTTCTAGGATTCTGAAATCTTGACTGGGACTGGATTGAGAAAAGAAAAGAATAGATCATTTGCAGAGAGGTGGATATAATATACAGATCAAATGAGTTTTCTCAGTTTGATATAGGTTTTTTTTTCGGGTTTCTTTTGGGCACTAGAGGGCCTCTTTCGGGTGTATTTGATCTATAGCGCAACAACGTACAACTAGGTCAGCATGTATCTGGATGCAGCAGAAGCTGACATTGCCTAGCACCTCCAGGTCTTTGCTCACGCAAAACAGAGGAGATACACGAGTTGGACAGAAAAGATTTCAGAACTAGAACAAAATTGTGTGTATCGGGACGTCACACACGCATTCAAATAGCTATCTCCTAATTCCAAGTGACGTTCTTTCCTGAGGTCATAGAATGATATTAGTGTTCTGCATAGAACCAGTCACAGAATCTAGCCATCAGGATAAAGCCTACCAACATATCGCTCTAGAGTCAGACATTTTCAATATTGGTCTTATATGAGTTAGCCTTAATCCACATAATGAAATTATTTCATTTCCCATTTAAGCAACAAAATATACATATTTTTTTCGAATGTTTTTGTATTTTTCTTGTTTTCTCTATTTACAGATATCTCTAGATATCCCCCTAAATTTGTGCGTAAATCTTACGCGCAAATTTACCTAACAATGAAACTTATGTACAAAGAGAAACACAAAAGAAAATGAAAATATTTTTGTTGTTTTTGCCTAACCGTTCCATCACAAGATTTAAGACTAATCAATATTGAAATTAGAATACGAAATTCAAATTTTGTACCTTTTCGCTGATCTAGTCTTACTTCTCTTTTATCTCCTTCAAACGAAACATATCAACTGTAAAGAAATGTACATTTTGAAACAGTGAAATGTTACCCGTTATGTCTCTGGAACAACCGCTATCAACATCCAAGGATTGTCAATAGCTCCTCCTTGGTTGTCCCTGAAAAGTAAGGAGATTAGTAAGACATTGATACCCAGGCCATCGTGGTCCTGGGTATTCCTGAAGCATCAATGTACGACACTTCTCGAAAACACATGCCCCCTTTTGATTCAAGGACTGGTGATGTTGCTGCTTTATGTTTTGCCTTCCAAACTCGTTTAGGCTTCTCTAATTTCTTAGGTGACTTGGGCAAAACAGTCTGCTTTTCAACCTTTTTATTTTTTAGAACTTGTTTAGGTTTCAAAGCTTGTTTTCTTTTAGCTTTGGCAGCATTCCAGTCCCCATCAGATGGTTTAACTTGGGGATGCTTATTCATCATTGCCTTAGGTTTTTCAACCTTCATTGGCTTAGAATAAGATTTATCCCTAGGTGTAACCTTCTGATGCTGTGTATAATATGGCACATAGGGACGATGTGTGCAATTTCTTGTAATGTGACCGGGTATGCCGCAGTTGTAGCAAGTCTGCTTCTTTACGTAAGGAGCATATCCCGATCCATTCCATCCAACCGCTGCTGAGTATGAGTTATACGATTTGTTGGATGATTTGTTTGTAAACTTTTCAGACTTTCTCTCCTGCTTCTTATGTCCCTGTTTACAACAGTTAGCACATTCATTGGATTTAACATTTTCATTTCTAACTGTTGGCTTTGGAGGAACATATTTATTTGTAGGGCCTCTCAAAGCTGGCTCAGAAACAACCTTTCTCACATAAGGAGGAGCATCAGCAGACAAATTTGATGTTTTTGGACAAACATCGTCAGTCTTTTGACAAACGATGTCATCCTCCTCAACCCAATCCTCTACTACTACCTCATCTGCACATGAAGTAGAAGCATCAGTAACGTTCACTTGTTCACAAATGGTGTCAGGCGAAGCCATAGTAACATTTTCATTCTCGACTGACACCATTTGTTTAGTAGTTTCAGAATCATTGTCATTCGAAAGAGCAGCAGGGGCTTCTGTAGTCGTTTTACCATTAGACTCAACAGAAGCTCCTGAAGTCGATTCTGATTCTTCTTTGATCGAATTTGAATCAACTGTTTCAGATGATTCATTTGTTGATTCCACTGAAGTAACTGACTCTGAATTATCACAGTCAGTCTTTTCATAGGAGTCACTGGTTGAATCAGATGAAGCTGATGATTCAGTTTGAGATGCCTCTGCTTCCTCAGGTGATGCACTGTTGACACTAGGTGATTCGCCCATTTCTGATTTCTCAGAAGTGGATTTCTCAGAAGTGTCGCAAGATGTGTCACATGACGAAGCAGATTCACTTTGTTTGCTCCTATTGAATTCTTTCACAAACTCAGTCAAACCTCTTAACATGGCAAACTCAATGTTGTCTACATTAACTCTAGGCGCTCTTACCTCAGACTCTTGTGCTGCTGATTTATTTTCAAAAGATTGTTGTGACTCACACGACTCTTCCTTTTCCAATACTTGAAAATGTTTATCAGCACTTATATTTTTCTCAAAATTTAAAGTCTCGGTGTGGTTTGAAACTTCAGCAGGTTTCACAAAAGTTTTCTGGAAGTCTTGTTTTTCTAAAGTGATCTCAGTTTTATCAGGCCTTGTGATCTTTACTTTCCTAGATTCAACAGGCTCTACCTTTCTATCCCCGGGCTTCCCATATTCCATTTCAGGCAGATTATCTATCTCCTCTTCAGTCATGGGAAGTGAGGTGTAATTGTGATTGTATGGTGGAGGTAAGCATACAAATCCCAATCCTTTGTTCCTCACTTCCTTTTTGTTGTACTTTAACTGTTGATTTATCATCTTTTCGACCTTTTCACTTGAAACATCAAACTTTTTAAAATTAAATTCAGTATTTTCAAAAGTTGATTTTAAGTCATTTAATTCAACAGTTAACTTTTCAGATAGCTCCTTGAAGTGGAGATATCGACAGTTCGCTTCGCTTAGATCGCTATGCAACTTTCGGATATCACGCTTTTGCGCCTCCACCATATCCTTATACCCACCCAGTTTCTTTTTAATTTCATAACTACTGGATCTGGTATATTGAAGTTGCATAGTAAGCGACTCAGCCTGTTCTTTAAATCCCTTTACCTTTTCCCTACACTTTGAAGTACAACAAACATCGTCTACACATACCTCATCGGGAATGGGAGTGAAGTCGTGAATTTGAATAACTTGAGTGGACTGCTTGTCAGCGTTGTCATATGATTTGATGAGTGAGATCAGCTCATCCGTCTTCATTTTGTAACAGTAGCAGTCGGTTGTTACAATTATCTGATTAACATTTCTAAACCAACTATAGTTTGCCTGATCTGGAATCCTTTTTATAGCATCCAGAAGCTTTGTGTTGCTCGTGCGAGTAGACACCTCAATCTCAGCCTTCTCCATTTCAGAGAGCAGTTCAGCAAACCGGCCTGTAAGTGCTTCTATAGATTCACCATACGAATATCTGAATCCTTGAAATTCCTGCTCAAGCACTTCTCTCTTAGAAGACATTTTTTAAGATTTGATCCCCCGAAAATGTGATCCCCCCTATTTCCTCAACACAAGCCCAAAGCAAGAACCCGTGTACTTGCTAATTCAAACCCTTTGAAAAACGCACGAACCAGCTTCTTGTACCACGCCTCCAAACTTGTCAAACCTTACTACCAAACAATAACCAAACTCCTTTTTTTTTTTTAAATAATATATTTTTTTTTATATATTTATAATCTTTAATGTTAAACTAAAATAATTATTATAATTAGTTAAAAGAAAACCTAAAACCACAACGAAACAGCAGTTTCTGCAGATCTTCTTCTTCGAATAAAACTGAACCAAACACTAATATCAAACCGTTCAGCCGCCACACCCTTTTAATGAAATCCGGTGAAGATATTTGGAAGCGAAACTTCTGTGACCGGAGAAGATGGTTATCGTCGAAGAAGGTAGATGATGGTGATGGTGACCGGAGGTAAAAGATGATGACCGGCGTAGGCAATGGTGTCGAAGCTCGATGGTCGCCGGAGGTGGTGGTTATGACGGTGACGACCGGCGGTCGGAGTTGGTGATAGTTGGAGACGGTCGTTGAAGTTGCAGGTTTCGGTGAACGGTGTACGGTGGTTTTCAGTTCAGCAAGATACGGTGGTGTGGAGGAATGATGAAGGCTCTGGTGATCGTTGATGATAGCGCTATATCGGAAACCGAACTCGAACTCGATACCGAAACGGAGAAGACGGTGGAGGTGGGTGATGTACGGTATCGGTTTGCGGAATCGGTATCGGTGTGCTGATGGTTGAACGAACTCGTATGGAGAAGAGATGATGATGAGAATGTAACAGTGAAGATGGTGATGGTGATGGTGTTGATGAATGATGTTGTTCTTTCTTGATCTATGGTTTACTGATGAAGACGATGATGATGATATGATATGAAATTGAACGATGATGATGTGTGATGTTAGTAATCGCACAAGATGTCTGTCGCACAAGAAGGTTCCAATCGCACAAGAAGAGTATAATCGCACAAGTGGTTTAGATCGCACAAGATGTATCCTTTGAAGATGATAACTGTTGAACGTGGGTCGCACAAGTTGAATTGAAAATGATGACTGTTGGATCACACAAGATTACGTCGCTTCCTTTTTTTTTCTTTTGAGTCCAGCTGTTTTCCTTCCACACTTCCAATCAATAACAGCCAATCCCAAAAATCAAGCAATTTCCAAAACTTTTGACCAAGGAAACAATTTCGAAAATTTTTGAAATTCAAAATTCCTTTATTCTTTCCACCAATAAACTCCTAAAAATATGCGAACACTTTAATTCTTCCCAAAACAAGATCAAATCACCAATTTTTATAACTGTTCTTCGTATCTTCAAAAATTTCTTCGCAATCTTCGAATCTTCGAATCTTCAAGCGGTTTTTTCGTTCTTCAATCTTCAAAAAAATATCCGATTACAACCGAGCCTTCGTGAGACTACTTAGGCTCTGATACCAATTGTAAGTCCCAAAACAACACAATCGGATATCAAACACTAATCAAAGCGCGGAATACTGAGAAAAGTGTAGAAGAACAAGAACGAAATCGATTGTATTAAGAACAAGGTGCACACGGTTTCTAGAGAACCGTCTGGTACACCCACCAAGAATTCGATAACTCTAAGAAGAACAATAAACTCAACAGCCTCTCTAAAATGTCTAACCTAATAATGAACTAGGTTCACCCTATTTATAGTTACATAGGGTGACCTAGTTACAGACTGGGCCAGGCCCACATGCACAATTAATAACCAAACAGGCCCAAATCACTAATTAGCCCACATGGCTTATTCCATTACTATCTAACCCACTACAAGGCTAAGCCCAATAGCCCATATTTGTGTTTGATAAAGATAGGCGTAAACCTACACCATTATAGGGCCTTGCAGTAGTGGATTGACAATATGTTCAGGGATGGCAGGTTCCAGGTTTACCAGAAGTTCATTTTGAATGGGAATGTTCACAAGGTTTTCGTCGGCTGGCCCAAAAAGGTCGCAGTTTGCCAGCTTCCTGTCGAGTTCCTCCCAGGGTGGTAAGGTTGGGGCATGTCCAGAACTTTCTCCCACTTCCTTCTCTTTTCCTTTTGGCTCAGTGGTTTTCTTCACTTTTTGAGCTGCAGGTTTCTTCTTTCTTCCCCTTTTCCAGTCTAAAAGCCTCCTCCTCTTCTTTGGTTTGGGTTTTTCCTGGGCTTGGAACACAATTGGCTCCTCTGTGTCGGCCTGGTAACCGGACTGGTTCCCGGTAGTCTCCATATCAGTGGAATGTATTGTGAAATTTCGAAGAGCCTCCGATAATTCATTCATGCTGTTAGTCACACATAAGGAAACACAAAATTCCAAATTAAATTTTAATTATTGTAAATTTAATTTTCACAGAAACACAAAATTGCAACTAAAATTTAAGTATTTTTCAAATACTTAATTAGCTTAAACCAGTGGCTCTGATACCACATTTTCTGTCACGACCCCCGACCCGTTTTTGCCCGGTTCGGAAGCCGCGGGACAAAAACCCGTGGTATTAGTATTTAATTGGCAGCGGAAAATTTAACAGGATCGTTTAAACTGAAAACACCGAATTATTTTATTTCAAGTTTCGGGACAAACCCCGTATTTTACAACAAAGGAATTTCACTGGGAAATCCCCTGGTTACAAAAAACATGTTTATTTATTTACTGAGCCACTTCATTCAAGCTGGAGTGCTACGCGACACTTTTTCCTTTCCTCATAGTAAATCACCTAAAACATGTTTTAAAAAGATTTGATCAGCTGAAAATACTGGCGAGTGCATTCAATTTGTACAAAACGACACATTGTTATAATTTACGGTATTAAGAGCGATTACAATTGATTTTATCTTATAATTAGGTGACCCAGTTGTCACTCGACCGGATGTGTGACTGTGGTCATATCACTATTGGGTCCGTTCACCCAGAAGTGACGTATCACTATTTAGGTCCGTTCACCTAAAAGTGACGCTAGATAAGTAATGTATTCAAAACCCCACTTATTGTCAGCAATTTAAGATAACAAAGACTTAATCACTGTAAATATAACTGGAAAACATTTAGGGGTTTGAAAAGCAACTTTGATAAAAACAGAATGACTCACATTGCAGATTTAAACGGTCACAGGTAGCCTACTGGTTATGCTGGTAAACCTAGTAAAATATACAACGCAAACGAAACTAGGTTAGTAACTTAATTCAACATTTACGATAATTCACGAGATCGAAACCCTTACGACGAATGCCAAAGTATAGCCTAATGTAGGCAGCACTTAAACATCCATCGGATCGGTTTTAATCGATCGTACATTGTATCGTAGCAGTGATAGAGTTATTACCCTGTTATCGTAGCAGAATGTCGAGGTTTTGAGCGTAATTGGAAAGAACAGAGTATAAAGCAACACATGAAACGAGTTTTTACGTCGTAACAATCAATCCATGCAAGTGCCAGGCCCCTGGATTTTATACTGATTTTGGGCATCCCCCGCGCGTCGTGCCAGCCACCCTAGTCCCTGGCGCGTGTCGCGACGGCGACCCACCTAGGCTAGGGTAGCCTGGTGTCTGGTATAGCCTGGGTGAGTTGGAAAAATTCAAAAATACATGTTTTATAATCATTTTGAGCGGATAAACTTAATTAGGGGATCCCCCCTTGAGTTTTAGGGGGTCCTGTTGCTGGTTTTGTTCGTTTTTTGAATTTCGGGTTGCACCGTACCACCTGGGGGTCTCAATTTGGGTTTCTTAATGTGCCTTTTTAGAACAGGAAATAGAAAATTTTGCGAGGGTTGTTACAGTCGGCACCACCGAAACCTTCACCCGCAGCAGAAATAACATTTCATCAAAGAAGCAACTGCAAGACACCGACACTGCGAGTCCACTAAATTGCCTGCAAGATTTTGTTTCACATTTTAGTTATCATACCAGCAGCAATGATACTCCCCACCCAAACCCTCTATTTTGAAGTCAACTAATGACTACTTAATCAATTAACAACACTTTTATTATAAAGGAAACATAAATTAAACAGATCCAATGGTTAAATACATCAATTAAACAACCACTCTATAAGCTTGAAGTGTGTGTTTACCACTTCTTTTCTAGCAAGGCTAACATGATCACCTTATAAGCTAACCACAACCCCATTGTCGTTGGTGCTGATGCATCCTATGTAAAAAAAATGCCCTTGCGTGGCTGTAATTTGAAAACTAACATCAGAACTCAATTTTGATCCAAATACATATATAAGTTTAGACATTTATTGTGATCTCATATTTAGTTTACCTATCATAAATTAAGTTCCTTTATATTAGGATGATTAGAGAAGAAGTGAGATAGGAGAAAGGGCGTCATTTGAATTTTGAAACATTGTCAGGCGAGGTCATTTGGATTGGGATGATTGGGAATTGAAAATTTGAATGTGCCGCTCAAACATGTTATGCTTAAAGATGTTGTACATCATGCATTAAATCAATTTTAAAGGAAGTGGCAAATGACCTAAGTTGCCCTTCCAATATGTATATTATATATAGTATAGATGATAAAAGAAGGGAAACACTAAAATTGACGTTTTTATTTCTATGTTAAACTATATAGCATTAGAAAAAAGGAAAAACCTAAAAAAAAGAAATTGAATAGCTATAAATAGGAACTATGAGTGAAAGTAAGCATGCAATAACATATACATAACATTATTTTTTCTAAACTATGTATATTAATTTGTTAAAATACATATCAAGTATTCACCAAAGGGCATTTGGCCTAAGGGTTAGCTAAGTCGAGTCCGTGGAAGGGTGGGAAGACATGGCATGACACCACCCTTGGAACCAGGGTCCCTTTTTTCACCGAAAACTGGTGGGGACTCACTGATATAAAGGGACAACAACTAAATGTTCATGTGATCTTAAATATTAAAAAGAAAAAAACAAATCATATTTTTAAACTTTTAAATACCAACAATTTTTTTTTACAAAATGTCTACACACAAATCCTACTATTCTTCTCTCCTTTTACACACGCCATCACAAAAAAAAATGTCATCCCTCTAAAATGGCAAGAACATGGGCGTGTAGCTTAGTGTAAAGTGAACCCAGGTCGGCACCACCGAAACCTTCACCCGCAGCACCGTCGTCGCCGGCTTGTGTGGCGGAATCGTAAATCGCCAGGTCGGCACCACCGAAACCTTCACCCGCAGCAGAAATAACATTTCATCAAAGAAGCAACTGCAAGACACCGACACTGCGAGTCCACTAAATTGCCTGCAAGAGTTTGTTTCACATTTTAGTTATCATACCAACAACAATGATACCCCCCCCCCACCCAAACCCTCTATTTTGAAGTCAACTTGTTAAAGAACAACCAGAAATTGAACCAAGAGAAAACTCGAAACCAACTATTGTTATTGAATTAAATCGAAATTGAAATACGAGAAAAGAAATTACAATGAATTGAAAAACAATGAACTAACTGCTATCTAACACAAACCCCCTATTTATACTAAAACCACAAAATTCTGTTACAACAAACCATTGTAAGAACTTTGCACAAACACCCCCTGAACTTACAAGAAAGTAAGTATCAGTCCTTGTATCCCAACCACTGCTCTTCCTTAACAACTGATCCTTAATCACTGATTCGTTATCTACTGCTTACTACAACAGCAGTTGTTAACCATCAGTAGTTCACTCTATCAGTTGTTAACTACCACCAAAGTTTTAATCACTAGCAGTGCTTACAAGGTTTCCATCAGTTGTTTGACTTAGTACCAAACAGTAGTTTGCTTTTATTCACTCTAAACTCATCAGTGGGTGTAGGTAAACTGAAATGTTACTTTTTCTCAACAATCTCCACCTAAGTAACAATTCAGTTTATCCCAAACTTAATGAGTTAAAACAAAATGTAAACTTTACACCTGGCAAAGCCTTGGTCATTACATCAGCCGGGTTAACATCTGTTCCAACCCACTTGACCCCAACTTCCTTAGAAGTTATCACATCTCTGATCCAAAACATCTTCACATTGATGTGTTTGGCTCTTTCATGAAAAACACTGTTCTTTGACAACTGAACAGCACCTTCATTATCACAGTTCACCTCCACACTATCCAACCTGATTCCCAGATCAGCAACCATACCCTTTAACCACAAAGACTCTTTTACACCTTCAGTTAAAGCTATGAACTCAGCCTCAGTTGTGGATAGTGCAACAACATGCTGTAACTGAGACTTCCAACTGACCACATTCCCCATCACTGAGAACACATAACCAGATATAGACCTGCCATTATATTTGTCTTTGGCATAATCATAATCAACATAACCACTGATCATGTTCCCCTTCTTCTCAGCTTGGTCTTCAAACTTTAAACCAAGTTTCCTTGTGCCTGCCAAATACCTAAGAATCCATTTTACTGTTGCCTAATGATTTTTACCAGGATTTGCCATATATCTACTCACCACACTAACAACATATGCAATATCAGGTCTTGTGCAGACCATGATATACTTCAGACTTCCAACAGTGTTTGCATATGGAACTTTGCTCATGTACTCTTTCTTCTCATCTGTTTGAGGACAATCTTTCTTTGACAGATTAAAATTAGCTGCAAGAGGAGTTGTAACAGACTTACACTCTCTCATTCCATAACTCTTCAACACTTTCTCAATATAAGAAGATTGAGACAGTGTTAATACCTTTATAGCCATGTTTCTGTGAATTTCCATACAAAGTATCTTCCTGGCTTTTCCCAAATCCTTCATTTCAAACTCTTTCATCGGCAGCTTCTTTGTTTATTCTATTTGACTTTTATCTTTACAAGTTATCAGCATATCATCCACATACAAGAGCAAAAAGACAAATTTACCCCTGTCATACTCCCTATAATACACACAACTGTCATAAGGACTCCTGCTGAAACCACTGCCCACTATATATTCATCAAACCTCTTGTACCACTGTATGGGAGACTGTTTGAGTCTATACAAGGACCTCTTCAACAAACAAGCTTTATCTTCTTGGCCTTTGACTTCATACCCCTTTGGTTGTGCCATGTAGATCTGTTCCTCCAAACTCCCATGCAAAAATGCAGTTTTCACATCCATTTGTTACAATTCCAGATCTAATGAAGCAACCAATGACAAGATGACTCTAATTAAGACATGTTTGACTACAGGAGAAAAGATCTCATTGTAATCAACACCTGCCTTCTGTTTGAATCCTTTGGCCACCAATCTTGCTTTATACCTTGGACCCTCTCCTGGTTTAACACCTTCTATTATCTTGTAGATCCACTTGCAAGATACCAATTTCTGATCTTTAGGCTTGTTCACTAATTCCCATGTACCATTTTTGTACAGAGAATCCATCTCCTCATCCATTGCTTGACACCACTTTTGACTCTCTTCTGAATTCACAGCTTCTTCAAAAGTTAGTGGTTCATAGATACTTTCATTCTCACCATAAATTTACAACAATAACAATGTGCATCAGATACGTCTCTTCTGGTGTGAGCTTCAGTTCAGCGTCTAGTTTATGCGTGTAGCTAAACTGGTGCTATGTGTGTATTTTTTCGTTAGATTTGATTTCGAATCACCAGAGTTCCACAACGGCAATCAAGCCTCAAACTTCAGAATATGACAGCTATGGATTTACTCGAGTAAGAACCTTAACTACCGCTATCCATCACTGTTGTTGATATATCGAACCACCGTCATCGCCGACTTGTGTGGCGGAATCCTAAATCGCCAGGTCGGCACCACCGAAACCTTCACCCGCAACAGAAATAACATTTCATCAAAGAAGAAATTGCAAGACACCGACACTGCGAGTCCACTAAATTGCCAGCAAGATTTTGTTTCACATTTTAGTCATCATACCATCAGCAATGATACCCCCCACCCAAACCCTCTATTTTGAAGTCAACTAATGACTACTTAATTAATTAACAACAATCTTATTATAAAGGAAACAAAAATTAAACAGATCCAGTGGTTAAATACATCAATTAAACAACCACTCTATAAGCTTGAAGTGTGTGTTTACCACTTCTTTTCTAGCAAGGCTAACATGATCACCTTATAAGCTAACCACAACCCCATTGTCGTCGGTGCTGATGCATCCTATGTCGAAAAAATGCCCTTGCGTGGCTGTAATATGAAAACTAACATCATAACTCAATTTTGATCCAAATACATATATAAGTTTAGACATTTATAGTGATCTCATATTTAGTTTACCTATCATAAATTATGTTCCTTTATATTGGGATGATTAGAGAAGAAGTGAGATAGGAGAAAGGGCGTCATTTGAATTTTGAAACTTTGTCAGGCGAGGTCATTTGAATTGGGATGATTGGGAATTGAAAATTTGAATGAGCCGCTCAAACATGTTGTGCTTAAAGATGTTGTACATCATGCATTAAATCAATTTTAAGGGAAGTGGCAAATGACTTAAGTTGCCCTTCCAATATGTATATTATATATAGTATAGATATAGATGATAAAAGTTGGGAAACACTAAAATTGACGTTTTTATTTCTATGTTAATGTTAAACCATATAGCATTAGAAAAAAAAAACCTAAAAAAAAGAAATTGAATAGCAATAAATAGGAGCTATGAGTGAAAGTAAGCATGCAATAACATATACATAGCATTAATTTTTCTAAACTATGTATATTAATTTGTGAAAATACATATCAAGTATTCACCAAAGGGCATTTGGCCTAAGGGTCAGCTAAGTCGAGTCCGTGGAAGGGTGGGAAGACATGGCCCGACACCACCCTTAGAACCAGGGTCCCTTTTTTCACCGAAAACTGGTGGGGACTCACTGATATAAAGGGACAACTAAACGTTCATGTGATCTTAAATATTAAAAAAAAACAAATCATACTTTTAAACTTTTAAATACCAACAATTTTTTTTTTTTTTTACAAAATGTCTACACACAAATCCTACTATTCTTCTCTCCTTTTACACACACCATCACAAAATAAATAAATAAATATCATCCCTCTCAAATGGCAAGAACATGGGCGTGTAGCTTAGTGTAAAGTGAGAGGGTGCACCCGCCCTCGAATGTTTCGGTTAAAAATGTAAAATTTCATATTTTTCGTCCGAAAATTTTAGATTATATAGGATTGTCCCCCCTCTCCCTCAAAAAAAAATTATTTTGCCTAAATATTTATACGATATATGAATTGGGTCCCATGACTTTCCGCCCCCTCGGAACTTTTGGTCAAGCCCCGCCACTGGGCAAGAACACATTGGACCGAAGAATAGGAAACAGCCATGGCTACGACTCGGGTGAGTGTCCAAGAAGAAGCGTCGCCTGCTGCATTGATGTCATTTTGGAGCCCAATCTTTGGACAATCCCGTAAACATTTAGGTGAGACCGAATGCAAGGTAGATCAAATTCATTCTAGGCCTATAAGATTCGAGATAGTCTTCAATGAGGCGATGGGTGGCGAGGAAGTGCTAGTTGAGGACAAAGCGGCACGTTGCGAGTACCAAATGAGCTACATGACCTGGAAATTTAAACGCATTTTGGCGTGGCAAACTTTGAGAAACCATGCCTAATTGGTACAATTATTTTAATTAAGTAGCTTTTATTTTAATCATGTAATTTGCATTTTAGTTAAACAGTTTTATTACAATTATGTACCTTTTATTTTAATAATGTCGTTTTAATTAAGTAGCTTTTATTTTAATCATGTAATTTGCATTTTAGTTAAATAGTTTTATTACAATTATGTACCTTTTATTTTAATGGGAAAAGATCAAATAGGAAGATTAATTTCGCTAGGAAGGATAGAAAGCAATAAGAGGATGACATGTGGCAACATTTAAAATAAAGAAAAAGGGTATTTTAGTCAATCCAACCCTTTCTTCTTCCTTTTTCAAAACCCAGTAACTTCAAAACCCACCATTTTCAAAACCCACCATCTTCAACCATTTCTTCACTTTCTATCTCAATAATCACTACATTATAGTGCGATTTTCATCACCAATCAATGATTCAAACCCCCGATCAACGTGTTCTTCAGTTTTTTTTGAAGAAAACCCAGTTTAATTTTATACAAAATCTCGTTTTTCCGGTGATTTTGAAGATAATCACTCGATTTGTTCGATTCAATCGCTGATAAGTGTTTCTATCATTTCAAATTTCGTCAATTGATGAAGAAACCGACTTCGATTCATGTAAGAAATTCTTTAATTTCATTTTCACGATCTGGGTTTTTATTTAGTCATTGCGTTTTACGATCTTGGCGGGGGTCCGGGAGCGGCAGCCCCCGGTAGCGGGGTCCCAGGGGCGGCAGCCCCTGGCGGGGTCCGGGGGCGGCAACCCCCGGTAGCGGGGTCCCAGGGGCGGCAGCCCCTGGCGAGGTCCAAGGAGCAGAGCCCCTGGCTGGGGTTGAGAGGTCAACTCGGAATTTTTTTTTTTTCCGATTAAATTGTTGTACTAAAAACGCATCAGAAAAATTAATTTTCCAGAAATTGACTCATTTCGAAGACAGTAATTCGTAGACAATTCAAACAGTTCACAGACAATTCACAAACAGTTCAGAAACAGTTTTATGTGTCCATTGCGTTTTAGAAATAAGAGAGTTTTATGTGTTTTCTGGCTATTGCGTTTTAGAAAAAAACACATTTTTAAGTATCTTTAGTCATTGCGTTTTAGGTAAAACACATTTTTAGGTGTTTTCAGTCCATTGCGTTTTACAGAGAACACTTTCTTTTGTTTTTTTAGGTCATTGCGTTTTAGAAATGAGACATTTTTAAGTGTTTTCTGGCCATTGCGTTTTACAAATAAAACATTTCTTTGTGTTTTCTGGCCATTGCGTTTTACAAATAAGACATTTCTTTGTGTTTTTTGTGCATTGCGTTTTAGGTAAAACATTTTTTTATGTGTTTTCAGTCTATTGCGTTTTAGAAATAAGACATTTCTTTGTGTTTTCTGGCCATTGCATTTTACAAATAAGTCATTTCTTTTTGTTTTTGGTGCATTGCGTTTTAGAAAAATGTCATTTTTTAGGTTTTTTTTTTTCATTGCGTTTTACGTAACTGGTGGTTTTTCTATTGCGTTTTACACAACTGGGTTTAATTTTTTTTTTTTAAATATAGCAATAGTATACTCGTTTTAAAGATAAAAAAACGCTCGTTTTTTTGGTGCAATTTTTATAAAAAAAATAATGTCGTATGAAAGAGTTATTAACGTTTAAAAAATGGGGGGGGGGGGGGAATTGGAGGAGAGAGAAACTATTGGCTTGGATTGACTAGAATGCTCTTGAACAAACTCACGCGCCTCTTTTCTTCTTTTCAATTTCCCTGATTTAATCTTAGCCCTTAATTAACTAAATGGATGGTCAAGATCACTTCCTAGCCTTCCTAGCCAAATTAACTTCCTATTGTATCTCCACCCTTATTTTAATAATGTCGTTTTAATTTTAAAATGATTAAGTTTTGAAGAAATCTTAGACAACCTCATACAATATGAGAAAAATTGAGCGGAGAAAACTGATCCTATACTCACGTTTTACATGAGAAAATCTGATGAAAACGAAACGACTTTCCTAACTTTAATGATATTAAGATGTTGAATATAACTTTAGGGTGGAGGGTATAACCCTCGGGGACTTGTGCGGGGAATGATAGTCACCGCTCGGTGACTATACCGGGTGTTTGAATATGTGCGGTGACCAAGAGAGATGCATCCAAAATCGGTAACCTTTCACCGATTTGTTTGAGAGGCATCCAAGGCCCAACTCCGGCAAAAAATAAAAAAATATATATTAACTACTGGTGTTGAACAACGGAATTGAATGGTTGTTGACCTTTAACAGCTGGTGTTGAAAGTGATGATATTGATCGATGGCTACAGAACTGGTAGAAGATGAAGTCATGAAGCATGAAGATATGGTAGAAATGGCCAATGGGTAGCGGCTGCGGTTGTTTTTCATGTGACTTCAATATATTTTTAGGGTAGAAGTTTTATGGGCTTAATAGACTTTATTAATTAAACACAATTGGGCCATCAACGAACAAAGGCTACAACTTGGGATGGGCTGCCCCTTTTCTATAAATGCATTTATTTTATTTTTTAATCTACTCAAACACCCTAGGGTGTTTGACTATACTCTCTGATTTCACTCAAACACACTAAAGTGTTTGAGTGTTGACATGACATAATATTATTGGCTATAATTTAACTCAAACACCCTAAAGTGTTTGACTATACCCTCCACCCTTACCTCTATACAAGTAGTGAGGGATCGAATACTACAAGTGACAAGTATAAAAAATAAATATCCCGTTCGAAAGAAAATATCAACTATTCAAATCCCATGCCAATATGTATATGTTAGATTTTTTATGTTACAAACCGACTATGCTCGGATCGAACCATGCATAAGTAACCTATTATATTAAGGGGTGCCTTATTCCCACATACCCTATATCTTATTTTCACATCCCCTATTGTATACGGCCGTATACAATTATACGGCTCGTATAGAATGTTTTTTAATAGGAAAATGCGCAGAGAATGTTTTTTTTTGTTTTATTATATACGGTCCGTATACAGTTATACGAGTCGTATACATGTGTATACGATTTGTAAAACGTATACGGCTCAATTGATTTATTTTTGTGGGTTTTTGATGTTAGCACATGTATACGGGCCGTATAACTGTATACGGGCCGTATATTGGCGTTTTTTCAAGTATCACGTTTTATTCCCGTAAAAACACAATCATTCTAGGGTTTCTAAACTCTTCATCACCTAAGGTTTTCATCAGTCCGTTGATGAAAACCTTAGCGATCGCAGAGATCTTCGTGTCGGTTATTTATCGATTCCGAGTAACTAGCAGAAGAACCTGACACAAACAAGTTCTCCACAGTTTTAATAAGCTGTCATAGTTGTCAAATTCGATTTCAACGAATCTTTTCATTTTCCTTCAATTTCTAAAACATTCTCTGTTACATGAAGACGTGTCGGGTTCTTCTACTAGTGGTATTTTACTGAAGTATTGAAGATTGAGGCGGACATTGTTTAAATCTGAATATAACTAGATGTTACGTGTATCAGCGTTGTTTATCACCCTGTGTAAGCATTGGAAACCCGACAAACAGTATTGACAACTGTGACATTTTATCTGTGTGTCACATCCATCCTGTTATTGCAATCGATATGATTAATTTTTTCAGATTTTTTTCTAATTAGCGTTGTTAACTACCAAAAGAATGCATACACAAATAGTTCTAGTGGACGAAGCAAAGAGACCGTTGTGTATCTGAATCAGGTTCTCAAACAAACACTACCAAAGATGGGTTGGTGAAAAATACCGGAGCTGTTATCTCGGTTGTTCAGTACTCTCCTATATCAACTTGAACGGTTGATGGTTACAAGGATCGTTCTAATAGATTAAAGAGAATAAACCATTTTTTACCAATTTTCACTCCAGTAGTTGAAACTTGAGCGCAGGAATCAATTCAAAACCCTCACCCTCAAAAATCAACCAGAAACCAAAGGAAAAAAGGGCTGATAATGGCTTATGGTTCTTCGTTGAGGAAACTAAACGTAGACGGAGATGATAGGCCTGGTAACCGGAAGAGAAATCAATTGTATTTTTTTAGTTGCTTCTCTTGTTAAGTTTCTGAACCAACCGAAATCCACAAATTCCAACAGTTTCTTCATAGATTTCGTCCGGTTTCCAAACTCTTTCACACAAAGTTAATATTCACTGTGGTGGATGCAAGCATAAAGTTAGAAAAATACTCAAGTTGAACGGACGATATGTATCAACAAATTATGAGTGGGAATATGGCTATGAAGAATAGTATGGATAAACAATCACCGGTACGGGTTTTTCTGCTAGTTATTCGGAATGTTTCGAATCATCACAGAAGACGTGTCGGGTTCTACTGCTAGTAGTATGAGTCTGAGTCCATTGTGGTTCGTGAATGTTTCGAATCATCACGACAAGGATCGTTCTAATAGATTAAAGAGAATAACCCTTTTTTACCATTTTTTACCCATAGTATACGAGCCGTATAATAATATACGGCCCGTATACAACCATCGTATACATTGTATACGATCGGTAAAAATATTTTTTACCAATGGTATACGGCCGTATAAACTGTATACGACTCGTATACATATGGTAAAAAATGGTAAAAACCTCTTTAATCTATTAGAACGATCCAATAAACGAAGAACAAAGCCTATTTTCAAAACGCAGGTTCATACAGTGCTGTAATAGGTTGTGGTTCAGTTTGTTACCGTATACTGTTACTGTAGTTGAGGAAACCAAACGTAGACGGAGATGATAGGCCTGGTAACCGCAAGAGAAATCAATTGTCTCAAACACTACTAAACATCTGCTTTCTGAATCTGAATCAGAATGTTAACTTTTTAGTTGCTTATCTTGTTAAGTTGTGTATTGACGAAGCTGACAAACACATTGGTATTTTCTCAAAATGTGCAAACTTGAAGAATCTCACATTAAAGGAGTTTGCAACAACGGGATCAGATGGTTTGAGTATCTTTCATCCTCGTTTGGCTAATCTCACACTTGAAAATGACAACATTGGTATTTTCACAAAATGTGCAAACTTGAAAATGACAACTTGCGAGATCTGACCCAACCGAAATCCACAATTATTTTACTCATAAACCCTTGAATCCCAACGCTTCATTTGTAACCGTAAGGATGATGCAAATTTGTACGTAAAGATCTCTACACAAACTCTTCTACATCTTTTAACCAGTTGTCCATCACTTAAGACCTTGAAAGATTTGTTGAAATCGAAGCATTCACGAACCACAATGGACTAAGACTCATGTTCAAGTAAGTGTCTAAAAATCTAAAAATTCAAGTTTACCTTGTAAATTTCTCAAAACAAACTCTTGTTTCTTCATCTTCATCTTCAAGAACAATGATGAACAGATGATGTCAGATAATACTTCATTTGTTGAGAAACCATTATCTTGTGATACATGAACGTTGTATTCTTGTCTTTCAGAAGAGTTTGTATTGAACCAAAAATACTACAAACATTCTATACCTTGCAACGTATACAGGTGCAAGAGAATGGCGAGTTATTTTCAGTTATTTCTGTTGATTCACAAATTCCATTGTTTAAACCAGAATCAGGTTCTCAATACAAGGATCGTTCTAATAGATTAAAGAGAATAAACCATTTTTTTACCATTTTTTTACCATAGTATACGAGTCGTATCAGAATATACGGCCCGTATACAATCATCGTATACATTGTATACGATCGGTAAATTTGTTTTTTACCGAGAGTATACGGCCGTATAAACGGTATACGGCCCGTATACATATGGTAAAAAATGGTAAAAAATTTCTTTCTTTCATTTTTTTAGTTGCTTCTCTTGTTAAGTTTCTGAACCAACCGAAATCCACAAATTCCAACAGTTTCTTCGTGGATTTCGTCCGGTTTCCAAACTCGGTCATTCCTTGTGATACATGAACGTTGTATTCTTGTCTTTCAGAAGAGTGCTGTAATAGAGAAATCATCCTATGTCTTTTATCAACCGAAGAGGCAGCAAGGACAGATAATACTTCATTTGTCGAGAAACCATACTGTCAAGAAACTAACATCTTTTAATACTTCATTGCGTATGTGCTTGTGCTGTAGAAACCGGTGATGAATTTGTGTATCTAAATCAGGTTCTCTGCCTTAGATCGGTCATTCCTTGTGATACATGAACGTTGTATTCTTGTCTTTCAAGACAAGGATCGTTGGAAGGATTGTAGTAGCAGGACATTGGTACCACTGTGAAAATTGCATCAGGAGGGGAGAGAGTCTGATACAATAAGGATGTTGGGAATTAAACGCATGTACGTGACAAAATAAGGATGTTTGCATAAACATATATTCGTTTCATAACCTCCTCCTATAAATCAACCACAACTGACAAAGAGCCTGTATTAGAAGCCATCCTATGTCTTTTAACAACCGAAGAGGCAGCAGAAGACGTGTCGGGTTCTTCCAACATTCACGAACCACAATTGACTCAGACTCATACTACTCACCCTCCCCCGAGGAAAAGTTTTCCCGACGACTCAACAAAATCCTGATAGAGAAAAAACATCAACAACCATTTTTTCTTTTCCTTCAATTTCGAGAACATTCTCCCTGTGTATGTGCTTGTGCTGTAGAAACCGGTGATGAATTTGTATACACAACTGAACGTTAATTGATATTGTTTTAGACAACAACAGATAATGAACAGATTGTTGGTGGATAACGCAAACAAGTTCTCCACAGTTTGTTATTCATATCTCTATTCGGTCATCTTTCCAAACTACAACACACGATAAGTTTAAACTTTTATAGTGTGTGATTTGACCAGGAAATGATTGGAGGTGAAGGTTCAGTGCACGAAAAGTTTCTTACGAAATATACGTGACGAATCAAATATGTTGGGAATTAAACGCATGTCCGTAATCCCGCGTTGATAGCTTCCGTTTTATTCAGACTCCTTACAACTCTCATCAAATGCCTCACCATTCCTTTTATTCTATAAATATTAAATAAAGAATAACACCATGCCCGTAATCCCGCGTTGATAGATTCCGTTTTATTACAGTCATACGACACGTTTTCTTGTTCTTCAATCTTTGTTACTTGTTAATGTTTTATTTTTTTCTACTTTTAGAAAGTTTTGAGTACCTCACCACTCTAAAATATTTGAAAAATCAAAATTTCGTTTCATACGGGCCGTATAACAGTATACGGCCCGTATACACGTTCGTATACATTGTATACGACCAGGCAAACTTATTTACACATGGTGTATACTGGCCGTATACACCATGTGTAAATAAGTTTTCCCATGTGTTAATATTAGGACCCTATATTAAAAGATAATTATTTTTTTATATTGTATTTTAACGTTATCGAGAAAACATTATTCCAAACGACAAAAATCGTACAAAAATTCAGGTGGTGGTCCCTACCCTCCGACGCCATTTCGCATTTCACTACACATAACCGTCTTCTTCCTCTTCGTTGTTTCTTCATCCTCATTTCTTGGCTATCTTGCTGGTGAAAGGTTAGTTTTGCCTCTCGATTACTCCTTTACGATGTTAAACATTGAATCATAAAATAGGTGATACTTTAAAGTTTAAATATAGTCAAGAAAATAACCTTATGATTCTGTTTCAATACATAATTTACTTCATGATTAAAAAAAATAATAATAACAGAAATTTAAAGAAGGGAATTGAAACTTTTACTCCATGAAAATCATAAGGGTGTTCTACTGTTTTCAGAAAGAAAAAAAGAAGAATGAGATCTAATATCCTTTTTCTTGATTGTTCTTCACCGTTATATATCGTGTTTATTAGAGTTTGAATTTTCTCAACACTCGTTTTCTCTTTTTATAATATTACATCCTTGAAATTCCGTTGACGTTTGTTCTTTCAATATTTGGTTTGTTTTGTTATTTATTTGATTTGTTTATGTATGATTTTGGTTTGTTTTGTTATTTATTTGATTTTTTATTGTTATTATGAATATGAATGATTCAACATATAGTTATGTTTCTTGTTTTAGTTTTGTTACACATTATCATTTAATAGATTTAATATTTTGTTCATTAGTACCTTAGTAAAAATGTATGTAAACTTTTATTCAAATTTTTTTTTTAACTATGATTGCGTTAGTGAGCTCATATGATTCTTTGCTTTCTGTTTGAATGCATGAGACCGCCCGTAGTGGGGCGTTTTTTTTTTAAATTTTTGCCCGAAAACGCCCGATAACGCCCAACCCCCCATTACAGGGGGCGTTTTGGGGCGTTATTTTTTGAAAAAATTGTTTTCCGCGTTATAATGAAAACGCCGAATTGCACAAGGAACAAATGAGACCCACCAATCAAATTTAGTCACATGCTCTGACACACCACTACACCAAATTACCCACCAATCCAATTGCTTCTTCTTTTTTTTTTTTTTTTTCATTAAAAAGAATATGGGGGTTATTGGCATAATGCCCCACTACGCAACTTTTGCTATAATGCCCCTTCGCTGACTAGGACGCCACGTGTCGGATAATGCCCCATGGTGGGGGCATTATAACACATTACCACTACACATGGTCTGATTACAAGAACAAAAAATTTGAAAAGGGTTTTTTTCCTTTTTATTTTTCAAAGAACCTTATCTTAATGAGCTCAGATGATTCTTTGATTTCTGTTTAAACGCATGATTCATTTTAATCTCATCTAAAGCTTTTACAATGGGAATTAACATTTTTGTTCTAGTTTGCCATATTTACTTTATATATATGCTCCTATTTACCAAGAGTTATCACATTTTGGTTCACAGGAAAATTATTTATTTGATAGTAAATAAGTGATGGGTAACTTTGAGTGAAGGATGGAAATTTGGATTTCGTGATTATTGTTAATCATTACACCAAGACCTACAATTTAATCTAATACTTTATTGTAACTCCTTTTCAACTTTAGTCCAAAAAAAAAAAAAAAGGCAAATTGGCCTGTAATAATCCCACCTACACCTTTTTGGCCAATAATAATCCCACCTCAGAATATTCCCCACACCAGTCCCATTTTCCAGATTTTTTGCCCACACTGGTCCTCCGTTAAAAATCCTTAACTCAGTTAGCAAAATGGCTGATGTGGCAGATGATGTGTTAAAAACTGCTGATGTGGCAGATAATGTGTTAAAAACTGATTACTTGGCAGATGAAGATTACATTTATAACCCACAATTCCTCCACCCTCACTCTCATCATCATTTCACATCTCTTCTCCTCTGGCTTGCCCTTTCTCATCTACCTCTAATGGAGAAACTGGACCAGAAACGCCATGAACAACCTACAAAAAGCAAGAAGCTACAGGACGAATTCTTCGCAGATCGGAACATCATCATATCCTCCGATGACGTCGCTCAACAAAATCCAAATCTCATGTTCGCGCTCAGGTTGAAATCCCCGACTCCACTTTCTCATCGCATGAACCAGATTGCGCGATTCGATTCATATCCTCTCTGATCTCACGAAGAATGGTATGATTCTCCCCTAGCCGACGTCGTTTATACGACGGTGCTATTCCCTATCGCCGAAACCCTTGTTTATGTTTAGATCGAATCTCCCCTAAACCAAACCAAACCCAAATCTAATGAAGAACCCCCAAACCGGATCTGGATATTGGGAATATAAAAATCTTGTTTCATATATTTTTGTTTATTGTAGTCTTTTGTTGATTACAATGCGTTTTCAACCAGTCTTTCATGTGGTTTGAAAAAATGGAGGAAAAAGGTTCAGTCTTTTGTTGATTACATTGAGTTTTCAATCAGTTTTCCATGTGGGTTTCTTGTAATTTGTTTAATCTCAGTTGGGTATGATTTAGATGTATGTTTATGAAATTTGTTCTTTAGTAAAGGATCAGGGAATACATAATCATCTGCCACGAAATCAGTTTTTAAGACATCATCTGCCACATCAGCAGTTTTTAACACATCATCTGCCACATCAGCCATTTTGCTAACTGAGTTAGGGATTTTTAACGGAGGACCAGTGTGGGCAAAAAATCTGAAAAGTGGGACTGGTGTGGGGAATATTCTGAGGTGGGATTATTATTGGCCAAAAAGGTGTAGGTGGGATTATTACAGGCCAATCTGCCAAAAAAAAATGGTTTAATCTTTTACTCTTCTTTTTTAAGAAAGAAAAAAAGAAGAACGAGATCTAAATATATCTTTTTCTTGGAGTTTGAATTTTATCAACATTCAATTGTTTTTTCGGTAATATTATATCCTCGAAATTCCGTTGACGTTTGCTTTTCAGTTTTTGGTTTGTTTTGTTATTTATTTGATTTTTTTTCTTGTCGTATATGAATGATCCAATGGTTATGTTTCTTGTTTTTTATCTTAGTTTTATTACACATTATCATTTAATAGATTTAATATTTTTTTTCCATCGGTACCTTAGTAAAATGTATGTCAACTCTTTTTCAATTATTTTTTTTTTTTTTTAAACTATGATTGCGTTAGTGAGGAACAACCGGCAAGAGTAAGGTTAACAAACTTGGCTTCGAGAGCGGCGGCGCGGGCTTTCTTGTTACTAAGGTATATTTTTTCAAGGTGCAGCCAAGCGTCCCGGGCTGTGATGTCGCTGGCGATTACACGGCCCAGCAGATCATCGCTGACAATGGTGTAGATCCAATGAAGGACCAATCACCAAAGCATCGAGTTCCAGCCATAGAGGGTAGTCGGCAGAGGTCTTGTCAGGTGGAGAGGTGCCATCAATATGATCGAAAACCTTGTAAGCTGTGGCATGGAGTTTAAAAAGTTTCAGCCAGGAAGAATATGTGACGTTCTTCCCGTCTACGGTGCGGATTTTGGAGTTTATGTTGGTTACCGAATAAGCCGGATGAAGGCTAGTGGGCTTGATAGCGGCTGATGATTCTGGAGGATCGTCTTTGTTCATGTTTTGTTCAGGAGTATCGCCTTTATTCATGGTTTTGGCCGGGAAAAAAAAAGAACCAGGGGCAAAAAAGAAAACAGGGGCGAAAAAGAAACAGGGGCGAAAAACAAAACGAGGTTAGAACCGAAGCTCTGATACCATGAAAGTGTTCACGGTATTATTCAATTCATTGCCCAATACAAAATATACAGCCCCCTATATATAATGATCTATACAAAGAACCCTAAATATAAATTAGGAATGGATATACATAATCTCTAATAACCGATAACTATCTTCTAGATATATGCTAAATATTTGTGGCTAATACCCTCCACCTCAACACAGGAACATAACTTTAGTAGGAATACTGATTGTTCCAAAAGGGAAGGAACAAGACTGGAGCTACTCTACAGATCAAGGGCTATAAAGACTCATCATCCAATATCTTAATTTGTCACGATTGATTGTTCTAAAAAATGATAGATGAGAGCTCCTACAGAGTTTATACTCGATATCCTGTTGCCGAGATGGAGCTTAGTCTAGCACAAAAGAAGCTGAAAGATGGATTAGCATCTCTTTTTCTTGAGATTGATAATCCCATCTTCATCACTCATGAAAGTGAAATCCGTTTTTCTAAGGTTCTAATCAGTTGTTCTCGTGGAAAAGATCAACTAGCTCTTGTGGAGGACATAGAGATGGATGGGGTTGATGGAATTGGAAAAGAATTTAGATGAAGGATGCGTTTCTTTTCGACACCCAACGTGCTTCAAGCTGATTGTAAACTTGTTGTCACCAAAGATGGCAAACCATTTCCTTATGATTTGAAGACGGCAAAGACTTTGCCGAATCTGGATTACACTATAAACACTAACGAGTTGCTCCAGCCGCATTTGCAAGCTATGATATATGGTTTAAAGTTGGTGAGCTTTTATTTGGGCGTTTTAAGTGAGCACACAACTGGTATTATTGAAGCACTTTCTCTGGTAGTTGGAGGGGGTTATTAGAAAAGGTTTTGGTCCAGGAGTTTGGAATGAGGGTGGTTGGAGTGGAGATAGATGACGACCTTTTCAATGCGATAAAGGACTACTTCAAGTTGTTGGATGTGGATGGTTTCAAGATCATTTTAAGGCACAATGAAATAGATGTGGTTGAATGTATGGCGACCGGTAGACAGTGGCGGACCCAGGATTTTTTTCCTGGGGGTGCAGAAATTTTTTAAAGATTTTAAACCCCTGGCTATATAAAAAATTCGGTTCATAGCGGGTCGGGTCATGTAAAACAAGTAAAAACAAACAAACAAAGTTTAATGGCTGGTCGAATCAGATCGGGTCGGGTCCATTTCAATTATCAAACAATCAAACCCTAGTTCCTAACTTCCTATCACATTAACAAACAAAAAAAATCAAAGTTCAAACAATCCCTACTTTTATTTCTCTTAATCATTCAATAAAAGAACAAAAAAACTTATCTATAACATACATTGGTCTTTAATTAGAATAATCCGGCGAAAAAAAGTGGTTCAACCCCTTTCCTCTTGAGAAATCGCGGCATAACTTCCCTACTCATTGTTCATTCCTAATCCTATCACATACAAAATAAACAAGGATCTTCAAGAGTTCAACCATAGCCCATGTTCCGTAATTTTCAATTTAAAATTTTGAATTTCAAGCCCTAGTAATTATTATTTGCCAACCAACAATCATATAATCAACAAACATGTTTGCCAAGTGAGGCAGAGGGAGGGGGGAGTCGCTGGCAAGTGGCAGCGATTTGGGTTTTTTTTTAATTACGTGGACTGGTTTGTTTAACAAAATTAGTAGTTGGGTTGGGCTTGAATGGGTATTAAGTTATTGGGCTTGATGGATTGAATTTAAGTTTTATTAAAGGGGTTAGTAGGCTAACTTGTTTACATAATTTGATCGGGTTTCAATCCGTGTTCACAATTTTTTTACATAAATTCCTAACATTTTTTTCTAAGGGGTGCGGTCGGAATTTTTCAAGGGGTGCGGACGAAAATTTCCAAGGGGTGCGGTCTGGATTTTTCGCGAAAAATACCACTAAAACTTTTTTTTTCAAGGGGTGCGGCCGCCCACCCACCCCATAACTTGGGTCCGCCCCTGCCGGTAGAAGTGCACTGGGATCCAATCTTCCAGAATTGTGTGCCCCGTACGAACCAGGCAAAAAGTTTGACATCATCACACTTGACATTGTCGTTGCTGACGATAACCCGAGCACTGGTCTTTGTGCCCCGCCTCGTGAATTCCTAGAAGGCAATTTCTTTAAACATACAAAAGAGCTCCTTGTTGATGAGGGGGCGCTCGTCATGCACATGATCGTCCCTGATTTTGTTTATCAAAAGGACATGTTGGGAATGTTGAAAAAATTGTTTTCCAAGGTTTATACAATTAACCTTGGAAACGACAAAGAGTTCATAGTAGTTGCAACTTCAAGTAGCATAAGCTCTAAAAGAGGAATGTCTAGTGATGCTGGTAGCGGTATTAGGAGCAAGGTGAAATCTTTAGTCCCACTTGACTTCCCAATCATAGTTGAAAAAGGTAAGTTTCCATTCTCTATCCATATATGTGGTTGGTGACTCATTTTACTTCTAGCTGTTACTTTACTTTAATATGTTGATACATGTTGATGCAGGTGACCTAGCACTTGCATGATCAAGGTTGTTGGGACTTGACACTTTGCATGGGAAAGGAGAATATGAGACTGACTTTTGAGTAATTTGAATTTCAAACTATGTTTTTGTTTATCTGTATTTCGTTTAGACTATTTGTGTTTGATGTTTATCCTTTTGTTGGTTGTTTAAGTACTATCTATCTAGGGAGATGAAACTGACATTTTCTTTTAGCAATTATCAACGCCATCTGTTCTTATTTGCTTACTTTGATTTATCTTTTATATCACTTGTCCAAGGAAAAAGATTACAATAAACGATGCAATTCAGTGCCGGAGTTAGTCCCTAGAGCATGTTTACTCCCGGTCCTATAACATAGTGGCAGCCATAAACAGTTTGGTGAGCAATTGAGCGAATGGGATCAAGTCAAAATTCTCACATCCATCTGGTGAAACCGACTTCGGTCAATGCGAGTTCGAGTTCGAGAACTTGAATCTTGAGCTTAACAACAATGGTGATTATTGTGACAGTTGGACCGCGCTCCGCTAGTAACCGGGCTATGTCGAACATGGTATCTTGAGTCATTTGTAGGAACAACACAAAGGAAAGGCCTTTGGGAAGAAAAGCCATCGGATTTTCATATCTATATATATATACACGTGTAACAAATAATACTGAAATCTCTATCCCGTTGAATATAACTAAAAATGTTTAATCCATATATATTAGAAAAAATTACCACCTATATGTGTCTAATACGTGTTTATTATTAAAACAACCAAATTAACATATATAATCAAACTGACAGTGGTGTTCAATTATACCGGGCTAGGCTTTGAAATAGTCGGTTGAGCCGGTCGATTTAACCCGGTCACTAGTTAACCCCCTATAATTACCGGCCAGTTCATACCGGTATTTAAAACATTGTTTTAAACAACCAAATTAACATATATAATCAAAGTACTAGTGGTGTAAAAAAGGTTTTAAAATATTTAACACAAACTTACTTAAGCAACCAGTTATACCAAATAACACAACAAAAATACTCGTCTTTGGTTGGGCTAGGGGGAAACATGCTTGTGTGGACCTCACCGCCTTACGGGGGTTTCCCATCTGGTTGGTTTAAGGGAAAACGAGTTTGTAGCTGGACAAGCAGCAAGAAAGGCAGAATCGAAGAAAGTTGATAAGCACGCTAAAGCTTGTGCAGAGAACCAGCATGTTTTTGTCCCTTTTGCCTTTGACGCATTTGGCTCCTTAGCGCCAGAAGCTATCCAATTCCTGACAAGGGTCCAACGGGTCATCCACAACAATTGCTCAGCTTCAGGGGGATGAGATTTTGTCTTTGCTATATTAGAGTTTGCAATTCAGAAAGGGGTGGCGTCGCAACTTGTTGCCCGTCTACCTTCTGTTTTGATGTAACTTAGCAAGTATAAATGATCACTTATTTGATATAAAAAAAAATCCTTATTCGATAAAAAACAAATAGTGGAAAGAAACTTACAAATTTTGGTTCTACTTTCCGACACTAGGTTTAAGTTTTAATAGTACTACATACATATAGTAGCGAAAAGAAACTTACAAATTTTGGTTGGTTTGCTTGTATAAGTAATCAAACAAATCTAAAATAAAAAGTTTACTCTATTTGTTATAGTTAGCATACTAATTTTCTTTTAAGTGGAGACCCTATTTTTTTGAAGGCCCTAGGCCGAAACCTAGTTACTTGTAATATAAGTTCGGCCGTCAGATAGCCTCTAGAGTGTAACACCCCGAAAACGGGTTTGGCAATCAAACCACGTTAATACTAAAAGACGGGTAAAGTACCGTTAGTGGTAAAATTAACCCGGTGAAGATTTAAATAAATAAACCTAATATGAAATAAAAAGTGAATAAATGCTTTTGAGGAAATAGAGTTTATAAAATGCCCGAGTTAACGGGACTTAAAATAAACTTAGTCGTAATTTCCCCGAACCTCACTAAGTTAACTAGGAATGTTTAACCTAGTTAATAAGAGGGAGTATTGTTAGAAATAAGTAGGTTGTGGCCTACTTAATAACTAACCAAACAGAAGGGGCCAAAACTGGATAAGTTGAAAGTAATTTAATAAAAACAAAACAAAACACACACAGGGTGTGTGTTCTGTATTCGACCCCAGGAGAGTTCCATGGAGCCAAAACCCTAATTCCAATAAAATCATTAAATTGAAGGCTTAAACGAAGCTCAAATTCACAACTGAACGTGAATTAATGATCACCCAAGCTAGGGGATCATAAGGTATGTAAAATTTTGATGATTTGTGAAGTTGTGAAATTTGAAGAAACATCATAATATAGAAGCTATGGATGAATTAGTGATGTATACTTGCTTAGGAACAAAACCCTAAGTGAAAATTATACATATGATGCTATGAATTGAATGTTTAGATGATTTACCACCCTAGGATAAGTGGGTTTTAATCATATGATGAAATTGATGATATAATTGTGTTTATAATCATCATATATGATAGTAATAAGAAAATACTTGAACAAATTTTGTGTTTGAGTACATAAATAATACTTGCCATGAAGTGAGTTTTGTTTGATAAGATGAAAATCGATGATATATTCATGTTGAATGATGTTTGATATCATCATGTGTTAAAAATTGATTAAAGTTGTGTTAATCCGATTAATTTCGATTACAAGAACTTGGTTAATAAAGTGATTAAAACGGTAGGATAAGAATGATGCTTACCGGATAATTGACCAAGTAATTAAACGAGTAGTTGAGCTACATCGTGCCATTAAGTGGAAAGCTACCTCGCATTATTGTCTACAAACCATATAGTATGTGTTATAGGCAAGTTAAATACTTAAATCTTATATATGCTTTCAAATTTACGTACCTCATTCACTTGGAAATACGTGCCATTAAGTGGAAAGCTACCTCACATTATTGTTCGGGATGGTATCTGTTATAAAAGTAGTTAAAAAACCAATTGGTCTATTTTGTTTTGCTTGATAGCTACAGTATATATCCTATATTATACGATAAAGGTTATCACCAAAATAGTTCCTATGACCACTTGTGAATTTGCGTCCTTTACATTATTGCATGAAAAGCATCTTGTTCGATCACACAACTGACTTGATTGTTGTGCCAAGCAGTCTGTTGTAAGAGCCTATACTGAATTTGCAGTTTCCCCTGATATGATTATTTCAAATTAGTATAATATCGTGTAGATTATGAGAAGCATGCTTTTTTCATAAAAGCATGTGTATAAACAAAGGATGTGGGGACACATACAAGATTTTTCAATCTGTTTGTTTGAGAATTAGCATGCCATACAATTATATAAATTGTGCATATAAAACTTATAGTTAATGACGTAATGGATGGTGACATTATTTTTGTCTATGTGGAAAATAATATTTGGCCAACCTGGTGTCCATATTGCTAAGAGGTAGGGCTTTAGGTCATAAAGTTCTCTTTTGTCCAACTGAAATTAGTAGGATGTGGAGGTTAGTTGGTAATTATAACATGTGTCGAGAGTGGTCAACAACGAATTTACTAATCCCTTCTAAAAGCTTATGAGAATCTGGAATTTCACATCTGAAACAGGGTGAGAGTAATCTAAGTCACATAATTATTATATAAACTTGCCCTTCATGTTTTAAACCCTCTTGCTATTTTTGACCATTAGCATGCCACATTTTAATTCATATTTACACTAGATGCTCTGTTAGCAACCGGCTAACATCTTTTAGTTTGGGTGTTGGGATAGAAGTAACTTTAGGATTTAATGCAACTAATGCTTTGGACATGTCATTGCCATCTTGCATCATGTTCTGCAAATTGGTTGTGAATTCTTCCATGTTGAGTTTAATACTTGGAATATCATCATAATCTTCATAGTATTGATCCTCAATGTCACTTATTGATAATTTATTCGCTTCCGGGCTGAGGCGTTGTTGGTTCCTCCATGATAGGTTCAAAGTTATTCCTAGAATTTTCTGCACTTTTATTTGATTCATTTTCAACTAGAGATTATGGCAAGAGCCTGATACCCATAGGCGATATTAGGTCTGTTGTAACATGATCATCTAAATCATTATTATTTTTTCCTTTGGTCCTGGGAGGGCAAGCCTTCCACTGAACCACATAGATTTCTGTTGTATATTCTAGTGTAAAAGTGTAGAAAATTATGAGTATAATTGTGAACCTATCATTGAGGAACCAACTACACATGAGGTACATATTTCCACTTAATGACACATATATCCAAACGAATAAGGTACATAAATCTGAAATCTATGTGGTGTAATGCAAGGCTTGCCCTCCTAGGTAGGACTAAAGGAAAAAAGAGTAGTGATTTCAGATGCTTCTATTACAACAGACCCAATATCACCTATGGGTATCAGGCTCAGGCCACCACCTCTAGCTGAAAATGAATCAAATTAGGTGACATATGGTTAATTTTGAGGTTAAGTCGAAGCATTAAAAGTGCACTAAGTAAGATACTAAATGGGTCTAAAGGATATTTTTTGTAACCCTATTATTTGACATTTTTTTTCTTTTTTAGCCTACGCTCACAAATATCTCCTTAGCAGGTTTCCTTTCTTCAAGGTGCTATTGAATTTCATTTTGAGAGGTTTTTAGGAGATTATGTATAGTTTATGAGTTTTTATGTCCCCCTTTCATAACTAAAACATTTTTTTTTTCAAAAGTTCTTTACGCTTTTCATTGTTCCGATAGAGTTTCTCGTAGGTTACTATGTTGCACGGTAAGTTTCCATTAATCTTTATTCTACAATCAAGTCCGACCTCCGTCACCAGTCCAACCGTCGACCACACAAAACCGATCGACCAATTCAAATATGGTCTAAATAGGTGTAATTGAACCGCTAGTGTCACCCCTGGTCGGACCGACCGGTCCGGTCGTTAGAATACTAAGTAAAAGTAAATTTTGAATGATACGTTATTAGTTTTATGACTATGAAATTAAAAACGGGTTACAATAAAGTATTAGATTAAAATATTTAAAATCATAAAAGCAAGGGCGTAGCTTTCAAGGGGCCGGGAGGGGCACCCGACCCCCCGAACTTTTCGCTCAGCAGTGTTATGTATGTACGTTTCGTGTAGAATTTTTTAGGTATATACGTTTTCGACCCCCCGGTTTTATAAAAAAAATTAACTTATATAGAAATTTTTTAGGTTCGGTGACTTCCGACCCCCCGGTGAAAAATTTCAAGCTTCGCCACTGCTTAAAAGTGTGCCTAAAATAATGAAACAAGTCATGATAGTGTATAATCTAATTGATGAATATATCCACAATGGATAAATAAAATGTGATATGGGGGCAAAATAAAAGTTTATAAGTTATAGAAGTTATGTATTTTATAATATAAAAAATCTAGAGACATACAAAACCACTTCTAAGTATATCTAATTGCAGTCAATGAGAGCATGCAAGGGCTGCAAGAGTGGCAGGTATTATTTTACAAACACAATTTGTGACAATTTGACTTATTTGAGTACGAACGTGATTTGGTTTGTGTTTGATCTCAAACGGATCAAATTAAAAAATTAGTTTAACTGGTCAAACACGCTAAAGGATCTCCACAATCTACTTTCAAAGCACATGCAAATATATTTTTTACAGTCTTTTATATAATAATTGCATATTAATATAACATACGTAAAAAGGGAAAAAAAGAAAAGTGGTTGTGTGTCAAACCGCCATGGTCTATATTGAAAAACACCTTTAATTTGCAGATTAATTTGGAACAATATTATTGTTGTATCATAGTTATCATATTAGTCACATATAAGAAAAAAAACGAATAAGTGTTTGCGGGTCAAACTCACCCGACGTCACCCATACTGAAGCAACACCTCTGATGTGCATATTATATTTCATAACAATATTGCTTCTGATTTATAAGTATCATATTAATCATTTATTAAAAAAATAAAGAACAAATAGCGAAAAGTGTTTGTGGGTCAAACTAACCCGAACCATATTGAAAAAACGCCTTTTGCATACCCTTCTCAAGGTTGGTGTGATATGGCTTATGTTCAAGACAATGACAAAAGAGTCATCTTATGGACCCTATTGATGCTCAAAATGATATAAGATATGCTTGAAAAGTGATGTGAAGTAATAAAGCGCTAATTATTTGCTATTTAAACCCATATAAACACACATTAAATACTAATGAAGAATGATTATCTATGTTTACAACTTAACTATTTGTTTATTTTTGTTTTTTTTTTTTTTTTTGCAGCAACCTCTTACATTAGTATTTGTTGAGACGAAAAAGGGAGCTAGTTTACTTTAACATTGGATCTATAGTAATGGGTTCCTGCAACAACAATTCACGATGATAAATCACAACCCATAAGTCAAATATGATATTTTACAACATTTTTTTTTGTTTGGTTTTTAAGGCAAGGGATGTTTTTTTTTATAAATTTAATTACATCGTACCAGTTGAAGCACCATAGTTGAAAAATGCTATTGGGTTCTATCCCAAAGTAAGTGAGTATTTTAATAGGAAATTTATTTATGTTTTTTTTAATGCACTGCAAAATATACTGGTGTTGATTTAGAGGTTTTGGATATTTTTTAATCTTTTTTTATCACTATGTTGTCTAATTTATGTATGTTCCTAAATCTTTCTAACACCACCTCTTAATCATTTTTATTTTCTTTAATCTGTCAGAGATGTTACAGAACGACCATCCAACATCCAAGAGGTAAAGGAAGGGGATTCTGTTATGAAACTCAATCAATGATGTATCAACATATGTGGCTATGAACGTGATGGATGCCTAGGTTATAAATGAAATATGCCGGACCCATTTCTTTTGTTCTTTGCACGAGATAGATCTACGAATGGGCAATGACAAACGAGCCTTTATAGGGACAACCTCTTTAATCTGTCACATCTATAGCATCAACGTTGTCCGTATGTATTGTTTCTCATTCCATTAGTTGTTTAATAATTCAGGTGGTTGTTGCTACTAAACAAGAGGTTGTTTCTAGCTATTATAGGTCTGAGGCGAATGCTAAGTATATGGTTACACAAAGGCCATCAGCTAGATGCTAGGAACCAGTTCCATAAGATGAATTGTAATTCAGGTGGTTGTTGCTACTAAACAAGAGGTTGTTTCTAGCTATTATAGGTCTGAGGCGAATGCTAAGTATATGGTTACACAAAGGCCATCAGCTAGATGCTAGGAACCAGTTCCATAAGATGAATTGATGCATCAGTCGAGGTTGAGGAGGCATTTGTAGAAGTTAAAACGATTTAAGTAGTTCACAGTCATGTTTTCTAAATTGACAATGTGTACTGTTTTTTGTTATGTTCGTTAGTGTCTAGTCAAGTTGTAAAGTTTATTTGCGTGAACATGTTTGTTGGATTTGAATGTTATTAATTTCGGAAACCAAGTGTTTAGTAATGCAAAGTTCCATATTACATTTGTTTTACGTTTTTGTTGTTGTCTTTGTTTCATACATTTGTAATATAAATATGCAATTATATGTCTGGAGCTATGTCGTTATTGTTTGTATTTTCCTTAAAAATTTACGGATTATACACAACGAAACAAATATATTAAATTGCATCAACCAAATAACAAAATCTGAGTTAACATGTACGGGAATTAACCAACTTCTACGCCTACTAATCCCATACGGATAATATATTACTGGGATCATCAATATACACATAATTTGAATGTTGACGAGAAATTAACCAACTTCACCCCTCGTTATCAAGATCTTCAATATACACATAATTTGAGGGCATGTTTGGCTAAGCTTTTCAAAACAACTTATTGGCTTATTGACTTATCAAAAAGCCAATAAGTTGTTTTTGTGTTTGGCTAACTCAAAAGTCCTTTTAGAAATGACTTTTTGCAAAGAAGAAAAATGAGGTTTCAAGAAGTCACAATATTGTGACTTCTTGGCCAACTTTTCAAACTACAAATTACCAATATACCCCTTCTTTACCCCCTTATATCTAAAAGAATGTCCATTTTAGTCATTTTACATCAATAAGCTAATCCAAACACTTTTTTAAAAAACTCCTTTTCAAAAAGTCATTTCCCAAAAGTCCTTTTTAACTATAATAAGCTTAGCCAAACATGCCCTGAATAGCAACATTTTGAAAACAACAAGACAAACATTTAAATGAAAGTCGTAAAAATGAAAAAAAAAAAAAAAAAAAAAAAAAAAAAACAATTTACTCTTACTTGTAATTTTGTTTCTAGATGTTAAGGCCCAAGCATTCGGGCCCACATCCCCACTTTACAAAACAGAGATACTGAAATGCCGTGAAGTGAAGAATATCTGTGGGGTCGCGAGTCAAAACTCGAAAGAGCCGAGCGCCAAAATATCCAAACACTCAAATCGCCAAGCAGGAAGACTCTGGAAGATTACGGTTTCAGATCTCCATTCACACTCTCAGGTACCATTATGAATTCAGCCATTACTTTCATTCAAGTTCTCACTGTTCAATGCCTGCATATTTTTGAAAATCGTGCCAGAACTGTCTGATTCTAGGGTTTACGTTCCGATCTTCTCGTTTACTAATCGATCCGGTACGAACTAGCTTGTACTTATTTATTTAACGTGTCATCTAGGTGATTTCTGTACTGTTCATGGTTGATTACCAGTTGAGGTCTCATCTGGTTTAGGTTTGATTTTAACTTTTTATTTTACTTGATCTGCAATATATACGGAGAATTGGAGATACATGATACTGAACCTGTTGTTTATTGCTTAGAAGCTGATAGAATGGTTGTTTAATTGTTACATAATTGTTTATCTGTATAATATATGCAACATTTTGATGTTGATTTCTTTTGTTTGTAGTCTTCGTTGTCTACTTTTAGATACTCATGTTTATGTGAGATACTATTATTAGAAGTTTTGGTTTTGAAAGTTGAATGTGGTACCTGTCATATATAGAATTAATCTACAGTTATGTAATGTAGATTTGAAGTTTTTATTGAAATCAAAACAAATGTTCATATTCAAATCTACACTGAAAAATAACGAGTTTGATCTCTAAACATCTAACAATGAATTTGTTGGGACGTAGAGGGTGAGATTTCCTTACAATACATTTAGATATTTCGAAACAAGATCAATATCTATTATTGATATGCTAGTAGAAGGAATATGATGGTATATTCTCTTCTTTAAAGTAGATCATAACATTAACTTTCATATTTGCAGTTTAGTTACTACTTAGCAATGGTGGCACATAAATTTTTATTGATATCCTTCTTAGTGTTTTTAAATGGATTTAGCGAAAAAAGTAACACACGAATATATAATGTTGTGTTTGTAATAATTGTAAAATATGTTAAAATCCTTGGTTTTAAAAGCGCGACTTGAACAAGCAGGAAAAGCCTCACCGTACCTGAAGTGACACGATCATCAAATCAGACTTGAGACGTGCACACTTTTGCCTGAGGTGACGCTTTCTATGCTTCTGTATAATTTGGCCGGGGACAACCTCGATGGTATGGTTGAGAGGTACATGGGACTATGGGAGGAAGAGAGTTGGAGCATAGTTATCGATAGCGGCCATAGCGACCGCTATCGCGAATAGCGTGGCGAGGCGAGACATGGTCGCTATATGGTGTATAGCGCTGAATAGTGTGAAAATAGCGGATTCCGACGATGACTTCCGGCCGGAAACCTGCAATTTCTGCCGGAAACTTGCTGGAAACTATGAAGAAGAAGAGCGGTTGCGTTTTTGTTGCGTTTGAGCCTTTCTAGGGTTAAATAAGTTTATGGATTTAACCTTTCATTAGGTTACATTTAGTCATTAAAGCTTGTAAAATTAACATAAAAAGTGTAAAATTAGTTTGTGTATTTTAACATTTAACCCCCTTATTTTCACTAGCTTACATTTGGTCCTTAAACTTATAAATTTATACATAAAAGGTATAAAACTAACGTTATGTATATTAAAAAAGGTTATGTAGATAGCTATTTTTTATTTCTTAAATTTTTAACTACCTTATCGCTAAACACGAAATAGCGGGCGCTATTTCATCGCTATTGCTACGTAGCTTATAGGTATGTTGTCGCTATTTGTCGCAATTCGCTATCGATAACTATGAGTTGGAGTGATGGGAGAACATAATCCAAACCTGTTTTCACTTGCGGTGAGAGAGAGGTTACCAAGACAAAGATAAGAGAGATATAGAGCAGGGGAGAACAATAATCAGTTCTAATTTCCTTCCTAGTTATTTATATATTTGATAACTAAACTAAAAATTTTAGTTATTTGATTGTACATATCGTTTGTTCCTTGTACATATAGATAGAAACCTAATGGATTTTGTATTATTAAATTATGTGTACATCTTTTGAATGCCTCATGAACTTGAGGCTACTGGCTAGCAACTTCGTGGCTTTTAGGACTCTTAAGCTACTCACACCTTTTAAAACCAAGGTTGAGTTGATACAACATCAAGATTGGTCATATGTGGAACTGCGGAATCCTAGTTCGTTGGGGTATCACTTGCACAAACAATTGCGCCAGACGAATGACATTATTTAAAAGCTGTTAGAAAATACATACATGTATCAGAAAGTAAAAAAGGAACCTAATGCTCTGCTAACCTCTTTCTCATGTTAAAGTGTTAAACAAGCTAACTGATAAAAAATGGCTCATTTTTGAGCATAGGGAAATGAATAAATACCAATCCTGCATTTCTCTCCGCTAACCTACATAGGTCATGGTTGTTGTTTTTAAAGCATGGATAGTTGAATGTAAACCAAGCGGTTAGTTTCTGAGCTCTTTTCCTTCCAACAAGTCTTGATCCTGGAGCTTTATTTATGTTTCATAGCTTATTTATTCGCCTTCGTTTTTTGTGTGATTAACTTACTTGCTGGGAAGTGTAGTCTAGCCATCAGAGGTCTAGGAGCCCTATTTATTCGATCAAATCCTCTCACACAAACAAATCCTGCAAATATTTCAACAAATACCATTGTAATTTAGTTTATAGTAGAACGTTTACAGGTATATATCTTTTGTATCAGAAGGCTTTGTTAGGACTAGAGCTGATGCAACACACGCACGCACACAACCGATACACAAAAGAAAGCGGAACACAAGAATTTTCGTGGTTTGGTCGGTGTGACCTATGTCCACATGCTGCAACTAGCCTTCTTTATTTCGGTGTTCAAGGAATTACAAAGGCTCTACACTTCTATGTGCATGTTTCCACCTTTGCATCTGGTCTAATTGCTCACATTTCTACTATCAATGTTTTACAAGTTTTTAAATTAGGTCATGTCATCTTCATTATAATAATTTTTACGGATGTATCTTGATATGGGTTGCTGTTAAGTCTAATGTATTGTTTTACACTAAGCAAGTAAGCATAAACATAAATAAGGAAACTAGACAGCTGTTACGATAAATACCACGTTATGCATATACATTAGGAAGTTTTCTTGAGTTAATTATACTAGGATTACGGTAGGTAGTTTCCATTTATTAGATTATTATGATTCTGTTAAGAGGGGGCTAGGAATAGGAGGCGCTTTATGCTTAATTTGATCGAGAAGTAAAGAAGAAAATCACTAGGGCTCGGCGATCTTAAGAATAGCAATTTACAACACGAACGTAAGTCATTTCATCGATCGTTCATTGTTGGTTCCATTAATGTTCTTTTAGCGTTCCACAAGTTTATGATCGTACTAAAGTAAAAGCTTTTTTCGTAATTGTGATGCGTATTGTGCAAACATTTACTTGGAGTATGATTAAAAGGCATCGACTTTTGGATTTGTTCTAGAATGAGTTGATACATACCTTTCCAAAAGCAGTATTGAATTCCCTCGGTAGTTAGCCCTAGCAAAAACCAATCTTTGCTGTTAACTTTTGGCTAAAAACACATGTTAAATTTAGATGAGATGCATTATATAGTTATGAGTTTGTACCTTTGAAGATTGTTGATACAGAAGTCCCGAAGTAAACTTTTCTTCTTGGCAAGTTCCAAATCCATGTCCTTGGAACATCAATTGGATTCAGACTTGATGCGTGATCCGCAAACATCTGCATGGTACACATGTATGGATGACATGTTAATTAGAATTTATTGATCTGGATTATATGTCTGGAAACCATAGAGTATGAGCTTTATCCTTTAGGCGAGTTAAATCTTATATATGCTTTCAAATTTATGTACCTCATTCACTTGGAAATATGTGCCATTAAGTGGAAAGCTCCCTCGCATTGCTGTTCGGCATGGTATCTGTTATAAAAGTAGTTAAAAACTAGTTGGTCTATTTTGTTTTGCTTGTTAGCCACGGTATATATCCTGTATTATAGCAATACGGGTTCTCACCAAAATAGTTCCTCTGACCACTTGTGAATTTGCTTCCTTTACACTGTTGCATGAAAAGCATGTTGTTCGATCACACAACTGACCTGATTGCTGTGCCAAACAGTCTGTTGTAGGAGCCTGTACTGAATTAGCAGTTTCGCCTAATATGATAATTTCGAATTAGTATAATATCATGTAGATTATGACTTATGAGTACTATGCCATATAAACTAGCAAAGAAATGTATTGGTTAAGGTCTGATTTTAGAGTACTACGTGTAGAAAACTTATGGTTAATGACATAATGCGTGGTTACATTGTTCTTGTCTATGTGGAAAAAAAATATTTGGCCAACCTGGTGTCCATATTGCTAAGAGGTAGGGGCTTGGGTCATCGGGTTCTCTTTTGTCCAACTGAAATTAGTAGAATGTGGAGGTTAGTTTGTAATTATAGCATGTGTCAGAAAGTGGTCAGCAACAAATTTACTAACCCCTTCTAAAAGTTGATGAGAATCTGGAAGTTCATACCTGCAACAAGGTGAGAGTAATCTAAGTCAGATAATTATTATATATACTTACCCTTCATGTTCTAAACCGTCTTGCTATTTTTTACCATTAGCATGACACATTTTAAAAAGTTGTCATTTGTTAATTCAGACTTACACTAGATGCTCGGTTCGCAACCGGCTAACATCCTTTAGTTTGGGTGTTGGGATAGAAGCAACTCTAGGATTTAATGCAACTAATGCTTTGGACATGTCATTGCCATCTTGCATCATGTTCTGCAAATTGGTTGTGAATTCTTCCATGTTGAGTTTAATGCTTGGAATATCATCAGAATCTTCATAGTATTGATCCTCAATGTCACTTATTGATAATTCATTCACTTCTGGCTCAGGCGTTGTTGGTTCTTCAATGATAGGTTCACAATTATTCCTGGAATTTTCTACACTTTTGTGTGATTCATTTTCAGCTGGAGGCAGTGACATGAGCCTAATACCCGTAGGTGATATTGGGTCTTTTGTAACGGGAGCATTTGAAACCACTATTCTTTTTTCCTCTGGTCCTGGGAGGGCAAGCCTTGCACTGCACCACATAGATTTATGTTATTATATCATATTAGTTACGCACTTACATATTACATATTTTTGTATGTATCCTGTGGTCAATAGATTGCTAACTAGTTTATTGTTTTTAAAGGTATTTGTTCAGCCTTCCAGAAGATATTTATCCAGGAGTTCAATGGTTTTTCTTTAGGTAATTTATCTTATCACCTTCTAAGATTGTTTTATTGATATGCTTGAACCATTTTCCAGCAGAAACATTGTTTACGAATGAAAACATCAATTGAATTGTTATATGAAGATTAGTCTGTCCTACAAAGTTTTTTCGACTTACCGTATGATATTCTGTATTTCAACGTGTGATTTATGCTCATGTGGCCATGTGTATCACTTTCTCTCTCTGCGTATACATATCTTACAAGCAAACTTTCTAGTACCCTTAGTACTTATATGCTTATCACCTTGTTTTTTTTTTCTATTCGTAATTTAGAGTTGATAAGTAACCCCCGTCTGATGGATGAACTTTTTTTCCCAAATACTCGACCCGTACCCGTACCTGTACCGATTTTAGGTATTCGGTACTTGTATCGGTACCCAGTGTTATTGATTTTGGTATTTGGTACTTTCGGTATCGGTACGAGTACGAGTACGGGTAAAAACGGGTACTGGTACCGAATTTTATATAGAACTTTAAAAGTTTTTCTATATTATGTTTTATTTCGTATTATCTATGCAGTTAATCTCGGCGATATATCGGTGCTATATCACCGATATATCGGTTATCGGCCCTACCCCAACATATCGGTGTGCCATATCGGTCTGTATCTCGGTGAGCGATATTATCGGCGATAAATACCGATATATCGCCGATATTTTGCATATGTCATATCGGTTTTCTCGCCGAGATTCTCGTTTGGGCCATTTTTTATGTTTTTTCTTATACAAAAACTGCATTTTGGGCCATTTTTTTATGTCTCGCTGCTTAAAAAACCTTAAATGGTGGGTGATAGAGAATTCAATCGTGATAGAGAAGAAATGGTGGCTAATCGAAGTGGTTGAATCGAAGCTTACCTGCTGATCGAACCTTACCTTCCCGGCTTCCCTGCTGAATCGTAGAATGAAAGATCTGTCGGCTGTTTTTTAGGTTTAGAAGATGGAGGAGCGAACAGGGGAGATAGAGGACGGCTGCTTTAGTTGTTTTGGGTTTTTTTTTAGTTTAAAGAGGGTGACGGCTCATTAATAATAGTAGGGTTATAAAAATTAAATCATTCTTTTTCTTGTTTACCCCTCTTTTCTTTTAACTTGAATTACAATTTCATCCTCCAGTTATAGATTTATCAAATTAACCTTAGACTTTTACAAGTTAGTGCATAAAGATGTATCATGTATACATATATTATATAGGTTCTAGATATTAATATACATATATTATATAGGTTCTATATATTTATATATATTTTTATGCATGATATTATAAATTACCGATATCTCACCGATATCTCACCGCGATAAACGATATCTCAAATATCGGTCCTTGACCGATAACCGATATTTTTCCGCATTAACTGCTTAGCGTATTATAGTATTTATGGTACTCATATCGATTTTATCTATTTGGTACTCGTACCGGTTTTACCTATTTTGTACTCGTATTGTATGGTATGGTACTCGTGCCGATTTTACCTATTTAGTACTTGTACAGGTGATAAAAAATAAAAACAAAATGGTACCAAAGCGGGTACCATACCGAAATACCCGTACCCTACCAATATATTTGGTACCTAGTTTTGTTCAGTTTGGTATTGGTATTTTCGGTACCGGTACGAGTACGGGTACAATACCAATCCCATCCCTATGTATGATGCAGACTCACTACTTTTACATGATATGGTTTGTTTGTCAAGACATTGTTTCACGTTGCTAATAATGGCAATTTCTGAAATACACTATTGCTTCTTGATTCTAAAACGTACTTGTTAGTTGAGGAGAGTATATGTGTTAATCTTTATATTTGCGGTGCAATGGTTCATGTTTATCATTCAATTTACTAAAAGAAGCTAAAAAGTTTTATAAACCAAAAAAAGAAATTGAGCCATACCTTGCAAAAGCACTGGCAAAGTGTCTGCACTCTGCTCTCATTGGGCATGCATTACAGTTTGGTTTACTCTTTGTGCAAAAAACCTTCATTTAAATTTATGTAATCATCATTAAATCCTCACACTTTTCTTAAAACCAACTTATCTTGTAATTGAGGATATACCTTTCCAAATGTAATCATTTGGTAGTGTAGCTCATATCTGTCAAAGAATCACATGTTAGTCAGTACATAGTCAGTACACGTATATACAATAATACAAGAATAGTTCTTTTTTCCATTTTTTTTATTTTATAGTTTTTTCATGTATAGTTCTTGGGATAAGTGTTAGTTACAATGTCAGCTGATCCAACTTGCACAGCCTGGGCCAAAGGTATTTCTGAATGGACTCCAACACAGGATACCTGTGTGAAAACTTAATCAGCATACTTTTCATAACTTAAGCAATATATGCCTAATTTATATATACTTACATTTCTAGTAGATGCAGTTGGAGAGATTCTGGTAGTGGTTGGAGAGGGACCCACCCAAGTCTCACTGCTATTCTCCCAACATTTGTGTCGACCTAGAAAAAAGGCATCAAGTAAGTTGACATGACAACTTGTTCAACATGTCTAATCTTATACAAAATTCATACTTCCAACATCAACTTACTGGAAAAGCAAGATGATGAAGTGTTAACAAGCGCACACATTCCACACTTTTCAGCCCCAATCCTCGAAAACTCAGTAAGTAATCCCTTCAATACAAAGTTTATAGAGAACTCATAAGCTATAAATTTTATAACGACGTCACTTCAAGTTAAATCAACTGCTTATTTAGAGCTTACTTTGCTTTATCAGGCGGTGCATCTCTTAACCATTCTAGGTCAATTGACCCATGATCTCTCACCAGGCGGTTAAGGAAATCCTGCATATAGGCAGTATTGCAGTAACCGATCAATAAGTTACAGCCATATGGTACTAACTAGGGGTGCGAACAAGCGAAGCGGCTCGCGAGTTTCTAAACGAACCGAGCCTTATTGAACCCAAGCCAAGCTTAACCCTAAAATAAAGCTCGTTTATTTGTAGAGCCCGAGCTCGATCCTGACATGTGAAGCTTGTTAGGCTCGTCGAGCCTTATCAAGCCTTAGTGTAATATTAGTTTTTATTAATTTTTGATAACATTTACCTCTTATTTTAAAGTTGTCTAGTAAACGAGCTGAGCCGAGCCCGAACCTAAAAATAAGTTTGTTTAGTAAACGAGCCTGAGCTTCACTTATTGAGCTCGCGAGCATAAACGAGTCTATTATTTATATTATTTTTGTTTAATATATTAATAAATAGATAATAAACTAGCTGAGCCCGAGCAGAGCTCGAGCTTGAGTTGTTACCAACGAGCCGAGCTCGAGCTCTCATAAGTTAATCGAGCTCGAGCCTAGTCGAGCTTGGGCTTGGCTTGTTTACACCCCTAGTACTAACTACTACTAACAAGTTAATTTTAGTACCTGCATTCTGTCAGCTAACAAGTTATTCATTCCACGTTCCTTAATAGCGTCAGAAATCTCATTAACGTTGGCCCGTCTTAGTGCTTCATAATCAATCGTGTCCTTTGCATCTTCGCTTCTCTCTTTCTTTTCACCATTGGATAGGGCCTCTTTTCTCAGGCTATCCCAATCAATTGCTTTTTTTCTTTCATCCTCAGGTGTTTCCTTTGTAGCTTTTGGCATATTTTGGCTTGACCCACTTAATGGTACATGAGAAACCTTTGGCTCTCTTGAGTTTGCTTCAGTGACTGTATTCCCAACACAGTTCTGCTTATTAACTACCGAAGTTCTGTCCTCAACATTGATAATAGGTATTCCCCCAAACATAGTGGGGACTTCTTTTGGGCTTTGTGATGGTGTTTGGAACTTCGGTATTTTGTTTTGTGGATAGGTCACATTACTTGTATGACATGCTTCTGTCACTCCAGAGTTGGATGAAGGCAAACCTGGTGTCATACTCGTTTGAAACTGACCGGATGAAGTATTCAGATTGATACCATTCGTGCTACATGCAGGTTCTTTTGGTGGATGATGCATGTTTGTTGCAAGGTCATCATTACTGGAATGGTCTTTCTGTGGTGTACCTGACTGTTTACTGGTTTCAAACCCAGTTGTTACATCATCTGCTTCTGAGTTTGACCCTGAACTTGACCCGCATTCATTAACGGTTTGAATTGTGGAAGTGTCAAAGGAATCTTGTGATAGAATCACTTCTTCCTCTAGTTGTGTCATGTTTTCAGAAGAGTTTGAGGGTGTTGTTATCTTTTCATGACATTTTATATTGTCATCTTGGCAGCATGTTTTGTCGACGGTTGTTGACTTAACGGGGAATTTTGCTGCCAGTGCCATGAAGGCAGAACTGCGTACATTGCAAAAGTAACAATACCCGTTAAAAACTCTATTTACAGGTGCTATTTTAAAGGTAATTAGTAATTAGATAACACAAGTTATCAATTTCACCTTGAAAGATGATCAGAAACATTCCGTGTGAGAAAGACACCAATCACCGAGTCAACTACGGATCCTTTCCATCGTGAGAATCTTCTATCCCCTGAAGAAGGTAACATTTACTGACATATTATAATCTGTATCTTTCCTTTCTAAAAAAAAGAAGGTAACATTTACTGACATATTATATACCTTGAACAAGATGCATACGGGCAATGAATGAGTCTGTTCGCCCACGAAACACTCGCCTTTCATTTTCCCACCATTTTTCTTTTTCATTATCCATGTTTTCAGCGCCCTTACTTCCTTCATCACCCATCAACAGGTTCCACAATCTTTCTGATTCCGGATCTAGGTCTACTTTAGGACGTTGGTTTCGTTTCCTGATTGGCTCAAATGGAATAATGGCCTCACTACCTCTGTGCAGAACAAGTTCATTTTGCTGTTTCTTCTTACCGTCATATATGCATAGTCTTTCTAGCTTATATGTAATTTCATCCACTACTGAAAATTCAACTTTCTGTTTCCTTGGTCTCCCTGCACAAATAGCTAGAATTATTTATTCAAACATTATATCGTTCTCGAAATGGATCAAATGGGTACAGAAAATAATTAGCTAGTTTGGAGGCAGGTTGAACGGGTTGAAAGAGATTCGATGTTCACAAAACGTGTAACATTTTTTAAATAGTACTGCTAGAAATGTTAGCTTGTTATTTTAATAATGTAGTTCTTTGTTATACTTAACACATTATCCATTTATAAAGTTCATAAAAAGGCTGTTTTTGTGCTGGCCCGGCCCGTACTAAAAAGTTACTCGTTCTGACCTGAATCCGGTTTTAGCCGTTACAATATAGTAAAACAAAAAGTGTTTAATACTTATTTCAAACAGGCACCTCTTGCTCTTCTTGTGGATTGCTGGTAAAGTTTTAAGGAATTGTTACGATGTTGCTGAAGCTTCTCATTCAATCCAATTAACCTTTGGTTATAAGAATTTGGCTCTACTTTTGGGTAAGCTGTAACCGTAAATCTAGAGGCCCTATTTTGATTCCAGCTGATCATTGCACCCTGACTATATCTTTGTGATCTCTCTAGCATTGATCTCATCATGTGGGGCCGCAGCATTCCATGCGAGAGCTGACGCTTCAGTAAGTAATGTGTAGCCGCCATTGGTCGCCGGAAGTGGTGGTTGTCACCATTTCCACCGTAATTTATTACCTTATAAGCAGGGTCACTTCTTCCAGTGCAAGAATTCAGTAACTGATTCGTTGACCCGTTTATATATATGCCCTTCGTTTGTCTTGAGTTGTCTTGAAGCTCACTTTGCATCTTCATCTTTTTGTGATTTTCTAATAAAATATTGCTCAAAGGGTTGCAATTATTTGCACGATTTGCAACCCCTAACAACATTTTTTGGTACCAAAGAACAGAATTCATAGCGTTTACATTATAACTCCTCTGCTCACAACTCTGTCTTTTGATACCTCTTTTTTCATCTAAACTAACCATACCTTCAATTGTGAATGATTGAGGAGTGTACTGCACGTTCGCAGGCCTCATGCCTGCTTGAAAAACATAGTTTTTGATTTCATTTCCATGAACAAGTTCATTTACTATATTATTACAACCGTTCTCCCCTGTATCTTGTTTTGGACTTGTGGTCATATGTCTTGCAAGCACGTTTAAATCATGGTACCTTGCTTTGACAGGTGTACTTGGAACGTTTATATCCTGTTGGATGCTTTTACTGTCATGGCCTTCATCTTGTGTTACGCTCTCTAAGTCAAAATTCAGCCGTTTTTTGCATGATACGGGTGGAGTATCATCCACCGTCTTTTGTTGTTGACTTTCCAAGTGGTCAACACCTTTCTTCCGCATGTATTTTCTTTTTTGAACGGGCTCTGTTGGATTTTTATCATTTGAACTATTTACCCCTTTTTTCCTTGCGTATTTTCTTTTTTGAACGATCTCCACTGGGGTATTTTCGTTTAAATTATTCACACCTTTTCTTCTTACGTACTTTCTTTTTACTCGGATCTCACCGTTTATTGGAACTTTTGGTGTTCTTTTTGGTTTCCCTTCTCTAATAACCTTTGGACGGTGTTTTCTTCTTCTTGTTGGTGTTTTTTGGTTAGGCGTTTTATGCAAGTCAGTGCCTTCATCTTTATCTTCAGAAATAATGTTATCTTTCTGTGTTGTTGAAACCGCAGAAGGCGGAGATTTCTCAATCGTCTGCAACAGTTCATTGTACAAATTTTCTGCGTCTTTTTCCAACATCGTTTGATTTCCATGCCTGTTTTCGGCTCGAGCTGAAGTTTCTTCATCCGAAAAGTTGACTTTCTCTTGTACCCGTTGACCATCCATATGCTTTCGCTGGTTATCGGGTGTGATTGGGGCAAATGGGAAAGAATCGACTATGCGTGATGCGGCTGCATCTGGTTTCCATCTTGGTGGTGAACCTGGGCTGTAGCGTGGTTCGTAATTCACTGGGAATCCATCTGTGAAACAACAATAGTTCTCCGTTCACTATTGAGTACATTAATTTGCTACAAGTAAATGAGTAGTTTTTTTATTTTATTTTTTTTACCTTTTATATAGAAAACCAAGTAAACAGTTTTAACATCACATTTGTAGTTTTGTTGTCATAAAAGTAACCTGAAATTGCTTAAGATAACTTATTTTAGCATACTTTAGTTTATATGTACTTGAACAAAAGGGCTGTAAACTAATCTGACGGGCGTGTTCGTTTGTTAAGGAAATACGCGTGTTCATGAGCACTTACCGAACAAGATTTTCTGTTTGTGTTTGTTCATTAAGGAAATGAACGCGTTCGTGATCGTTTGCTAAGTTTAGGTACCGAATGCAAACAAACGTTCATGAACACACAAATACAAACGGACGTTCATGAAAACAAACAAACACAAACAAACGTTCTTGAATAGAAATGAACACACATGAACATATATTAGATTTCGAATAAAACATGCATTTTTTCATCGTAAGCATTAAGAAGATCCACCCAAAATATACTAATGAATCTGGGAATACTGGAATAGGGTTTATTTGTCATAATTACCTCAAATAAAACAAAAGAACATGAAAAATAAATATAAAAATTAAAAACCCTAACTAATTGTCGAACACAAACAGACGGACATTAACGAACATGTTATCGAACGTTCACGAACATAAATGAACGAATCTGGCCTTTGTTCATGTTCGTTCATTTATTAAACGGACACCAACGAATTTTCCGCCAAACGGTTCATGAATTGTTCGCTGAAAGTTCAGTTTGTTTGCAGACTTATTTGTAACAATAATATGCCAATGTAGCATATGAAATTTACACTTTAGACTTGATATACAAAAATTACTCACCTTTTGGGTTGTGTCCATTACTGATCAGAATGTTTGAAGTGAACCTCTGTGTTTGTTGACCTCCTAGCATAGAAGTCAACGAGGTATTATAAGTTGTGGCTTGGTTAGGGGTCTGATTCTGATACGTGACATGGTTCAATGTTTGGGTCAAGTTCCTGTTACTTGCAACCCAATTCTGATTCCCATTATTACAAACCACTGGTGGTGGTGGTCGGTTATTATCCCCAAGAATTCCATTCGTATCAAGTGTCTTTTCTTGCAGCAAATCTGTGTACATCCCAAGTAAATCACCCCAATTCTCGGTTTCTGATCGATTTTCGTGCATATCAACAGGAACTGGATTTGCTCTCTTGTTTTTCTGCGTTTCTGAAGTCACTGGAAACCAGGAGTTCCCACTTTGGCCAATTCCATTCCTTTGCAAAATGCTACTCTCAGTGGTTGCATTCCAAGAACCCATATCACACCCGCTTCCGTTATCCATGGTCATCGGCCTTCCTGGAGCCAATGTAGGATCCCCAACACCCACAAGCTCGATTCCACTTCTCACTGTTGTCCGGGAACCTTCACCATGTCCAATTCCGTTCTCATGTGGAATCGGCATTCCGTGAGTCACAGAACTCCAGTAATCCCTATTTCCATGAGGGATTTGGAATTCCTTCTCAAAGCTCATACTAAACTCCACAGCCGAGTATTCGGTTACTTTCTAGCAACAAGTACCCCTTAAAATCAGTCTGTTTAACCAAAAACCGAAATCTTAGAACCGGAATTGAATAATATGAATTCTCTGGTGGATCTTAATTCTCATTTTCTGAGCGTAACCTGCCAAAACCCCAAAATGCATTTTCTCTCACTAAATTAACCATCTACCTAACAAGATAATTCAATAGCAACGTATACATACAGATAGATAAAACATGTTAACAGCCAGACAATTGTTATGAGGTAATAACCGACACCTTTTTGTGTTCTAAATTTCTAATTATACAGAAAAACCAATTTCACACAATTATTACCAAAAAAGCTGATTTATTTAAGCTGTTAACAATTCCCAGAAGAATTGTCAGAAAAACAGAATTTTCCATATAAAAATTCACAAAATTTTCAATATTAATGAGACTAAAAAAGAAAATTCAGGGAATCAAAACAGCAGAATCGGTGAATTCAGAGAATTTAATTCCACAATTACGAAAATGAGGTTTTGGATGAATTGAAACGAAAAAAGAAATCAAATTGAAACCCTATTATTATAAAACAGAATCGCGTGTATGAAAATTGGAATCACGCAAATTTGATGAAAAAAAAATGCAAGATATGAGGTAGAAAAAGAATATGTCAAATCGTAAATCAGGTGCAGCTGAGCTCACCGATCTCTGGCTCAGGCGTCATAGCCGGAGCAATTCGCCGGAGAACAAGTCAATGTATGAGAGCCAAGTCAGTATGTGTGTGTGTGTGAGAGAGAGAGAGAGAGAGAAAAAAAACTAGAGAGAGGAGGGGTAACCAAGATAGCACAAACTAAAACGACACATGGGTGTGCAAGTCATGAGAGGGCACATCGTCCTTTTGTTCAATCTCTTTCAAAACTTAACAATTCGCATTTAATATTTTATTTAATTTAATCTTTTCACTTTTACTTACTAAATTTAAAAGAAACGTGATTGCATGCATATGCATGCGATAGTTTCTACGAGTATGTCACGTAAGCTGTCACATCAGATTAATTTCAAATCTTTATAAACGTCAACATCTTTGTCAGTAGTAATCATTCTCAAACAACTTTTTAAAACTATTAAAATAATGTGTGTATACATATATTATTTTTTATGCGAGTGAAGATGGCCCGCCACCATCCTTCCCTCTGCAATGTTTGAATGTTTGAACATTTGGATGAGCTATTTCGAACGCTCGAAAAAAGCTATCCAACGTTTGCGTTTATTTTTTTAAATGCCACATCACCCATTTGGAATTTTGGATTGCACATATTGGAGGTGCCCTGGGTAAGGGCATACCCGATTACAAGCTAAGGGGGGCAATCGCCCCTCATGAAATAAAATAGTGTTAATTTTTACGTAAAAATCCCGATCGTCCATCTTAAAAGTTTAGTTAAGCCATTCGATTTCCTCCCATGATTTTTTTTTTGGGTCTGCCACTGGCTTTGGGTGGGATTAACACGAGTCAAGTTGAGATGAGTTTAAGTTGTTTGATATCGGCTTGTAAGTTGAAGCTTGTTTAATAAACAAGCTTAAGTCCATGCTTCATATACTAATTTAAATGAGGTTCGCGTGCCTAAACAAGTTTGTAAATTATATAAATAAAGTAATTAAAATGATATGTATATAAATATATATTACTATTCTTCGTGTGACTAAAGATGGCCCACCACCATTTAACCTTGGTGTTTGAAAATTCGGATGAGTTATGTCAAACACCCAATAAAAGCTATCGTCCAATGTTTAGGTTTGGGTTTCAAATACTACATTTGTTTGGAAATTTGGATGGTGTTTATTAAAGCGAGCCAAGTCACCACTTGTAAGCTGACTAAGTTTGGTTTGTTAAAAAAATTGAGTTGCGCTAAGTTTAAGCTGATCGATATCGGTTTGTAAGTTGAAGCTTGTTTAATAAACAAGTTTGAGTTCGGGCTTTATGTATCAAGTTAAACTAGGTTCGTAAGCGTAAACAAGTTTGTTATTTATATAAATAAAGTGATTAATAAATAATTAAAAGATCAGTTTGAGCCAAGTTTAAGCCATATTTACTTAGACGATTTCGAGCTCCTCTTATACTTCCTACTTTATCATTTCTTTAAAATTATTTATTTAATTTGTTTATTGATTATCTTATTGAAAAAAAACAAAATAAATTAGCAGTTTTCATAATCAGTTCATTAGTTCATAGGTTGAATACAGTCAAAATGGTAACTTGGTTAATTAAATTTGGTATATGTTATCATATTGATTATCATACTAAAAATTAAATTTATTAGTTCATAGGTTGAATACAGTCAAAATTGTAATTTGGTTAATTAAATTTGGTATATGTTATCAATATTAATTTGTTTTTCGGTAAGTTTTGTATTTTATCCTTTTATGTACATTACTCAATATAAAGAGCTATTAATTACACGTGTGTTTCTGTATTATAGTACCAAAAACTTTAATTAAAGTTTAAACCACATAGCACAAGTGTGTAATAAGGTTAAGATATTTATAATTTTGCCATCATATTATGTTACATTACTTTTCTGGCACCAAATGACTATTATTTCCGTTAATTTGATTATGAGAAAAACAAAATTCATTATTTTGCATTGTGATGATTATATTACGTCAATTAGTATTGAATTTTTAGAATGGTGCCAAAACTTATGGTTATAATAATTTATTGCATCGTGATAGTAATCAAAATACTATAAATAGAACACAAAAGCAAAGAAACAAAGGCCATTTTGCATGTATAAAATACAAGAATACGGGGTGTGGAGGGGTTTGGGTTGGGGGTATTGCTAGGCACGTGACAGATGTGGGCTCCATTAGGCAGACGTGGGCTCCACCAATTCACACCCAAAAAAGTGAGGTGTGGGAACGGCGTGGCCAGGCAGGCTTGGGGGGCCACGTGGTTTTTTTTTCTTTTCTTTAAAGTTGACAATTATACTACATATACATTTGTAAGTTGGGGGAATAGTGTCAGGCAACTGTCTGGCAATCCCTTATTGGACCAACACATTTATTGTTTTATATCCATTTTAAAATTACGTTTTAGCCCCCAGCTCAAAATAAAATTACGCTTTTTGTCCTCATCTCAAAATTACGATCTTGCCCGCAATTCAAAATTACGACTTTGCCTGGCACTCTCCCATTGGACCAACCAGTTTATTATACTACATATACATTTGTAAGTTGGGGGGGAATAGTGCCAGGCAGCTGCCTGGCACTCCCCCATTGGACCAACACATTTATTGTTTTATATCCGTTTTAAAATTACGTTTTAGCCCCCAGCTCAAAATAAAATTACGCTTTTTGTCCTCATCTCAAAATTACGATCTTGCCCTCAATTCAAAATTACGACTTTGCCTGGCACTTTCCTATTGGACCAACCAGTTTATTATTTTATATTCATTCTAAAATCACGATTTTGTTCCTCTTTAAAATTACGGTTTTGTCCCCAGCTCAAAATAAAATTACGCTTTTGTCCCCAGCTCAAAATTACGATTTTTCCCTCCATTCAAAATAAAATTGTGGTTTTGCCCTCAGCTTAGAATTACCTTTTCGCCCCAAGTTCAAAATAAAATTTTGTTTTTACTCACAGCTAAAAATTACGATTTTGCCCTCTGTTCAAAAATGTGATTTTTCCCCGTTAAAAAATTGTGATTTCGCGCTCATTTCAAAATTAAGTTTTTTTCCCAGTTCAAAATAAAATTATGTTTTTGCCCCCAATTCAAAATTACGATTTTGCCCTCGGTTCAAAATAAGATTGTGCTTTTGCCTCCAGCTTAAAATTACGCCTGTGCCCTTAGTTCAAATTTATATTATGTTGTTACCCCAAGCTCAAAATTACGAATTTGCCCCTGGGACAAATTTACAGTACTGTCATTACTTTAGCTTTTGGCAAATTACGATTTTACCCCAGTCAAAAAAATACAACTTTCCCTCCGTTATAAATTACAATATTGCCATTGTTTTAGTTTTTTTTATCAAAACTATTAAAGTGTTTTGTTTTAACTGGTTTACTCGATTTAATTGTTTTTCGTGTCAATGTGCTAACTAACACTCGCTCATTATTCGGTCATCGTCCCGCAACGCGGGCGGGGCAACACCTAGTTATATACAAAAACACAGCTTATATTAATTAAAAAAAAAGTTACATAAAAGACAATCCTAAAATATAAAAAAACCACTTAATAAATCGTAAAAAATAAAAAATAAAACTTCTTAATAAATCCTAAAAAATAAAAAAAACCTACTTATTAAATCCTAAAAAATAAAAAAAACCTACTTATTAAATCCTAAAAAAAATACAAAGGATGGTAAATATGAAAGTGGGGAACCCACTTAAAATCCGTATTCCCGTCGTGCTTGTATTCGATCTTCGCGATTTCCACTCAATCGTCGTGGGTCAAGTCGTCCGTAGGGACACGGTCGAAGCAAACTTTAAAGCAATCCAATTTCGGTTTGAGCTCACGCCATTTGGGTTGACATGCGTTTAAGTTGTGATGCGTGTTCCCGACGTGTTGTTGGTATTGTTGAAACGCTCGCCCCCAATACCCGGTTTGACCGCGTTGTAGGGTACGTTGTGCGTCAACAATCGATGTCACTAGTGCTATTTCCTCCTCTTCGGTCCAAAGCACCATTTTCGACATTTTGGTGTGGGTTTGGTTGAAAAAGAATGGGAAAATATGTAATTTTGGGTAAGTATTTATAGGTAAAAAATGTAATTTTTTTAAGAATTTGATTTACCATACCATAACCGCCACCCCCAACGGCTACCCCCAAATGGCTACATTGAACCAGCCAATCAAAGCCAGGCATGTCACACTGCCTCCCGCCCCCCGCCAGGCTCAATCCCCACGCTAGCGGGGCAACGCCATAGCCAACGCTAACCCGATGTGGTCTAGCCATTGCTAAAGGTTCACCGCCGCCCCAACCCACACCCTACACCCCATAGTCTAAAATTGCTTTACGATCTAAATGACGTTTAGTCAACATCCTTGTTCGGCTATCAATATTTTTTGTTTTAATTTGAGAAAACCAAATAAACACGATTTATCCTGCTATGTTATATCTTTATTATTATTATTATTATTATTATTATTATTATTATTATTATTATTATTATTATTATTATTATTATTATTTTATAATAAACTAGGTTATGGCCCCGTGTGTTACACGGGTTGATTAATGAAAACGATATAATTTATTATTTGAAAATACGTATTATTTTTAATCTACTCTTGATAGTTTTAATTGAATATACATGATAAATTCATAAGTTGTCATTAATAATTTTGAATTTCATGGGACAAACTTCTAATAACAATGAATTTCATGAGATAAACATCCTAAAATTAAAAATAAAAAAACAAAGTCATCAAAATTCACATCAACAAAACTTGGGAAAAGTTAATTAAAGAAAGGAACATTAGATTTTAATAATCTCAACTATTCGCCGTTGGCCGCTATCAGTTCCAATTTCAAAAATAACCATTGGTCGTCCCAACTATTAACATATTAGCTTCCAATAGAACCTGACTAACAGAACCGTAACGTTGTTAGTATTTGATCGCCGGAAAAACGTTTTTAGCCAGAAAAAGGTTCTTAAAGGTCCGATATAAGGTTACAAAAATGTTTGAGACGAAAATGTTGAGTTTTTTGGCCAAAAACTTAAGTTTTCCGGACAAAAAGCAGTTTTCTAGCGATGAAAGAATTTACGGCGACCTCAATAATTGGGGCTTTTAGTAGAAAAAAGTTCCTAAAATAAGTAATAAGGTTACAAAGAGGTTTGAGACAAAAAAATTGAGTTTTCCGGCCAAAAACGCTTTTTCGGCGACCGGAGACTAACGACATTAGGGTTCTGTTAGTCAGGGTCCATTGGAGGCCAATATGTTAATAGTTGGGACTGTCAGTGGTTACATTTTAAGTTGGGACTATTGGCGGCCAACGACGAATAGTTGTTATTATTGAAATCCAATATTCCCTAAAGAAACATGCAACTATTTTGATTTTTTTACTCACTTTTACTATTTTGTGTGTGTTACTTATTGAAAAGAAAAGTCTTGGTATCAATACATGCATCTCAACCCAATGGAAAATGTTCCCATTTTATTTCTTTTATTATATAACCTTGTGTAGTGTACGGGTTGAATAAATGTAATTTTATATACCAAATAATAAAAAAGTTATATCTTTAAAAACCCTATGTATTATATAAGTTGAATAAATGTAATTTTGTATATCATCAAAATTCCCCTGTGTATTGTACATGTTGAATAAATCTAATTTTATATACCAAATAATAAAAATGTTATATCTTTAAAAACAACGTGTATTACAAGGATTGAATAAATGTAATTTTGTACAACAAATAATAATAAAAACTGTATCTTTAAAAAGCCTCGTGTATTACACAGGTTGAATAAATGTAAATTTATATATTAAATAAAAAAATTTATTCTTTATTTGAATCTTATGAAAAATACCCAATTCATTTTGCGTTCTTAATAGAATAAATTGATTAAATTAATAAAAATTACAAAAAGTATATTAAACTGTTTTATTATTATAGTTTGTTTTATGCGATTAATAGAATAAATTGATTAAAATAATAAAAACTACAAAAAGTATATTAAACCGTTTTATTATTATAAGTTTGTTTTATGCAACCAATCTATTTATTTAGGGTAAATGATAAAAAGATGAAATTTAGGGATTAAAATAATATATTTTTTATTTAACTCTTATTAACAAATGTTATCTATATCTATTTATTTAAGCGGGAAAAAATTATTGAGATCACCTTATAGAGTGTCATGTGTCCCCCATATGATTTACTTTATTATATTACTAGGTTATTGGCCCGTGTGACACACGGGAGTAACAAATAATATTTGTATAAAGTTTAAAGCTATAACTAAGTGAGATTCGATATTAATGCAAATAACATCCTTAATATAATTTATGAACTTATAAATATTTATTTGTATATAACATTGGAGGTTTTATTTGTAATCATCCATCACTGTCTAAGATTAAAAGTTTGAAACCGTCATGCTTTTAACTCTTGAGAGTGCCACATATAGCCTGTCCGTGAGTGAAAGCCGGTTGCCTCAAGAACAAACCAACCCTTGATAATAATTGATCCTAACTCTTGGTGATTGTCACTGCGAAACAAACACATAGTGGAAATTATCTTCTTTGTAACTTGAAAAGAATTCGCTCATAGGAATTAAAATAACTTATTTTTTTATAAACCGGTCAATATAATACACTATTGACCTATTGTTAATCAATTTTTGGACAAATGTATAATCCCATACAATTTGAAAGAAAAGCCATTTTGACCCATAGAACCCAACCATTTTACACCAAGCCAACAAAAGGGGATTATTTATTGACCTGGTATTTCTCAAATGCTCAGCCTCATGCACATGCTTGTTACCAATTGCTATCACAAACTAACAATGCTACAGTCAATATTGTTAAGCATCTATGCAAGCTAAAAGTATAGGATGTGTATACATATGTGACAAAATATAAACTCCTATATAAAGTTCAGTTACATGTGACCATATATGTCTAGAAGGTTTGCCTCTCTTTACAAAACAATTCGATAGATGATAGACCCACCAAAAAATAGAAAGCCACTAAGCCAAAACATTTTTGGTCCAGGATTTTAGTTCCTTACTTCCTTTTACAAAAACAATTAGCAAATCTGATCCCAATGATAAAACGGGTCAAAATGGCCATCTTTACCCGTTATCCCATGAGATATTAAAACTAAGTACTCCACAAAAATCTTCAGGAACTAAGACAATATGCTAACACCAAGTTCAATTCCACAACATGTTATCCCTCCCATAAGGTATTGTTAGCATCCAAATTAAATTAATTAAGTTTATCTTAAATTCCCTAAATCTACGAATTCGAGTCATTATATAACAACTTAACAGAAGTAAAAAGGTTCTAGATTATAAAAATATATAGGTTACTGGCTATTGAGCTCCCAAAAAGTAGTAGATTCCACTTACTTTTTTTTTTGAACGGCGAGTTTCTACAACAGGCGATAGATATCGTACCCACCACATTGGCAGGCTCTCCACCCCACTCTGGCCAAGACTATGTTGTCTTAACCGGGCCCACGCTTGGCATCGGAGTTTGGCTTGGCGCTCCCCGAGAAAATTTCCAGCCTACTGCCCACCCGAAAGACCGGGAGCGTGTAGTTGCAAATAAAACCTTGAGAATAGAGAGTATTACAAACCCTTCAACAAAAAAAGGCAAATAAATTCGTAAAACATAGCATATAAGTTGCAACAATAATTCCCAATTCCAAATTCATTAGTGGATTTTAAGGAACACATATTGGAAACAATATAACAGATCTTAATAGTTGTATAACAAAATCAGCATATCAAAACAGTCCTAAAATCAAATGTAACACATAAAATACAGTGGAGAAGCCAAAACCAAGAAATCTAAATACTAACCTAGTAATCTTTAAGTTGCAACTTGCAACTGTAATCTGCGACTATTCACTTTCAATTAGATATTTGGGTTTATTTAATTTAAGGCTTAGCTAAAAACCTCACAAAGATGAAATGGGAAAAACAAAAAATAATAGATTCAATCTAAGAAATCAAAGAATAAGAGATGAGTTAATGTTAAAATTTGACCTAATCTGTATAATCTTACCCTATACTGGAACGATCGGAACCAAATAGCATTCAGAAAAGATGAATTCCAACGATGTTTTGCATAGACGATTTTGGCAGATGGTTGATCTGAAACGCCTCCTATGGAAGTTCGCCAGAGGGAGAAATCAGCGTAAAGAGGGAGAAGAAAATTACGGCTTCAGAATCAAGATAGACAGCCAAATAGGTAGATGAGGATTGTGAAGAACTGCAGATATGGATTTGGGTAGAGATGATGTTGCATAGATGATTCTACCATCAAAGGAAACAGAGGATAGGGTTTCTGAAAAGCAACAAAGGAATAAAGGACGGGTCGGGTTTATGTCAGTTGATCCGCGAGTAACACTATAGCGGGAAAACTAAATTGAGATTGCACCATAGAAAGCCACGTGTCCCATATAAGGTTTCTTTTATTATATATATAGATATAGATATGTATAGATTAATAACATAAAATCATGACATACGTGAAACCTTTGTTGTGTCTTCACTTCGTGTATGGTTTTTGTTTGATTGTGATATTTAATAAATAAAATTGACAATAAACGCAAATCAAATAAGTTACATGTAAAATAGTAATATTTTTAGTTAATATAATGGCTACACCGAAGTTATATAAAAATAATATTGATTACTACTTCATGTTTTTTTTTTTTAATCCATTGGAAATAGCCCAATGATGTTGGTGAGTTAGTTAAGGTATAAGATAGTAGGAGATCATAGGTTCAATCCCTATAGTATGTAAGTTTGGCCATTAAAAAAAAACTACTTCATGTTTTTTACCACCAAGAAGTTAATGAAGATTTCATCGATTAACAATTACTATGTTGCCCTTTGTTGGTGTGGAGGTGGTGATTATTACACTTACACAATTACTATGTTGCCCTTATAGACTATTAATACTCAGTGGCGAAGCTTGAAAATTTCCATCGGGGGGTCGGAAGTCACCGAACCTAAAAATTCAATATAAGTAATTTTTTTTTTTATAAAATCCGGGGGTTGAAAGTCACCGAACCTACACGAAACATACACACATAGTACTACTGAGCGAAAAGTTCGGGGGGTCGGGTGCCCCTCCCGGCCCCTTGAAAGCTGCGCCCTTGTTAATACCCTTTTAAGCCAAGTAATGAGAACATTAAGTTGATCATGTAGATTGCATTGTCATGTATTAAGTTAAGAACGTATAAATATTTTTATGGCTTTAATAATTTAGTAACTGATGCTTACATAATAATTCAACTGTTGTAGTAACATAGGGCTTGAAGGTATTTTATGTTTTACCGAAAGAAAGGGGTGTTGTTAAGAAAAAACCTTAACTATTAGGTATTTGTACACAGCATAAATTCATATTCACGTGAACATTGTTGCTTTTTTCCTCAATGTTTTAGGGATACATGTATTATAAACAATCACTATTAGGAAATTGGTATCAGAAATATACAAAGTCCTTTATGGTATCAGAGCGGTAATCATCACGCTCGATCCAAACCCAAAACCCTAACGTTCTTTGCGCCATCTTGCCGATATGACAGAAGTTGCAAATGTAGAACTCGCCAAAGCCGATGCAACCAACCCGGACCATTACTCAACATACTATCTCCACCCATCCGATTATCTGAGGCAAATGCATGTCAACGATGCATTGACCGACAACAACTACCTTGATTGGGTCTAAGAGATGGAAAATTTCTTGTTTGCCAAAAACAAGATAGGTTTCATTGACAGAACTATCAAAAGGCCAAAAACGGGCGATGCAGACTATATGGCAAGGATGCGATGCGACACGATGATCAAGGGATGGCTCACTACAGCCATGGAGAAAGAGACTGTGGAAGCGTGAAGTACGCCAATTCAGCGTCGGAATCTAGAAGGATCTTAAAGAGCGGTTTGGAAAAGAAAGTGCACCGTGTGCATATGAATTGAAGCAGACCATCTCGAACACCAACCAAGAAGGGATGACGGTATCAGCCTACTACACGAAACTGCGTGGATTGTGGGATGAGATGCAGTCATTTTTACCTACTCTGATTTGTAAGTGCAGCTGTTGTACTTGTGGTATTGGAAAAACCGCTCAGGGAACTTAGAGAGAAAGAACAACTCCATGAGTTCCTTATGGGTCTAGATGGAGAATTCTCCATCATTAGAACTCAAATTCTTGCAACTAAACCAATCCCATCCATAGGAAATGTTTATCATCTTGTTGTCGAGGATGAGCAACAAAGAACCATAGCCGAGGGAAAGAAACTGGTAAAAGAAACGATGGCTTTTCAAGCCTCTGTGAAATGGGGTGGGCCATCAAGTCAAATCGGCCAGAAAGAAAACAAGGGTGCCACACACTGTGATCATTGTGGAAGGATGGACATACACGAGGTGGATGTTTAAGATAGTGGGTTACTCGGAATGGTGGAACGTGAAAAATGAGCGAGAGAAAGCAAAATCGAAGGCAGTATGTGCGGAGACCGAACCGGACCTGATTGCAAGTTTGACAAAAGAACAGTATGAGCAGTTTCAAAAGCATTTTGCTGTAGAAACAAGCCCGAACAGAGTGAACCTCCTCGCACCGCAAACATGGCGGGTAAGTTTAGACATAATGATGAATGGACAGTGGATTCCGGATGTACGAAGCAAATTACTTACATGTCTGATGCCCTTGAGAATAGAACCAAATCCATAAACGAGCCGCCCGTAATTATTGCCAATGGAGAAAACGTAAGGGGGACCACACCTTGCCAAATAGAGCGACGGTGCAACATGTGTTGCACGTCCCAAAATTCACTTTCAATATCCTGTCGTAAACTCACAAAGGATCTAAATTGTGTCGTAACATTTTTTTCCCGGTTTATTTGTTATGCAGAGCTTGCGTTCGAGGAAATTGATTGGAGCGGGTAGGTGCAAGGATGGTCTATATCAAACGGGGATGCTTGGGACTAGACGGAAAGCTATGATGGTGACTAGTGATTTGTGGCACAAACGGCTTAGACATGCCTTTTCCTACTAGCATGACTAAAACAAATGCTTGTTTCGACCTCATTCAATTTGATATATAGGGTAAGTACTGTATGCCCTCCTTTACAAAAGCCAACTATATTTTGACAATAATCGACGACTATAGTAGGAACGTCTGGGTCTACCTTCTCAAGCATAAATTTGATGCAAGCACATGCCTAATGATTTTTATAAGATGGTTAAAACACAACTTGAAAAGGATGTAAAAAGAATAAGGTGCGATAACGGTGGAGAATTCATTTCTAACCAAATGGTAAATTTTTATGAGGAAAAAGGAATCATGTTGGAAACAACGTGTCCGCATACTCCACAACAAAACGAAATCGTGGAAAGGAAACATAAGCACTTGCTTGATACTGTAACGCTCCGCATTTTCTGTATTTTCCATATTTAGAAAGTTGTATTCACATTTTTATTTTTAGAAACTTGTATTCTTACTTCATTTCAATCCTTGTAGTCTTGAGACTTTGATCATAACGGAAATCGTATTCTTATATCAACCTTGTTTGATCATACATGCATAATATGTAATTAGTCGCGAAATACACGTTTTAATTTAAAACCGAGATATACATCGAGATTATATTTTCTCGGAATCACATTCATACATGTATCATACTTATAATGTACTTGCACACCTTTATAGCATAAAATAACCAACAATACAAGTGCAATGACTAAAAATGAAAATTTTCATCTCCCCAATCACTTTCTTTAATGTCCCAACCTCCAACCAACTCATTTATCCCAAACCCACATTTTAACATCCAACCAACTCATTTATCCCAAACCCACATTTTAACCTCCAACCAACTCATTTAATACCCCTCCTAACTCTCAACCACCTCATTTAACTCCCAACCACCTTCATTTAAACCCCCAACCACTTAACCCTCTTATAAATACCAACTCTAACACCTTTTAAACATTTGCAACACCTCCAAATTACTTTCAAACTCTCTCAAATCTTCAAGATTTTCAACTTTGGACAAAAAGTTCAAGAACCAAAATTGGTAACTTCGGTGTTCCAACAACTCAAGACTCGTTAAACTCACTGATGAAACAATGGTTAACCGGGTGGGGTTAACTCACTGATCTCGTCAAGTAGGGTTAATCCCTTCTTTCCGAGGATCGCTGGCTGGATCGTCCGCTGGTTGGTTTCCTGCACAAGGAAACAAGCCGTGACTCGTAACAAGGAGGATGGGGTGGGGGGTGCTCCTTGTTACCACTCTCCGGCGTGAGAATCAGTAGTTTGCTTGGGAAGCAAAGTGTGATAGTAGTAGTAGTAGTGAGAGAGTTGAGAAGTGATACCTCAAACCTGGTTTGGGATGGGTATTTATAGCCGAGGAGTGAAGGAGGGTAGTTGAGTAGCTAGTCTGACAACGCACAGTATCCTGCAGGTATGTCAGACCTGTCGGTTACGGTGGTGATGCCACGTCCTGCTGTGGTGTTAGACTGTTGCATACATGTGGGCTGACAGTTGACTGTTCTCAGTGCCACTTGTACTGTGGTGTCAGACCCACTTGCATTGTAGGCTGGATGCGGTGCTGGGCCGCATCGCTGCTTGCTGTAACTGATGTTGTTCCCGCGTTCTTGTTCTAGCCAAGATGCATGCTGGATGCGGTGCCGTGCCGCATCGCCGCTTGGTGACTGTTACTGTTGTCCAGATCCCTTGTCATGACGAAAATGTTCATAGGATGCGGTGCCAAGCCGCATCGCTATGCGTAACATCCGTTCCGTTCTTTAAGGTAAGTCTTCTCATCACTGGACAGATTGGTTTCAACCACTGTGTTCGCGCGTGCCCCGCACGGACACAGATAAGTTCTTGCTGGTGGGGGTTTTTGATAAGGGTAATGGTCACTCGCGGTCATGCTGACGCGAGATCTGGGACCATACCCCTTCAAGTCCCCCCAGTCTAGTGTTCCTTCCTTATGCAATTTGCATGTGGGAGGGATACTTGACTATGGTGTCTAGAAGGTAGAATATGGACCATGCAAATGGCTCCTTCTTTCAGTAAATCAGGCTGTGAGTCCGGTGACGTCTCTTCCGTACCGGTGAGCAAGTTCCGTCTGATGCGGAATTCTCAGCCAAGGATTTGATTTGGTAATAGGGTGTACCTTTTTCTGATGTCATCAGCCACCTGTTGGTGTTTCGAACCAACCTTTGTAACGGGTGACTGAAGATGTTGACAGGGTTCGAACCAACCTTTGAGATGGTGACGGAAGATGTTCGTTATTGCAACTCTAGTTGTAACCTCTGCATCAGGTGATGTAATGTTGTAAGTACTTTGCTCAAGCTCTATGTTTATCAACTGGACATTCAACGATGATCCCTGCCTTTGTGGGGTGTTCATGTTCTCCAGTTTAGCTCTCAAGTAACCGCACGTCCTCTGCGGTTTTAGCTCTCTAGTAACCGCACGTCCTTTTCGGTTTCCTCGTTGCTGTACTTTGTTCGGCCATGTGTAGTCGAACTATGTGGGATACTTGCGTCATTGTTGGCCGTGTTTGGTCGAACAATGTGAATCTGTACTATGGGCAAATAAACATGGTTATAGGCATGGTAGTGCCCACCATTGTTTATTCTATGCGGTCCATAGATAGGTAGTTAGTCATAAGCAGACTTGTTACCACTGTTCCTTAGCCACTTCCCTTCACGCTTTGGTAGGAAGTAGTTTTCCTTGAAGTAGTTTTGCCGAAGGAGATCACCTTAGATACTTGGGAATTTGAGTGAAACTCATTCGCACTCGTTCTGTAGCCACTTTCCTTCACGCTTTGGTGGAAAGTAGTTTTTCCTGAAGTAGCTTTACTCAACCGCGTGGCGGTTTAGTCGTGGCTCTTCCGTAGCTACCGTTAGGGTAATTATATTCCGCCGCAACTATTCGTGAGTGTCTGCGGTTTGCATCAAAGAACTCGCTTCTAGAGAGTTTGAAGCCTGGATGTGGCTCTTGAAGGATCAGGAGTCATGGTTGCTGATGTGCGGTTGCCCAGCGTACCTGTCCTTTATCCTAAGGAGAAGCTGTTTGCGTTCCCTCCGTGATTGTGAACCGGACACGAGGGATTTGAACCTTGAAGAAGGTTCTATGGAATGCGGTTTGCCGCATTCTGAGAAGCGGTTTTCGCAGTCCAAAGAACAACGCTGGTTCTGAGTATCTGACACACCCGTGCGGGTTCGTGTGTGTCATCTCCGCATATTCCACGTGTGCTCGTGGGTATGTGCGGTTATTGGTTATACCCCTTTACATAATGTAGAGATATATATTTTTGCCTTTTTTGAGGGGTATGTAAAAAAACGACATGCGGTATGGGTTATGGTGCGGTAAACCAGAGAAACCGCATGCCGCTTATGTTTGGATAATGTTGTCGCTTTTGCGCTGCATACGTGGCTGAACGCACGTGTGGGTTGGTGAAAGTTGGTAGGATTCTGTCATGTGCTGAATCGAAAGGACGTTTGCACTGCCCGAGGTCATAAATGCACTGCAGCAAGTAGTGTAAAAGTCTCTTCTGTCAGGCGCGTAAACGGCCACGCGCGCGTGATAACCGTCAGCGGAACCATCGCTGAACACGTGGCGTCGCGTAATTCGCCCATTTTGAACGTGATGATTCAGTTACTGCATCGCATTAATTGCGATGAGTATATAAGGGGAAACCGTTCGATTTCTCTTCACTTTTTCAAAATTTGAAAATTTTCCGGTGAGTGAAAGAGAGTGCTTCCTTCGTCTTCTCCGATAGACTTGTCTAAAATTCCGGTCAAGTTTCTGAGTTTTCTTGTAAACCCATCCTTCTATCTTTTTTATTACATTTCTTGATGGCTGAACTATCCAATCCACATAATGTTGAGGGTGAAAACCCTGAACATTCTTCGCCGGTGGCGGCGGAAGAAGAAGAAGACGATGGTAGTGCCCCCGGCGGTGGCCTACCGGTGCTGAAGTGGTCAAAAAGTCAATTTAATAACTTGATGACCAGTATTCAAATGCCCCAGGAGTTTGGGGCTGTTTATCCCCAGGAGGGTGACACTGGTGCCGATGCTCCGGCCGGTTATGTCACCATGTGGGCCGATTCCTTCATTGATGGTAAACTTCGTTTACCATTAACCGTTTTTGTTGCTGAAGTTCTGGAGTACTACCAGCTTCATATCTCCCAAATGAGTCCGTTCGGGATGATTCGGATTAGAAATTTTGAGTACAATTTTCGTGCTCTTGATTTGGAGATTACCGTTGAAAATTTCCGGCGGTTCTACCAGTTGACGGTGAACACTGGGTTCTTCTCTTTTAGCCAACGGTACGGGAGCCCCAAGATGATGACCCCTCCGAAGGGTATTTCAAAGTGGAAGACAAAGTTCTTCTACATTAAGGCAGCCGCGGTCGTTGCCAGGATGACCTTCCGCAACGTGAACGAGGTGATCCCTGCGGAGGCTATTGATCTTCCTAGTGCGGATACGGTGGAGTGGTTTCCACGGTTGAAAACCATTGAGCATCAGAAGCTGGACAACTCGCAGCTGTGGGTGCTGCGGATGATGTTGACCAGGCTTGATAGGAAGTCAAGGCCAGTTGTGCGGGAAAAGAGTGGTGGTAAGTATTCTTACCCTTTGTGTGGTTTCCTTACTTCCTTATTCGTTATTGATTTGCAATTGTATTATCAGCGGATGCTGCTTTGTGGAGGATTTTTGATCCGACCTTCACGGGTAAGGTTGATTTAGTTCCGCTTGCGGCAGGTGAAAAAGGTTTTAATGTGATAATTGTTAACAACTTCCGCGTTCCGGATCGCGAGGGGTTGAACGCACCCCTGCCACAAGGCCAAGGTATATTCTATAACCTTCTTTGTAAAGAAGTTCATCTTTCTTACTTGTTTGTTTGATGATGTAAACGCAGGTACTCTTGGGGCCCTGGGTAAATTTGAGGTGAAGGGTGCTCCCAAGAAGCATGCTGAGAAAGCTGCGCGGGGTCGTGGCAAAAAAAAACCTGATGCTACGGTTGTTCCTCCTTTGGTGCCGCCGGCGGCAGGTATCTCTCGTTCTCGTTTCCGCAGATATACCGATTACGTGGTAGTATCTGACACCCTTGAGGGTTTGGGTGTTCCAGGTGGTGGTGCGGCAGCAGGTGGATCCTCTGCGGGTTCGCAGCCTGCTGATGAGAAGAAGAAGAGAAAGATAGATGATAAGGCTGCTGGTGCTGGTGAGAAGAAGCATCCGAAGATACAGACCAAACGGATAGCTGTTATGAAACCTGTGAAACCTGTGGTTTCTTTTGGTAAGTGATTCATAACTTTTACAAGTATTTTGCCTTTGTACTTGAAGTTAAGGTGTTTTTGCTTTATTCACAGAACCGCAAGAAGAAGGTTTCTCTATGTTTGATGCTCCTCATTCCCCCCCGCATGACACAGCTGCGGATGCGGGGGTTAATAAAGATGTTAGTACTAAACCTTCTGCGCAAGTAGAAGATACTGGGAAGAAACCTGCGGCGCAGATCTTTGATACGGTAGATTCTCATGATAACCTGATCTCGCCGCAGGATACTGACGAGCTGAACTTGAAATTTGCTTATACTGAGAGGAAGAAATCTCCCGTTGCTGAGAAAGCTTCTGGTTCCGCTTCTGGGGGTGCGGGTTTTAAAGGGACTCCTATTCAGCCTGAAGAGTCTGAATTGGAGTTCTATTACCGCACCTATACTGAAGACCGGGCTGTGAACTATCACCGTCCCCCTTGGGCTGTTATGCAAGGGGATGATATTTCTGCTGATCCCTCCGCGTGCAGGGAGATTTTGGGTGGTTTGGGCACCCCGTTTGAAGTTATCCGGGCTCGCGGTCTGCCACGTGAGCTCCGGATCAATCAGCTCTCCTCCATGCTTGTGGGGAGTTCCATAATGGCGAATGCCATTATGGAAGACTACAAGGTGCTGGGGCGTAAGGAGGAGGAAACTGCTCGGTTGCGGGCCGAGGCTGAAGAGTTGGTGAAGGCTGCCCGTGAGGGTGTAGAGCAGCTTGAAAGGGATAAGGCTGCCTTTGAGAAGTATAAGCAGACTGAGGAGTGGGCTGCAACTGCTGAGCTCAAACAGGTTCGTACCCTTGCCAAACTGCTCTCTAATGAGCGTAAGAGTAAGAAAGAATCTCTTTCTAATGAGCGCAAGACTTGGAAAGAATCTTGGGCCAAACAGAATGAAACTCTCTTTCGTGTTCGTCAGGAGCTTGCTAACGTCAAGGCAGCGAATGCTGCTTTGGTTAAGGAGAAAGCCGCAGCTGATGCGGTTGCCAAAGAGGCCAAGGAGGCGGAAGCTCGCGTTGGCAAGGCTTTTGAAGAGGAGGCCCGTGCTGCCAATGCTCTTGAAAGGGCAAATGCTGACCGCACCAACTTAAACAAAACTGTTCAGGGCCTCCAGGTATAAATTTCTTTTGCTCTTGAATTTGTATATATATCTCACAAGTATGTTGATTATCTTTGTGTATTTGTCTCCTTTAAAAGGCTGAAGTGCGGAGCCGGGTGGCCATTATTGAGGAGGTCTCTTCCCGTGCTGCTGAAGCTGAAGCGCGGACGAGGGAGGCTGCTAAGGCTAGGTATAGCCTTGTTTCTTCATTCGATCAGCTCAAGGAAGATCGCGAATGGATGCGTATCCATGGTATCGGGCATGTAAGTACCCGTTGCCTATGCTATGTTTTTAGGTTTGCCATTTGATAACCTTATTGTTTGTGTTTTGCAGATTGTTCGGGCTATCCTTGACGCGCCTGAGAACACATCTGGTGTAGAGCAGATTAGGCTGCGTGCGCGTGACGCTGGTTTTAAAGCTGGCTACAACCGGTGCATCAGTCATATGAATGTTTTGGCCCAGGGCAAATATACTGATGAAAGGTCCGGTTTCCATGGCGTGGACACTGAATCGCTTCTTGCTGCCGCTCCTGCGGCGTATAACGATACATCCATTTCCGCCCTTGAGAAACTTGACGAATGCCTGGACGCAGAAGACTACGTAGACCGCTTGCGGTTATTATATGCTGATGAGGAAGATGAAGAGGAAGAGACTGCTGGTGATGGCAAGGGTGATGCGGGTACCAGCGGTTCAAAGAAAGACTAGGATGTCCTGCGTGCCCTTTTTTGTTTCCTCCATGTAAATGTTAGAAACTTTATGTAAATATCTTGTACACCGCGTGGGTGTAGACATTTTTTGGATATAAAGTTTTAACCGTTTCGTTCAAATTATACAAGTGTTTTTACTACTTGCATATGTGAACTTGTATGAGTTAATGTTATTGTGAATAACACTAAGTCTGTATATGCCTTTTGCATATCTAGGTGATATGCAAGTATGAGTATTAGTCGATTCCTGTTTTTATCCCGTTAGGGTTTAGGAATTGTATAGGTTTTGTGAAAACCGTATTTGCATATACAGCCGGATAGACAGTTGATGTTTTGTCATTGCTGGCCTATTACAATACTTGCGTGTGGTCACCACTCTGTGTGGGTATCGCGAATGAAGATTTTGCCAATCTGTTTTTGCGGATACCGCAGAGTGGAACACGTATTTGTAATAGAAGTAAATAAACAATATTGCATTGAATCGTTCATTTATTTATTTGCAAATGGCCTGCGGCCCGATAGGTTATTTGGTGAATGTAAAAAACATGGCTTACATGTAACAGCGTCGAAGCTGTTGTGCATTCCATGTGCGTGCGATAGTTTCGCCCTCTAATGTTTGCAGTTTATACGCGCCTTTGCCCAGGACCTCTTGGATGAGGTAGGGTCCTTCCCACTTGGGTGCAAGTTTCCCTGGGCGTTCCACGTTAGATGCTTCATTGTCACGAAGGACGTAGTCTCCCGGGTTGAAGGTACAAATGCGGACGCGTGCATTGTAGTACTTTTCAAGTTGGGTTTTGTACTTGGCCTCGTTGATGGCAGCGTTTTCACGCCTTTCTTCCAGGAGGTCCAAGTCAACCCTGCGTTCCTCATTATTGTCTATCTTGTTGATAGCCAACATTCTAGGTGAGGGGAGGCCTACTTCCGCGGGGATCACCGCTTCAGTGCCATAGACCAGGCTGAAGGGTGTCTCACCGTTACTTGTCTTTGGGCTTGTCCTGTGGGCCCATAAGATACTTGGGAGTTCATCGACCCAGCCGCGTCTGACTGTTCCCAACCGTGCTTTGATGCCTTCGACTAAACTTTTATTGATACTCTTGACAGCCACTATGATAAACTTTACTGCACCCGGTGCGTCTGGAAATGGTCCCACCACATCGATTGCCCATTTTTGGAATGGCCATGCAGTGGTGACTGGGATCAGGTTGTTCTTGGGGCGCAAGGTCTTGGGAGCATGCCGCTGACAATTGAAACACTTGCGCAAGACTTTGACCGCATCTAGGTGCATGCCGGGCCAGTAGTACCCGGCATTCATGATTTTGGCCACCACCATGCGTGGGCCTGCGTGTATGCCACACATTCCCTCGTGTATTTCTCTAATAAGGTATGTGGCATATTAGGGGTCGACGCATCGTAGGAGTGGCCCCAGGTATGATTTTCGGTATAAGATACCGTCTCCCATCTGATAATGACACGATTTGTGTTGCAACTTTCGTGCCTCTGCCTTGCTTTCGGGAGTAACACCTGATTGCAAGTATGCAATGATTGGTGTCATCCAGGATGTTGTACCGTACTGGATGACATTGACTTGGCGCATGGGTACCGAGGGATTTTGCAAAATCTCAATGCGTACCTCCTTTGCCAGGTGTTGGAAGCTGGTGGATGCAAGTTTTGATAGTGCATCCGCGGGTTTGTTATCACTTCTGTTGATATAACGGATATTGAAGGAAGTGAACTTTGATTTCAGTTGCAAGGCTTGTTCGAGGTAGAGGATCATGATATCCCCTTTTGCGGTATAATCGCCGCGTATCTGCCCTGCAACCAATAGTGAGTCGACGTGTGCTTCCAAATGTTGGACGCCGAGTTTGACTGCCAGACGCAGTCCTGCCACTAGAGCCTCGTACTCTGCCTCGTTATTTGTGCTTTTGAAGTCGAGGCGGATTGCATAGGTAAGCTCTTGGCCATCTGGGCTGACAAGTCGCAGACCCGCACCTGCACCGTCCTCGTTGGATGCACCATCGGTAAATAGTGCCCATGTTTCTGAGGAGGATGGTGGTGGCGTAGGGTTTTGTTCTTGTTCGCATTCTTGAATACGATTTGCTGGTACTTCGGCGACGAAATCAGCCAAGACCTAGCCTTTAATTGCGGGGCGCGGCTTATAGTTCAGTGTAAGTGCGCCCAGCTCAATTGCCCACTTTGCTAATCTACCAGAGATGTCGGGTTTTGATAGGATTGGGCCGATCCTGTAGTTGGTTAACACTGTAATGGCGTGGTTTGCAAAGTAACGTCGCAACCGTCTTGACGCGTGTACTAGTGGCAATACCAACTTCTCCATAATGGAGTACCTCGTCTCTGGGTCGTTGAGCATTTTGCTGATATAGTAGATGGGTGTTTGAACTCCTTCTCGTTCCACTATGAGTACCGCGCCTACCGCGTTGTCCGCGGCAGATAGGTACACGATAAGTGGCTCATCCTTGCGTGGTGCGGTTAGAGTTGAGAGTTGAATCAAACACTCTTTCATCTCCCGGAAATCTTTTTCGGCCTCTGCGGTCCATTGGAATTGTTCCTTTTTTAAGCAGCTCCGCAGGGTCTTGATTAAAGGATAAGACTTAGCTGCATGGTTGGCTAAGAATCTGTTCAGTGCGGCTAGCCTGCCGGCTAGTCGTTGCATTTCTTTCATCGTAGAAGGCGATGGCATGCGTTCGATCGCCTGAACTTTTTCCGGGTTCACCTTGAATCCATCTTTGGTTACGATGAATCCAAGGAACTTGCCTTCTTCCATTCCAAACGAGCATTTCCCTGGGTTTAGCTTCATATTAACGCTTCGCAGAGTTTGGAATGTTCTTTCAACATCGTTGAGCATGGTATCTTCCTCCATGCTCATGACGACCAGGTCGTCCATATAGATTTCGACACTTTTGCTGATCTGTCCGCGAAAAGTGTCGTTCATCAATTTTTGATAGTTTGCACCCGCGTTGCGCAACCCAAACGGCATTTTCGTATAGCAGTAATTTCCGATAGGCGTGCGGAATGCCGTTTTATCTTCGTCCTCGATTGCCATCTGCACCTGGTGGTAGCCTTTGTAACAATCGAGGAAACACTTCCATCGAAATGGTGCAAGGTTATCGACCTTCTCATCGATCTCCGGAAGTGCGTAACAATCCTTGGGGCAGGCCTTGTTGAGATCTTTATAATCGACACACATGCGCCAGCCCCCGCTTGGTTTTTCTACCATGACTGGGTTGGACAACCAAGTCTGGTATTTGACTTCCCACAGGGTGCCTGCGGAGAACAGTTCTTGTACCTGCTCTTCCATCGCCGCGTTCTTTGCTGATCCAAGGTGGCGTTGGCCTTGGATCACCGGCTTGATACCTGGCATGGTATTCAAGAAATGCTGCGCAATTTCGCGTGGTACCCCTGTCATGTTTGCAGGTGTCCACGCAAAAATATATTGGTTCCTGAAGAGGAGCTGCTTCAGGCGCGCTCTAATGGTGGGGGACAAGGCGTGGCCCAACGTGACCGTTTGCTCTGAGTGTCTTGCGTTAAGAACCCATTTTTCTGGTTGCGTGTTGGGGGTAGGCCTTGCTACCTTGGTCGAACGCAGCTCGTCCGAGGACACAACTTCTCTGCGGGAGTAAATTATCGCAATCCCCGTCTCGGTTGGGAAACCGATGGCAGAGTGGGGGACGGATGTGATCATGTTGAAGTCGCCCTGGGATTCCCTCCCCAAAAGTACGTCGTATTTGGAGGTGTGAGGTAGAACCATGAAGTTTACCTCCTCCGTTCGTATATAATGTCAGACGTTTACCATTGGTGAGACGTTTACCATTGGTGTGCGCACAGGAAAAGTGATTTGGCCCAAGGGGAATACGGTTTCCCCCGCAAACCCGGCCAAAGGGTAGTCTACCGGCTGCAATCGATCCTTGTCTTCTTGAGGGAACTGGTTGAAGCACTGCTCATATATAATGTCAGACGTACTGCCCGGGTCGATGAATAGTCGCTCGGTGCAGTAGTGAGCCTGGTAGCCTGTGATAACGACGGCGCGCCTATCGCGCGGTCCGCCTCAGACTTTTGGAAAGACCACTTGCTCGTCTTTCCAGTCATTGTCCGGTCTTCTTGCCGCCTTGCGCGGCCTTCCTCGTCCTACATTAATCATGTAGGTTGAGGCCACGTACATGGTCCTCTTACCCGTGGAGGTGCCCTCGTTGTGGGGGGTGATGCGCTTAGTTTGCTTTTGCGCGGCTGGCAACAGATGTTGCAGCTTCCCCTCTTTTAGGGCTCGCTCAATCTCCAGTCGGAGACTGATGCAGTTGTTCGTTGTGTGGCCCGAGTCCTTGTGATACTCGCAATAGAGTGCGGGATCCTGGTTCTTTTTGAACTTCATCGGTTGGGCCGGTCGCAGGAATTGCGCGTCCGTAAGAAGGACGTCGCTTGGCGATTGGTTGATCTCGGTCCAGTTACGGTCCCGAGACTCCTTCTTCGACGCCCGGTTTTCACGCTGGGCGTTGATTGTTGCCCTTGCGTCGGGCTGGTTGTTCCGCGGGACATATGGTCTGTGATCGCTGCCGCGATTCCCTGTGTCCCGGTTGCACTTGTTGTTGCGCTTGTGTTCTTGGTGGGAGGACTGTCCTTCCGTTTGGGGCTGTGCCTTTGAGACGTGCGGTTTGAGGGACCGCTGAGTCTGGGCGTATGTCTTGACCGCAGCCATGACATTTTCCCATTTCTTGGGCAAGCCTTCTTTGCCGGAGATAGTCATAACCATTTGTTCGTCCTTGACGGCAACAATGAAATGGTTGCGTGCCATTTGGTCTGCCACGTCGCCTATCTCCAGGCATTCTTTATTGTAACGGACAACGAACGCCTCAAGCGATTCGTTGTCTCTGCGCCAGAGGTTCATGACGTCCATAGAATCACGTTCATGACGTCGCTGCTGGCAAAAATGTGCGAGGAACTTTTCTTGCAAGTCCTCAAATGAAGCCAGTGATCCCACTGGCAAAGAATCGAACCAAGCCCTGGCCAGACCTGTTAGGGTCTGGGGGGAAAAATGACACCAAGTGAGTTCATCCCACCTACCGTTGCACCCGGCGCCGACGAAGATGTTCATGTGATCGTCTGGGTCGGTCGAACCATTGTATTTCCCAATGTTTAATGGGAATTTAGTGGTGGTGACATCGGCGTGGGCAATCTCTGGGGCGAACTTGGAGTTTTCGGCCGCAGATTTCGGCCTGTAGGGTTGGCTCTGGTGGCGCTTTGCAGCGCGGAGTTTTGTAGTGCGGGGGTGAGTGGGAGGAACGTAATTGCGTCCTCCCGGTCTGCTGCTAGTGGCGTGGGATTCCCCGCGGTGTGTACCGTCGTCCGGATCGGTACGACCTTTCCCTTCTTGGTGGGACTGAGGTCCCAGTCGGCTCTGAATGCCAGGACCTCGCTGGGCTGTGGATTGCCGCCTGTTTTCGCCATGAGGACCCAGGCGGCTTTGTATTGGGCCCCTGGTACCAGACCCGTATGAGGAATCATCCTCATCAATCGTGCGAACCTGACAGTAAGAGGAGCCGCGGTCATCATGCCTACTTCGGGAGGCTGGGTGTGTGGGGGCCCTGCCGTCGTATTGTAAACACGACCCGCAGGGGTATACGGTGCCGGGGTAGGCCCGACTGGTACTTGCGCTTCTGCGCAAGCTCTGTTGTATGTTGCAGCCAGCAGAGCTACTTGTTGGTCGTACCAGGCATGAAGGTTCATGCCTGGAGGTATCACAGAAGCGTACTGTGACAGATCGTGTCCGAACGTAAGGGATGCGCCCCCTTTCGTTGATGTGCCAATATGTTCAGCATTTGGGGCTAGGGGAGTGGTCCCCGCAGGCCCTTGGTTTGCGGGGTTTAGGTTATCCCCGGTAGTGTTGTTTAGACGATCAGACATGATCTTTGGAGAGAAAAGGATGATGGAAAAAAGTGCTAAGAGTAGTGGTGGGCGCCAATGATGAAACAATGTTTAACCGGGTGGGGTTAACTCACTGATCTCGTCAAGTAGGGTTAATCCCTTCTTTCCGAGGATCGCTGGCTGGATCGTCCGCTGGTTGGTTTCCTGCACAAGGAAACAAGCCATGACTCGTAACAAGGAGGATGGGGTGGGGGTGCTCCTTGTTACCACTCTCCGGCGTGAGAATCAGTAGTTTGCTTGGGAAGCAAAGTGTGATAGTAGTAGTAGTGAGAGAGTTGAGAAGTGATACCTCAAACCTGGTTTGGGATGGGTATTTCTAGCCGAGGAGTGAAGGAGGGTAGTTGAGTAGCTAGTCTGACAACGCACAGTATCCTGCAGGTATGTCAGACCTGTCGGTTACGGTGGTGATGCCACGTCCTGCTGTGGTGTCAGACTGTTGCATACATGTGGGCTGATAGTTGACTGTTCTCAATGCCACTTGTACTGTGGTGTCAGACCCACTTGCATTGTAGGCAGGATGCGGTGCTGGGCCGGGCCGCATCGCTGCTTGCGGTAACTGATGTTGTTCCCGCGTTCTTGTTCTAGCCAAGATGCATGCGGGATGCGGTGCCGTGCCGCATCGCCGCTTGGTGACTGTTACTGTTGTCCAGATCCCTTGTCATGACGAAAATGTTCATAGGATGCGGTGCCAAGCCGCATCGCTATGCGTACCATCCGTTCCGTTCTTTAAGGTAAGTCTTCTCATCACTGGACAGATTGTTTTCAACCACTGTGTTCGCGCGTGCCCGCACGGACACAGATAAGTTCTTGCTGGTGGGGGTTTTTGATAAGGGTAATGGTCACTCGTGGTCATGCTGACGCGAGATCAAGACTCGTCAAACTCACTAAGTGGAAATTTCTTCGCAGACCGTGAGTATGCTCGACACCCTTTTTCGTTTACACTTTTGGGTGCAACATGTTTACATTTTACAAACTTACACAAACACACATTCTCTATGCAATTACACCACAATCCAATACATGCATGCTAATATGTTATACTTGATTCGTTATTCTGGGGTTATTCTTTTTGTGATAAACTTATCATTAACTTCGTACGAGCCTACACTTAACATGTACAGTGATATAGGAGTAACGCACCGCCCGTGTTTGTGAGGTCATGTTAAGTTATTCATTCATACTTACGTTAAACCTTGGGTTGACTTGTTTGTTCACATGCTAGTTTATACATTAATCTTGATAACTAATTTTGCTATGTGGATTGTTCAAACTTTTATACTTATATGCTAGTACTCCAAAACTTATATACTCGCCAATACTTTTGTATTGAACTATACTTTAAAACATGTTGCAGGATTATGAATGATGATAATGCTCGAAATCTGGTAGGATGCCAAGAAACGCACACTAAATTCAAATACTTGTTGTACTTTATTTGTTTCAACCTTGTTGTATTTCTATTTCAAACAATGTAATTGATGTTAGCAATGAAATGAAATTTATTATTAAATACTTGTCACAATTTAGCGTTATGAAGTCTCGAGTAATCTCGTTTTCGTCTCACTCCGATTTTTTCGCCATCGGTTGGGGTGTGACAGATACGGCGCGAGCTCTCAATTTAGGGTATAAAATCTATGATCCCAATAATGGCAAGATCATCATGTCAAGAGATGTAAGGTTTGCTGAGAAGATTTTTCATTTGCCACAAAATTCGAACAAGAAAAACATAAAGGGGAGGATGTGTTCACAATCTTCATGGATGAAGACAACAGGCCCAGTGAACCCAACATAACAAGTGCCGAGGTTTTGGGCTCAAACAATCAAGAAACCCATCTAAATGAAGAAGAGGAACTCGAAGAGATGAACCAATACAGCCCAAGTAACAATGATGCTAGGCCGATTCATGATGGGCCAGATATTTTTCCTCAACCACAAATGCCAAACGAGCCTCCTGTTTGTGAGGCCGAAAATCAAAATAATGAAAATATTGCACAAGGCAGGGAGAAACGGACTAGATCGAGACCCGTACACCTCAAAGATTACGATGTGAAACTTCCCCATCCATAGACCATGCGCCCCCCGCCTCTGATCAAGAATCCTCAACGGTATGTCCCATAACTAACTTTGTTTCTTATGAAAAATTTTCAAAACCTCATAAATCCTTCCTCACGGCCATCACCGCAAATGATGAGCCAAAAGGCTTCAAACATGCCACACAGGACCAACATTGGAGGGATGCCATGCAAAGTGAGATAAACGCTCTTGGAGAAAATGGAACTTGGACCATAGAAGATCTTCCTAATGGAAAACGAGTTATAGACTCCTAGTGGGTATACAAAACGAAATTATATATATATATATATTTATAACGGACTTTTTAAAACTACTCAAAATAAAGAGTATTTTTATGTAATGTAAGTGTGTTTTTATAAAAACAAAATATCAAACAAATTTAAAATATATAATATGTAAATAATACAAATGCAATAGAAATAATTGAATGTCTAAGAACCTAGAATTTTTTATTTGTATTTGAGTGCAATTTACAAAGATGTTTAAAATGTTTGTTAAAACTCTTAAGTCACCAATTCGTAAAAACGTAAGAACATATAAAGTTGAAATCAAATACCTTGGTGAGTCATCCACTTGTAAAAGGTTCTTTTTTTTTTTTTTTTTTTGCAAAAGAAGTTGCAATGTTCATCTCCAACTGAAACATGATCTTATCATGCTCGACAGGCTTTTGAAAGCTAAGGTAAAATGGGATTTGTGATAGATTTATTAACGATTTTTGTTTACTAAAGTTTATCAATGATTTTTGTTTACTGGAGTTCATTAATGATTTTTTTAAACGTTAAATTAATTTATTAGTTTATTTTATCGATATAAATTTGTCTAATATTTTGTTTTTATAAACGCATACTTACATATACATAAAAAAATACTTTTTAGTTTGAGTAGTTTTAAAACGTCCGTTATAATTGTAAAATATTATGGATATTACAATAACTTTATTTTACAAGAATTTGTATTTTATTTATATTTTATATAAAAAGTAATTTATCTTGTCGTTATTATTTACTTTATAAAAATATTAAAATAAGAATTTTTATAAAATAAATTTAAAACTATTTTTATATGTGTTTATTTATATTAATATATAATTATCAACAAATAATAATGTTTTTGCAAAAAAAAAAAATATATTCTAATGTTTTTGCACAAATCAACCTTTATGTTATAAAAGACCATAGTGCCCTTACATGCAAAACATGTGAGGTAAGTTAACTGAGTTTTTAGACGATGTTAGTTGTAAAGATTATTGAATGTAACAAAACATTAACATAAATGTTGGGTTTTGCCGATTTCATAGTGAAAGATATGAAGTGCAGTTTAGGTATAACAAAAAGGTTGATTTGTGCATTTATTCTAAAATTTATGTGAGTTTTAAAAACATATAGAAACTAATTTTAAACGAAAAATTCCTTGGTTTGTTCTCTTACCCCTCGAATCATTAATTTATCATTGATCAACACCACAAAATCTTGACCACTAAATTGGCTTAATCAATTACTTAATTTCCTTTCTAAATTTTGTGTAAATATTAGATAAAGTAGCTAATAACATAGAGATCCTTATACCTTATCAAAAGATAACTAAAAAGAACATAAACACATATGAACATATTATACCATTACTTATATATACTTGTTGAAGAAAAATCATCTTTTTAAGAATTTCATCTGTCACTTACTAAGTTATTGTTAATTTGAAACACAAAAGGCATGTGGCCAGTGACGGAGCCAGAAACTTTTTTCATGGGGTGCAGAATTTTTTAAAGGGTCTTCTGTCTATTGGTATATAATATTTTTTTCGGTTTGGGTCGGATCGGAGACGGATTCTCATTCAAGTCAATAACTCAATAACATATCTCAACATCACATTATCACATATTCACTTTAAATTTAAGTATTTAACATATCATGATTTTTTTTTTTTTTATTTTTTTTTTTTTTTTTTTGTAAAACAACTTCATTTTAGTACTTGTAAAAACGTTCCTTTGTGTATTTTTACCTCACTTCCAATCCTCTTGAATTCTAAACAAATAATAATTTATTGGTTTGATTATAAGAAACAACAAATCTCAATCTTATACTAAACTTTTTTGAAGTGCCCTTGATATCTAATGATTGTATGTAACATCTGATTAAAATGTTTTTACATATATAATTTTTAAAACATTTTTCCAATCCTCTCAAAGACTAAACAAATAATAATTTATTGGTTTGATCATAGGAAACAACAATTTCATTCTTATACTCAACTTTCTTAAAGTGTCGTTGATGTCTAATGATTGTAAGAAACGTCTGATTAAAATGTTTTTACATATATAACTTTTGAAACATGTTTATTTATGACAAGAACAATAAAAGTCGTGATGAATAATTATATAAATAATTAAACTTAATCAAGTAAATTAATAATAAATAAATAAATTAAGTAAGATATAATAAAGATATTTGAAAAGCTTAAAATAAAAATAAAATAAAGATATTTAAAGTTTAAAATATAGGTCTAGTTCTACTAACCATTTTGGTGTAATGGGAGCCACTCATTGTCTTTTACTTTTTGACATACGTGTTTTAACCTAAATAAAATAATTTTTGAGTGGGTCCATATTAAAAAGAACAATGGACCCATTCTCTTTCTTCTTCATTTGCACGCATCAGTAGAGTTCTTATTTCCACCATTTTTTCCGGGAGTTAATTACGTAGTTAGTCCCTGTGGTTTGCACTAAATAACAATCTAAGGTACTAAGAGTTTAAAATCACGTTTTAGGGTACTAACTTTTAATTTTTTAACAAAGTAAGGTACTAAGGTTAGTTGGCTGTTAAATGCTAACCCTGACACCCTTATGTGCCATAAACGTGAGGGTAAAATTGTCATTCAACCCTAATGTCTGCTTCCCCCCCCCCCAATTTATAACCCTAACATGTTCTTTCCCCCCTTTCCTCATCTGAAACCCTAATTAGAAGACAAGCAGCCGTCATTTTTTTAAAATTAGAAGACTACCAGGATGGTGATGTGCAAGTGTGGTAGAGCAGCATTGATGAAGACATCGAAGACCTCCAAAAACCCTGAACAGAGATTTTATACATGCCCACAAATGGTAAGTATTTGATTCCTTATCACCTAATTCGTGTATTCACTGAATTTTTTTTTTATTTTCAGAGATCAAAATGTAAGTTCTTTGTGTGGATTGATCCTCCTGTTAACTCTCCTCCATCCCCAGAGTTAGGGTTTCATAAACCCCCAAATCACAGTTCGAGCATTGAAGTCAGATTTGAAGAATTGAAGTATGAAATTAGAAGAAAGGATGCAGCATTAGTGATGAGTTGGTGTATACTTGTTGGCCTTTTAGTGTTAATCCTTGTAGTTGTTTTGATCAGTCTTCTTTTGAAGCCTTCATAATGTTAATCCAGTAATGAAATGTGAAGACTGTGTTTTGTTTGTAATGAAGTGTGTTTTGTTTGTAATGAAGCTGTGTTTTGTTTGTTATGAAATCACAAGTCTAATTGACCATAATATGCCTTTAAAACCTGACAAGTAATACTGACAAGGCAAATTGACCATAATACAAACCTGACCATAAGATAAACAAACCATAGATAAACCTGATCATAAGATAAACCATATCCCAGTTTTACAAAAACCTGACCATAAGCACAAGACAAAAGACAACAGTTTTACAAAAACCATATCCCAAACATCCTAATAACATCAAAAAGCATAACCACAAGTTTTAGCAGCCTAATAACATCAAAAAGCATAACCAAACATCCTATTTAACTAGATTGAGCAGCAGTTGAGCCTTGTCCGGTGCACCTTATTTTATTGTGACCTTTTCCTCCACAGCTTCCACATGTCACTGTCTTCCATTTCCTACTCAACTTGCCATCTTTAACCATGCTATCTTCCTGCTCCATTGCATCCTTTCTTCTCATCTTCCTTGGTCTGCCAACAGGTTTGTGGTACATTGGTTCAAGGAGTTTTGTACTACAACGTGCCCTAGGCCACTGATGTGCATGTAGTGTTATAGTTTTTAATGTATATTTTAAGCCCTTTAACACATTTTAGCCAAGTTTTAAATTTATAAAACACGATATTTACTAACACTAAACACACATATGGGCAAGTGCACCCATCGTGAGCGTAGTATAATGTTGGTAAGATACCGAGGTCGTCCAAGGACACAAGAGCTTTTAATACCGATTTATCCTCAAGGTCTAATCAAATCAAAAGTTTAGAAAAAGGTTTTAAACTAGAAAAATAAAACTAACTAAAATGCTGAAAAATAAAATAAAAATAAAAACAAATAGACAAGATGAATCACTTGGATCCGACTCGTGTTTAGTGTGACCTTTGATTATTTCCGCACTTTTGCACTATTTAAGAGATTATCTTAGTTATAGTAGTAGGCCCCTCTTTTGAAGGTGACGTTACCCTCAACCCAGTAGTTTGAGTCAGCAAGGATACAATCCTAAAGGGTTGGATTATTGAAAGATAATTAATTAAGTTATTAATGCATAATGTGGTAGGCCCCTCTTTTGAAGGTGACGTTACCCTCAGCTAAGTAGTCTGAGTCAGCAAGGATACAGTCCTAAGTAGCTGGGCTAAAGTTTTAATAGTAACTTACATATGAGGGGATCAAAGAGTTTGGACCCCCGCCATCCAATACCGGTGGGTATTGAAGGAGGTCCTACTAAATTTGACCCAGGTCCTTGTAGGGTCTATACACTGAACAAGGCAAGACTCTTACCAAACCGTTCCCTTAACCCCCGACCAGGTAGCCAACATACCTCCATATAGACCGTGGAGATATGAATGGTGAAAATCTTTTATTTTATATAGACAGTAAAATAATGCCAAGACACCACAGACAAACGATAAGGAAGACTCACCTTCAACATAAGAAACTAGTTATTAAAGTCATTAATACATAACCAAATAAAAAGTGCGAAAAGATTAAAAATAAGAAGTATTACACTACACACTTGTCTTCACCAAGTGATGTAAGAGACTTGGGCAAACATGACCTTTGATTGTCAAGGACTCTTACGATCAATCTTGGAACCCGAGACTACTACACACACTCTATGATGGATGATGGTGGTGGATGTGGGTTGTGATGGTGGTGGAGGGTGGGTGTAGTGTGAGAGAGGTGGTTTGCCAAGGGATGGTTTGCAAATGAGCCAAGCAACCCTATTTATAGCCTGCACAGAAGCTCGGGCACGGCCCTGTGTCCATTGGGCACGGCCCCGTGCCCACCCTTCTCTCTTTCTTCATTAAATGCAGTTTGTCTGCATTAGTTGACCACACCCCCGTGTCCGCTGGCCACGACCCCGTGTGCAGAAGCGTATCTATACTATCAAGATTTCCTCAGATTCTGCGAATCTTAGAGTTGACCACGGCCCCGTGTCCGCTGGGCACGCCCCCGTGGTGGGTGATAGAAGCTTCTACAGCTTTGTCTTTTCTGCAGACACTTGGGCACGCCCCCGTGCTCACTGAGCACGGGGCGTGTTCAGCATTCTGTTCTCTTGTTTTGCTTGGGAAGATGTTGTCGAGGGGTCGGGCATGCCACGTTTGTTCCTTTTCTTGTATTTATGTTGGATTTGGCTGCATTTTTGCTTCTTTTGTTCACTTAAGCTCTTTTTACCCTGAAAATACAAAAGGAAGACAAAAACACACTTTTTCCAACATTAGTACTAAAAAAAGGTTAGTTTTATGCCTCATTTGATGTAATTTATATCTTGCATTTTGCACACATCAAATACCCCCACACTTGAATCTTTGCTTGTCCTCAAGCAAAACTCTTTATAATGTGGCTATACATTCCCAAATGGAATGGGTAGAAGAGAAGGTTTTTGGGTTTGTCATAGAGTGTCGGGATTTCTAAGATTCTTTATTAAGTTTTATTTTTATTTATTTACAATCCTATTCGTCATGATTTATTTAAAACATTACATAAGATAAATTACTTATTAGGGCATAACATGCATTTTTTTTTAAAATGCCATTTATATACAAGTTCACATACCTCACGGGGGATCACTCAACACTCGGCCGAAGATGTATTTTAGTGAATCACTCGAGAGCGGCATGGAACTTACTCCTACCATAAGCTTGCCAAGCAATCAATCCTTCTCCTTTTTAACTATACACCTTTGTAAATATCAAGAGGACTTTTGGGTGAAGGGTTAGGCTTGGGTTAAAGGTAGGTGGTTTGGTAAGTGGTTAGTAAAAGGGCGAAAGGCGTAAAAAGCGTCGGTTTTCGTAAGACTTTTTGTTTTTGTAATTTTTTATTTTGATGAAGCCATTATTCAAACAAAGTTATTTTTGATAAACTTGTTTGTTTATTCCTTTTTGCTTCATCATCATCATCATTTTTTAAGGAAGTCGTAAGAAAAACTGAGCTTGTTACTAAAACAAAGGGTTAAAAATAAAAAAGGTTTTGGTGGGTAAAAGGGTGTTTGTTTTGGGTTAAGAAATGAAAAGGTTTAGGCTCAAAGGGGTTAACTAGGGGGATTTTGGGTAGGTGGTAAAAAAAAGAAAAATAATGGTGTAGAAATAAAAAGGGTTAGTCCTAATGCCTCCATCATTTACTTACTCGGGTTTAAGTTGGTAAGGACCGGGAATGTATCGTCGTGGCAAGTTCTAGAGTCGTAAGAACCAAGCAGCTATTCACACAAGAAACAAAAAAATGAGCATTTAGTTTAAAGATATGTATTTGTATGCTCAATAAAGGCTCAAAACTCACTTTTTGTGGGAATGGGTTTTTATGTGATCAAGTATATATAATCAAATTTTAACTAAACTTGTCATGCCATTTCATAATTTTCTTATGTTGGTTCTTTTTATCACGACGATATCGGTTGTAAATTTGTAAAAATATAACCTTTTTAGAATTTGAAATTCACAAATTAAACCTAGACAAGTAAAAAAAATGAAAAATTTTTGAAAAATTTTTGGGGTGGTTAGCGGTTCCAATAGAGTTTTGTGTAAAGCTTGTAATTAGGACTTCAAGATTCAAGGTTTTAGCATCCCCCCCCCCCACACACACACATTTAAATTACACATTGTCCTCAACGTGTCCCAAAAATAAGTTTTTAGGTTGATTGAATGTGTAAAAAGGTGTGAAAAAGCGAAAATTTATGTTACTGGGCGTCTGGACACGGCCCCGTGGTGTCCGGGCACGGCCCCATGTTCAGATCACCAGTAACATAAATTAGTAAAAAGAAACAGAAGCCTGGGCACGGGGGCGTGTTCAGCGAGCACGCCCCGTGTCCAGTTACCTGAACTGGGTATTTTCTGCATATGGTTGGGCACGGGGCATGTTGGGTAAGCACGGCCCCGTGCTGAACTTGCTGTAATGAAGAAAAATCGTCGGGTGGCCTTGTTTTTGTGCATGGGGTGCTGGTTCAAGTTTCCCTTGGTATCCTTCACCATCCCGAGTGTGTTTTATTCCTGAAAATTAAAACTAAACTAGAAAACATAAAAAAATTAGTCTAAACTAAACTAAGGATAGTTCCGCGGAATGCCTCCATGGTGCGCCACGTTTATAAGGGTCCTTGGCTAGACCCAAAGCCTGGTCATATGTTACCCAAGTGGGATGTTTTGCATCCCATGCTACACCGTCGGAGAGCATCATCCAAACTTGAGTCTATGACTTTCATCTAGTTGATCGGGTTGTCGTCCTCTACTTTCTTTCCAACTCCAAACTTCATTTCCTTGTCCCCAATCCTTAATGTTAGTGTTCCATCATTCATATCTACCACTGCTTGGGCCGTAGCTAGGAATGGCCTCCCAAAATGAGTGGGACTTCGGTATCTTCTTGCATATCTAGTATGACAAAGTCGGCCGGGAAAACAAATTCGCCGACTTTGACCAATAGATTTTCAGCGACACCTTGTGGATATTTGACGGTCCTATCGGCGAGTTGTATGCTCATTTTTGTAGGGCTTGTTTTCCCTAGGCCGGGTCGGTTGAGCATTGATGCGGGCATGAGGTTGATGCTAGCCCCAAGATCGGCTAGTGCATTGCGAATGGGGGATTCCCCAATCGAACAAGGAATTGTGAAGCTTCCAGGGTCAATCTTCTTTTTCGGGAGTTTGTTGAGTAGCAGAGCGGAGCATTCTTCGCCTAGATTAACTAATTGCAATGATTCAATTTTCCTTTTATGAGTGAGGAAGTCCCTCCTAAATTTTGAATATTTAGGCATTTGAGTTAGGACTTCGATAAATGGAATATTAACATGCAATTGTTTTAGTAAATTTTCGAACTTTGCGAATTGCTCATCGGTCTTTTGACGAATTAACCGACCGGGGTATGGAACCGGAGGAGTCTTGTAGGCTCTTGAATTGGTGGAGAAGCCTTCTCTTGTTGGGGAGTGGGAGGAGTTGCGGTTTGGCTAGATTGGCTTCTTTCAGTTGGCGGCAATGGAGCCTCCTCGGGACCCACGGTACGGTTTCTCAATGTGATGAGATGTACTTGCGCCTTTGGGTTGGTTTCGGTATTACTTGGTAACACGCCTTGTGGTCTCTCAGAGAAATTCTGAGCTATTTAATTTAATTGCTTTTCAATGTTTTGAATACTAGCTTGTTGATTTCTAAAATTCGTTTCCAATTGTTGAAATCGATCCGAGTTTTTCTTTTTGGTGTCGGAGATGTGGCGAGATACAGTATCTTCAAGCCTTTCTCGTCCACCTTGTTGTTGAGAGAAATTTTGTGACTCGATTCTTGGTTGTTGAAAGTTTGTTCGTTGGTTTAGATTTTGTTGGTTACTACCATTGCCGGGTTCTCTCCAACCAAGGTTAGGGTGGTTACGCTATCCTTGGTTGTAGGTACCCGTTGGAGGACCCGACGGCCTAGGTCTATTATCAATGTAGTAGAAAGTGGATACTTGTTGCCACACCGTAAGACCGTGATGAGGACACTTTCTTAGTAGCTCCTTGAACCTTTCCCAAGTTTCATATAGGGATTCCCCATCCTCTTGTGAATATGTATTAATTTCAGTCATTAATTTAGCCGTTTTAGCAGGAGGGAAATACTTATATAGAAACTTTTGGGCTAGTTCATCCCAGGTGTTTACCGAGCCAACTGGGAGGGTATTAAGCCAAGCCTTAGCTCGGTCTTTTAGTGAAAATGGAAACATTCAAAGGCGGATGGCGTCGTTTGATGCTCCATTGATCTGAAAGGTATCACATATTTTTAAGAAATTAGTAATATGTAGATAGGGATCCTCGTCCGCAAGGCCATGGAAGGTTGCGGAGTTTTGAAGCATTTGTATCAAATGCGACCGAAGTTCGAAGTTGTTGGCTTCGACATTCGGTGCATTGATAGCGGCGCCGAGATTACCTACGGTGGGTCGTAGGTAATCCATGAGGGTACGTTGGTCCGCCATTGGAAGTGGGTCCCCCGAAACTTTCTCTTGGTTTTTAGCTTTAAGTCTTCTTCTTAGAAAGCGTTCGGGTTCGTCTAGGGGTTCTTTTATGTCTTTACTAGAACTGGAGCTCATACACTACGTGGAAAAGTCAGATGTGGTGCCTGGGTTCCAAGTCCTGCAATAAAAACAAAGAAGAATGTTGGTCAGAAGCTTCACCACGGCCCCGTGCTCAGGTGAACACGGCCCGTGGTCGGAGATACAGTGATTGTTTTCCGGATCCCTGTTACTGGGGAGTTTGACACGGCCCCGTGTTGCACCGACACGGCCCCGTGCTCAACTCTCTGTAACTCGGAAAATAAAAACTGCCAGTAACAATGCTGAGCACGGCCCGTGTCCGACCAGGCACGGCCCGTGCTGAGTTCTGCAGAAACTGAAAAAATTAACAAAATCCTAAAAAAAAAACGATTAGGCCGCTGATTCCTAACTTTCTTAAAATCCTTGTGTCCCCGGCAACAGCGCCAAAAACTTGATGTGCGTGTAGTGTTATAGTTTTTAATGTATATTTTAAGCCCTTTAACACTTTTTAGCCAAGTTTTAAATTTATAAAACACGATATTTACTAACACTAAACACACATATGGGCAAGTGCACCCATCGTGAGCGTAGTATAGTGTTGGTAAGATACCGAGGTCGTCCAAGGACACAAGAGCTTTTAATACCGGTTTATCCTCAACGTCTAATCAAATCAAAAGTTTAGAAAAAGGTTTTTAAACTAGAAAAATAAAACTAACTAAAATGCTGAAAAATAAAATAAAAATAAAAACAGATAGACAAGATGAATCACTTGGATCCGACTCGTTTTTAGTGTGACCTTTGATTATTTCCGCACTTTTTAAGAGATTATCTTAGTTATAGTAGTAGGCCCCTCTTTTGAAGGTGACGTTACCCTCAACCCAGTAGTTTGAGTCAGCAAGGATACAATCTTAAAGGGTTGGATTATTGAAAGATAATTAATTAAGTTATTAATGCATAATGTGGTAGGCCCATCTTTTGAAGGTGACGTTACCCTCGGCTAAGTAGTCTGAGTCAGCAAGGATACAGTCCTAAGTAGCCGGGCTAAAGTTTTAATAGTAGCTTACATATGAGGGGATCAAAGAGTTTGGACCCCCGCCATCCAATACCGGTGGGTATTGAAGGAGGTCCTACTAAATTTGACCCAGGTCCTTGTAGGGTCTATACACTGAACAAGGCAAGGCTCTTACCAAACCGTTCCCTTAACCCCCGACCAGGTAGCCAACATACCTCCATATAGACCATGGAGATATGAATGGTGAAAATCTTTTATTTTATATAGACAGTAAAATAATGCCAAGACACCACGGACAAACGATAAGGAAGACTCACCTTCAACATAAGAAACTAGTTATTAAAGTCATTAATACATAACCAAATAAAAAGTGCGAAATGATTAAAAATAAGAAGTATTACACTAGACACTTGTCTTCACCAAGTGATGTAAGAGACTTAGGCAAACATGGCCTTTGATTGTCAAGGACTCTTACGATCAATCTTGGATCCCGAGACTACTACACACACTCTATGATGGATGATGGATGATGGTGGTGGATGTGGGTTGTGATGGTGGTGGAGGGTGGGTGTAGTGTGAGAGAGGTAGTTTACCAAGGGATGGTTTGCAAATGAGCCAAGCACCCCTATTTATAGCCTGCACAGAAGCTCGGGCACGGCCCCGTGTCCACCCTTCTCTCTTTCTTCATTAAATGCAGTTTGTCTGCATTAGTTGACCACGCCCCCGTGTCCGCTGGGCATGACCCCGTGTGCAGAAGCGTATCTGTACTATCAAGATTTCCTCAGATTCTGCGAATCTTAGAGTTGACCACGACCCCGTGTCCGCTGGGCACGCCCCCGTGGTGGGTGATAGAAGCTTCTACAGCTTTGTCTTTTCTGCAGACACTTGGGCACGCCCCCGTGCTCGCTGAGCACGGGGCGTGTTCAGCCTTCTGTTCTCTTGTTTTGCTTGGGAAGATGCTGTCGAGGGGTCGAGCATGCCACGTTTGTTCCTTTTCTTGTATTTATGCTGGATTTGGCTGCATTTTTTGCTTCTTTTGTTCACTTAAGCTCTTTTTACCCTGAAAATACAAAAGGAAGACAAAAGCACACTTTTTCCAACATTAGTACTAAAAAAAGGTTAGTTTTATGCCTCATTTGATGTAATTTATATGTTGCATTTTGCACACATCAGCCACATGCTTCTTCCATTGATTGGGCCTATTTTATAAGAGTATACCTTCTTCCATGTAGACAACCAATAGCACTCATCCACCCATCTCTCTGGTATGTCAACCTGTGCAAACAAAAAAAGACATTAACTTTAAACCATTTGTAGCCACCTCAGTTGCAGTAATGACAATACCTTCAAACCATTTGCAGCCATATCCCAGTTGGTGGCAACAGCATGTGTATAAGGCATTCCCCTTATTTCCCATTTCCTGCATGTGCAGGTCCTCTCAATGACATCCACAACAAACTGTTCTCCATATCTTTCACCCAAATAACAACTAACTTGATACTTAGGACCACCATTCCACTGCACACTTAAATTGGCTGCATGTTTTTTGACAAGCTCAAAATGCTCAGCAGCTTTTGGAGTCAACACACCATCAGTCTTAGCAATAACCTTCAGCACATTGACAATCCTTTTCATGCAATACTCTCTAACATATTCAAGAGCACTGATAATGGGCTTATCCTTGCCTATTAACATAATCAAATATAATCACATAAATTCATTAAACACATATAATAACATAAATTCAGTAATCATACATACCATCCACCAATCTTGCATTAAACACCTCACACAAATTATTTAACAACACCTCAGTCTTAGCCCTACCTGTTAACATGTTCAATACCACTTAAGTTTATATTTGATTAAACCACCAATAATGATTAAACAATTGAATTACAATAAATATTATACCTGAAAAGTGACTTCTTGTCCAATGAACTGCTGGAATCTGGCTTAGATAGTGATGAGCATCAGGGTTCATCAATCTCATTTCCTCCATTTTGTCTTGGAACTGCTGAACTGTAGTGGTTGTAGCTATGGCCCACAACATGTCCTTGTATGCCTTTCTCCTCCATTGTAACCTGAAATTCTGATGAATGTGTCTAACACAATATCTATGTTATGCACTAGGGAAGACATCAGCAATGGCTGGGATGATTCCTTTCTGCCTATCTGAGATGAAAGTGAAATTGGAATTCACAGGTAATTCAAGATCATCCCTTAAAAGATCCAAGAACCATGTCCAGTAATCTTTTGACTCTGCCTCAGCTATAGCATATGCCAGTGGGTAGATCCCATTATTGGGATCCATAGCCACAGCAGTCAACAGTTGACCAGGGAATGGCCCCTTCATAAAAGCTCCATCCAAACCAAGGATTTCTCTTTTGCAAGCCTTAAAACCCTCATTCAATGGACCAAGACAGATGTACACCCTTCTGAAAACCCTGTTATTTGAAGAAGCATCAATACTGGATGGTTCAAGGTCAATTTTAAAAGTTGTGTTAGGGTTTGTTCTCTGTAGTTCAAGGCCAGAATCTATTAGCAGCCTGTATTGCTTTGTGCAATCACCAATCACATGCTTTGCAGCCATATTTTTGGCCCTAAATGCCTTCATTGTTGAAACTTCCATCATGATTTTCCTCTGCAACTGATCCTTGATAGCTTTTATTGGGATCTTGGGGTTTGATTCAATATCCAACATTATCTCCTTGGATATCCATTCAGATGTGAAGTGCCTTGAAGATCTTGTTTGAAAACACTTTTGTTGTGGGTTATAGGTTTTAACCACCCAGGTAGGTTCATCTTTAAGCTTAGCCACATACACAACCCAAGGACATTTATTAGGGTTTTCTTTTGTTAACCTACCCCCATCTTTTTGACTTTCAGTTGGGCCATTATCTTTAGTTGGGCCTTCTTTCTCTTGGGCCCTTTCAAAATCAGGAATTCTGCCTTTGCATTGGGCCCTTATCCTTTCCTGATCATTCCTATAGAAAATAATCTCTCTTCTTGTTTCTATTGCATGTCTTCTGATGAGGGTCTTCACCTGTGAATTATCACCAAATGTTTGACCTACATAAAATGCACATTTTTCCTTACTAGCTTCTTGCTGTTTCCTAATCCTCCTAAATGTTTTTTTCCTATGCTTTTCAATGGTAACTTCTCCTTCTGATTCAGATGTGCCAAGGGAATCATTGCTAAGATATTCTTCATCTAAGGGATCCTGTTCAGTATCATCCACACTTGTTTCAGTAGCATTATGATTTTCTTTTTCATTGTTCATCTTATGCTTAGCCTGGAACTTGTCATTAAACTGACTCATATCAACTTCTACCTCAAACACCTCATTTTCCTCATCGACGATGTCCTCATCACCACTATCCTCATTATCATGTTCAACCTTTTCACTCTGTTTTGCCTTTTTAGTCTGTTTAGCCTTTTCAGTCTGATCAGCCTTTTCATTCTGTTCAGCTGGCCTTACATAAGGTTTTAAAACATCAGCAAGTGTGTTGTGATCACTAAACAAGTCATTAACAAAAGCATCACCAGTCTGTCCTAGGATATTCTCAACATCTTCATTACTAAACTTCTCAGTCCTATTTTCAACCTCATTCATATCAAAGTCTACATTCACTGTTACATCTTCATCTACTTGTGCATTCTTAGGGTCATCTACATTACCAGCATTGACTGTCACATCTTCATTTACTCGTGCATTCTTAGGGTCATCTACATTACCAGCATTGACTGTCACATCTTCAGTTGCAATGCCTAAACCATGCTCTACATATAGAATTATAACTTTGGAACCTTGTAGCACATATTGACTCATGCCTCGTACATCATCATCAGTGCTTAAAGACATAAGACCAGTATGTATCTCACTACCAGGAACCACATAATAAAAATGATGAACTTTATCTTCTGAAAACCCTAACAACCTCATAGCGTCGTTGACATCATGGATACAAAACATGTCCGTATCCATGAAATCAACATAGATTACCTTACCAGTTATGTAGCAAAGATTTTGATTTTTGATTCCAAATTGGCCATTGTAGTGTATCTTCAGAGAAAATAATCATGTGTGTGTACCTGAAATCAACATTGATCATCTTTTAGAACATGAAAATTATGCAAATCCATTGTCAATAGCATCCAATAAAGCATCATTGAGTAGGCGACTTACCGTATTTGGCAACGTAGTCAAATGGTTCATCTTCTTGTCTCAGAAGATCCATTGCTCAAACCCTAGAAATCAGGGTTTCTTCGATTGGGTTTACAAAGTATAGGGGTGAAGATGAATAGACTGATGGTTGAAGAATGAAGCAGAGTTTAATTAAAAGCTAGAGGCCTTAGATTGAATAACATTTTTACCCTCACGTTTATGGCACTTGAGGGTGTCAGGGTTAGCATTTAACAGCCACCTAACGTTAATACCTTACTTTGTTAAAAAAATTAAAAGTTAGTACCCTAAAAATTGATTTTAAACTCTTAGTACCTTAGATTGTTATTTAGTGTAAACCACAGGGACTAACTACGTAATTAACTCTTTTTTCCGGTGAACATATTCTTTATTTTTGTTTCATTTTTTTCATATCTTCTCTATCATGAGGTCCAAGCTCAAGGGGGCGATTACAAAATTTTAAGGGGGGCGATTGGGATTTTTGACGTAAAATAACACTGAAACCTTTTTTTCAAGGGGTGCGCCCGCCCACCCACGGCTTGGGGTGGGTCCGCCCCTGCATGTGTGATGTGGCCTAGCGGTATCATCGTATCAATGTCTATAGAAAAGTTAATATTCTATGGCTAAGTGTTTAAGTCAGACGGTGAATATACATGGATATTTAATAAATGATTAGAAGATATATGAGTTAACACTTGAAGAAAGGGTAACTAACTAGAATGAGTAATAATGGTTTGGCATCTTAAATTCAATCTTCTGTTGGCATTCTAGCATTTCGTCGTCTTCCATGGCCATATATCTTTTCGGCTAAGGAATAGGAAATCTTTCTCCTGTTCCATGAATCCAATTTGAAGTGAATGAAACTACCTAACTCATTTTTTTTAATTGGACTAACACTAACTTATTCGAATAAATAGTTTCATTATTCACTTAATCAAGCAACCACTTTTATATTGATATATTTGTTTTCATGAATATAGAGCTTCAAAATTATAGAAAGGGAAACACGCGAAGCTTCATCAATTTCTTAGTAGATTGGTAGTCAATTTCAACACAATTAATAGTTGTAATTAACTAATTATCAATAATTATATATAATATTTATAATAAATATACTGAAAGAAAAATTGATAAATGTTATTTTATTTTAGTTTACATTTTTATATTATATATAATATATCTATTTAACTCATTTTTGTTTATTATTAAATTGATTTATCTGTATAGCTTATATTTCGTTAACCTAACAAAAAAATACGTAGATGTATTTGTTTTTTTTTCTCGACATCCCGATATAAATTTATTGGAAATGAAGTTGTGTTCGAAACACAATATTTTTTGTGCATCATAGGTTTTATTGAGTGACTATACCATACATGTACTTTGACGAACAAAACCATATTGCCCTAACGTTGATATTACGGGAACCTATATCGGTATTGATTTTTATGATCCTCGAGTGATGTAAAACATTACTTTATTTTTTAGTTAAACGACTTTATAAGTTAAACAAGCCAAGCTTGAGCTTTCGTCAGTTAAACGAGCCGAGCTCAAGCCCATTCAAACTCGAGCTCAGCTGACAGTTCTGGTTTTTACACCCTTGTTTGCCACTTTAGAAGTCCCATGATACGTTACTTTATTAAACTTTTCTTTTCAAATGCCTCACCTCGATGCACGTTTCTTGACTAAACCAATACATGAATAGTGCCTCATTATCACTAGCACGTCTCATGGCTCAACCAACACATAACTGTCGTGTGTTGATTTAGCTTGTTACCTATCGAAATATGTCATGGCTAAATCAACACACGGTCACTGTTTTGTACGCTTGAGTCATTGAATCATTTTAAGCAGTATTGGACTCTTACCTCTTGGCAACGTCAACATATGGCACTCTACCACCCAAAACCCAGTGGACTTTCCATGCCACATAATTAAGACTCCTTGCATGTAATAAAGTTGAAATTATTATTATATGTAATTCATACATCGAACAGAATCAGTTGTTCTTATTGAACTTGTTGTAACAAATTATAAAAGTTGTTAAACTTATGGTTATATGGTTATGATATGTAGATAATTGACGAGGGTGTTAAGTGTGTAGTTTATAATGTGAAAGGGGCTATATGAAACGTGTGGAAGCTGCAGGGTTTATATTGAAACATTATGAGGGCTAAAGTGAAACAAAGTCTTCAGTGATATAAAAAGAAGAAAGAGAGATGAGCAGAACGCAGTTGCTGATTTTTTTCCAAAAGGTTTCGAATTGTTCTCTTTGTTCACTGTATTCTTCTGGTCTTGTTCATCTTGTTCAGTTTCTTGTGATCTCAGCGTTTCTATAGTTGTATCACTGTAAATTGATCAATAGGTTGTGTTGATTGGTTGAAGTTTGTCTCTGTATTTCATAGATCTCATTATTGTGACTTGTGAGATCTAAGGTTTGGTTGGGTGATTTTGGGGTTGGTTAACTAATAAAGCTTTATGTCGCCGATTTGCTGCTACTTCCGTTGTTCTTCTGTCATTCTATAATTTTGTACAAATAATAACCTAACAATTCTAAACTATAACCAGTCCATTAACCACTTTACCCATTCCTAAACCATGACAAACATTACAGCATTAACATAAACTCACGAACTTGAATGATCATTCCATAAACTAGATCACACATTCATGCCCTATCACATCTTAACACAACCAACTTATGTTGATCGGTTATGTTAATATGTAATGGAAAACATGTAAATAATACATGTTACAACATTCAGACCAGTATATAATCCAGTGATTGATGCAGACATTGGTGTAGACATGATTATTAGCTTGATATTTAGGATGTATGTCAATGATGGTAGTTCCGAATTCTTAAGGGTAAAGAATTCGTAAGATGGAGAGAGAGGAGGTCGAATTGAATTGTATGTGATGTTATGATTATAGTCTAACATAAACCCTCTCTAGTCACCTCCTTAAATACACCCGAGTTAATAAGGGTAAATCGATCCATCAAAAATTACCAACTAATATATTATAAGGTTTTAATATATTTTGATCTATATAATATAAATGATAATGATGGCTACTAGATTAAATACATATGATTATATATTGAATCTTACAACTTATAGGCAAGTAAATTCATAACACACGGTTAACAAACATTATGATCTTTCCTTTAACTTAACCATAGAATGTTCCCTTGTACTTTTCATCTTTCGCAAATTGTCGTTTTACGTTTTGTTGTCTATTTTTTCTTGTTTGATAGGTTCGTCGCAACTCGTGGGCCATAGATCGACTTAGTTGTTCTTTTATATGTTTTACGTTTCAGTCTAATTTCTTTGCATTAACACATCGCAACTTCAGTGTTGGTGATCGCTGGAGATAGTATGACATTAGTGCTATTTGGCTATACCTAATATCTAGGATTAGAATCGAATACAAAAGATAAAATAAATAAGAAAGGTAAGAAGGATTCTAGTCCATTGATCTTAAATTTGGAGGGTTGAGATTAGTTTTAGAGAAAAGAAGATAATGGAAGGTCATAAAGGGAATCCTATATTTATGGATTTTCTCTCTCCACATGCAAGACACGTGTCAATTCCTCCATCAATTCAAAACGTCCATAACTTTTTCGTACGACATTTAAAAAAATCACCATAATAACGAGTGTTTTTGTATTTTTAATATAAGTATCATATTATCATATAAAAATAAAATAAAAAAATTCATTTTTACTGGGTTTTTATTTTTTGTATTGTGTTAAAGGTTCTGGTCATTGTGTCTTTTAACTGAGTTTTGGTCATTACGTTTTAGTAGGAGGGTTTCTATACATTGTGTTATTATGAAAACCTATAACACAATGTTAATTTAGGTTCTACCCATTGCGTTTTTATAAGATTCTATAACACAATATATGACACAATAAAGATAGTGTTATATCTGAGTTTTCTATACATTGTGTTATTGGTTCTGGTCATTGTGTTTAATTTGTTATCCATTCTGTTTTAATATGTGATTGTGTTTTAATCTCTTGTTCATTGTGTTTTAGTTTGTTGTGTATTGTGTTTTTAGTTTGTTGTCCATTGTGTCTTCATCTGCTCTTCATTGTGTCTTTTATCTGCTGTCATCAATTATATATTTTATCTGTTGTCATCAATTGTGTTTTTATTTAGTTTGATACTTATTGTGTTATGCGTTATGGCCATTGTGTTATACTTTGTGGCCATTGTGTTTTAGTCTGTTGTCCATTGTGTCTTTATCTGTTGTCATTGATTGTGTTTTTGAACTACTTTCCATTGTGTTTTACGTAATATCCATTGTGTAATACGTAATTGAGTTTTTGAATTTTTTCTTTGAAAAATATAACAATATGATACTCATATTAAAAATAAAAAAGCGCTCGATTTTATGGTATAGTTTTTTAAAAAACCAATGATGTATAAAAAGTATGGGCGTTTAAAAATTGGGGGGGGGGGGTAGCATGTGACTTGCATGTGCATATTTTTTTCTCTTGTATACAAAATTACCTTTCCCACTTGATTCTCCTAGGACGCTTGTCACTCTCTAATGGCTTCTTACACTTCTTATTTTTAAATCATTTGTATTATAACTCAACCCCTAATATCTAATATTAAGTATCTAAAGTTCCGAGTAAAACTTCCATATATGATTATTTATTTTTTGACAAATATAAATAATAATATATTTGTGATCAAGCATGAGAAAGCGTGCCTTGACAACCAGCACGGGTTTCCCCGCTTGTGGGCTTAGGGAGTAGTGCTTTCACAGTAGGCCAGACTGCTTTAAAGGCTGATTCGGGTAAAGTGATCAAGCATGAGAAAGCGTGCCTTGACAACCAGCACGTGTTTATCCAATTTGCTTTTGATACTTTTGGTTTTCTGGCGCCAGAGGCTGTGGACCTACTTAGTCGAGTTCAAAGGGTCATGCATAATAATGTTATGACCCCGAGATCCATGGACGTAGTTTTTAAAAGGCTTAGTTTTGCTATTAAAAAAAGGGGTAGCGGCGCAGCTTGTTGCCCGTTTACCAACTATCTCGTGTAAATTATTATATAATATTATATTAATGAAAGTAACCACTTTGCCCCTTAAAAAAATAATAATAATAATTTAAATTTTTATAATTGCATTGAACTTCTTATTTATTTTTCTATAAAGTTGATGATAATAATAAAATGCTTTTGCTAATTGAAATAGAAAATATTAAATGTTAAAGAAAAGTTGTTAACTTGTCACTATCTTGAATACTTTTGTACAAAAAGATAAAAAAACGACACACACAAAAATTCAATTCATAAGGTCCTTTTTTTGTCGTGATACATGGACCATGGTGTGTGTATATAGCAGCTATGGTTTTGTATTTATGTACTACTGGATTTAAATTTTTAGATGTGATTAATAAGAGTATTTGGAAACAAGTTTCACGTAATCCCTCTCTCTTCTACAAGATGGCGCCATGGCGGTTATCCCAAACTCTCCACGGACCGCAATAAATCCCAAGGGCCTCCTGCCCTCTCACAATACATCCTCCACACACCATCAGTACCCAAGTACCGCCCTCTCCCCTCTCTCTTTCACGTCGACCACCTCTTTCCTCTAGCACATGCATTTATCTTTCACATCGGCGTTCTTGAGAGTCGACGGAAGTATCACATGCGGTGATTATCCTTAATCGTAATAAATATATCAAGGTATTTATAAACAAGAAATCTAGTGAAGTTGTTTATCCGGTCAAACAAAAAAAAGTGTATGATATATTATTTAAAGACCTACTATCCCCGAGTCTCTGTAACTTCTAATGAACAGTAATTGAATTAGAAAATAAGGGTAAAGTTCTTGTACAAATAATCTTAACATACTAAACATACAAATTGAAGGAAAACTCAAAAAGACAAGGTGACATTTTGTAATTATCAATAACTATCAAAGTTACTCTATAAATATACCTAACCACTCCCCCCCCCCCCCCCCCCCCAAAAAAAACCTAACACCCCCCACCCCCCAAAAACCTAAAAAAAACCTAACCCCCCCCCCCCCACCCCCCAAAAACCTAAAAAAACCTAACCCCCCCCCCCCCCCCCCCCCACCCAAGCTAAAATGCTAAAAACTAAACCCCCAAAAAACCTAAAAAATCTAAAAAAATAAAAAAAAACACACAAATTATTTTATTTTATTTTTTTAAACATTTTTTATTAAAAAATCGCTACTTTTAGTAGCAGCAAAAAAAAAAAAAAAAAAAAATTTTTTTTTTTTTTTTGCTAACGAAATGTAGCGATTTTTTAATAAAAAATGTTAAAAAAAAAAAAATTTGTGTTTTTTTAGGTATTTTTGGTTGTAACTTTGATAGTTGGTGGTAATTACAAAAATGCCACCTTGTCTTTTTGGGTTTTCCTTCAATTTGTATGTTTAGTATGTTAAGATTATTTGTATTTGATCTTTTGCCTAGAAAATAATTCTATTTTTTTTTTTCAAGACGGATTCATATGTGATGTTGTAAATTTTGACCCATCTAGCTTAACCACTAACTCAAAAGAAGAATTATTTAAGCAAATTTCGTACGATAATGTTGAAGTGATTATTTATATAAAATAATGTGAATAGTGATCTAGATTGGCTCAATATCTAGCGATCAACATCAATGAATTGCAGAGGTTGGACCACATACGAGAGAACCAAACTGAAAGACACGTGGTAAAAAGAAGTAAAACTATTTACTATTTTAATTTAAAATCTCATTTATGAGCAAAGCCTATAGTACAACACTGGACCCAAGTTTAAATTGAGCCCAACTTTAAAAGCTGTTAGTGTCAGAAAAAGGGTATCGGTCTATATTCAACGTTTGAATGCTTTCAGAAGAAAAATCAGCCTTGATAGGGCCCATTTAGGGCTCGACCTGATGGACCAAGCTGGCTTTTTTCTATTTATTTATTATAATTTTAAAGCTTTGCTAGTTAGGGCTTTCATGGTGCGATTAGGCCTTTTCTGGTTCCAAGTTTCGCGGCCAGAGATGGTTCAGATTCGCATTCGCTGCCAAGGTTTAGTAAGAGAGAGATAGACAACTCATAGACTGTTGATCGATGAGTATGGATTAAATCATAGCATGTTTCCTTAAAAACCATTGCCAACCGCCAATAACTTGTTTTTTTTTTTTACGACAAATATACAACTCCTAAAATCCTACATATTACCCACTTTTTGGGACTCGAACCCACACAAATTTAGTGAGGATAAACCCTTGGTGCCATTATGCCAAAAGACCACCGCTCCATCGGCGTAAGAATTCCTAGCTAACAAATAACATTTATGATTTCATGGTTACTTGAGAGAGAGAGAGAGAGAGAGAGAGAGAAGATCACAATTTATTTGTTTAAATTAAATTTATTCAACTTTAAATTCAATGAAATACATAATACTACATATTGATTTACTATAAAATATTTTACATGTTAGATAATACATTAATGATTTACTACTAGATAATATAAAAAATGTTAATCTTTTCATAAAAATGACTAATCTTAACCATTTACTACTAGATAATATAGAAATTGTTTAATATTTTCATAAAATGACTAATCTAACCATTTACTACTAGATAATATAGAAATTGTTAATCTTTTCATAAAATGACTAATCTTAACCATTTACTACTAGATAATATAGAAATTGTTAATATTTTCATAAAAATGACTAATCTTAACCATTTACTACTAGATAATATAGAAATTGTTAATCTTTTCATAAAAATGACTAATCTTAGCCATGGTTTATCTAACAAAAAATCAGAAAATGGAAAAGCTAACATCACATTAGCCATGGTTTATCTAACAAAAAATCAGAAAATGGAAAAGCTAAACATCACATTATAATTGTCTTTTCATGTGGTTTCCTAGGTTTTACTACACTAGGGGTTAACTTATACGGCTTTCCGACAGGTCATTAACCTCCTCCATAAGAACTCACTATATTAATTATTCACATGATTACATAAACTTATATTATTCACATAGTAATATCTCTCTAGATAAATATGACGACTTAGGAGGTTTTATGTACCAAAAATACATTCTGTACAACTTTTAATCACTTTGATTCCTGACCCGTGTAAGGTTTAGCAGATCTTTTTTCTTTTACCTGTTTGACCTGTTAGAGATAAAACCAAATCCACATTAACTAATCTTTTAGGTACTTTTGTAGATCATACCGGCATACTCTCTCACCAAGATCTCTCAATCTAACAAGCTCAGGCAAAACCACCTTCCTAAATCGGGTCTATCTTTCCGCCTAAGCTCAGCGCATTGCAATGCTAATTTCGCAAACCCAAGCGCTTCATCTTGAGGCCAATCAGGCACACATGGGTCCAACATCTGACCAAACGTTCCCTTTTCAATGGCATTCTCAACATGATGACTCAAACCCATTGCGGGTTTGGCTGTAATCATCTGCAGCAACATGATCCCTAGAGAATATACATCTGATTTCACCCCAAGCATCCCAGTTTGTTGATACTCAGGATCAATATAACAAAAGGTTCCAGCCGTTGATGTCATACGGTACTGAGTGATGTCCTCGGCTATTGAAGGAGGGAGTAACCGCGCTAGACCCACATCACTTATCCTGCCTACAAAGTTTTGGTCTAGAAGAATGTTACCGGGCTTCAGGTCGCGATGAACTATGGGCTCAGGTTTGGTTTGATGGAGAAATAAGACGCCTGTAACTATCTCTGATGCAATTTTAAATCTGGTTTGCCATGATAATGGTGGGGTGTTTCCTCTTCGGAGTAGCCGTTCTTCTAAGCTGCCATTAGCCATGTATTCGTACACCAGACAACCGTATTCTGGACATGCTCCTAAGAATGGTACCATGTTTGGATGCCGTATGCAACTTAACACTTCCACCTGTCATCAACCATTAGAACATCATTAAACTAAAATGGGAGCTCGCTACATAAGCGGTCTGGTTGAGTCTATTTGAACCATTTCCATTGAACAAACTAGTTACCGGCTAAACAAACGAAGCGGACTGCATTTTTTTTCTTTCAAAAACTCATTTATTTTGTTAATTTAAAGTTTATTAACTTATTAACATTGCAAATTTACACCAAAACATAAAATTACTTTCATATTTGTTTTAAATTAGTTCATTGCGCTACGTACAAGTGTATTACAAAAATTACAATTCTATGTTTGAAACAGTTCTGTACTGAATGCATCCTTTAGATGATAGTTCAATAAATAATATAATTAGTAAACAAAAGGCCATCCCAATGTTTTTGGAGACCCTAGCGAACTACAAAATGGAGGTCTTTTTACAAAATTATCATTTTCAATATATTCAGTAACAAAACCCTCCTCCTTTACCTACCTGGGCTTGAATGTGGGATTTCTTCCTAAACAATTTTTATCTGGGCTCCTTTAAAAGAAAAAACCGGTTTAGTTTTGCTTTTATTTAGGCCTAATACATATACAATAGATAAAACTTACTAAAAATTGGAGGCCCTTGCTTTTTGGTGGCCCTAGGACCGTGCCTAGGGTGGAAAGCCTAATGGGCCGACCCTGACCGCATAAACACTAGTACCTACTACTTTAGATAAGATTATGTGACCACATGTACGGTTATACACTACGTACAAGTGTATTATACGGTTTTAACAAAAAATATATTTAACTTTATAATATTTATAACATGGTCCTGTTTTTTAAACCGGACCGACCTGTGATATGATTACTAGTCCGGTTATAAAAACATTGGTTGTTTGGAATTATATACCTCTTTCTGAAACTGTGACCTTCCCTGTGCAGCACCCGGACGTAAAACCTTAATCGCACAATCATAATTACTGAGGCGACCTCTATAAACAGGACCATAGCCCCCTTCACCGATTTTTACGGATGATGAAAAATACTGTGTTGCTTCTTCTATCTCTTCAATGGTGTATCTATGATAATTAAATTTATGGTCATCATCATTATCGTCTGTCGTAAGTTGTTTCATTTCAGCAATCACTCTTCTATTTGAATCCAGTTCTGCTATTCTATTAGAAGCTTCTGCTTTCTCCATTGCTGCCCTGCCTTTGTTTTTTTCTTGATCGCCCATTTTCCTCATCTCTTCCGCCATTTTTTGTTTTTCTTCGTCACGCCACCGTTGCAATTCTCCCGCCTATTGTAGTTATATATTAGTTGTAAAGTTATGAGGCTTCTAGTTTAATTCTTTTGAAGGGACCCGTGTTAAACAAGAATCGTTAGCCAGCACATTCTTTTGCTTGCGTTCTTAGTGTTTTTCTTTATCACAGTTGTAACCATATTTTACTTATTAAAAGTGTTTTTATTTATGTTATGTTACGAACGGTTGTGCTACAGTTAGAAAAAAGTACACCACCTTTTCTTTTGCGGTAAGTGATTCTTTGCAGGCTGTACTGTATAATTCCATTGTCCTCATGAGATCCATCTTCAGCCTTTTCATTTCGTTGTCTTCGTCCTATGAATGGATATTAATTTGTTAATAGTGTATGTTCGGTTGGCAACATGAGCGGTCAGGTAAAGGGTCAGGAAGATTTACTGCAGGTGGATGAATGTTTTCGTAATGTTCAAGAATTACCAAAACATGCATCCACCTGCATTAAATCTTAATCTACCGAGTCAATAGGACAAAAGACAGTATGTTACTATGTTGTCTTATTTAGACAAAAGTAGAAGTATTTCTCAATTTTAGTAAAAAAAACATGTTCAAAGTAAAAGTAACATGAATCAGTTTTTTCATAAATCATATATAAATGGGTTGAAATAAAATTGCAACATCTATTAGTCTTGTTTAAAGTAGTGAGATGAGATTGTTTACCATATTACTCTGTGATGAAGATGAAAAATCTACAGATCCGCGGGCTTTAGCATAAGCCGGCCCTAAAACATGATCTGAACTGTTTGACATACGCGAGGATGTAGTTGCAGTTGGGCTCAAGTCCATGTCATTATCCAAAGAATCGGAGATTCCATCAGTGCTGGGCCTTCCGTCACCTATAAAGGATATGTCAGTTTCAGATTCTGTAAGGTCTCCAAGCATCAGCAACTTTGCATTTGGTGCTTTTCCGGGTCGGGTAAATGGTGATCTGATATTTAACATAAATTTGAGTAAAACTTTGTCATTTCCATAATGTACTTCAGTTTAATCAACTGTTGAGACTTACTTAAATGATCCAAGTTCTTCAAGAACTGGACGAGGCTTCTCGGGTAACTTTTCGGGTGCAACTAACGGATTATCTATGTCATGTGCAAGCGAAACACTAAGTTAATCCAGGTTCCGAAAAATATTTAAACGAGAGCGTAATTTACACGGATGGTTTATGTGGTAAGTCAAAATTTCATTTATGATCTTAACTTTTAAAAAGCTAATCATTTGGTCACCAGTCACCCTTTTGGTGCCTATGAGAGCACCCACAACGCTAAGACTATCCACAACGCAGAGGCCCTTCCCTTCCGCCCTTTTCTCTCCTGCCCGGGCCACCTCAGCTGCCCACCCTTTATCTCCATCTTCTGCAACGGGCGGCAAAACAGTGGGCCCCATCACCTCTCTCACAATCTCCCCTAACTCTGCAACAAACATCTCTGTTCACCGCCCTTGGCTTCAGATTTCTCTACTCTCTCTCTCATCCAAGTCATCAAGCCACATCATCAAGGGCATGGACGGATTCTTCTTTTTCTCCGGCGTTGGAGATAGCCTAAAGGTGGTCCACAATCCAGACTGTCTATTTAACATGTCACATCATTCCAAACCACAACCATTTCAAACCCTACTTTTTTCCACAACAATAAAACATTCCAAACTACCACCTTATTATCCACCTCATCACCTACTTTTCCTTTTATTTTAATTATATCTAATTTAATTATTTTATAATATTTTCTATATTCCATTTATATTTGAATTATATAAAACAAAATAAATTAAAAATAGGATAGTAAAATAAAATAAATATCGATCTATTAAATAAATAAATAATATTAGTTATTTAATTATAACAAATTTTAATGGAACTATAGATTACATTAAAAAAATTAAAATAGGATGGTAAAAGATATTGATTTATGAAATAAAAAAATCAATAAATAATATTTGGTATTTTAATTATAACAAAATTTAAAGAAATTAATTATGACCTTATAACTTTAGGCCTTAAATTGTATTTCACCTAGAGTCCAAGGGTCCAAGTGAAATATCAGAAAATAAAAAAGTCTTCGTGTTCAACGACCATCCTCAAAACCTCAAACCTGTAAAAAATATATCGTTTGGTTTTTTTTAATTGTTAACGGTCCAAAGGGACCCACCATCCCATCACCACACTCGTCCACTGGAGCGGACCATCACCCAAACGAACCGCCTGGTCAGCGGCCCACAACGCACTTTGTCCGGTTTGTGTTAGTCCAGAATTCGGACACCTCCAACTGACCGTAGCGTTGGAGGTGCTCTAATAGATGTTCATTAAAATTTTATGTTTATCATGTTAAATTACCTTTTTAACCTTATGGGTAATGTATAAAATTACCGTAGCATTGGACAAACCACAAGGACGTAAATGTCACTTAACTCTTTATAAAATGTAATTTTTGACTTACCACGTGTAATATACTCTGAAAATAAAAATAACAGACCTCTGACATTAAAATTGCTAGGGGGAGTAACTGATGCAAAGGTGTTGGCAATTGTGGCTGCATTAGATTGCTCTTGGATTTGCTCATACAATGGAGAAACAAATGGGGCAGGTTTTACTGATTTTTTTGCACTAGAGATCTTTCCTTTGGATATCACATAAATAGTGCAGAATTCCGGGGCCGCCTTCATTACGTGTGTAGGAACATCAGACTTGTTAAATCTTCCATTTGGCCCGAAAATGAAGAAAAAACCGATTATTCAAACATCCGTTTTCTGGAAATAATATATACTTTTAGCAAACAATCTTTTGAAAAATGTTATCACCTGATGAAACCATGTCGCGAGGCGGCACCTAACACCAAGAATTCGATTGCATATTGAGAAGCATATTCTGCCAATGCTTTTGCTATGTTGCTCTCTTCAAGTACAACCTCTATGCATTGTACCTGCAACCAGAAAAAAAAAAGTAATGGTTTTGTAATTAAAACTCATATGCTTCCAAAACGCGTTAGAATGTTAGATGATATTTGAGTTCGGACAATCTTTATGAACAGGGGCGAAGCTTAATGGGGGCGGGGGGGGGGGGGGGGACGTCCGCCCCCCGGGATTTTTCGCTCAGTAGTGTTATATATGTAGTTTTCGTATAGAAATTTGTGGGTATATACGTTTTCACCCCCCCGGTTCTATAGAAATTTTTGGGTATTCTATAGAAATTTTTGGGTATATATGTTTTCACCCCCCCGGCTGAAAAATCCAAGCTTCGCCACTGTTTATGAACACAACATCTGTCCATAACCGACGTGGGATTTGTCTGGGGTGTTTCAGATTACGTTTTTTTAATTTTTATTTTTTTCTAAAAAAAATTGGGAAGGTGCGTACATGTTTACGCGTACAGAAGCAACGGAAAGGGAGGAACAAATCTTTCATTACTTTATCATTTTGTAGCTTGTTTCCATCAGGGGCTGCCCCTGCTTTATCCACAACATTGGATCTTTTTAAAACAAATAAAAATTAATTAGCGGAAATTAATTACGTTTTTAAAAAACATTCATACCTGTGGTGGGAGTTTTGTTATTAACATGGACGAGAACAATGGTTTGGTCACGGGTGAGAAGTTGTTCAATAGCCCATTTGAGAGCGTGTTGGCTGTATTTATCCTTGTCGATAGCTACCGCCACAATGGCGGTTGCCTTGCGTTGTCCGCCACCATAGAAGTTAGTACTAGAACTTTTAGAAAGCCACATTCTCTATTTTGTTCTCGTCTTTTCTTCTATATGAATCTTACTTTTAACCATTTCCATACATGTATTGACATTCATGCCTTGTGGTTAATTCTTAATGGTTTTTGTTTGTCTGTTGTTTTGGCAATAGACTCTTTGAATTCAAAAAAAAATTGGTGGATGATGTTTTGAGATTACTTAAAATAAGGGTTTGATAGTTCCAATTCAAGACATGTTTTTTTAATCCATTATTTGTGGTCAAGGTGGATCATACCCAAAAAAAGTTCCTAATATCTATAAATGGGCTAAAGTTGACCAGCTAGTTGACCTGTTATATATAGATAGGAAAAAGCAGCCCAAATCATTAGGGTATTGCTACTTCACCCAACTTATTTAGTTTCATTCTCCGGTCTTAAAACTTTATTTAAGGGTTTAGCATAAAAATTCTATGATAATAGATTAGGGGAAGGTTCTATGCAGAACACTAAATATTATGAGAACACGCAGAACAAAATGAACCACTCATTTTTTCAATCCTAAAAACCTAAAAAGTAAATGGAAATATTATAAATGTAAAATTTATTGTTTCTCACACTAGAATTGGAAACAAAATATAAAAAAAATCTTCAGTTTTTAACTAACCTACACACATGTAGGTTATGTGTAGGCTAAATTACCTACATGTATGTATACTATGTGTAGGGAAAAATATATGATTTTTTTATGTATATATAAGACACGTATGAATATAAGAAACATAAAATTTAAGAAATATGATTCTTAAATTCCAAAATTTAGTGATTTAGAGTTGTTCTTTTTGTTCTCGCAATAATTAGTGTTATGTAATGATCCTTATCCTAATAGATTATATTGTCTTATAATAAAATTCTGTAAATTTTCTTGTCACACCTAAATGGGATTTAAATTTTGGAGGTTTGTAACTTTTTGTGTAATATAGATGGGCCGACCCTCCATAGAATTAAACAAAATCTACTAGTTCCGTATTAGTTTTTTACGGACCGTAAACTGAAATGATTGTTCTCGTTTAGAAATTTCTAGGATGATCAACCGAAACCATATGTTACGTACAAAAATGGTAATTAAGCTTAATGAACGAGAAAGATTAAAGAAGAAAACACAGAAGGAGGAGATAATTCTCAATCAATTCGCTCGTTCATTATTGATCATCTCCTTGTTTAAGTACAATCAATACAAATAACTAGTTACACCTTCAAACCTCTCATTATGCTATTATTACAACTAACCCTTTACTATGTAATTAGTACACTATAAACTTTGGTGCCTGTTTTATGGTCCCTGATTTCCTTGATTATCATATAACTACGTTGTCATTAAAGAAAAAAAGAATTTCTGACTCGGCTACCTAAGGGTCGATTGATCCTCTTGACCCTCCCTTAATGACCCTCTTGGCCATCCTTTGGTGACACTCTTAACCCCTGCCGTTGTACTATTTCTACTTCAAGAAAGTGTATGGTGTGGAAATATATAAATACCTAGTTTTTGGTTTGCAAAGCCACACATATAATCATAGAATGCTCATTAATTCTTGCAAGTCAAAAGTTAAGAACATAACTAGAATGTGCATAAACGAATTCCATTATTATGTAAAAATAACTTAGCAACCCCATTCCAAGTGTTTATAAACATGTATATTTGAAAGAATGATTGATTTCTTGTAACAAAATTGCAAAAACAAAACAGACCAACAACAACTTCAGCATTTTTTGTCCTCGTAAAATGAAAACCGGGTACTTCTCATATCGTTTCTCAAGAATTGGGAGCGAAAACACCAATGTAGCCAAATCCAGCGATGAAGAAAGCCATAGATTGTAGGAAGAGGTATATGTAGTAATGGTTCTTCCCAAACGAAAAGTCATAGCATCCACACAAGAAGAGATAAATTCCAACAAAGATCTCCAGCATATATACACTGTGAAAGTCATTTAACCAATTTAAAGTTGTAATGATTTGGGATAGTAATAGTTAAAAAAAACCTAGGCTTATGTAGATAGACAATTTATATTCGCGAACAATTTACCGGTAGGAACTTCTAGGTTTCCGGTTGAGATGTTTAACTTGTGAGCTTGAGCCCATAAGCACAAGCATTTTATTTTTTCTAGTGTTGTAATTAGTGTTTAATGACCCGTTGATAATGTCCAATTTGGGATTGAGTTTAGAAATGAGTTATTAGCTTATTGGAGCCAATAAGACATTTGGAAAAGCCCAAAATCCTGGATTTTAGAAATGACTTATTGCCTTATTGACTTTTTAAAAAAGCTAATAAGTCAATAAGTCATTTTCAAACTCAATCCCAAACACCCTCTAAGAACCAACTCTAAATTGGGTCAGGACTTTAAATCCAGGGGCATTAGCCTCACAAAACATGCCCAATTTTTTGATTTGATATTGTAACTTAGTGACTCACACACTAGCAAAAAAGGCCTTCACAAGTGATAACAAGTCTATTTAAATGATGCATTTTTTTAATTACCTTTCTCCTATTTGAATTGGGGGTTTCTTGGTAGCTTTGGAACCTGGTTTGACTTTCATAGCTTCACCAAGTTTCTTAGTGACGACCCATTCGTTAACTCTTGTTCCTGCCTCGAAAAGGCCAATAAATGTTCCTTTTGTTCGATGTAGAGACATAACGTTTTCAAAAAGGATCCAAAAGACCAACAGATGAAAAGACCTCGGAGTCCCAACTGCATTGAGCAGAGAGACGATCGAAGGAATATAAATGGCACCCCATTTAGGAACTTGCACTTCTGGAACCAAAACCGTTGCGGGCAACACCACACAATAGAATATAAACGTGACTAGATGTGCAACAATTTTTCTAACAAAGAAGAAACTGTATATCACGTAAAACTTTTTCCATAAGGTCACTTTCTGCATGGTAAATCAAAGTAATAAGCATTTCCAAAATCCTAATTATATAGATATATTGAAGCGTGGTGTACTGGTGTAGAGATGACAATTTTGACTAGTTTACTTTTAATAGATTGATTTGAACTAGTTTTACCATTAGTAAACACAATAATTATTACAAATATAAGTTTTGACCTACCTGTTATGTCATCTCTACTATTAAAATGTAAAGAATAAAACCTTATTTCTGGCAATTTCTATGATCATTTTCTTGAAAAGGTTCGCCGGTCCACATGACCATCGATGTTGTTGATAACGGTATGCTTTGAAAGTACTTGGTAACTCGTTTTTCACCTTACAAGTCAAATAGAAAAGTGTGAGATTCGGATGATAATCTTGACATATACACATTAAGAACAATTGGCAATCGGTACCAAAACCAATATATATGGAGCCTTACATGCGGATTTGACCATAGGTCACAACAAAATTCATTTATTTACATACCTTTAGGTCGCCAACATATACAAACTTCCATCCTTTGAGGCTCACACGAACCGCTAAATCCATATCTTCAACAGTAGTTCGGTCCTTCCACCCACCAGCCTCATTAAGAGCCGAAATTCGCCAAACACCCGCAGTCCCTATAAACAATAACATATCTCATGAATCTCAAACTATGTTTGTAATTGTATTCAAGTTCTTTGAAATTAGTTGGGTCCAAAATCTTTACCATTGAAGCCAAAAAATGCATGTGTAGCGGATCCTGCTTCTTGTTCCACAGTAAAATGGTAATCTAGTGACATTTCTTGCATTCTTGTCATCAAACATTCATCTGAGTTCACTGAAATACACCAACAACAACCATAATTTAAGGGATTCGTCTCAAAAAGTGCTTAAAGTGTTTTATATCCGAAAAGTCTTTATATATATTTATCATCGATGGATAAACCATTCCCAAAATTTGGTCAAACTATGAAATAGTTGCACTAAATATATTCCACTCATTTTCTTATAAACTATACTCTTATATTGTATACAACATTTTTAAGGGTTTTAACCAAAAAGATTTGATTATAGTCGTTAAAAATATTTTATTAATTATATTTACTCAATGAATATATCTAGTTAAAAATAAATAAAACTTAAAATGGTAGAAATATTCTCAAATTCATTTTTTTATATTCAAATTACTAGCATATAGTTTATTATAAAAGTAACATAATATTTATTGATATAATTGACACGTATTTTTTTTAATAATAATAAGAGAATTTATTCTAGTAAAAAGTAGTTTTAAGTCAACATGATCATTTTTATAAGTAACGAAAGTTACCATTAACTTTCTCACCCGTTTTCCCAATAACGGCTGAAAAAGAAAGAAACACGAACATACCATTCACCCGGGTTGCAATACACATGACCCGACCAACTATTAACTAGGCTAATGTTAGTCAACTCCGAGCACCAGATACTTGATATTAACTAGTATTTAAGACCCGAGCTTTGCGACAGGATCGTTAAACTGAACCAAAAATAAACATAAAAACGTTGAACCACGCATGCACGTTGCAGCGTGTTAACACGCAAAAGTTAGACCAAAATGTAAAATATATAAATGAATAACTAACAGGACCAGCGCATTACAACAGAGCCGTTAAACCACAAAACAAATACCATAAAAACGTTGAACCATGCATGCGTGTTGTAGACGTAAGATGACAAATTTGTAAAATATGAAAAGTATAAAGGACCAAAGTTGAAAATTGAAAAGTGTTTGTGATAAAGTTGTAAAATAAGCAAAGTATAGGGGTTAAATGTGTAAGAAAATTGAATAGTGATTTTGTGAGTACGAGAAAAGCTGGTAACTAATATATAGTAAATATGAGACGAGAACAAAAGAATACCGAATTTCCAACGAGCTTGGACGAGCGCAAGTTCCGGGTTGTGCGCAAGGAACGGGATGGTGCGCCAAAGGAAGTCCGGGTCGGGTTGAAAATCGGCATCAAAGATGGCCACAAACTCACATTGCTTCACGTAAGAGTGCTTCATGCCTTGTTTTAGTGCACCAGCTTTGTACCCATTTCTATTATCTCTAATTTCGTACTTTATGTTTATTCCTTTTCCTGCCCATCTTTTGCATTCCAACTCTACTAAATCCTGTCCAATTTTCAATTTAACAAAATTAAAATATATTTATTGATGATCAAACACCATAAATATATGATTAACTAAACCTTAATAACCGGGTCGGTTGAATCATCAAGAACTTGAATTATGACCCGATCCGATGGCCATGAGAGCCCGCACGCCGCTCCAATTGAAAGTTGATAGACCTATACATACACACAAAATAATAAAATTATAAAGTCGAAATATACAAAAAAAAAAAAAAAGAACTATAGTATATGAAACACATTATACATAGTTACATACCTCTTTTTCATTATACATAGGTATTTGTACTAAAACCATAGGGAAAACCGAGTTACCCGTCTCCAAATCCTCCTTAATCGCCTCCCATTTGTACCTTTTTTCGAGCTTATATCGCATCAACTTAACCACAACAATAACAAGGCCCATATAAACGCGCTCCACGAATAGCATTATCGACATGGCTAAGCACATTGTCACCATAATTTTCATAAATGGCACGATCAATGGCGCCCTTACTTGCTCCCACATCGTGCCCATCAGCCCGTAACTAGTTATTAAACCCTCCATTTTCTACCTTTTTCGACCTCGCAACTAGTTGTTGAAGGTCAGATAGTTTTGTGACAAAATATGAAAATAAAAGAGATGTAAATTGATCATGGTATTTGGTGGATTTTAAGTAGGTTATATATAAGGATAGTTGATGGGGTATTGCTTGTGAGAGAAGCACAAGTGGTGTGTCAGAAGACACAATCGAGTGAGTGTCAATGGAAGCTTTGAGTTAGATGACGCATTTCGAATCTAAGTTAACTCACAATGTGAAATCATGTTTCGAAAGTGACACTACACTTGTTATGTAAGTTTTTCTATATCGTCGTTTAATTAAAGACCCATCAAGACTCCGGAGGGCCCTTTGAGATGGGTGAAGTATTTTTATTGTTTTGTTTTTTAATGAAAGGGTTACAATTTTTATTAGAAAACTATGATAACCAAATTAGTGTATATAGCTATGACTTTTAATTATGATACATAAAACGATTATATATACCAACATATAAACGATCATATTCTCTCACACTATATATGAGCACTACAAAAATCACTTCTTACAGTTTTCTAATTAAAACTGGTTATATATTGTATGTAGTCCGGTGTGTATGTGTGTATATACTACATAGTGTTAAGTTTAAATACGAATGAATTTACTTGTTAAGCATATAAAAACTAGCATAATTATCATTACTTTGCAGCTTTTGAACTAAAGTAGTGATTATTACTTTAGTTAATTTCCTTTAGTGTAATTACTCTGGTTCAAAACCGTAGAGTATAATAATAACTATTGTAGTTATTTGTGTTCTTAGCACTAAAAGACTATTTGTACCATATTTCAACCTTATATATATATATATAACCCTATATGTATGTGCTGACTTCCTAAATTTGTCTTTTTATGTGAAGAAACTTGAAATTCTAATTCCAAATATTATATAAAGATACAAGCCACTTAAGCTATAGCCTAGCGGTCAAGGGAAATTATCTTTCGTGAGGAGATCAAGTTTTAATCCTTGGGAGGTGTAACTATTTAAAGGGAAAAATTAGCTGTTCAAAAAAAATATAAAGATACACAATCTAGATGGGTGTGTTTTTTTAATCATATTTATGGCATTCCTAAGCTTAAATTAAAATGGTATATCAGAGTAGATGCCAAAATTCCAGGTCAAGTTTAGCGTGGGGAAAATGAGATTACAACTGCAAGCATTCATTGCTTGGTCTAATGTCTCAATCTCTGACCAAAATTGGGTATGCTACAAGATTAAACAATAAAATTATGACCAGAAGAAGATCGATCTATAAATAACTTATTATAAAAAGAGTTCATTGGTTAAGGTAAGATGGATATATTCTTAAAAAAATCAATGATTTAACTCATGTTTTTTTAACTTCAATTTTAAAAAGAAAATTGCGACCAGTCTTAATCGATCATTGAAGTAACAACCAAAAACAAGTCCATTGCTAATTCTGTACAAATATTTAATTGAAAAATTAGTCGTAAATCCCACGGTAGTTGCCTATACAACCAATGTTACATACCAAACAAGAGAACTTAACCCAAAAAACTAGTCTGGTGGGTGAGAGAATCCATTTTGATATATAAACCCCACATCAGTTGCTCATACAATCGATGTGGGACAAGTCTCATACCCTGCAATGGTCTCAGTCCATAACAAAATGTAACTGAAAAATTGGTCGTAAATTCTGTAAAAGCAATTGATGAAAGATAAAAAATGAAGGAGGCCCAATTGAATGTATGTGCGATAGTTTAACTTGAAAATGATTAATGCATGCTATTTAACTTGGATTGTGTGTTAAACTATTGATTAATAAGATATGCAATAATAATGAGAAGGTTGTCTCATGTAAGGTGAGAGTATGAACCTTCACAAGTCACAACTGAAGTTGAGAAACTTCACAATTTTGGTTTTGAATGTATGCCCGTTTACTGTTGAAGTATTGAGATTACGAACCTCACATAAAGGGTTACGAGCTTGTTTGGTGAAATTGAGAATAAAGAATCTCACTAAGGTGAAAGTCAAAAGTCAATGTGTGAAGAAACACGTATCTAATTTTAAGTTAATTAGGTGGTTTATGTTTCAAATATGAGGGTTAATCTTCTTGATCTTTCCTGAGCTCGAATGTGATCCAATCTTCTTGCAAAACAGCAACACCGTTAGCTCGTTAAGAGGGGAATATGGAGGTTTCCCTCTTAACCAGGTGATGTGTGCAAAATGCAACATATAAGTTACATCAATTGTGGCATAAAACTAAGCTTTTTTTAGTACTAATGTTGGAAAAAGTGTGCTTTTGTCTTCCTTTTGTATTTTCAGAATTAAATGAGCTCAAATTAACAAAAGAAGCAAAAAGGCAGCTAAATCTAACATAAATACAAGAAAAGGAACTAACGTGGCATGCCCGACCTCCCCGAAAGCATTTTCCTAAGCAAAACAAGAGAACAGAAGGCTGAACACGCCCCGTGTTCAGTGAACACGGGGGCGTGCCCAAGTGCCAACATAAAAGACAAAGCTATAGAAGCTTCCATTGCCCACCACGGGGCCGTGCTCAGTGGACACGGGGCCGTGGTCAACTATAAGATTCGCAGAATCCAGGCAAATCTTGATAGTACAGATATGCTTCTGCACACCGGGGCGTGCCCAGCGGACACGGGGGCGTGGTCAACTAATGCAGACAAACTGCAATTAATGAAGACAGAGAAGAGGATGGACACGGGGCCGTGCCCATTGGACACGGGACCGTGCCCGAGCTACTGTTCAGGCTATAAATAGGGGTGCTTGGCTCACTTGCAAACCATCCCTTGGCACACCACCTCTCTCACACTTCACCCACCACCCACCACCACCATAACACCATCATCCACCACCATCATCCATTGTCCATCATAGAGTGTGTGAGTCGTCTCGGGATCCAAGATTGATCGTAAGAGTTCTTGACAATCAAAGGCCATGTTTGCCTAAGTCTCTTACATCACTTGGTGAAGACAAGTGTCTAGTGTAATACTTTTTATTTTTAATCTTTTCGCACTTTTTACTTGGTTATGTATTAATGACTTTAATAACTAGTTTCTTATGTTGAAGGTGATTCTTCCTTATCGTTTGTCCGTGGTGTCTTGGCATTATTTTACTGTCTATATAAAATAAAAGATTTTCACCATTCATATCTCCACGGTCTATATGGAGGTATGTTGGCTACCTGGTCGGGGGTTAAGGGAACGGTTTGGTAAGAGTCTTGCCTTGTTCAGTGTATAGATCCTGCAAGGACCTGGGTCAAATTTAGTAGGACCTCCTTCAATACTTACCGGTATTGGATGGCGGGGGTCCAAACTCTTCGATCCCCTCATATGTAAGCTACTATTAATACTTTAACCCGGCTACTTAGGACTGTATCCCTGCTGACTCAGACTACTTAGCCGAGGGTAACGTCACCTTCAAAAGAGGGGCCTACCACATTACGCATTAATAACATAATTAATTATCTTTCAATAATCTGACCCTTTAGGATTGTATCTTTGCTGACTCAAACTACTAGGTTGAGGGTAACGTCACCTTCAAAAGAGGGGCCTACTACAATAACTAAGATAATCTCTTAAAAAGTGCAAAAGTGCGGAAATAATCAAAGGTTACACTATACACGAGTCGGAGCCAAGTGATTCATCTTGTCTATCTGTTTTTATTTTTATTTTTCAGCATTTTAGTTATTTTTATTTTTCTTAGTTTAAAACCTTTTTCTAACTTTTTGATTTGATTAGACGTTGAGGATAAACCGGTACTAAAAGCTCTTGTGTCCTTGGACGACCTCGGTATCTTACCAACACTATACTATGCTCACGATGGGTGCACTTGCCCATATGTGTGTTTAGTGTTAGTAAATATCGTGTTTTATAAATTTAAAACTTGGCTAAAAAGTGTAAAGGGCTTAAAATATACTTAAACTTATATACACACTTCACACGCATCAAGTTTTTGGCGCCATTGCCGGGGACACGAGGATTTTAAGAAAGTTAGGAATCAACGACCTAATCGTTTTTCTTATTTTTCTATTTTTTTAGGATTTTTCTATTTTTTTAGGATTTTTCTTAATTTTTCAGCTTCTGCAGAACTCAGCACGGGTCGTGCCCGCTGAACACGCCCCGTGCCCAATCATTGGAACTGGCAATCCTGTTTTAAGTCAGACAGTAAGCTACACTGGGCTGTGCCCACTCAACACGCCCCGTGCCCAAGTATCAGTTACTGAAAACAGAACCGTAAGATCCCGACGGTTGGTAATTTCTGACACAAACATGAGTGATACTGATATTTTTTACTTTCGGCACTCTTATGGTACGTGGTGTCAAATATGTGGTGGTTCCCATAAAGAATTAGAAGGTTATTTTCTAAATTATAAGCCCTACTATATCGACCCATCGTTTTCCCGTGGCCTTAAGAGGGGAGAAAGTAAAAATAATCCCTATCTCTCTCTCGAATGCTCTCAACCGGATCTTCTAGGAGAAATGCTTCTTGATGAACTATTTCAAATGGAAGATCTAATTCTAAACTGGTTAGAAGAACTTAGGATAGATTTCAATAATTTATCTCAAGACGATAACCAAGAAGAATTGTTGGGATCGCATTCAAATAAAAACAACTTCGTTGTTACCGATGTTACCTCTAACTCTAGTGAGGGCTTGAGCGATAGTCGTCCCTGTGTCGATTGTGCCGTGAAGGACTCCCCATCGACTTCGTTCGATGCATACATAGACCTGAGCGATTCGTCATACACCTTCTTTAACGAGAGCCCGTGAAAGGGTTGGACTTGTCCACCTACATATAGCATAGGAATCACCCTCACCGACAACCTCTTGCGTTCTCGTCTTAATCTTGAGCAATTAAAGTATCTTAGGCACTTTGGGGTTGTTCCATCAAGTAAGGAACCGCCCGATCTGGATATAATCCTTAAAAGAGGGAAAACTCCATAAGACAGCCTCTAGACACGGGGCCGTGTCCAGGTCAACACGTCCCCGTGTCAACTCAAAGATTCCCGTCTGATTTCGTGTCAGAATACGAACAAAATGTGTCAGGATTCCACCTGAACACGGGGCCGTGTCCAGCCAACACGGGACCGTGTGCAGCGTACTGTCATTTTCTATAAATGCAGCCAAGAATCCTGCACATTTGAACCATTCAAGGGACAGAGATTTGGGGAATATTCTCACATACCATCCTAGGTATTTTCTAAAAGAAGTTTCTCAACCACCTTCTTGTCCTTTCCTCATTTATCCACTTTCATCTTCTTCAATTTTCCTTCATGCTTCCATTAAAACTTGAAATCTCCATAGTTTCAAGCTTTATTGAGATGTTTGTTAGATTTTTATTCATGAGATCTTGTTAAAAGTAAGTTCTACAACAATGTTTTAAGTTGTTTCTGCTTAAAAACGTTTTAAACATCATAAAAACAAATTAAAACTCCATGATCCCTTGTCCCAAAAATCTGCGAACATCTGGACACGGGCCGTGTTCATTGAACACGGGGCCGTGCCCGAAGTACTGATCCCATAAAGTTGAACTCTTTTCGGTATGTTTTCTCAGAATGGAGAGCAGAACTAGCGGAACATCTTCATCACACTCCAGAAACAACCGACAAGGGAGAAGATCATCAACGGTTAAAGATTCTCTTGTAAACTACGTTTACGCCCTAAGAGAAGCCATTGATGAAATGGCGGGGTGGAAGAAGCATTGGTTGACCGTATTAATCATTTGTCGGTGGGACTAGAGGGATGTCTTCGAGAGGTCAACCTTTTGCACCAAAGGTTGAACATTCTCGCCTCTCCTCCTTTGGTTCCAATCATTACCCAAAGAGCATGGAATGTGGTTCCCGAAGTCATCATACCGGCCGAATGGTACGCCATACATCCAGAACCCCCTCGGGACGTACTACAAGGGGTTCCTGTTGGTGTCTCTCCCCCTCCACAAGATGTTAAAGAAAACGACCCCGCCTTCTTTCTTCCAAGAGAGATAGAAGAATGGCTCTAGCAACATCTAGGGAATACCTATCGGCTCGGAGTTCTACAAAACTTTTAGATACCGGAAGGCTATTTCCGGAATTTTGGTTATTATTGTATTAGTAGAGCTCCTTAGGATGATTTTACGTATCACTTGACCTATCTAATTTAGGACCCTTTAAATTTATTTTCTGCTTTGTTTTTAACTTTTTAGGATTATTATGTAATTCTCTCTATGACTTAATGAATGATGGTTTTAGCTAATTTGGTGTTTGGATGATGTTGTAATGCGTAAAACACACTCGGGATGGTGAAGGATAACGAGGGAAGCTTGAACCAGCACCCAATGCGCGAAAACAGGGCCATCCGACAAATCTTCTTCATTACAGCAGGTTCAGCACGGGCCGTGCCCGCCCAACACGGCCCCGTGCTGCACAGTCTGCAGAAAATGCCCAGTTCAGGTAAACTGGACACGGGCCGTGTTCACCCAACACGCCCCCGTGTCCAGGCTTCTGTTTCTTTTTATAACTTTTTGTTACTGGCACCTGAACACGGGGCCGTGCCCGGACACCACGGGGCCGTGTTCAGACGCCCAGTAACATAAAATTTTGCTTTTTAACACCTTTTTACACATTCAATCAACCTAAAAACTTATTTTTGGGACACATTGAGGACAATGTGTAATTTAAGTGTGGGGGGGGGGGGATGCTAAAGCTTTGAATCTCGCAAGTCCTAATCACAAGCCTTACACAAAACTCTATTGGAACCGCTAATCACCCCAATTTTTTTTTTTACTTGTCTAGGTTTAACTTGGGAATATCAAGTTCTAAAAAAGTTATATTTTTACAAATTTACAACCGATAGCGTCATGATAAAAAGAACCGACATAAGAAAATTATGAAAAGGCATGACAAGTTTAGTTAAAATTTGATTATATATACTTGATCACATAAAAACCTACTCCCACAAAAGTGAGTTTTGAGTCTTTATTGAGCATACAAATACATATCTTTAAACTAAATGCTCATTTTTCGTTTCTTGTGTGAATAGCCGCTTGGTTCTTACAACTCTAGAACTTGCCACGACGATACATTCCCGGTCCTTACCAACTTAAACCCAAGTAAGTAAATGATGGAGGCATTAGGACTAACCATTTTTATTTCTACACCATTATTTTTTTTACCACCTACCCAAAATCCCCCTAGTTAACCCCTTTGAGCCTAAACCTTTTCATTTCTTAACCCAAAACCAAACACCCTTTCACCCACCAAAACCTTTTTTATTTTTTACCCTTTGTTTTAGTAACAAGCTCGGTTTTTCGTATGACTTTTCAAAAAAAAATGTTGATGATGAAGCAAAAGAAATAAACAAGCAAGTTCATCAAAAACAACTTTGTTTGAAAAATAGCTTCATCCAAATAAAAATTTGCAAAAATAAAGTCTTACGAAAACCGACGCTTTTTACGCTTTTTCACCCTTTTCTACTAACCACTAACCCAACCACCTACCTTTAACCCAAGCCTAACCCTTCACCCAAAAGTCCTCTTGATATTTACAAAGGTTTTTAGTTAAAAAGGAGGAGGATTGATTGCTTGGCAAGCCTATGGTAGAAGTAAGTTCAATGCCGCTCTCGAGTGATTCACTAAAATACATCTTCGGCCGAGTGTTGAGTGATCCCCCGTGAGGTATGATAACTTGTATATAAATGGAATTTTAAAAAGGCATGTTATGCCCTAATAAGTAATTTATCTTATGTAACGTTTTAAATAGATCATGACGAATAGGATTGTAAATAAATAAAAATAAAAACTTAATAAAGAATCTTGGAAATCCCGACACTCTATGAAAAGCCCAAAACCTTCTCTTCTACCCATTTCATTTGGGAGTGTAAAGCCACATTATAAAGAGTTTTGCTTAAGGACAAGCAAAGATTCAAGTGTGGGGGTATTTGATGTGTGCAAAATGCAACATATAAATTACATCAATTGTGGCATAAAACTAACACTTTTTTAGTACTAATGTTGGAAAAAGTGTGCTTTTGTCTTCCTTTTGTATTTTCAGGATTAAATGAGCTCAAATTAACAAAAAAAAGCAAAAAGGCAGCTAAATCTAACATAAATACAAGAAAAGGAACTAACGTGGCATGCCCGACCTCCCCGAAAGCATCTTCCCAAGCAAAACAAGAGAACAGAAGGCTGAACACGCCCCGTGTTCAACACGGGGGCGTGCCCAAGTGCCAGCATAAAAGACAAAGCTATAGAAGCTTCCATTGCCCACCACGGGGCCGTGTTCAGTGGACACGGGGTCGTGGTCAACTATAAGATTCGCAGAATCCAGGAAAATCTTGATAGTACAGATATGCTTCTGCACACTGGGGCGTGGTCAACTAATGCAGACAAACTGCAATTAATGAAGACAGAGAAGAGGACGGACACGGGGCCGTGCCCGAGCTACTGTTCAGGCTATAAATAGGGGTGCTTGGCTCACTTGCAAACCATCCCTTGGCACACCACCTCTCTCACACTTCACCCACCACCCACCACCACCATAACACCATCATCCACCACCATCATCCATTGTCCATCATAGAATGTGTGAGTCGTCTCGGGATCCAAGATTGATCGTAAGAGTTCTTGACAATCAAAGGCCATGTTTGCCTAAGTCTCTTACATCACTTGGTGAAGACAAGTGTCTAGTGTAATACTTTTTATTTTTAATCTTTTCGCACTTTTTACTTGGTTATGTATTAATGACTTTAATAACTAGTTTCTTATGTTGAAGGTGATTCTTCCTTATCGTTTGCCCGTGGTGTCTTGGCATTATTTTACTGTCTATATAAAATAAAAGATTTTCACCATTCATATCTCCACGGTCTATATGGAGGTATGTTGGCTACCTGGTCGGGGGTTAAGGGAACGGTTTGGTAAGAGTCTTGCCTTGTTCAGTGTATAGATCCTGCAAGGACCTGGGTCAAATTTAGTAGGACCTCCTTCAATACTTACCGGTATTGGATGGCGGGGGTCCAAACTCTTTGATCCCCTCATATGTAAGCTACTATTAATACTTTAACCCGACTACTTAGGACTGTATCCCTGCTGACTCAGACTACTTAGCCGAGGGTAACGTCACCTTCAAAAGAGGGGCCTACCACATTACGCATTAATAACTTAATTAATTATCTTTCAATAATCCGACCCTTTAGGATTGTATCCTTGCTGACTCAAACTACTAGGTTGAGGGTAACATCACCTTCAAAAGAGGGGCCTACTACAATAACTAAGATAATCTCTTAAAAAGTGCAAAAGTGCAGAAATAATCAAAGGTTACACTATACACGAGTCGGAGCCAAGTGATTCATCTTGTCTATCTGTTTTTATTTTATTTTTATTTTTCAGCATTTTAGTTAGTTTTATTTTTCTTAGTTTAAAACCTTTTTCTAACTTTTTGATTTGATTAGACGTTGAGGATAAACCGGTACTAAAAGCTCTTGTGTCCTTGGACGACCTCGGTATCTTACCAACACTATACTACGCTCACGATGGGTGCACTTGCCCATATGTGTGTTTAGTGTTAGTAAATATCGTGTTTTATAAATTTAAAACTTGGCTAAAAAGTGTAAAAGGGCTTAAAATATACTTAAACTTATATACACACTTCACACGCATCACCAGGATCCGGCGTGAGAATAAGTAACCGTCTTGAGGATAATTAAGTGTGTGTTAAGAGTAAAAGTAGGGAGAACGGAATGTTTAACCTGTGGTATGAAGGTCTCTATTTGTAGTCGGAGTGGTGGAAGAGGAGATGGGCTGATGGGCCTTGGGCCAGAAGGCGACGACAAGGAATATCCTCTTTGTCTCACTGGTATCGACCGTTAGTGGCTTCTAGAAGATCTTCGGTGCTGGCGCACCTTGATTGGAGCCACGTGTCCAGGTTGTCATCCCTGTCACCCTTCTGACATCAGCAGGTGAGTGGAAATCATGGGGCAGTTGTCGCTGCCCCCTGATTGGTGCCACGTAGGCGTCCTTATGTACCTTCGGTCTCCAGAACGATTGTTAATCGTGGAGCACGATATAGTACAGCCTGTTGGACGCTGATTGGCTCGCTTTTCTGCCACTTGTACCTTTGGTACTTCCTGAAGTGGCCCTGCGTTCTGAATCTCGCACGGCCTTGTTGTGTGCACAACCAGCCGGTGCGAGCTTGTAGGAGTTGAGGGCTCTTATTCAGGATGATTAAGGGTAGAAATTGACATTGTCTTGCTTATACCTCGCGCACGGTCTTGATGATGACAAGGTAGCCCGCGCAGGGTATGCTGCATACTTAGTTTATGGAATAAGGAGTATGGTTCAGTGCGCAACCTGACTGATCTGCGCGGTTTTTGGGACCATACCCCTTCAAGTCCCCCCAGTCCAGTGCTGCTTCCATGCGCGTAGTGAATGGTTGGAGCTCTGGACTTATAAAAAAGGAAGTATGTTGGTCTTTTAAACTGCTTGACAGGTCTTGGTAGATGTCGCGCGTGTAAGCGGTTGTCGATTACTACGGCGTGGCTACCATGCTTGCTTGTTGATAGCTGTTGTTTCTAAGTGTTGGCGCGCAAGCTCATTGGATAATGATGAAATGCGGCGCGTCCTTAGCTAACTTCAGCATGAAGTTTTGTAGTAACTTTGAGCGGGAAAACTCTCGAAATTTGAATTCTGACAGGTTGGTGCAAATGTCATTTATGGCGACGGTTGAGTTGACTGCTGACACGGCGATCATCATGGGGTCACTGACGGTTCACCTTTTGTCAGGCGAGTGAGGACCACACGCGCATGGTAACTGTCACTCCGATAATCCCGCCTTACATGTCGCTTTGTGATTGGTTACGCGCGCGGTGATCCCGACACGTTTGCCCATCGTATTAAATGCGATGGGTATATATATCCGACGATAGGAGAGAGGATTTGCATAATCCTTTATCTGCTTTCTCTATTCTCTCTCGAATCTTCAAAGTCTCTTCAAATCTTCAAAGTTTTTATAGCAGATCTTCAAGTTTTCCCAGAACTAGAATAGCATCTGATTTTTCTCTTTCAAACACATGGCTGAAGAAGAAATCCAAGCTAAAAAAGGCCCACTCTTTGTCCTTAAATGGGATCAGGGTTTATTCGAGCAGCTGGTTAGAGGGTTTCAATTCCCAGCAGAGTAGGATGCCCGGTATCCTCAACAGGGACAGACGGCGGCCGGTGCACCACCGCACCCGCGGTTTTTATGGATCTAATGAATCACGTGTGTAAGCCCTTTCTCGACCGCTTCGTCATTGTGTTCATCAATGATATCCTGATCTATTCCAAGTCAAAAACCAAACACGCGCGACATCTCAGTTTGGTTCTTGAACTACTCCAGGGAAACCGCCTTTAAGCCAAATTCTCCAAGTGCGAATTTTGGCTTGAGGAGGTTCAATTCCTCGGTCACATTGTCAATAGTCAAGGTATTCCTCGTCATTGTTACACCCAAGAACCCGTCTGAATTCCGATCTTTTCTCGGACTAACAGGCTATTACCGCCGATTCATCGAAGGATTCTCTAAAATCGCTGTACCGCTCACTTCGCTTATGCACAAAGACAAACCTTTTGTTTGGGGAACTAAACAGGAGGAAGCCTTTCAAACCCTAAAGCTTATGCTCTGCAATGCTCCCGTGCTCTCATTACCCGATGGAAACGATGACTTCATAGTTTATTGCGATGCCTCGAACCTTGGTCTTGGTTGTGTTCTCATGCAACGAGACAAGGTTATCGTATACGTCTCTCGTCAGCTCAAGATCCACGAGAAGAACTATACAACTCACGATCTCGAGCTTGGTGCAGTTGTTTTTGCGTTGAAGATTTGGCGACACTACCTTTACGGTACCAAGTGTACGGTCTTCACAGACCACAAAAGCCTACAACACATCTTTAGCTAGAAGGAACTGAATATGCGCCAGCGCCGATGGGTTGAACTTCTCAACGATTATGACTGTGAGATTCGTTACCATCCAGGCAAAGCAAATGTCATTGCCGATGCTCTCAGCCGACGAAGCTATTTGCATAGCATTCGTAATACTCAAGCCCAGCACAATCTCGAAGCTCTTATCTGTGACGCTCAACATGCTTGTTTTACCGAATGTACTCTGAAGAAGGAAAGAATTATGAGTGACGGCGAACAGCTAGTGAATAAGTCGAATGGTATATTCCATTAACTAGACCGAATTTGGATTCCCAAACGCACCAATTTATGACAAATTCTGCTAGACGAAGCCCACAAGTCTCGATATTCCATTCATCCCGGTGCTGACAAAATGTACCAGGATCTTCGCTACCGGTATTGGTGGCCTGGCATGAAAAGAGATATCGTTGTCTATGTCTCGAAGTGCCTGACTTGTTCTAAGGTCAAGGCCGAGCATCAACGCCCCTCTGGCTTCCTCGTAAAACCGGAAATCCCTGTGAGGAAGTGGGAGAGTATAGCTATGGATTTCATAACAAAACTCCCGCGCACGCCATCAGGTCACGATAGCATCTGGGTTATCATTGATCGTCTTACTAAATCTGCTCATTTTCTGCAGATACGACAGGACTTTAAGATAGAACGATTAGCCCGGATCTACACCGACGAAATTATATGTCGACACGGGATGCCTCGTGACATCATATCTGACCGCGATGGTCGGTTTACCTCACGCCTTTGGGAAACGTTTCAATCTACTCTCGGTACTACTCTTAATCTAAGTACCGCTTTCCATCCCTAAACTGACGGTCAGACTGAAAGAACGATTTGTACCCTTGAAGACATGCTTCGCTCGTGTGTTATAGATTTCGGTGGTAATTGGGACGCACACTTACCTTTAGTCGAGTTCTCGTACAATAACAGTTATCACTCTAGCATTCAAATGGCACCATTTGAGGCGTTATACGGAAGGAAATGTCGATCGCCTATTGTATGGCACGAGATCGGAGACGCGCAAATTACCGGTCCTGAGTTATTGCAAGAAACGACTGACAAAATCCTCCAAATTCGAGACAATCTATTGAAAGCTCGGAGTCCTCAGAAAAGTTACGACAATAGACGCCGCAAGCCCCTTGAATTTGATGTTGGCGGTCACGTACTCCAAAAGGTTGCACCTTGGAAGGGGGTGATCAGATTCGGCAAGAAAGGAAAGCTCACGCCTCGATATGTTGGACCCTTTAAGATTCTGGAAAGAATTGGCAAAGTGGCCTACAGACTCGAACTACCGGAGGAACTTAGTAACGCCCACCCGACTTTCCACGTTTCGAACCTCAAAAAGTGTCTAGCCGACCAGAACCTACATGTCCCTCTTGAGGATCTACAAGTGGACGAAACATTACACTTCATGGAAAAGCCTGTCGAGATCATGGATCGAGAAACCAAGAAAGTTAGACGCTCAAACATTCCCATTGTGAAGGTTCGCTGGGAAGGCAAACGCGGCGCCGAGTTCACCTGGGAACTCGAAAGTGATATAAAGGCTAAATATCCACAACTGTTTGTTACGCCTGCGCCTTAATTTCGGGACGAAATTTCCTAAAGTAGGGGAGGCTGTAACAACCCGCTTTTTGAAGTCAAAGTACAAGTCAAAGTCAAAGGAAGAAAAGATTGCTAAATGCGATCTGTCACTCCTTTCTTAAATCATTGATTGTACTCCTTGACTTGTAATCGATACCCTAGTTTATTCTAACTTAGTTGTATTATGTGGAGTAAATGTTAATAATCGCAGTTTATCGCTAATCGATTTATCGCTATCGCATCGCAACTTGAAACGCAGGTTATGGATATTGTTTTACGTGTGTGTGCCATTATGTGTTACTTGTGCATGTTTATATTTGTTTGTGGTGATTATTCGAAAACGCAATCGCAACTCTATCACAACGCAATCTCAATCTCAATCGCAACACAAAACGCAGAATGGTTATGTTTAGGTTTAGGTTTATGACTGTTATTGTGTGTTAGTATGATTATTGTGTAACATTATCGCCTCACTCACTCGAAACACATCGCAACTCTCAACGCATGAAACGAAACGTCGAAAACCAAATCGCGAAACCCATCCAATCGAATGACCATTCGATCGAATGGTCATCCGTCCGGATGACCATCCGATCAAATGGCCATCTAATCGAACCACCCCTTCGCACCTCTACACCTCCTTTCTCCCCTCCTTGCCTATAAATAGCACCTGTCACATCACATGAACAGTGATGTGACATCCCTCGTTCGACCTGCTGACGAAACCTTTTTCAATTTTCCCGCTATATCAAAACTTCCTGTCAATTTGGAACCTAAAGGGGTAAGGTCCCAAAAACCTCGCTCTAAGTACTTGGGACCATACCACAACCATGTCTTTCAAACCTATTTGGATCTTGTGCGGCCGCGCACTGGTCCTACAAAGAAAACTTAGAAGAAAAACATTAGACAACACCTGCGCACCAAAAGGAAGTTAATGGTTCCTTGCGCCTCTCTCCATAACAAACAGGGATAAAAATCGCAGCAAGCACTCCCGCTTAAATAATACCCAGGCTTGGATATTATTTACTTCAATTGATACCACACGATAAGGAGTCACACTGGATTATGGCAATAATCTTCTAGAAGGCTCAATCGTGCACCACCAAGCGATTATAACCGTCTAGCCACGTGTCATAATCCCAGGCTCTCTTGAAGTCATGGTGATGGCATGGAATTAGAGAGAAATCTCCACTTGCCCACTTTCCACTTGGCAATACCCCAACCGTTGATCTAAATCGCGATCCGTGTGCCCTCACGTCCGATTAAGAAGATTAACGGAAAGGGAAATAACCGCTTACGGAGTTAGCATCTTCCGTCAACATTTCAATAACAGGTTTTCCCGCCCAAGCTCCAGGCTATAAATAGAAGACTAATTCAGGTACAAACATCAGGTCACATTCACTTCACTTATACTTTTCTTCTTCATATACCGATACTTATTCTCACGCCGGAGGGTGGTCACAGAGAGAACCCCCATTCTCCCCGTGACGAGGCTGACGGTGTTTGTTTTGCAGTTATCGAGAAGAAGAGAAGATCTGTCACTCTGAACCGAACGAGAGAAAACCAACCCTTTTATGCAGAACCTAACCCCCTGGATTATTTGATTCCGGTCATTAATCCAGTGTTTCTTCAGAACATGCTATCCCGGACCCAATTGTCAACCCTCAACCTCTTACAGGGCAGTTGGAAGAATGGTGGACTAGTGACTGGCATTTTCAGAATTTTGTGAATAACCCAAATGTGTACTTTCCCCAGTTTGAACCTGAACCTGCTCCTTTTCCACCAATGAACCCGGAGAACATTGCCGAACTACGCCGCTACGGCGAGGAACTGGTGGATGCGGGAAATTGGATTCGAGAAGTAGGGGAAAACATCACATGGAGGTACGACGAAAGGGAGCGTCATTTTTTAAAAGCCGGATAATAATAGTTAGACAGTTTGTATAATAATTATATGTGAAAAACAAACAAACAAACATATACAAATAATAATAATAATAATAATAATAATAAAATATTGTATAATAATACGAAAATAAAACCTCTGTAAAATATCTGGCTTGTACGGATGCATAGATAATATATAAAATATAAACGTCGCAATGTCGACGATTTTGACTATATGTGTTGACTTAAGTGTGTTTGTGATGGCCCTATTGTGTTTAATTGCTATCCATTTTGTGATAATAATTTATATACATTGTTAGTTATTCAGATGGAAAACGCAGTAAACCAACCGGCAAATGAAGTTGACCAATCTGAACCCAATAATGAAGACCATTTTCTTAATAGACAAGATATAGAAAATATTGTTGCTCAGGGAATAGCCAACGCTATCCTAGCAATCGTCGCTGCTGCTAGAAATCCCGTAGAACCTTCCCAAGCTAACCATAGCAAGCGCACCCGTGATGATAACTTCAGCAACAATGTGAATGGGGGCAGCGATAATAATAATGTGGTTCAAGCCCCATTACTTAAGAAAATGAAAGTGGCAACGTCTGGTTGCACTCACAAAGAATTTCTTGCCTGTAAGCCAGTCGAATTTGCAGGCAATGAAGGGGCGACTGCCGCACTACGTTGGTTGGAAAAGGCCGAAGCAGTAATTAAAAAAGTAAGTGCGCAGAGGCAGATATGGTGATGTATGCATCCCACCTTTTTAAGGAAGAGGCGTTAGAATGGTGGAATACGGTGCTGCAGGCTAAGGGAAGTGACATGGCTTATGCCATGAGTTAGGAGGAGTTTAAAGAATTGGTAAAAAGAAAGTTTTGTCCGTTCTACAAAAAGGAACAGATGACCAATAAGTTCCTGAACCATCGGATGGTGGACATTGACTGTCGAGGGTATACTTCGAAATTTTTCGAGTATGCTTGAATAGTGATATAAAGGCTAAATATCCACAACTGTGCTATAAAGGATAAATATCCACAACTGTTTGTTACGCCTATGCCTTAGTTTCGGGACGAAATTTTCTAAAGTAGGGGAGGCTGTAACAACCCGCTTTTTGAAGTCAAAGTACAAGTCAAAGTCAAAGGAAGAAAAGATTGCTAAATGCGATCTGTCACTCCTTGCTTAAATCATTGATTGTACTCCTTGACTTGTAATCGATACCCTAGTTTATTCTGACTTAGTTGTATTATGTGGAGTAAATGTTAATAATCGCAGTTTATCGCTAATCGATTTATCGCTATCGCATCGCAATTTGAAACGCAGGTTATGGATATTGTTTTACGTGTGTGTTCCATTATGTGTTACTTGTGCATGTTTATATTTGTTTGTGGTGATTATTCGAAAACGCAATCGTAACTCTATCACAACGCAATCTCAATCGCAACACAAAACACAGAATGGTTATGTTTAGGTTTATGACTGTTATTGTGTGTTAGTATGATTATTGTGTAACATTATCGCCTCACTCACTCAAAACGCATCGCAACTCTCAACGCATGAAACGAAAAGTCGAAAACCAAATCGCGAAACCCATCCGATCGAATGACCATTCGATCGAATGGTCATCCGTCCGGATGACCATCCGATCGGATGGCCATCCGATCGAACCACCCCTTCGCACCTCTACACCTCCTTTATCCCCTCCTTGCCTATAAATAGCACCTGTCACATCACATGAACAGTGATGTGACAGCCCTCGTTAGACCAGCTCGTTCCAGCCCTCTCTTCTCTCGATTTCTCGCGATTCTTGTAAGTTCTCAACCCAAATCTTGTACATCTATCATCTATACGCACTTCTTCATCATTTTCATCATCAAATCTTTACTTTTCACCATGAAATCGGCTGATTTGGGTTGTTCTAGGGTGGTGCCATCATGGGTTCTCATGAACTTCAAAGTGTGACCTCATTCCACCAAGAACAACTCAGATCTAACTGATTTATACAATGTTTAAACACTGATTTCACCTAAATCTAGGCATTTTCCAAGAGATTAAAAGAGTTGAAAGATGTTTCATAGCTTTTCTCATTCTTTTACACTCTTGCCTATAAAACCGATAGAATCTGAACTCGATCAGGCCTTCCACTCTTCTCCCATTTGAAGCTTCGGTCCAAGAACAAATTTCTATCGAAGAAACAATCGATTCACGGGTTGAACAGGAATGACCGTCGAGAACAGTTAACTGAACGGACGGGGTGATTCCCATCCGATCGGGTGACTTGGACTCGATGGGTTTTCTTTGTTTGATACGTTGTCTTAGCGTCCCGTTACAATCGCAAAACTTTCTAAACTTGGCAAAATTTTACAAGTTTTCAAACGAACCAGGTTGCTGAACGGATCACCGTCTGATCGAATAGCCATCCGATCGAACGGCAATCCGATCGGATGACCTATAGTGTTCAACACTTAACAATTTCAAAACTAAACTCAAACATAACCCTCCACTTGGATCGCCATCCGAGCGGGAGCCATCCGTCCGGATGACCGTCCGACCGGACGACCTGAATGGTAGGATTACCTTTTGTTTTATAAAATGCTACAACAAAAACTTCAAAGTTCCATCATACATAAACACATCCATCCCAAACGAATGATAAACCGACCGGATGACCATCCGTCCGGATTGTCATCCGATCGGATGACCCCTTGTCACTATGTTCACTCGCATTGTTTAACGCACCGTTCATCGCTTATACTATCGTTCTGTAATCAGGCTAACTTTCCAGCGCTCCCTTCAATCCAAGAGAGTGTTTATTTACTAAACGCTATCTGTGAGTATACTCGATCCCTTTTTGCTTTAAGCACTTTTGGGTGTTACATACGTTACTTATACCAAATCACATCTACCACACAACACAAACACTTTTATACGCTAACCGCTCTCACATGTTATACGTGTTACTCGATGAATGCTTATATGTTACGTTTACACAGTGATTGTTGCCTGACACCTTAGCAACGATAGTACTATAGTTTGGACTCAGCACCTGTCGTGGACGGGAGTTGCTAAGGGTATTTCTTCACGTGTCACAGTGGTGACATGTGTTACGCACTCTACAACTCGCAGTCATGTCTGTGCATATTTCATTGTCGATAACCTACTTGCTTTGCATTATACATGTTACATGCTGGTTATGCGTAAATCGCTTTCACTACTATTATACTATTAAACTTGTATGCTCACCTTTACACTATGTGTATTGACCTCTATTTTAACGTATGTGACAGGTGTTTGAGATGCTAGGATGCTTGCTCTGTGTAATCAAGTTAAGGAAGAGTCTAGAAACAAACAATTTATATTTTGAGTTGTCGAAACAATTTATTTGTCTATGAGATATCTATGTCTATAATAACTGCTTTAGTTGATGAGTTATGGTATGGGATATAATGTTAATTATCCGGTAATTTAGTTGTTATGGATTTCTCCTGGACAATCTGTTTCGCTCAGTGCCGCGCCCTGATGTTTCCGCCATCGGTTGGGGTGTGACAAAAAATCTCCTGTATAGAATGCCTGTAAGGACTTGCACGAAAATGTCCTAAAACACCCCGTAATTGAAAACCCGAATCCCTAAAACCCTAATTTCTAGGAAAAATCAAGAAAATCAAATTTTATTAGTCGGTCGCGGGCCGCGAAAGATTAAAGGTGGGTCTACGCGGGGCGCGACAGCCCTGCAAATCTCCGGATAACGATCAAAGCTACGTGTTGCACACGTGGCAGGCCTAGGGTATGACACGGCAGCCCTTGCCGTAGCTAGGGTGGCCCTCACGGGCCGCGAAGGACTCCCCTTCAAGTTTAAGCGAGCCGCGAGAGACCTAAATTTCAGCTATAAATAGGTCGTGCATGGGCAGTTCATCTGTTCTCGCAAAACTCCTTCAAAAAACGTTATAATCTTCTCAAAATAGTGTGTTTAAGTTTCGAGATGCTGCTACGATCACAGGGTAATAACTCGATCACTGCTACGATATAATGTCCGATCGATTAAAACTGATCCGATGGATGTTTAAGTGTTGCCCGAATCTTGGGCTATACTTTGTCATTTGTCGTGAGGGTTTCGATCTCGTGAAATTATCGTAAATGTTGTATTAAGTTACTAACCTAGTTTCGTTTGCATTATTTAACTAGGTTACCAGGCTTAATCAATAGGCATACTCTGTTCATTTAAACCTGCAATGTGAGGCATTCTCTTTTTACCAAATGGTTTTCAAAACCCTACTTGTTTTTCAAAGTTATAATTACATGGATTAAGTCTTTGTAATCTTCAATTACTGCCGGTATGTGGGGTTTTGTATACACTAGTTGATAACCTTCACCATTGGACAACAGGTTAGCCAATGGGTGATATGACCATAGTCACAGATTCAGTCGTGTGACAAATACCGATTTGCGGTAATTGGTTGATATATAAACATTGTAATCGCTCTTAATACTGTAAATTATGACAATGTGTCATTTTGTACAAATTTAATGACTCGACAGTATTTCCCCGCTGATAAAATCTTTTTAAACATGTTTCAGGTGATTTACTGTGAACAAGGAAAAGTGCCACGGAGCACTCCAGCTTGAATAAAGTGGCTCAGTAAATAAATAAACATGTTTTTGTAATTAGGGGATTTCCCAGTGAAATTCATTTATTGTAAATAACGGGGTTTGTCCCGAAACTTGAAATAAAATAATCGAATATTTTCAGTTTAAACGATCCTGTTAAAATTTCCGCTGCCAAATAAATCACCAATATCACGGGTTTTCTGTCCCGCGGCTTCCGAACCGGGCAACTGGGTCGGGGGCCGTGACAATGCCCCCGTTCATTTCGTAAAACAACTCTTTGTTTTGTATCTTTCTCGCTTCCACCTTGTTTTCCGGGAGAACTCCCTCTTGGAGATACTGAATGATAGGGGTCATACATGAAGGTGGCCCTATCTCAATCAAGTTGACCTGGCACAGTAATACTGATGGGTTTTTTAGAACTTCAATTCTTACATCCTTGGCAAGGTGTTGGAAAGCTGTTGAAGCGAGTTTGCTCAGCGCGTCAGTGGGTTTGTTCTCTGATCGGTTGATATGAACAACCTTGTATGATTTGAACTTTTGGAGTAGCTCTTTTGCTTGTTCCAAGTATAAAGCCATGACCTCGACTTTCGCATCGTACAACCCGTTGATATGACTCGCGATCAGGAGAGAGTCAACCTGCGCTTGTAAATTTTGTGCTCCCATTTTTATGGCTAGGCGCAAGCCTGCCAAGAACGCTTCATATTCTGCCTCGTTGTTGGTGTTTTTGAAATCCAACTTGATGGCATAGGTGAACTCATGTTTCTCTAGGCTGACAAGGCGCAAGCCAGCTCCTGCGCCGTCTTCATTTGAGGCTCCGTCAGTGAACAATAGCCACAATTCATCCGATGTGTCTTTGATGGGAGTATTAACTGCTTCGCACTCTTTGATTTTGTCTTCTGGCACTTCTGTGATGAAATCTGCTAAAACTTGGCCCTTGATAGCTGGGCGGGGCCTGTACAGAATGTTATGGCCTCCCAGCTCGATTGCTCATATTGCCAAGCGGCCTGATGTCTCTGGTTTCTGTAAAATCATGCCGATGTGGAAGTTAGTTAGCACCGTGATCACATGGCCAGTGAAGTACCTGCGCAGCCTCATAGAGGCGTGGAGCAGCGCAAGCACTAGTTTTTCCACGGTGGAATATCTCGTTTCTGGATCGGTGAGTACTCTGCTAACATAATAAATCGGAGTTTGAACTCCATCTCTTTCTACCAGCAACACTGAACCAATTGCCTTGTCCGATGAGGACAAGTACAAAATGAGTGGTTTCTTTTCGTATGGAGCTGTTAAAGTGGGAAGCTTGATCAAACATTCTTTCATCTGCTGGAAGGCTGCTTCTGCTTCCGGTGTCCATTTAAACTCTTGTTTCATGACGCAGTTGCGAAATGTACTGATGAAAAGATAAGACTTTTCCGCGTGGTTTGACAGAAAGCGGTTAAGCAAGGCCAAGCGGCCGGCTAGTCTTTGCATTTCTTTGATCGTGCGCGGTGATGGCATCCGCTCGATGGCTTGAACTTTCTCAGGGTTAACTTTGAATCCTCTATTTGTAACCACGAAACCCAGAAACTTGCCTTCTTCCATACCAAAAGAACACTTCGCTGGATTCAGCTTCATGTTCACGCTCCTTAGAGAATTGAACATCTTTTCTATGTCCTTCAACATTTGGTCCTCCCCAGGAATCTTGATTACAAGATCATCGATATACACTTCAATATGCTTCCCGATATCGTCACCAAACGTCCTGTCCATCAGTCGCTGATAGGTTGAACCTACATTTTTAAGCCCGAAGGGCATTTTTGTGTAGCAGAAAATACCAATATCGGTGCGAAAGGCGGTTTTGTCTTCATCCTCCAGCTTCATCTGGACCTGGTGATATCCCTTATAGCAATCTAGAAAACACTTCCATCTAAATGGCGCGAGGGAGTCTATCTCTTTTATCGATTTCTGGTAAAGAGTAGCAGTCCTTTGGGCACGCTTTGTTAAGATCGGTGTAATCAACACACATGCGCCATCCGCCCGTGGACTTCTCAACCATTACAGGGTTTGCAACCCAGCTCTGAGTTGTTCGCACACCTGCTCATTCATAGCTTTTGTCTTGTCTGATCCAAGGCTGCGCTTTCTTTGGACCTTTGGTTCAACGGATAGATATGTATTTAAGCAGTGCTCTGCTATGTCGCGCGGGACGCCCGTCACGTCAGACGGGGTCCAGGAGAAAATGTCCATGTTTCTGAATAGCAGTTGCTTAAGGCGTGTTATGATACTTGGTGAGATTGCATGACCGATAGTCACTGTTTGTTCTGGGTACTTGCGGTTCAAGATCCATATTTCTGGCTCTGTGGTTGAGACTGTAGCTGCTTTGACTGGTCGCACATCTTCTGTTGACATCACTTCTTTCTTTGAATAGATAATTGCTACCCCTATTTCAGTTGGGAAACCGATGGCTGAGTGGGGCGTGGAAGTTACCATATTCATTTCACCTTGTGTTTCTCTACCAATTAGGATATCATGCCTTGACTTGACCGACATCACCATGAAATTAACATTCGTAGTTCTTGAATGTCCCCATCAGACATCGTGATGGGGAAGTTGATCTGGCCCAATGGGAAGACCATTCAGCAACTATATAAAGGAGCCATCGGGTTCAACCAGAAATCGTTCAAAAATCATTTCTCAATCTCAAATTCTGATATTAGGCATAATACGCGGGTATTACACCCCCCCTAATTAGCGAAGTTCTGCTCCGTTGTAAGTATTATAACCCCTGGATACGTATTAGATACGCTGCCCGATTGATTCCGTAACGGATGTCGTGGTTCTGCCCGACGTAGTCGTTGGAATGCCGTCTCGGGGAGGGTATTACTAATGTTAAAATGGGTTATTATACTCACGCGTGTGCATTTGTGTAAATTATAGATTAATCCCAGGAAAACCTTACGTGAAGTCTAAGATAGCAATGTGAGTTTATCCTCTTTTTGTAAATGCTTTTATATATTTTTACAAAACCTTAAATGTTTTACAATACGATTAAGCGGTGATTGAGTCTTGGTAGTTCTTCAATTACTGCCGGTATGTTGGGGTTTTTATACAAAATTTACTACAATGTGAGTAGTAAGTCGGGACGACAACACGTTACCATTGGACGAAGAGTTAGCCAATGTGTAATATGACCCACAAGTCAGGATTGACAGTATTGAATGAGTAATTGTGTAGAAATAAACAATGTGATCGCTCTTAATACTGTGTTAATTGATAAAATGTTTCTTGATTAAACTGGGATTCACTCACCATTATTTTTCACTGACAAATGTTTTTAAAACGCGTTTCAGGTAACACAATGTGACAGCCAATTAGTTAAAAGCCAGCTGGAGAGCACTGAAGGCTTGGGAAAAATGTGGCTATAAAAGTTACCTAAAAGACGATGTTTTAAATTCAATAAAATAGGGTTTATCCCTATAAACATGTTGTAATAAGAAACTTGGGTTTTACCCATGAAATTATTAATATCAAATATGGTGGTTTTACTCTGATAAACATTTCCTAACTACGGTCATGATGTAATTTCCGCTGCCAAATTAACAAACTGATACCACCAAAATTCTGAGTTCGCGTCCGCCCGTTCCCGGGACAGATAAGGGATCGGGGGTTGCGACAGAAGGTGGTATCAAAGCCTAGCCACTGGTCTAAGCCAAAGAAGTGTTCTGCTGATACTTAAAGTTTAAATTTTGTGTTAGGAAATAATTTATTTGATTATGTGTTTTGTGTTATTTGACTATCTGTTAGTTTACAGTATGAGCGACCAAGGACCATCTGACGCTTACCGTCAATTGTCTGGTTCGCCTAGAAGCGAAGGCAACTCCTCTTCTCAGCCTGCCCTCTCAGGGTACTCTGCTGATACGGAAGAAGGAATCTTTATGTTTAAGGCTCAGTCCGAGGAGCCATTTCCTCAGAAAAAGAGGGGATGGTTCAGTCGAGGGGCACACGAGCGTAAAAAACGTATGAAAAAGTTACAATAATAGAGGGTACTAGCAGCAGCCAAGAGAGAGATAGATGCCTATGCCCAGGATATGATAAATAGGGGTATAGCCAATATTCACATCCTAGCAACCACTGCAGCTGACCCTAATTTGGAGCAAATAATTGCACCCCAACCACAGCTGTCACACCCCCAAAATCCACACGCGGAGTACCACCGCTTGGAGGCGTGACATGACCAGGATCAAGCCACCAATCATATTGAACATAAGTATATAGTAAAAGTCATTCATCAATACGATAGGTGTTTTCAAACCTAACATAAAACATGTGTGTAGCGGAAGCAATAATGTAAGACCCAACATAAGTTTAAGTACAAAATGTCATAATGTTTAACAACACATTCACGATCCATGTCCACAACGACCGTGCCTCCCGTGCAAGCTCCAAAAGTACCTAAAGTCCTGCAAGGCATGTAACAGAGAGTCAACAACTAGTTGAGCGAGTTCACAGTGGGTTGTTTAGTAATAATGTTCGTTTCATAAATCGTTTGTTTGTTTAGTAACCCATGTATCGTTATTAATTACATCGCGGCCCTCCAGGCATGTGTGCGAAGATTAGTGGGGGTTTCCCATATGTTCTCTAGACTAGTTATATTTGTATCGCGGCCCTCCAGGCATGTTTGCGAAGATTAAAGTATAGTTCGCGGCCATTCCAGGCATGTTTGCGAAGATTAAAGTATAGTTCGCGGCCATTCCAGGCATGTTTGCGAAGATTGTTCTAGTATCGCGGCCGATCCCGGCATGTGTGCGAAGAGAAGTATATGTATCACTAGTCTAGTAGTATCTACCATTGACCTTCCTCTCCCGAGGCCAATGGTACGTAATTCCGATAACTCTTAAGTATAAATAATCAATCAACCCATTCCCAACCCCGGGAATCCCATGCCTTGGTAGAAGTGTGAACTCACCTTGTTTTGCTCGGTATGCTAAGTTAAGTGCTCACAATAAATCAGTCAAGTCCTATAGTGCACGTATATACAGTCAGTTTATGCTTACAAGGTTTCGTTTGCAATCTATGTTACCAAGTGTGTTTGACTGTTAACATCATGTATCACATAGACAATTAACCACATTCATGCCATTCATACTTCACATAAATTTCCTCCACAGTTTATTCTAATCATGGTTATTCTCTTACATACTTGACAGGTTTAACAAGCTTAACAAGGTTAACATATGTAACAGGGATAATAACTTTACAGTATTAGTTAACTAACAGAGTTAACATCTTTTAGCTGAATTAATAATCTGTGCAGAACCAACATGCTAAACAAAGTTGCTAGACTTAACAGAATTGATAACAACCAAGATTGTTAAACATAACAGAGTTAATCAAACAAATAAAGCTAGCAACTTAATAACTTAACAGAGTTTAAATGCTTAACATAGTTGACATATAACTGAACTAATAGACTGAGTAGTTAAACTGAGTTATTCACTTAACAGAGTTACCCACTTAACAGAATCAACTAACTAACAAAATTAACAACTTAACAGCAACAATAAAATGAAATCGCCAAAGTGGCGAAATCCCTTGTTTGGCCGAAATCCCTTTGCCAAATACACATATGCCGAAAACACAAGTGGGCCGAAATCTATTCTGGGTCGAAAACTGTGATTGGGCCGAAATCACTATTGTGATTTCGTCCAGTTTATTGGTGGTGGGTGATTTCGTTAATATCATCATCAACAACAGCAGGTTTTAAATCCCCAAATCATCAATAAACATGGCAGTGTGTGATAATATATAATTATTGATCTTTTATAAAGGCTGACAACTGCAAACCACCACAAGAGATCATTGGTTAGATCTTGGGTGGGTTTGACTAAAAGTTAGGTTGAAATCGTGTGTCATATGCAAACCATCTATATCATTAATGAACTCCTGTGCATTTATTAGATCATGTGCATCTTCAGAGAAAGTAATTATCCACAACATCAGATCTATTCTACCAAATTCATAACAGAAACATTCAATACATCCATTCAGTTATACAATCATCCCAACAACATCACATTAATCATGAATGGACACAACACAATCGATCATTAAAAGCAACAAATGAATTAACAATATAACTCACTAACCGAATGCAAGTGTATCAATTGAAGAGGTCACAGAGTTTCGATGAAAAGGGCTCCACTGCCGAAATGGTTAGGTGAGCTTAGGGTTTGCAAGGAGTTGTGGAATTATGCTTTGACTAATCGTAAATAATAGATGGGGGTGGGCTCGATGTGGGCCTATAGTGACATAAGAAGGCCACATATAATATTTTGATGAATACTTGATAACCGGCCACACTACTGGGCCAAAGCCCAGTTCCTGATAAAAACACTAAGGTGTTTTCGTGGGTGGGGGTGATTTCGTTGGGGAGGGTAGGGGTGTTTTCGGCTAAGCTCCACTATATCTATTAATACTAAGCATATTATATTATCATACACACATATGATGCACACCAAGAATATAATAAACAACAGGTATATTACACATCACGAATACACTTATATTGCACCTCAATAAATATTAAACGCACTTAGCAACTAAGTACGAAGTTAAGTCGGATAGAAACCTTGAAAACTCGGGTTGTCACATTATCCCCAACTTTAAAGAAATTTCGTCCCGAAATTTAGCATGCGGTTACTGAGGAAGCTAGGTAAGTTATCGTTTACTGGTTCTCCTGGGGTGTTACATCATCCCCCCGTTGATTTGGAATTTCATCCCGAAATTTTGTAGTAGCTTCAGCCTCAGTAGTAGTTGCATTGTTTTCGAACTGGGGATATTTAAGTTCCATTTGGTCTTCTCGTTCCCAGGTAAACTCTGGGCCACGACGGGAGTTCCAACGAACTCGAACAAGAGGTATTCTGGTGTTCTTGAGGACCTTAACATCCCGGTCCGTGATTTCAACTGGTTCCTCGACGAAATGCAACCGTTCGTCGATAGTGAGCTCCTTCAAAGGAACTATGAAGGTCTCATCTGACAGACACTTCTTCAGATTCGACACGTGAAAGACGTTGTGAACTGCACTGAGTTCAGCTGGTAAGTTCAGTCTGTAGGCCACTTTGCCTATTTTCTCAATGACTTCAAAGGGTCCTACGTATCGTGGATTGAGTTTGCCCCTTTTTCCAAAACGAACAACACCCTTCCAGGGTGAAACTTTGAGTAGTGCTCGATCCCCAACCTGGAACTCGAGTAGTTTCCTGTCTTTATCGGCGTATGCTTTCTGACGGTCACGAGCTGCCGCCATGCGTTGTCGTATTTGAGCAATCTTTTCAGTAGTATCAACTACCATTTCTGGACCTGTGATCTGACTGTCACCCACCTCTGCCCAACAAAGAGGTGATCGGCATTTACGCCCGTACAATGCCTCAAATGGAGCAGCTTTAATGCTGGTGTGGTAACTGTTATTGTACGAAAATTCCACAAGTGGCAGATGCTTTTCCCAGCCCTTGCCAAAGTCAATTACGCACGCCCGAAGCATGTCTTCTAGAGTTTGAATAGTGCGCTCAGACTGCCCATCTGTCTGAGGGTGATAAGCTGTGCTCATGTCTAATCGAGAGCCAAAAGATTTGTGTATTGCTTGCCACAGTTCTGAAGTAAAACGTGCATCACGATCGGAGATAATAGAGGTGGGCACTCCGTGCCTCGAGACAACTTCTTTAAGGTATACGTCTGCTAGAGTGGAGAACTTATCCGTTTCCTTGATAGCCAAGAAGTGAGCAGACTTTGTGAGTCGATCCACGATCAGCCAAAAAGTATCATTTCCGCGCTGAGATCTAGGTAGGCCAGTAACAAAATCCATGGAAATTTGCTCCCATTTCCATTGCGGTATCTCAGGTTGCTGGAGTGGGCCTGATGGTTTCTGATATTCCGCTTTGACTCTCGCACAAGTCAAACACTTGCTAACGTAAGTTGCTATGTGGGCCTTCATGCTAGGCCACCAATATGTAGTTCTGAGGTCGTGGTACATCTTATCCGAACCAGGATGTACTGAGTAGCGAGACTTATGAGCTTCATCCATTACAAGCTCGCGTAAATTACCATAGAGTGGGACCCAGATGCGTCCTGTTACATAGTAGGCGCCGTCTGCCCTTTGTTCTAACCGTTGCCTTGAGCCGCGTAGGGCTTCAGCCCTGACGTTTTCTGGTTTCAATGCTTCTACCTGAGCATCTCGTATCTGTGAAGGAAGACTGGACTGAATAGTGAGTTGCAACGCTCGTACACGCCTAGGTGTAGTATCCTTTCGACTGAGGGCGTCGGCCACCACATTGGCTTTGCCCGGATGGTACTTTATAGCACATTCGCAATCGTTCAGTAACTCGACCCATCTATGTTGTCGCATGTTCAATTCTTTCTGCTTGAAGATATGCTCAAGACTCCTGTGATCGGTGTAGATGGTACACTTGGTGCCATACAGATAATGTCGCCATATCTTGAGCGCAAAAACAACAGCTCCCAGCTCTAAATCGTGCGTAGTGTAATTCCGTTCGTGAATCTTAAGTTGGCGTGAAGCATAAGCAATAACTTTATCCCGTTGCATCAACACACATCCAAGACCTTGGATGGATGCGTCGCAGTAGACTACAAAATCGTCCGTGCCTTCAGGCAATGAGAGGATAGGTGCGCTACAAAGTCTATCCTTTAAGTGTTGAAACGCTGTTTCCTGTGTATCACTCCAACGGTAAGCAACACCTTTCTGTGTCAGTAATGTAAGCGGCTGTGCAATCTTTGAGAAGTCTTTGATGAACCGTCTGTAATAACTCGCCAAACCCAAGAATTGGCGTATTTCGGTTGGTGTGCGAGGTGCAGGCCAGTTCTTGATCGAATCTACCTTGGATGGATCGACATGAATCCCATCCTTGTTCACCACGTGGCCTAGAAAGTGGACTTCACGAAGCCAGAAGTCGCATTTTGAAAACTTAGCGTACAGCTGTTCCGTTCGAAGGAGTTCCAGAATAAGTCGTAAATGCTGCTCATGTTCGTCCCGATTCCTTGAATAAATCAGGATGTCGTCAATGAAAACAATAACAAACTTGTCAAGATAGGGTTTGCACACCCTGTTCATAAGATCCATGAAAACCGCAGGTGCGTTCGTTAGCCCGAATGGCATGACCAAAAACTCGTAATGACCGTAGCGAGTTCTGAATGCGGTTTTGGAGACGTCCTCATCCCGGACTCTCAATTGATGGTAACCTGACCTCAGGTCAATCTTCGAGTAATAGCTCGACCCTTGCAACTGGTCGAATAAGTCGTCGATGCGTGGAAGAGGATAGCGATTCTTTACGGTCACCTTGTTTAGTTCGCGGTAATCTATGCACATACGAAAGGTACCGTCTTTCTTCTTCACAAATAATACTGGAGCTCCCCAGGGTGAAGAGCTAGGACGTATGAAACCCTTTTCCAAGAGTTCTTGCAATTGCTTAGACAGTTCTTCCAGTTCAGTTGGAGCTAAGCGGTAAGGCGCTCGAGCTATGGGTGCTGCTCCTGAAGCTAGCTCGATCTGAAATTCAACCTGGCGATGGGGCGGTAACCCAGGTAACTCTTCAGGAAACACTTGAGGAAAGTCGCGTACAACAGGAATATCCTCTAACTTCTTCTCTTTCGTCGATGTATCAGTAACGAGTGCCAAAATAGCTATGTGGCCCTTTCGCAGACACTTCTGAGCCTTCAAGAAGGAGATGATGCCACTCACGACACCACTCTTGTCGCCTTGAACTTCGAGAAGTTCTTTGCCAGAACGAGGAATGCGAATGATCTTCTCCTTGCATAGGATCTCTGCTTGTTGTTGGGATAACCAATCCATACCAATGACGATGTCGAAACCATCATAACGTTGGGGTCATTCCTAGTATCACCCTGACCAATCACGAACACTCGACCCCTGGCACCGTTGCCGTCGTTATTACCCCCGTTGTTGTCTCCACTATTGTTCCCGTTTCCTTGGTTGTGTTTCTGATTCTGGTTCTGGTTCAACTGTGGGCAGTGTCTTTTGAATTAACCTTCAGCACCACACTGGTGACATCCTTTGTTACCCTGCTGTTGCTGCTGATTCTGTGGAGCTTGTGATTGCTGTTGTTGGTTCTAATTTGCAGGACATGAGTTTCTATAATCTTTGGCTCCATGACTAAGCTTGTTGCATCATTGACGATGATTGCGGTTGCACTGCCCGCTGTGGTGCAAGTTACATCGTTAGCACTTAGGGTGGTTTTCCCTGTATCCACCCTGCCCTTGACTACCAAAAGGTTGCGGACCAGGACTTTGGTTGTCATCGATCTTTCGCTGCTGTGCCTGGGATGAAACCGTAGTCGAACCCTTGCTAGAGGTTCCATCCCACTTTCTTTTGTTGTCACTGGGAATAGCAGAAGTAGTAGTAGTGGCACCAATACGTCTAGGCAGCTTGTTCTGTTCCACTGCCTGGTCTGTGGGGCGATGAGCAAGATGAGTAACATCTTGAATAGTAGCAAGATTAGCAGTCATCACATGGCTTTGAATTTCTGGTACTAAGCCTTTGAGGTACAGCTCAATGCTCTTGATGAGAGGATCCACCATAGTTGGACACAAAATTGCCAGTTTGTTGGATCGTTTCGTGTACGCTTCTATCTCTGACCCCGTCATCTTCATGTTAAAGGACTCCACTTCCAGCTTGTGGATGGCATCAAAACTACTGTATTCACGTTTGATCAGTTCCTTAGAATCATTCCATGGGGTGGCATTAGCAGCCGCCAGCCCCAGCATCTGAACTTGCGCGTTCCACCAAGTTAACGCAGTGCCTTCGAGAGTATCAGTGGCATATTTCACCTTACGAGCCTCGGTCATTCACACACTCGAAGACCGATTCGAGTTCCTCGAACTAATGGAGGAGTCCAACAGCTCCTTCAGTGTCGCTGAAAGTAGTAGGACGACAGTCCATAAAAGTCTTGTATGTGCATACAGGTGGCTGAGCGCGTTGACTTGTCGTGTGCGTTAGAGTAATCAAAATTAAGCACAAGTGTTGAGTTACGATAGTAGGATCTAAAGATCCTAGAGAAAGTGGTGATGGCAGGTTACACCTCCTGCCTGGGCAGCTGCGAGTGCTGCAGTAACTTGTTCAGTGATCGAAGCCGCCAACTGGGCTTGAGTTAGGTTAACGCGTCCACTCATGATCTTGACATCAAGGAGAACATGTGGATGAGAGGTTCGCGAATAGTGCGAAGAGAGTGAGCACACAAGTATTCTCAAACAATAACATATAGTAGGTTCTGTAATCTGAGCATACCACGAGCAAAGTTCTATGTAATTCTAGCAAGTAGGTAAAGTAACATGAATAGTAGTACCTATGATGTTGAGCCTTGCACGTGGAGCGAAGCGTCGTTGTGGATCGTTGAGCACTGTTCTGGTTATAGTCTGGTTTTAACAAAATCATTTTCCCCTTATTAAAACCGAGTTCTCTATAACCAATGGCTCTGATACCAATCTGTCACACCCCCAAAATCCACACGTGGAGTACCACCGCTTGGAGGCGTGACATGACCAGGATCAAGCCACCAATCATATTGAACATAAGTATATAGTAAAAGTCATTCATCAATACGATAGGTGTTTTCAAACCTAACATAAAACATGTGTGTAGCGGAAGCAATAATGTAAGACCCAACATAAGTTTAAGTACAAAATGTCATAATGTTTAACAACACATTCACGATCCATGTCCACAACGACCGTGCCTCCCGTGCAAGCTCCAAAAGTACCTAAAGTCCTGCAAGGCATGTAACAGAGAGTCAACAACTAGTTGAGCGAGTTCACAGTGGGTTGTTTAGTAATAATGTTCGTTTCATAAATCGTTTGTTTGTTTAGTAACCCATGTATCGTTATTAATTACATCGCGGCCCTCCAGGCATGTGTGCGAAGATTAGTGGGGGTTTCCCATATGTTCTCTAGACTAGTTATATTTGTATCGCGGCCCTCCAGGCATGTTTGCGAAGATTAAAGTATAGTTCGCGGCCATTCCAGGCATGTTTGCGAAGATTAAAGTATAGTTCGCGGCCATTCCAGGCATGTTTGCGAAGATTGTTCTAGTATCGCGGCCGATCCCGGCATGTGTGCGAAGAGAAGTATATGTATCACTAGTCTAGTAGTATCTACCATTGACCTTCCTCTCCCGAGGCCAATGGTACGTAATTCCGATAACTCTTAAGTATAAATAATCAATCAACCCATTCCCAACCCCGGGAATCCCATGCCTTGGTAGAAGTGTGAACTCACCTTGTTTTGCTCGGTATGCTAAGTTAAGTGCTCACAATAAATCAGTCAAGTCCTATAGTGCACGTATATACAGTCAGTTTATGCTTACAAGGTTTCGTTTGCAATCTATGTTACCAAGTGTGTTTGACTGTTAACATCATGTATCACATAGACAATTAACCACATTCATGCCATTCATACTTCACATAAATTTCCTCCACAGTTTATTCTAATCATGGTTATTCTCTTACATACTTGACAGGTTTAACAAGCTTAACAAGGTTAACATATGTAACAGGGATAATAACTTTACAGTATTAGTTAACTAACAGAGTTAACATCTTTTAGCTGAATTAATAATCTGTGCAGAACCAACATGCTAAACAAAGTTGCTAGACTTAACAGAATTGATAACAACCAAGATTGTTAAACATAACAGAGTTAATCAAACAAATAAAGCTAGCAACTTAATAACTTAACAGAGTTTAAATGCTTAACATAGTTGACATATAACTAAACTAATAGACTGAGTAGTTAAACTGAGTTATTCACTTAACAGAGTTACCCACTTAACAGAATCAACTAACTAACAAAATTAACAACTTAACAGCAACAATAAAATGAAATCGCCAAAGTGGCGAAATCCCTTGTTTGGCCGAAATCCCTTTGCCAAATACACATATGCCGAAAACACTAGTGGGCCGAAATCTATTCTGGGTCGAAAACTGTGATTGGGCCGTTTATTGGTGGTGGGTGATTTCGTTAATATCATCATCAACAACAGCAGGTTTTAAATCCCCAAATCATCAATAAACATGGCAGTGTGTGATAATATATAATTATTGATCTTTTATAAAGGCTGACAACTGCAAACCACCACAAGAGATCATTGGTTAGATCTTGGGTGGGTTTGACTAAAAGTTAGGTTGAAATCATGTGTCATATGCAAACCATCTATATCATTAATGAACTCCTGTGCATTTATTAGATCATGTGCATCTTCAGAGAAAGTAATTATCCACAACATCAGATCTATTCTACCAAATTCATAACAGAAACATTCAATACATCCATTCAGTTATACAATCATCCCAACAACATCACATTAATCATGAATGGACACAACACAATCGATCATTAAAAGCAACAAATGAATTAACAATATAACTCACTAACCGAATGCAAGTGTATCAATTGAAGAGGTCACAGAGTTTCGATGAAAAGGGCTCCACTGCCGAAATGGTTAGGTGAGCTTAGGGTTTGCAAGGAGTTGTGGAATTATGCTTTGACTAATCGTAAATAATAGATGAGGGTGGGCTCGATGTGGGCCTATAGTGACATAAGAAGGCCACATATAATATTTTGATGAATACTTGATAACCGGCCACACTACTGGGCCAAAGCCTAGTTCCTGATAAAAACACTAAGGTGTTTTCGTGGGTGGGGGTGATTTCGTTGGGGAGGGTAGGGGTGTTTTCGGCTAAGCTCCACTATATCTATTAATACTAAGCATATTATATTATCATACACACATATGATGCACACCAAGAATATAATAAACAACAGGTATATTACACATCACGAATACACTTATATTGCACCTCAATAAATATTAAACGCACTTAGCAACTAAGTACGAAGTTAAGTCGGATAGAAACCTTGAAAACTCGGGTTGTCACAACAGCCACCAATCCCTGACCAACCGATGGAGATAGAAAACCTTGAAAACCAAGTAGAGATGCATGACTTCAACCCGGAGGAAATACCTAGGGTACCAGCACCAAACCCCCTAGACCCAAATTACGATCCCTGGTGGGATGAAGTTAGGGACTATGTGCAACGCTACCCGATACATGAAGACACACTCATGCATAACATAGGAGCCTATCCAGGTATGGACCCTTTAGATCCCTATTACCATGATGAATATGTTAGGGAGATCTTAGAAGATCCTTACCGATTTCAGGCACCTACACCCCCATATCAGGAACCCGCACCCCAGATTCCAAACCCAGTCCTAGAACCTGCACCCTCAATGAGTGCAGAAAACGTACAAGAACTTAGGACATTCGGTGAGGAAATTTTAGAGAGCAGTGAGAGAATGCGACAGGTGGGAGAGCGACTCGTCTGGAAGTATGACGAGCGCAATATGGATTTTTGGATGAATCCATATTCGTGAATGTGAGAATGGAGACGGTAATAGTAATAATAATAATAATAATAATAATAATAATAATAAAATATGTGTGTACGGATGCCTACTATTATTTATTTTAGTTGGTATTATAATTTTATTTCAGTACTGGTGTGTAATAGATATATAGTAGATGAATAGAGTAAAGTCGCAATGATCGACGCTTTTGGCTAAGTTGTGTGTCATGTGATGGACTATATTAAATATTATTTTATGATATTAATAAGGGGTAAATGTTTAAAATTCAGATGGCCGACGAAGGAAATCAAGGAAATCTGAATAACGATAACCAGAGTAACATTAACATGGTTATGAGAATCCGAGCATCAATAACAATGGAAACCAAGTGGATAACAGTGCTATCCAACATATAGTCGCACAAGGAATAATAGATGCAATGCCATATATTATTCAAACAATTAAGGAAGCCGATAACAAGAGTAAGCATAGCAGTAAGCGACCAACTGAACCAGAAAACAACGTGAACAATGGACCTGTACTTCAAGCGCCCATTCCCAAAAGAAGAAGAACCATGCCTTATTGTTGTTCTTATAAGGAATTCTGGTATTGCAAACCAATAGAATTCTCGGGCAATGAAGGACCCATTGCAGCTCTACGCTGGATAGAAAAGACTGAGGCTGTTATGAAAATAAGTAAATGTGCGGAAGAAGATAAGATAATGTTTGCCTCTAATCTGTTTAAGAATTCAGCCTAGAGTGGTGGAACACTATCCTCCAATCTAGAGGAAGTGATAGAGTATACAATATGGAATGGGAAAAATTTAAGAATATGGTAGAAAGGAAATTCTGCCCTCCTAATGAAAAGGAACAGATAGCAAACAAATTCCTAAACCTTAGGATGACTGGTGTGGATAGTATGGGATACAAAAAAATATTATTCGAATATGCTAGAATAGTGCCAACTCTTGCATCACCTGAACCAGTGTTAATCTCCCGTTATATCTGGGGATTAATTGGATAAATAAGACACGTAGTCAAGGCAGCTAGACCTCAAACCATAGAAGAAGCTGTAGAACTAGCAAATACCCTGACAGATGAATTAGTCCGTACCCGAGAAGAAGATCAAAGGAGGAACCTAACCCAGAAGCTCACACAAGAATTTCGTTCTGGAAATTCTAATCGTGGGAAAAATATAGGTTCTACCTCTACACCTTACTGTAAGAATTGCAAAAGAAAGCATTCAGGAAGGTGCTTCATATACTGTAACTTTTGCAAAATATCGGGACACAAGGAAAAAGACTGCAGGAAGAAAGCTAACAACAGGATATGCTATAACTGCGGAGAACAAGGTCATATCAAGCCTAACTGCCCGAAATTAGCTCCAGCTACAAACAACAAGAATACCAAAAATGCTAGAGCATTTGTTCTAACGGCGGAAGAAGCAAAGATGATCCTGGATGTGATCACTGGTACGTTTTTAGTTAATGATGTTTTTGCTAAAGTATTATTTGACTCTGGTGCAAACCAAAGTTTTATTAATACTTCGTTTTGCAAACTTCTAAATCAGTCATTAACTAAACTACCACAAGAATGTCTAGTAGAGACAGCTAATGGGAAAACCGTTAGGATTTCTGAAATCTTGCATGGAGCAAGAATAAAAATTTTAAATCAAAAGTATGTTGCAAATCTTTACCCCATGAATCTGGCAGGATTCGATGTTGTTTTAGGAATGGATTGGTTAATAGCCAATAAAGCCAGTATTTTATGTGATCAAAAGTCAATTCAAGTAAATTCACCCAAAGGTGAAAAGATCACAATAAAAGGAGATAAACCCTTTAGGTTCACTAAATTCATCTCTGTGATGAAAACTGCAAGCTGTATAAGAAAAGAATCTATAGTGTATTTGATTTCTATAATCACTAACACTAAAGGAAAAGAACTAAAAGACATTCCAATAGTGTCTCAGTTTTCAGATGTATTTCCAGAAGAATTACCAGGACTACGACCAGACAGAGAAGTTGAATTCAGAATCCATCTACTACCAGGAACGTCCCCGATTGCCAAAGCACCCTACCGTTTGGCACCCGCCGAAATGCAGGAACTGAAGAAACAGTTAGATGAGTTATTGGAGAAAGGATTTATACAGCCAAGTTCGTCGCCATGGGGAGCGCCGATACTGTTCGTTAAAAAGAAGGACGGATCAGTGCGTATGTGCATTGATTACCGTGAATTGAACAAGGTCACTATTAAGAATCGGTACCCATTACCGAGAATTGATGATCTGTTCGACCAACTGCAAGGAGCTCGATTTTTCTCTAAAATCGATTTAAGATCAAGATATCATCAATTAAAGGTACAGGAAGAGAACATTCCTAAGACCGCGTTTAGAACAAGGTATGGCCATTATGAATTTACTGTCATGCCATTTGGTTTAACCAATGCCCCAGCCGCATTTATGGACATGATGAACCGAATATGTAAACCATATTTGGACAAATTCATAATTGTTTTCATAGATGATATTCTAATTTACTCTAAGAGTAAAGAAGAACATGCAAAGCACTTGCACGCACTTCTAAGTTTATTAAGAAAGGAAAAGCTTTATGCTAAGTTTTCAAAGTGTGAATTTTGGTTAAAGCATGTACAATTTCTTGGACACTTAGTAAACCATGAAGGAATTCATGTAGATCCAACTAAGATCGAAGCGATTACCAAATGGAACCCTGAGTCACCAACTGAGGCTAGAAGTTTCTTAGGATTGGCCGGTTATTATAGAAGATTTATTCAAGATTTTTCTAGAATAGTCATTCCTTTAACTAAGTTAACCTGTAAATCCATTAAGTTTGAATGGGGACCAAAGCAAGAAGAAGCTTTTAGAATTCTTAAGCAAAGATTAACCCATACACCCATACTAGCGTTACCAGAAGGAACTGAAGACTTTGTAGTCTATTATGACGCTTCTAAATTAGGTTATGGATGTGTGTTGATGCAACGTCAAAAGGTTATAGCTTATGCATCTAGGCAACTTAAGAATCATGAAGAGAATTATTCAACCCATGATTTGGAATTAGGAGCTATAATTTTTGCCCTTAAGATTTGGAGACATTACCTTTATGGTAGTAAGTTCACCATATTTACTGATCATAAGAGTTTAACGTATGTTTTTGGGCAAAAGGAGTTGAATATGAGACAAAGACGCTGGATGGAGATGCTTAGTGATTATGATTGTGATATCCAGTATCATGAAGGAAAAGCAAATGTAGTGGCAGATGCTTTAAGCCGGAAGTATCATGAAAAGCCAAAAAGGGTACGTTCTCTTAAATTAAATCTGCAAGTAGATTTAAATGATCAAATAAGAGAAGCACAAGAATCAGTAATCAATGATGATACTGAAAAATTAAAAGGTATGCTAAAAGAATTAGAACAAGGAACAGATGGAATATGGAGATTCCATAAAAGGAGAATGTGGATACCTAAATTAGGAAACCTACGTCATCGTATATTAGAAGAAGCCCATAAGTCTAAGTATACGATGCATCCAGGAAGTGATAAAATGTACCAGGATTTAAGGAAAAATTTATGGTGGATAGGAATGAAAAAGGACATAGCAGCCTATGTTTCTAAATGTTTAACTTGTTCACAAGTTAAAGCTGAACACCAGAAACCCTCAGGGCTATTGCAACAGTTAGAAATGCCAGTGTGGAAATGGGAATTAATAACAATGGATTTTGTTACTAAATTACCCAAAACAAAGAAAGGTAATGATACAATCTGGGGGATTGTAGACAGGCTAACCAAGTCAGCTCATTTCCTACCAATGAAGGAAACCTTTAGTATGGAACAGTTAGCCAAATTATATGTAAATGAAATTGTTTCTTTACATGGAATACCTTTATCAATCGTTTCTGATAGGGATAGCCGATTTACCTCTCATTTTTGGTCAAGTTTCCAAAAGGCAATGGGAACCAAGTTAAATCTGAGCACAGCTTATCATCCTCAAACAGACGGACAAAGCGAAAGGACAATCCAGACAATGGAGGACATGCTTAGAGCCTGTGTAATTGATTTCGGAGGTAATTGGGACGATCACTTACCTTTAATAGAATTTTCTTATAATAATAGTTATCACACAAGTATCAATGATGCACCATTCGAAGCACTTTATGGACGAAAGTGCCGAACCCTAGTCTGTTGGGTAGAAATTGGGGAAAAGCAACTATCTGGACCTGAGATAGTGCAAGAGACAACTGACAAGATTATTCAAGTCAAGGAACGACTGAAAGCAGCACGTGATCGACAAAAGAGCTATGTTGATAACCGACGCAAACCATTGGAATTTCAAATAGGAGATAAAGTATTATTAAAAGTTTCTCCTTGGAAAGGAGTGGTAAGATTCATCAACCGGGGAAAGCTAAGTCCCAGGTATGTTGGACCTTTTGAGATTATTAGAAGAATAGGATTTGTAGCCTATTAGCTACAACTGCCAGAGGAAATGGCAGGAATACATGATGTATTTCATGTATCAAATCTCAAGAAATGCTTAGCAGATGAATCGTTAATAGTACCTCTTAAGGATATAGAGGTAAATGAACAACTCAAGTTTGTAGAAAGGCCTCTACAAATTGAAGACAGGAAAGTCAAGAACCTCAAGCATAAGAGACTAGTTCTGGTCAAAGTGAGGTGGGACTCCAAAAGAGGACCTGAGTATACATGGGAACTTGAATCTGAAATGCAAAGGAAATATCCACACTTGTTCCAGTAGATCTCGAGGACGAGCTCTAAAACAAGGTGGGAAGGATGTAACAATCCTAAATAAACCGACACCCTCGAATATTTTTTCGACACCCTAGTATATTTTAAAATATCCCACTATGTCCCAAAATACACCCCATACGCGGAAACGGGTCTCAAATATATTAAATAGTATTAAAAATAATTAAAAACTGAAATTTTTAAGTTTATGCGGGCCGCGTAAGCTACCCTTAACACTTACGCGGGCCGAGAGAGATCAAGAACGCGGCAACACCCCGGGCCGACACGTGTCATCATCGTGGCAAGTCTAGTTGCTGGTCCGGACGAGCTACGCGTTGACCTGGGTTTGACGCGGGTCGCGTAAGCCCTGCCCTTGTGTTATGCGGGCCGTGAGGGAACCAGGTTCAGCAACTATATAAAGGAGCCATCGGGTTCAGCCAGAAATCGTTCAAAAATCATTTCTCAGTCTCAAATTCTGATATTGGGCATAATACGCGGGTATTATACCCCCCTAATTAGCGAAGTTCATCTCCGTTGTAAGTATTATAACCCCTGGATACGTATTAGATACGCTGCCCGATTGATCTAAGGTTCCGTAACGACTGTCGTGGTTCTGCCCGACGTAGTGTTGGAATGCTGTCTCGGGGAGGGTATTACTAACGTTAAAATGGGTTATTATACTAACGCGTGTGCATTTGTGTAAATTATAGATTAATCCCAGGAAAACCTTACGCGAAGTCTAAGATAGCAATGTGAGTTTATCCACTTTTTGTAAATGTTTTTATATATTTTTACAAAACCTTAAATGTTTTACAATACGATTAAGCGGTGATTGAGTCTTGGTAGTTCTTCAATTACTGCCGGTATGTTGGGGTTTTTATACAAAATTTACTACAATGTGAGTAGTAAGTCGGGACGACAACACGTTACCATTGGACGAAGAGTTAGCCAATGTGTAATATGACCCACAAGTCAGGATTGACAGTACTGAATGAGTAATTGTGTAGAAATAAACAATGTGATCGCTCTCAATACTGTGTTAATTGATAAAATGTTTCTTGATTAAACTGGGATTCACTCACCATTATTTTTCACTGACAAATGTTTTTAAAACGCGTTTCAGGTAACACAATGTGACAGCCAATTAGTAAAAAGCCAGCTGGAGAGCACTGAAGGCTTGGGAAAAATGTGGCTATAAAAGTTACCTAAAAGACGATGTTTTAAATTCAATAAAATAGGGTTTATCCCTATAAACATGTTGTAATAAGAAACTTGGGTTTTACCCATGAAATTATTAATATCAAATATGGTGGTTTTACTCTGATAAACATTTCCTAACTACGGTCCTGATGTAATTTCCGCTGCCAAATTAACAAACTGATACCACCAAAATTCTGAGTTCGCGTCCGCCCGTTCCCGGGACAGATAAGGGATCGGGGGTTGCGACATTGCGCTTGCCATAGTCGCGCGAGTTGCCATTCGAAAATAGATCTTCGGTGTAAGAGCTCTTGGCCCCTGCCAATGATTCTTCCGTCTGCGCCACAATCTTTGCGGCTGCCATAAGTTTGTCCCACTCTTTGGGCATATTGTCCTTCCCTGTGATAGTCCGGATTAGACTGTCGCAGTGGATTGCCTTCTTGAAGTGGGTGTGCATTAATTGTTCGCTTACACCTCCAATCTCTAGACACTCCTTGTTGAAGCGAGTGATGAAATCCTCTAACCCCTCGTTTTCTCTGCGCCAGATGTCTGTTACCTCAGATGAGTCGCGCTGATACCGTCTCTGTTGGCTGAAATGGGCTACAAATTGGTCTCTGAAGTCGACCCATGACTTTATTCTCCCAGATGGAAGGCTGTCGAACCAGGCGCGCACAGCCCCTGTGAGAATTTGAATGAACAGATGGCACCACATCGGCATGGCCCATTGCCCTAAAACACCAACGCTTGTAAATACTCGTACATGATCGTCAGGGTCCGTGAGACCGTTGAACTTTCCAACTGTTGGAGGTAGTTTTGATTTTTCTAGTTGGGCTAGGGCGATACTCCTGATAAACTTCAAATGATCAGCAACCTCTGCTGGTCTGCAAACAAGGCTGATTTTTCTAGCGGCCTTGGTTTGTAAGACTCGTGGTTTTTCTGTAGCCGGTTGAAGACTGAAGAGCCTTCATCATCATGCCAGGTAGGATCGTCCGGATCTGTGTCATCCCATTCATTGTTCATGTTGCATGGCCCTAGCCGGCTATGAACTGGTCGTTTGTGCTGGACATAAGATGGGTGGTCATAGTACGTGCCTGTCTCCCCGTATGTGTCGCGCGTGTCATGCACGCTCATTCTTCTTTGTGTAGGAGGTCTATTAACTTGTCCTTGAATGTTTTGCTGAGGGGTTGTCTGGCGGATCCCCTGTGTTGGGCCTGGCGGTGTGACCAAGGATGGTTCTGCTTGTAGAATGGCTTGTTGTGCGCTCAATGACTGATAAGCAGCATTTACAGTGGCAATCTGCTTGGCGTACCAAGAGGCTAGAGTTTCGCCTTCTGGTAGCCCTAATAGCACTGAAATGTTCGGATTTGGAGCTGGGTTTGACGGACCAGCAACATTACTTCCTGGGGTACCCATTTGAGTGATACGAGTGATACTCGCGCGGGGTCCCCTGTTATTTGTTCCTTCTTCTTCTACAAGCTCGTCAGTAGGATGGAGTTGGACGTGCGAGTTGTCCTCCCCCATTCCTACTTGAGAGGCGGTGCCGAAGCCAAAATCTGGAATTCCTTGACCAACCATGATCAAGAAAACGGAAAAAACTAAGAAAAAGAAGATGAAGTGATGTTATAAAACCGGTGGGCGCCAATGAAGAAACACGTATCTAATTTTAAGTTAATTAGGTGGTTTATGTTTCAAACATGAGGGTTAATCTTCTTGATCTTTCCTGAGCTCGAATGTGATCCAATCTTCCTGCAAAACAGCAACACCGTTAGCTCATTAAGAGGAGAATATGGGGGTCTCCCTCTTAACCAGGCTCCGGCATGAGAATAAGTAACCGTCTTGAGGATAATTAAGTGTGTGTTAAGAGTGAAAGTAGGGAGAATGGAATGTTTAACCTGTGGTATGAAGGTCTCTATTTATAGTCGTAGTGGTGGAAGAGGAGATGGGCTGATGGGCCTTGGGCCAGAATGCGACGACAAGGGATATCCTCTTTGTCTCACTGGTATCGACTGTTAGTGGCTTCTAGAAGATCTTCGGTGCTGGCGCACCTTGATTGGAGCCACGTGTCCAGGTTGTCGTCCCTGTCACCCTTCTGACATCAGTAGGTGAGTGGAAATCATGGGGAATTTGTTGCTGCCCCCTGATTGGTACCACGTAGGCGTCCTTGTGTACCTTCGGTCTCCAGCACGATTGTTAATCGTGGAGCACGATATATGTAAGACCCTAACACGTATTTGACAAAAGTCGCAGCGGAAATTCGTGCCATAAATTTCTTTCAATACAATCGTCTTGACTTACTTGAAGGTTTATTTTAAAAATATCTCTTTTACAAAACAAAAGCATAACTCCCGTTTACTAAAGTACATACTCGATTATTCCCGTACAATCTATCTTGTGACTCGGTCTTCGATCTCTATTCCTTGTGATAATCGCCCATGATCCGTACAACCTGCACTCACCACATACATTCCTAACATTAGCACACATTATATAAACAAGATTCTTTCACGTACACTTAACATTTCGTCCTATTCAAACTTTAAGCATTTCGTCTGCTTATCCATTTCCTGGTGAGGCTTCAATAATGTACCTGCATTACTTTTCATTCTAAAGGTACACCATTAATAACGTTAACACTCAACGTGTCTAAATCATGCATACATACGTACTTACATACATACATACATACATACTTACACATCTACATACGTACATACCTTTCCTACATCTTTACATACATGTATACACTCATACATATCTTTATGCATACATACATACACATCTACATACGTACATACCTTTCCTACATCTTTACATACATGCATACACTCGTACATATCTTTACACATACCTACATACACATCTACATACGTACATACCTTTCCTACATCTTTACATACATGTATACATTCATACATATCTTTATACATACATACATATACATCTACATACGCGTACAAGATCTTGCATACTTCTTACATACTCATGCGTTGATTACATGGGACTTAGACTTTGATTTATAGCCCATAAACATCTAAGGATCGATCAAAATCATGTTTAGGGAGCCTACCGTAGTCCACGGATAACAAACCGAAGTCTACGATACATGAATCAACTTAAATAACAAATTTCATGTTTTAGGACTTGGGGAGGGCGTCGGCGACGGCCCTAGGGCCCGTCGGCGACGACCCGTGGTTCTTCCCGTAGCCAAAAACCCCGTAGACAGGTAAATAACCCGTCAGCAAAAAAACTAACTTTCTAGAGCCCGTCGGCGACTACCCTTAACCCGTCGGCGACTACCTCTAGAAATGGCACTTTTCTGCAGTTCCGTTTCGTCGTCCGTACGCACTAAAACGCGCATAACTTTTGAACCGTTTACCCGTTTAACCTCCCGTTTCTTCCTACATGCTTGTAAATTCACATTCTATCATATGAACTTAAAATCCCACATCCGGATTAAGGAAATTCTTAACTTACACGCTATCGTCTTATTATTCATTTGTGATTTATTCGACCCGTTCATGCATTCATCCACATAACTTGTTTGTTTGACCCTAACTTCTTATGAACCTAATAATGTCAACATTGTATATCATATAAGATTAAGTTCTCGGATGTCTTGCATCCTCTTGACCCATTTTCGCTCAAGAGCTTATTTTAACTCGTTAAGGGTATTTGCGCATTTTAAGGTCCTTAGCTTACGAAAACCATACTTCTCGCTTTCTTGCTTTTTCAAAACATTCATGTAATCAAATAGCTTGTTTGTAATCAACTTTTAAGACCATTTGCTCGGCTTACCCATCAAGGGCGTTTTTGTCAACTTTGCTCTATCCTTAACAACAAAGGACTCCCTTGCATAAGTAACCAATCCTACTACTTAGCTACAATTCTTAATCACACATACCTTGCTCAGATCAAAGCTAAGATCCGTTTAATACTTCATCGGTCTCATACAATTCTTTCCTACTTGACCTCGATCATCATACTTAATTAAATTGCACATAACTTTACATAAACAACTAAGAAGTGATTACAAAAATCACTTACCTCGTACGTCCATGTTCATACTCGTTTCCTCACCACTTTTTGACCCGTTAGCCTTCCGTGCTTGATTCCGTCTCGACATGATTCCTATACTTCCATGTCATCGAAATCACATTCTTATTAGCATACATAATTGTACATGTTAACGATCATATCGATCGCATAATTCCTATTTGACTTTCATCAGTTACTTCTAGCAAGCATAATACATGTGACCAAATTCATATCATTTCAAACTCATGTAAACCATCATGTCATCACATTAAACACACATTCGTCAAACACGCTCCATATAACTTACCTTAATCTTACAATTATGACAACACGTCTAACCATCCTTCTTATACACGGTTGACTTTTAGAAGTCAACGGTTCATTTAGTTTAACTTTCGACTTATCATTATATACCCGTAACATCATAATAGCCTATACGGACAACACTATATACTTATCATCTTTTACTTACATACAATTTCATCGATTAAGCTCACCTAGGCGTTTCATCAAACGCTTGGTGTGCGTACCACTATCTTAGCACAATGTACAACTAATATATGCATATTCTTCTAATCTTATGCATAATTCATCCAATCCTCCCACTAATTAGACATGGATGATGATTCAAGTCATTATTCATACATACATAACATCAAGCATATCAACACCATATTTCTTTCAATTCATGTAACAAGAATTCATCATACCCACATAATACAAACAACATGCAACAAGAATTAGACATGGATGATGATTCAAGTCATTATTCTTACCATAACTAATGGGTTTTGCCTCTAAACATCAAATTAACCTAAACCATGCATAATCCATGTTCTATATGATGATTCTAACATATCCTCATGCCCAATTTCATACCAATTCATGATTTACAACATAACCCACTTCGTGGGTATTCACCAATCTAGAATCTAAGACATACCTTATGATTCCCTAGTGTAGGTGATCACAAATTCGTGTTCGGTTCTGAATTTGAGCTTCATTTATCCTTCCAATTTGATGGATTAGATGGAGTTAGGGTTTTGACTTCATGAGAGCTCCTGCTCCCTCTAGAACACATGATCGTGTGTGTGTTTGTGTGTGTAAATTTTTATTTATTAATTCAACTTTCAACTTAACCCACTTTAACCCCTCAAGTTGCCACTAATTATAAAGGGGCACAACTTTCTTTCTTTTAATTGTTTTTACCATTTTGTTAACTTGGATAAATAACCTAGTCATTCATTTCTTGATGCACCATATCATAACATTTAACGAATATAAACATTCGGGTTTTGGGGTGTTACAATATAGTACAGCCTGCTGGACGCTGATTGGCTCGCTTTCTTGCCACTTGTACCTTTGGTACTTCCTGAAGTGGCCCTGTGCTCTGAATCTCGCGCGGCCTTGTTGTGTACACAACCAGCCGGCGCGAGCTTGTAGGAGTTGAGGGCTCTTATTCAGGATGTTTAAGGGTAGAAATTGACATTGTCTTGCTTATACCTCGCGCGCGGTCTTGATGTTGACAAGGTAGCCTGCGGAGGGTATGCTGCATACTTAGTTTATGGAATAAGGAGTATGGTTCAGCGCGTGACCTGACTGATCTGCGTGGTTTTTGGGACCATACCCCTTCAATGTGTCACACCCCCAAAATCCACAATCGGAGTATCACCGCTGGGAGCGTGACTGACCAGGATCAAGCCACCAATCATATCTAACAATATAAGTAAGTAAATAAAACCCAATACAAACAATATAATTGGTGTCAACAATTTAGCGAAGTCCAAGTTAACAATGGAAGCATTAAGTTCAAAACCAAATTATAAGTTTAAAGTTTCATAAAGTTTCTCATGAACACACAGCGTTTCATGTCCCACAACGACTCCTTCTCCAATGCAAGCTCCAGCAAAAACCTAACGACCTGCAAAACATGTGGTAACGTGTCAACAAAAGGTTGGTGAGTTCACAGTTGGTTGTCTGTTTTAATGTTGTTCCAAAAACCATAAGTCATTAAGCTGTTTCGAAAACCAAAAGTTATCCAGTTCCATGTTCCCATAACCATATACCGTGGGGGCTACATTGTTGTAAACCACTAGACCCGTTACCATATCGACTACTGACTTAATTCATGTTGATGTGCCCTGCGTCAATGTCTATCATCATTGACAAAGTGCCCAAGTACATTAGTCCACTCCCGTCCTCTGCGGCACGGTGTGAGGCTTGTCAGACCTAATAGCGCTATTTAACTAATGACCCGTTCGCCAATGGCCCGGCGATTAAGTCGATATAAAAATGAGGGACTTCATGATAGAGTTTTATCTAGTAAGTTTAAGGTTGTTGTCCTACCCAAGGAGGACGGAGGTACATATTCTACCCAAGGAGAATACGCAGGTTGCATCCCACCTAAGGGGGATTGTTGTTAATTAACCCATTTCCAAACCACCGGGAATCCTTATTTAACTCATTCCTAAACCACCAGGAATCTCATGCTTTGTGGAAAAGTGTGAACTCACCTTTGGTTGCTCGGCTGAACTCTTAAAAATAGTTAACAGTCAGGGTTGGTCAATCACGTTCTAGTATGATTACCATTTAGTCAATTAGTGGTTTCAAATAGAGCACAAAGTTCCTACATGCATCTACCACATAACATGCACTCACTTTGACAGTTCACGACCATGCATACATTCCACCTATAACTACTCAAGAGCAAGCATACGATATTTCACATAACACTTTCGTTGACATATAACAAGTTGGATCATTATCAGATAACATAACCGACATTTAAACACGCAAATCACTACTTATATCGTTTCAGCTTAAACCTCCAAAACTGGGCTGTTTTCGGGTATTTTAATGAAATAGTTAACTTATTCTAAAAATTCCCAAAACTTTATAGAATGTTCTAAATGGTCCAAATATTATTGTGTAAAAATCTCGGGATCCAATTCATTACCAATTATTTTATAAAAATCATTTACCGGGATGCAATCAGATTCGTCACTTTCTGACTGCAGTCCACGGAAAAATTCATTTAAAATTCATCATAAGTCCGATTGACGAAATTCCAGTTGGATAATTACAATGACACCCATGGCCATCTATTGTATAAATTTCATGACCTAACATTATCCAGATTTCAAGTTATGACGAAGAACATAACACACATTTTCTTCAGAAAAAACACAGCTTTTGTTGCTGTACAAAAGGGACCTTTAAAAATAGAAAACGACCTCAAAAAAATATGATTCTAGTGCCATTTGATTCGTTTTTCGAAAACGTATAATTTAGACTTCAGAAAATCAATTTTTCGATTTATAATAGTCTGTTTACAGCCAACTGAACTTGTCTGTTTTCGTCAATCAGCATGCTGTTTTACAAATCAAACAACACCAAAACGCGTGTAAACGATCCTGACCCTTCCTAATACCAACTAACAGCAGGTTAATCATCGTTTATTACCTAACCATATTAATAACCCCAAAACCCTAGATATAAACATCATGATTTTCACCAAGAACGCAGCCAACAATCATTTACGCATACATATCATCGATTAGTTCAAGAAATCGCATACTCAACCGAAATAAATCATGCAATTTCAAAACCCTAGCATGTCAATTAAAAATCACAGCCATGTTTCCACAAAAATCACACCATGAATCACAATCCAATCAAGAATACTAACCTTGGAGCAAGAGAAGAGATTACGAGGAAGTAAATAGCGAATCAAGAAGCTGAACTGAGGACGAGGTTTGCGCAGAAGGGGGGGTCTCCTGGTCGACGCACACAAGGGGTGGGGGTATTAGGGTTTTGGTTTTTGATTACTTATTCCCAAAGTCTCATACGTATAATTAAAATCAAAGGGAGTTGGGCTAATGGGCTACAAGGGAACAAGAGAGTGTGGGTTTGGGCCCCATAATTCGAACAAGGGCATGGGGTGGGGGTTTGGGCCGGTTGGTGGCGCAAGAGGGGAGAGGGTGGGCTTGGGTTGGATTTACTAAGTGACGGTTTCACGAGTTTCATGAAATAATTAATTAAAACGTTGCGTATCGCGGAATAATATTTTACAATGCTTCGATTCACAAAATAACGTATTCCAATATTTCAGTTTCAGGTTTCGGTTTCACATAATTCACATTACACATCACCAAGCACACAATCGTTCAAATAAAATCAATCGCCAAATTTAATTCATTTAACGTACATGAAATTACACAGTAAAACGAAACGTTCAGGAATTTACACAAGTTGTCACACAATGAACCCACATAGTGGAGTTTGTGAGTTTTTGTCTTAACAAAGGCATTTGATGTAGTGGTGATTACACACCATGTTACATAATAATCATTGTGTTATGTTATGCCTTTTGTATGGAGGTGTGAAATACATATAACTAATATACCTGATGGGGTATGGTATTGGACCTGATCCGAGCGATCGGACATTCCCGTTAATTATCAGTTTTATATTAATTATTTTTTATTCTTGCTTACTAACCCAACTGTGAAACCCAACGTGATGTAGTTTACACTACATTGGGTTGTGAACTTGTAGAGATAACCCCTAACTGGGTCTGGCCCATTGAGGTTAGGGGAGGCCAATGTCTCCTATATAAAGAGATGTTCACCTCATTATTAGGGATTTAGGGCAAACAATATGGAGCCGCCACACCTTTGTAGCTGGAAATGGAGGATTCTTCCTCTACCGGCCATCTCTACAGTCCGCTTTTATCTCTTCTCTTTTGCAAATTTGGATACCGGAGGAAGAACAAGGTGTGATTCTCGGTCACTCTTACAGAAAGCGGTCCAAATCACTCCTAGGGTGAACCCGTGTTTCTTCAATACCTTTATGTGCATGACTATAAATATGATGAGAGGTAGGGATGACCTATGGAATATATCGGTTGATAAAAGTTGTGGGAGGAGTGGGTCGGAGCTGGCGTAGGGGCTTTAGTTTTCTCTTGCCCTACGCCTACACTATAATTATCATAAATAGCTAAAAAGGGTCTTGGGCTTTACGATATCAAGGTGTTGCATAAGGATTTGTCTTTCTAAGTGGGGAAGGCTTGATCCTCGTGGTGGACAAATAAGTGTAGTTTAGTAGTAGAATTAAAGGGTGTGTAAAATTTAGTTTTATAAAATAAATAAATAAGAGGCTAATTTTAGGTTATTTAAAATATGTCAAGTGAATCTCTTTAGTTATTTATACATTTTGATTGTAATTCTACATGTGTTTGTATATATTTCATGAATTAAGAAAAAAATATTCAAATGTATATTAATATTTAATATAAAGTTTAAATAACAATATTTGTGTTAATTAGTATATAGTGAACTAGGTTAGAACCCCGTGTATTACACGGGTTGAATAAATATAATTTTATATACTAAGTAATAAAATAGATACATCTTTTAAAAACTCGTGGATTGCACAATTTGAATAAACACATGTCTTACACGAGTAATGTAATACATTAACACATTTAGTCATCAAGATGTGCTTTCTAACAAAATGAACTTTGAGGAACTATTTACTTATTGTAACATCTCACTTTATTTTTTATTAGGTTAGAAAGTTGTGTATTAACGTCCCGCTTGTGGTGTGCGCATATAATGTATATATGTGTGGGCCATCGGGGGTAAAAGTGAAAGTGCACTAATTTTAACGTTATTTTACTAATTTCATAAAAATAACAGTAAAAGATGAGGACGGTTAATCATGCATCATGTGGTGGCGTTGATAGTTGAAAGACAAAAGGGTACATGTACTAATCGGTCTTTGTCTCGATTGCTGAGTGTTATGTGTCTTATGTCCAAGGATTGATACAAAACTACTATCGAGCCGGGGGTCTCACTGGAAGCAGTCTCTCTATTCCTACGGGGTAGAGGTAAGGCTGTCTACATCTTACCCTCCTCAGACCCTACATTTGCTTTGCTATTGGTGAGATTTAGGGGCTGTTTGGAAACTTCTGAATGGTTAAGTGCTGAATCAGTAAGAGGTCTGAACCATTAAGTGCTGAACCAGTAAGAGGTCTGAACCATTAACCACTAAGAGCCAGTATAATGCTTAACCGTTCAGAGGCAAATGCCTGACCAATTTATATTAGAGGTCTTAACCATTCAGACTCAGTATAAAACTTAACCATTCAGAGGCAAATGTCTGAACCATTCAGACATCTGCTCGCGAAACAAATAGTCTGAACCATTAATCAGTAAGAGGTCTGAACCATTAAGAGTCTCATTAAGAGGTAAACAAACAGCCCCTTACTGATATGATGATGATGATGATGATGATGACGATGATGATGAGTTGTGTATTACATGGTTTATAACATTTTACTTTGTTTTTTTTTTTTAATTTATTATTAGGTTAGAAACTTACGTATTACCTGATGTTGGATAATCAGCAAAAAAAAAATGAAATATTTTAGTAAAAAATATTAAATATACAAGAGATAAGCTGATATTATGATTTAATATTATTATTTCATTGGAGTGTAAAACGGAATAATGGGATCCTTTATTAGAAGTAGGATTCTAAATACACCACATGTATAAGGATAAAGGGTGTGAGGATCATGGTTTGGACATGATTTGCTATCTAGGAACATGAATGGAAAGTACACCACCTCACTTGCTTTATCCACCATGGTTTGCATGGATTAAACTATAGCAACCATGGTCCTCCTTTCCATTTTTCAACAAATCATTTCTTTTTTCTTTAGACAATGATAAATTAAAATAAATAAGGGGCTAGTGGTTTGGGTCATGACCACACCCTTAGTATAGTGGTTTTGGATGGTGGATTAGATGTGAGTTACATGGCACTGACGTGGATGGTCATGGTGGTCATGGGGGTCATGACCACACCCTATAGCCTAATAAATATATATGTTCTACATGTATTGAATAAGGAGAAAGTGAATACGGTGCTGTTAGGCGTGTAACCTTACACGTGAAACCCACCAAAACGACGTAGTTTTGATTAAATCTAATTATAAAATAACTTACTCTATCCCATCTTAGTTGTTTCTGCTCTCACGGGTCTTCAGCTCTCCTCCGGTTCCTACTTTCTTTCACCAATACATTTCTATTTCAAAATCATTTGTTTTATCCCAAGCGTTAATCATAGATCGATCATACCCGCCTCTCAAAAAATAATTAATACAAGCACAATTAAAATATGTTCTTATAATGAGATTGCTGTGATTTATATAAATCATGTATTCTTACCTAATTAAACTAAAGCTTAAACCGAGAATAATTAAATCTTAACAATGGATACTTTTGATAAAATAATAAACAATTTCTACCAAATTAATTTCAACAGTAAATTGTACTTGTGATTTTGTGAACAATTCTAAGAACTCACTTATAATGATGAAACAATTGCCACCAAATTAATTTTAATTGCAAATGAATACTATGATTTCGTGAAGAATTCCGTTCACCGTGCCAAACTTGTGTATCAATAGAGAATTGATTTTAATTGAATTAGAGCATGAAGAAGGATGCAAATATTGGTTGTGCTACTGATTTGGGGAACGACAATTGATTTTTAAGAACAATTACAAGAGATAATGGAGATAAGATATTAAAATAAAGAGATTTACTTAAAAAATTTAAATTTAATATTATCAATAACTGACTTTCCATAATAAATATTTAGAAAAATAATTAAGACCGCCTCATAGAGCGCCATGTATCCCTAACATGGTTTCTTTTATTATATAGTATAGATTGAGAAAACTCAGATTTTAATAAAGAAACCGTGATTATGCTAATTAAGGAAAAACAATCTAAACACCCGCTTTTATTAGACCATGTGTAGTGGTTTAGCTCAATAATGCCCCCACCATGGGGCGTTTTGCGACACGTGGCAGTCCAGTCAGCATGGGGCATTATTGGGGGTTATTGCAAAAGTGTCGTAGTGGGAATAATGCCCATGCAATCATTTCACAATTATTATTTTTTTTAATTTAAAACATAAAAATCTTCATTAATTTAAAAAAAATTACACTACTTGAAATAAAAAAAAAAACCGAAAAAAACAGAATACAAAAAAACCGGAAAAAAAATAAAGTTAAAAAAAATAAAGATGATCTAGAGTCCATATTTTTCCCGAATTTTTTGGCGATGCATTTGCGCAAGGATCAACGCGTCGCCTTGGAGGTGGTCGATCGGTTTGGACAAAAACTCAATGTCCTTTTCCATTTGCCTCGCCTCTTGCATCTCGTTAAACTTTTTGGTTTCGGCCACTCGTTCTTTCATAATCTCACAACGTTGGTGGCCGAGGTCGCGAATGTCTTGGAGACGATGGTTCATCTCCTCGAAATCTTCCTTCAACTCGAGATCGGAAGACGATTCCACCGTTTTTTTCCCGGTTCGCTTATCCTTTCTTCTACCGGGCGGTCGGGTCAACTCTTCTTCAAGTTCCTCATCAACGTCCACCTCCTCATTTAGATCAACATTGCGGGCATCCGATGTCGGTGTTTCAGGATCAACGGAGGATGATGTTTTTGACCGTTTAGCTCGACGTCTACTACTAGACGTCATGGTACCTACTAGCACCCACTTTGGACTTTTTCGTAGTAGATCCCAACACTTATAGTACGGGAAAGGGCATTTCGTGCTTAGCCATTATCCCATAAAGTTTAATAGCTAGAGAATGTCAAGTAATTAAACTCTCATCTTTAACAAAATTATAGATAATTAGTTAGCAGTCAAACTTTATCTTCTTATAAAAAACTAACTCACCCCTCCTGATTTTTAAACGGCCATAACTTTTTGGTATGTTAATATATTTTTTTTAAATTACACCATATAAACGAGTATTTTATTCTCTTTCATTTGAGTATAGTATTGCTATAGTTTCTTTAGTTAAAAATATTGATATGTTACGTGATTAAAAGTGTCTAAGTGTTGAATCGTTAATTGAAACCGAACTGAAATCAACCAAAAATTGAGTTAACTGGAAACTGGTTAACCAAAACCCAAATTAACCAAAAACGGTTATCGATTTTTTGTACCCTCACTTGACCAAAATTAACTGAACAAGACCATTCATATTTTCATATATTTCTAGCTTTTATACCTTCATTTTATGTACCTATACATTCATTTCATGTATTTATACCTAAATTTCATGAATTTCTAATCAACACTTTTAGCCCAACTTTAGTTTTGGCTATTAAGAGAAATTAAATGAATCAAACAAAAAAACGTCAATCTAACTGAATAAACAAAACCAATTAACGGAATACGGGTTGGTTAATAAAATAGACTAATCGATGACCTTGATTTTGGTTGAGAATAATAATCTAACCAACCGAACAATGCACATCGTGACAACTATGTTTCCCGCCGCATCGCGCGCGCACCTATCGGTTATTAACTAAAACCAGTTATTGGTGAGCAATAACTAAATCGTTAACCTAAACCAAGCTGAAAACAGACGAAACTGAACCGGAATCAACAAAAAAACTGAATTAACTAAAAACCGAATTAACAAAAAATCGGTTATCAATTTTTTGTACTCTCGTTTAACCAAAATTAGTTGAACTAAACCATTCATATTTTAATATATTACTAGCTTTTATACCTGCAGTTCATATATTTCATATTTTATATCTCCATTTCATATGTTTATACTTTCAATTCATGTATTTATATCTTAATTTCATATATTTCTAAGCAAAAGTTTTAGTCCAAGTATGGTTTTTGTTGTTAACTAAAATTAAATGAACCAAACTGAAAACCGTCAATTTAACCGAATAAACCGAAGTGTTTAACCGAGGACCGATTGGTTAATAAAATAGACCAACTAATGCCTTTGGTTTTGGCTTCGGTTGAGGATAATAACCGAACCATGCAAAACACAATGAAATGGATTACCCGATTACTTCGCTTTTGATGTATATCTATCACAATAATACTACAATAAATATAAAATATTATATGAATAAGAAAACTACCAAAACCAGTATCGCAATGCGATGTGTCTCTCCCGCCGCATCACGCGGGCATCCTGTTAGTTTATAATTATAAACATGTACGTGTAACCAAATATCTTAAGTTTTATCCAAGGTGTTAATTTTACCATCAATCTATTCACTCATAAGTGGATGTGTAATCGTGTGGAATCTTAATTAGATTAGATTATTAATTACAGAATGTTGTAATTGTAAACATAAAATTACTACATTTGGTGCAACGAATAAGGTTGGTATAGAGTCTTGAAGTGGGTTGAGCAGTCATGTACACTTTAGTCGGACATTTTGGGTATGCAATTGATTCAATGTTTTCATAATTGATATTCACCCCTTTCCTGGACTTCTACACTTTGCGTTCACCTGCTTCATTCTCAACTAACCACTTTGACAAATTATTTTGGAAAAAAAAAAAAGATTATTTGTAAGAAAATGTCGTTAGGATTTAGTAAAATAAAGTTTAAACAAATAGCACAAGAATAAATACATTATCATAATAAACCCACATTCTGTCTTGGAAACTAAGTCCACGAATAGAGTCTTTGACATAGTGGGCGTTAGTGTTCATGGATTAACGGGTCGAACTCCCAAAAGCGAGCATGATATGGACATAAAAATCATGTCCAACACATGAACCTATACATGATACGAGTGTTCGCCAGTTGACACAAACATGACCTGCTTAAACAAAAATTATAATTCATATTTTATTTTACATATAAGTACCCTAAAACTATAAATTTACTAAAATGATACAAAAAGGTGCATAAATTAACTACGCTTTAACTATAAATGTGATGCTAATCCTTTAAAATATTCAATCAATTTAAGTCACGCCATAAAACAAATTTAAAAATCTATACTATATAATAAAAGAAACCAATGAAAGGACACTTGTCAATATTCTACACCATCTATTATTAGATAATTATTATTTAATTTAAATTATTAAATTTAATATATGTTTCAAACATTTAAGAAATTACGGATAAAGTTCCATAAATTATCTTATTAATTATTTATATTAATTACTAGGTTATTATTCTAGACCATCTACTCTTACTTAATTGTAGATAATTATTATTTAATTTAAATTATTAAAAATATGTTCCAAATGAATCGAATTTAAAAGAATATCAAATGCCAAATTGTCAACCTCACAAATTCAAACTAATATGCAGATAATCTCCATTATAGTATTAGAAATCACCAATAATAATAATTATCCTTATTATTTTTTGTTTTTTAATATGTTGACAAACACCAATTTTAAAGTTAATGAAACTTTTAAGTAAAAAAGTTGATGAAACTTTCAAGTAAAAAATTAATAATTAATTTCATATTAAATTTGTTTGTAAAGTTAATGATTAAGATTTTCGAAACTTAAAAACTCCAAACTTTCAAAAACAAAACATTAAGAGTGTATTTAAAATTTCCACACTTTCTAAAAAAAATTAAGAGTTCGGCTAGCATGGAAACATATAAATACTTCAACTTATTTAAAATCGTTTAAATTCAAGATATTTATAATCGTTTGGATAAATGTTTTTGAAAAAAAAAGACATTTATCTCAAGTATTATCTTTAATAAAAAATAAGTATTTATATTTAAGTAGGTTAAAATTTAATATTAATTACTATTTAATTAATTTCTTGCTTAACAAATAATTTATTTATCTAACTACTATAATAAAAGAAACCAACTTTTGTACACGTGTCATTCATTTAAGGTATCCTCAAATTTATATTTATCTAAATAAATAAATAATAAATTAACATTAAATCTTATCACACTTTAATAAAATATTATCATCAAATCTAAATTGTTAATTTAATATATTTTTAAAATAAATACCTCTCTTATCTACATATCTTATATTAAATATATAAATAATAAATTAATATTAAATGTTATCCTAATTATTTAAAAACATATTTTTTTATTGTTTGGTATACAAAATTATGTGTATTCAACTCGAGTAAAACGCGATGTTTTTAAGAATATAATTTTTTTATTATTTGGTAGATTTTTCAACTCGACTATACACGGGTTTTTTTTAAAGATACGACGTTTTTAATATTTAATATACAAAATTTACATTTATTTAGGATATAATTTTTTTATTATTTGGTAGATTTTTGAACCCGACTATACACGGGTTTTTTAAAGATACGACGTTTTTAGTATTTAATATACAAAAATACATTTATTTAATCTGTGTGATACACATGGTTTTTAAAGATATAACTCTTTTTTATATCTATTCATCACATGTAATATAGGGGGTTTTTAAGGATGTAATTTTTTTTTTATTATTTGGTAGATTTATTCAACCCGATTATACACGAGTTTTTTAAAGATACAACGTTTTTAGCATTTAGTATACACAATTACATTTATTTAATCTGTGTAATACACATGGTTTTTAAAGATATAACTTTTTTATTATTTGATATATAAAATTACATTTATTTTACCCGTACAATATACAAGTTTCATAAATATATAAGTTTTTATTATTTAATATATAAAATTATATTTATTCAACCCGTGTAATACACGGGGTTCTAACCTAGTATATATATAAAATATAATTGGTCAACCCGTGAGCCCATCAGTTGTAAGAACACAACTCCTTTAATTAAACAAGTCCACACTCTACTAGACACTATTCAAAACCCATTTAGACTAATCAAAGACTCATGAATTTCGTGTTTTGTGTTGAAGCATAATTTGAATGACTGGTTGACTCTTTCGCCATCTAAATTTTTATTAATCGCCGTTTATACACTAATTTAAACAAATTGTTGTGATCTTCCTGTTAAAAAATTGAATAGGTTATATAAATACATGTCAATAAAATAATTGTTTTTTTTATACAAAGGGTCATATCTTATTATTTAGTTAGAAGTCAAAGGTTTAAATAAAATTTAAAAAAAAAAAAAAAAACCTTTCTAGAGAACATATTTTACTGTCTTTGAAATTACTCGTTGTATTCCACTATTGTGGGATAATGGACCCAAAAACACATATGAAGTCACAACAACACACATGATAACAATTGAGCTGGAAAGAAGACATTATTTGAAAGATTTTGCACCATAACATGGCAGCCTGACAAAATCATACTTTGGTTTTACTTTCACTCTTCCTTACATCTCAATGATTAACGGGGCACTGTTATTTGAGTAAATCGTGAAAGTGGGCATGATCCAGATTTTGTTGCACATTTGTACAACTTATAACACATTTTGCTGATTTTTAGGGCTACAAATGGACCTAACGTTCGCCAAACAGTTTGTGAATCGTTGGCGTAAAGTTCGTTTAGTTAAATAAACGAACATGAACATAGTCTGCGTTCGTTCATTTATGTTTGTAAACGTTCGGTAGCATGTTTGTTTGTGTTTGATAGTTCATTAGTGTTTTTTGTTTATATATATTATCTAAGTACTTTAAAATTCCAACAAATAAAATATTTAATAAGTGTGGGCACGTATTATTTATTATGTTCATTAACATTCGTTTTCGTTCGTTGCATAAAATTAACAAACGAACACGAACAAGTTCATTTCTTTAACAAACAAACACGAACATAAAACCTCGTTCGGTAAGTGTTCATGAACAGTTCGTTAACACATATATTTCTTAACAAACGAACATGAACAAGGCCTTGTTCGTGTTCGTTCGATTCGTTTGCAGTCCTATTAATTTTACAAATATACAAAAACAAAAGGTGACACTTTGATGGTTATTTACTGATTTACGTATGACATGATTTTTTTAGTAGAAGTTGATTGAATAACGTACGATACGTGAGCAAATACAATGGTCAAAAACGACGAGTCCACTTTTGAGGTCAATAAAACTGATGTTTTTGTAACGAAGGCTCAATGTTGAAGAACATGGGCTAATGGTGCTGCGATTTGACATTATCTGAGCCTAAATGACATGCAATTTGCCTTTGCATTCGTCTACTGCAATACCACCTCAGCATCACTTAAAACAGCTTCGTTTGTATCGTTCACAGAAACTGTAGATTCATTCTCGCTGCAACAAGATGTTGGTAAATTATAATTAATATCTAATATCTATAACAGAGAGCTCAATTAGTTACAAATGGATTGATTTGTGTCCTTGAAATTATTTATTAAAAGATTAGATTATTATTATTTTATTTAATAATAATTAACGCATTAACTTAGCCTCTTACGTACCTTTGCATAAATAACGATTTGAAAATTCTAATCAACCGACAATCTACACGTTGGTTTTTGCAAAAGACTTGACACTGAAGCTAAATATGTATCGGTCAACCCACTGCAGAAAACCATAGTATGCGGGTCAACAGAAATATGTTGCTGAATATATTTTATGCTGTCAAGATAAGCATCTCCACAAGAAGATTCCAGTCCATCAATAATCTGTATAATCACAAAATTAAGTTTAGACCGCTAATAAATAATGATGAAAATCAATAAACACAAACAAAATCTACAGCAAAGCTTGGATGATGTTAAAAAGAATACCAGTGAACAAACACCAGAAATATCAACAGCCTTCATGGAAACAAGCTCCAAAAGTCTATCTGGCGTGCATATAAGGAACTCAGGTTCACAACTCTTTAATCTGTAAAAGGAATAGAGTTTTATCAAGCGATGTTATGAATACAGTAATATGCATGCATGGTTTAAAAAAACGGCCGAGGCGGTTGTACTGAGGCGCGCCTCAGTTCGAAACGGAGAAAAAACGTATATGAGGCGGCGCCTCAGGGTCAGAAATTATACGCACGCCTCAGTGGAGTGAGGCGTAAGTTTCAGATCTGAGGCGGAACGATTTTGGAGAGGCGTACGTATATCCTTTTAGGCGGGATTAAATGATAGATTAGGGTTTTTTTAAGCGCCAAAAGATATTGGCGGCAATAAATAAACTAGCGCCATTATTTTTTTTGTTTCTTTAATTAGCTTTAGGGTTTTTCATTATACACATCCAAAAACACACGCATCTGCAATCAATCGTGATTCTGGAACTATTTCTTTCAATCTTCAATACAAGTAAGTTTTCTTCACTGCTTTCTTTCATCTGGAACTATTTTGTTTCTTAATAATTGATGATGATTGTTGATTGATCTTGTTATAACTGATTTTTATTGATTCTGTTATGGCTGATGATGATTGAAATCATGATCCTGTATTAATAATACTTGCTGATTTTTATTGATTCTGTTATGGCTGATGATGATTAGAATAATCCCAAGTTCAATTCGTTTTTATTAGAATAATCCCATGTTCAAGATACAGTGGTTAGTGATTTGATGAGAAAAGTCATTTTTTGATGTTAAGTATTTATTATTTTATGATATATATAATTTTAATATTTATTTATTAATACCGCCTCAGCCTTACATCTCGTTCCGCCTCAATACTTACGCCTCGTGAGGCGAAGGGAAAACGCTTCGATACTCGTTTCCGTTTTTTAAAACCTTGTATGCATGGTTGTTAATAGCGAATAGCGGACCATAGCGAGAGGCTGCCTATATGCTACGTAGCGATAGTGATGAAATAGCTAGCCCTGTTTCATATTTAGCAATAAAGGGGTAGAAAAAAATAATAAAAGCTATATTTAACACACCAATTATGTATAAAAGTGCTAAAATACACTAAAATAGCTATATTCGCTATCACTAATCATCTAATAAATAAAGAATAATAATAATAATCCGCTATTTATCGCTACAGGTATACCTTTGCTATTCGCTATAGCAGACGCTACCAACGCTATTAACAGCTATGGCAATATGTATGCTCTAAATGTAAAAGAATGAAGTTCGTTTAATCATACACTACATGCAGGGCCAATAAATTAAAACATCAACTCCCAAAACCAAAAAGAGAATCGTGTGTTGCTGCAGTTAAGTTTTCATAGATTTATGTAAATTACCCCTGAACCTGATGATATATGGATGCCCCTGAATGTAGACTCACTGTATGTATTCCAAATGCCTTCAAAGGCTTGCACACAGCGCGTACCTATAAATAGCTGTGTAGTTACACGACTATAAAGTATAAACCAAATGGCTCATAAACAACTATAAAGTATAAAGATATCTCTTTTTGACAAAAACACACTTAAGTCATGGAACGCTATAGGATAAGTGCAATAGATCAACATTTCTATTTTTAGCGAATAAAGCATCAAAAACAAGCTTTAGACTAATTAAGGATACCTGTGCTGCTTTCTCTTGTGAGGGCACAACGAACAAAAGAAAAGGGCTGGTGAAAGATACACCATCTTTTTCCTTTTTTGTTATGGTATCGACTGCAGTTGATCCTATCCAAGCAATCTGTTCCAAGGTAGCATGTCCACTCGTCTCCAACAAGTGTTTGCCACTTGAATAACATCTCCAATATTCAAATCCCCATGAATCAAAGAACAAGGGCTTTCCCCTTTCAAATGTTTCTACGTGATGTATCGCGTCTTGTATCGTCTTCAAACATGTAATTAAGAATTTTGACGGGCAACCTTCATCCTTGGTGTTTTCTTTATCCGACTGTGTTGACTCTTTCTTGACCCTTGCCCGTTTCTGTTCCTGGTTTTTCCCATTCGACTGATGATCCCCGTTAGCCTTTCGCTTGTTCTGTGAAGCACCGTTACCATTACCGTTTTCTTCAGACGAATTATCAACTTCCTTTGATGGCCAAACTTTCTTAGTCTTCAACTTTTTGTCCTTTTTAATATCAATATTGTTTTGTTTGTCATTAAAAGGATCCTCTGGAGTGGGTAGACTAAAACACATCCCCTGAATATAACAATAAATAAGCCATCTAATCAGATTATATGCATTCTATATATCTCATCATCAATATCACATATAAATCACAAAATCAAAGTTCAAGTTCAATAGAACACCACAAGCTTAACAGCCAAAGTAAACTTGCACAAAATTACAGCAATTTTAAATAAAGCTTGCTACACACGTTTAGTAATGGTGTTCTTCGGGTTTCAGGTTTTTCGGGTCGGGTTGTTCAGGTTTTTGGCTGGGAGAAAGTGACCCGATAACCGACCCATTTATAGTTCGGGTTAGTCGGGTTCGGGTTATTCGGGCTTGGGTTAATTGGGGTCGGATTGTTCGGTTTTCGGGTTTAGATGTAAAACAAAATAAATATCTTTTTTTACAAATATCATTTAAATTCATATTGTTACTAAAAAAACATCATCAAATATCAAACATCATTTGACCAAATGATATTACAATGTTCAAAAGTCTCAAAACTTAATGTTTCAAATACAAAGACTCCAAACCAAAACAAATCTATAAAAAAAATACAATAAATGTTCGCGTTTTTTCGGGTCGGGTTGTTCAGGTTTTTACCCGGGAAAAGGTGACCCAGTAACCTACCCATAGAAGGTTCAGGTTGGTCAAGTTCGGGTTTTTTCTGGTATCTAACTCGAGTTCAGGTGGCTTTGAATTCGGGTTTCGGATAGAAATAAACAGCCCTAATGTGTTACTTGTTAAGCACGATATAGGGTTTGAACTAATAAGTTTATGTGTCAATAACCTACTACAGTAGGCATAAACGGTTAATATCGCCATAAAAAAGAATGATAATTCTGACATAGCAACAAAATATTGATGGACAAAATAGTTTAATGAGTTGTCTTGAGCAGTTTTACTTGGAGGTAGTGGTAGGTTTGTTAAGCAGGTCGGTAATTCATGGGCTTAGAGGGCCCAAGTGTATATGGGCCTTTTGTGGGCTTTATTTGTTTTTTTAGTATATAGAGAAGGAGTCAAAGAGTGAAAGAGGTGTGTGTGCATTGTTTGAGGTGTTGGTCTAGCGGTTAAAAGGTTTATCCTCTCTAGTGGAGATGCATGTTTAATTTTTTATGGACATTTGGGTGAAGGGAAGAATCAGGGCTTTAATCTCGGTTCAAATCTGACGGGGGCGAGGGTTTATGGATTCCATCTGGTTCCTACGCATCAGGGGGCATGGTCTCATGGCAGTCGAGGAGTCGACCTTGGACATAGCCCCAAACAGAGTGGGTTTACACGCGAGATTCTTTGTCGTTCAAAAAAGACAGAGTATGCGTTTTTTGAGCGTTTGGTGTGGTGTGAGACGTGTGTGTTTAATAATACAATCTTTTTATGTTAGTTATTAATATTTATTAGAATAGAATTATATACTGAACGTTGGACTAATGTATTTTCTTTGAGTTTTACGAATGTTATGCTATTTGTCTATTAAGTCTATTTTAGCAACGATAGAAACATGCTCTTGACCGTATCCGATTTTTAAAAATATGAAGATATTATTGAAGAATATAAAATTTAAATAAAATCTATACATATAAATATCATGCTCTCTTTTTACTGTCTACTTTAGCTTTTGTAAAACGTAATTATTACCAAGTGTTGATTGTGGTCCTATGTTATTATTTAAAAATTCTTGAGGTGACCAAGTAAGGGATGTCTTTGACCATTCATGTGTTAAACTTTGGTATCAAATGATTAAATAACAATATCTTATATTCTAAGATAGATCATATATGCTGTTAAAAGCATGTTAGGTGATGCAAATACAAGAAAAATAAACATATTAACCCTTCAAGTGTCTTACAAGTCCACAACGACCCCCTTACTTACACTTAATGCATTTAAACATTTATGTTATTATATAATTGCTATAACACCCCTTACTTTTCTTTAATTGAAACATGACACCTTTATAAAATCTTCAATTAAAAGTGTATCCTTAGGAATTGGAATATTGAATTTTAATAATTTCAACCATTCGTCGTTGGCCGTCAACAGTCCCAACTTCAAAAATAACCACTGACAGTCCCAATTATTAATATGTTGGCCTCCAATAGACCCTAACTAACAGAACCTTGACGTCGTTAGTCTCCGGTCGCCGGAAAAACGTTTTTCACGGAAAACTCGTTTTTTGGCCGAAAAACTCAACATTTTTGTCTCAAACCTCTTTCTAACCTTATTACGGACCTTTAGTAACTTTTTTTAGTAAAAACCCCAATTATTGAAATCGTTGGAAAACTCTTTTTTCGCCGGAAAAAAATTTTTTGGCCTGAAAACTCAACATTTTTGTCCGGAAAACTCAACATTTTTGTCCCAAACCTCTTTCTAACCTTATTATGGACCTTTAGTAACTTTTTTTTAGTAAAAACCCCAATTATTGAAATCGTTGGAAAACTCTTTTTTCGCCGGAAAACTCAACATTTTCGTCCCAAACCTCTTTGTAACCTTAGATCGAACCTTTAGAAACCTTTTTTCTGGCCAAAACGGTTTTCCGGCGATCGAAGACTAACTAGTCAGAGTCCATTGGTGGTCAATATGTCAATAGTTGGGACTACCAGTGGTTATTTTTGAAATTGGGACTGTTGGCGGGCAATGACGAAAAGTTGAGATTATTAAAATCCAATATTACTTAGGAATTACATTGTTTATAGGTTGTATTTGTTTTACTTGTGACCTTGAAGGCTTTATTCATCATAGAGCTGTTGTCTTTGTTTAAGGTTGTTTAAAAGGTCTTAGTAGATATGTGGATGTCATATGTTTGGTAAAGGTTGTCTAAAAGGGTTTTAGAGGGTGTTATCTATTTGTTTAAGCTTCCTTGAAATGTTTTAGAGGATGTTAATAATTTGGGTAAAGTTTTTCTAAAAGCTTTCAAATTATATTATCTATTTGTTTAAGGTTGCTAAAAGCTTATAAAGTGTGTGGATCTAGTAGCATTTGAAGTTATTGATATGAAGTTAATGTGCTCACTTTTCAAGCAACAAGCTAGAAATATAAAAGTGGTTACGAGGGCACGCACTAATACCAAGTGAGGGGTTGGTGTCACTCAACTTTAGACCAATGATAAAAGAATTTTTGATACTTATAATAGTCGTCTAAATAGTATGTAGTGGTCGCATTTTTCCTAGCAAAAGTTCAATAAGTCCAAATAATATGTAGTGGTTGTGTTTTCTCTAGCAAAGCAAAAGTTCAATAAATAAGGCCATGTTTGTTTGCATATGAATGGCATCTGAATGGTGTCAATCAGAGCCAACCTCTGATTCGGTCAGAGGTTTGGTGTTTGGTTCGACATTTGAATAGGGATTTCAAACTCTTAACCATTTAGATTTGTGGAGTTGCTGAACCATTCAGAGGATTTCAAGCTCTTATTCGGTTAAAGGCTCTGACTCACCAAATAGGGCCTAAGTCTACTAAGTTTCCTATTATTTACTTGACCCGTTTTTAACCTACCTAACCCATTTTTTGGCTCGACAATTCCGAGCTATCCCACTTCTCAAGTTTTTAGGTCGGTTGATGAATGATGTTTTTCAAACTTTTAATACATTTTTCATGACATTAAACAGTTTTATCAATAGTTTAACAAATTTTGCAATTTCTGTTTTTTAAACATGGTTTTCAAATGGTTTATTTTAAACTTCCGAGAGCAACTAATTTTAGTCATTCTTTTTAATATGTTGGTGAGACATCTTGTTGTCGTTGACAGCCCATTATCTTTCGATGCATTAACCCTTGTAGTTATTCTTAAGTAAAGTATTATAATCCTCATCTACTATTATTTAAGTAATTAAGTGCCAACAGAATCAAATTCTTTTGGGCTAAACCTACTAGGAAAACGATATTCACTTTTATATTTATTTTATAACACTTGAAAATTTTGCTCATATTTTTATACGAATTGTAACTACTTAATATTGATATTACCTTGAAAGATTTCACATTAAATATTTTTAATGTTACAAATTCAGATATTACATGATAGTTATATATATATATATATATATACATATATATATATATATAGGGGAAGATTATATGCAGAACACTAAATATTGCGAGAACACGCAGAACAAAATGAATAACCCATTTTTTCAATCATAAAAACCTAAAAAGTAAAGGAAAATGTTACAAATTGAAGATTTATTGTTTTTCACACTAGAATATAAAACAAAATATGAAAATTTTTCATTTTTTTTATATAACCTACATATATGTGCATTCTGTGTAGGTTAAATTACCTACATGTATGTAGGCTAAGTATAGGTAAAAATATAAGGTTTTCCATGCATATATAATATACATACGAATGTAGGAAATATAAAATTTAAAAAATATGAACTTTAATATCATAAAATCTAGTGATTTAGAGTTGTTCTTTTTGTTCTCGCAATAATTAGTGTTCTGTAATGATCCTGATCCTATATATATATATAGGGTAAGGATAGTGTAAAAAGGGCCTAAAGTGTGAGAAGTGTATTATTACACTATATATAATACTATATAACACCATATAAACACCGTATAACAATATGTAACACCATATAATACCATATAACACTATGTAACACTATATATCATTATATAACAAATATAACACTATACATCTATCATAGACATGCTATCAGACAACCTATAGTGTTATATTTGTTATATAATGATATATAGTGTTACATAGTGTTATATGGTATTATATGGTGTTACATATTGTTATACGGTGATTATATGGTGTTATATAGTATTATATATAGTGTTATAATACATTTCTCACACTTTGAGCACTTTTTACAGGATCATCTACCTATATATATATATATAGGACAAAGATCCGTTAGGAACCACCCCTTATTGCGAGAACCGCGAGAACCAATATGAACACAACCAAAAATGCCTAAAAATATCTAAAAAACACACAAATTTTTTTTTATGTTAAAATCGCTACTTTTAATCGAAAAAAAAAATTTTAAAAATAAATAAAAAAAAAATTTTGCTACTAAAAGTAGCGATTTTAACATAAAAAATATATAAAAAAATTTAGATTTTTTTTTTTTTTTTATATTCTTTTTAGAATTTTTTAGGTTTTTTGGGGTTTAGTTTTTAGCATTTTAGCTTTGGGGGGGGGGGGGGGGGGGGTGGGGGGGTTAGGTTTTTTGGGGGTTTTAGTTTTTAGTATTTAGCTTGGGGGGGTTAGGTTTTTTTTGGGGGGGGGGGGTGGGGGTTAGGTTTTTTTAGCTATTTTAGGTTGTGTTCACATTGGTTCTCGCGGTTCTCGCATGAACCTTACCCTATATATATATAGGGTAAGGATAGTGTAAAAAGGGCATAAAGTGTGAGAAGTGTATTATAACACTATATATAATACTATATAACACCATATAAACACCGTATAACAATATGTAACACCATATAATACCATATAACACCATGTAACACTATATAACATTATATAACAAATATAACACTATACATCTATCATAGACATGCTATCAGACAACCTATAGTGTTATATTTGTTATATAATGATATATAGTTTTACATAGTGTTATATGGTATTATATGGTATTACATATTGTTATACGGTGTTTATATGGTGTTATATAGTATTATATATAGTGTTATAATACACTTCTCACACTTTGAGCACTTTTTACAGGATCCTCTACCTATATATATATATATATATATAATACACACACATTTGATTGATAAAATACATAAAATACATAACTTAGAAATAACAAATAACATAACTTTTTACTAAATTATAATTTCATTAAAAAGTAAATATAATACATAACTTAGAAATAACAAATAACATAACTTAAAATTCATAAAATACATAGAGGCCAATTAAGTACAATACGTCTTAACGTACATCACGTAGGACAAATAATTACGCACGTTATAATGAAAATCACGCATGTTATAAACTCAAAAACCCAAATCACACATGTTGAAAACATTAATCACGCATGCTGAAAACATTAATCACGCACATTATAGTGTAAAATCACGCACTTTGTCGTACGTGATGTACGTTAAGCCGTAATGTATGTTACACTTTCTCAAATACATAAAACTTAAATTAAAGAAATTCTCTCCATTGCAGATGAGTTCTCATGATCTTCCAAGTCTAAAGGTGAGATTTAAATTCTTTGGGCTCGTATGTTCGTTTATGCTCACCATGGGCAACCCGGGTGGCTTCCTCCTTGTTTTGATTTTGTTGATTGCTTATCGAGTCTTTGAGCAATTTGTCAAACTTTGCATCACTAACTTGGATAATATGCCACATTGCCACCTATTCACGAGCTCGTATACTTTGCGGGTTTTGTTACCCATTTTTTCATGAAATAAGTCTAGGATTTTGAAGCCACGTCTTACAAGACCCTTGAACCTTGATCATGACGAAAGTAACCCAAACACTCACCAATGTGATCTCTTCGTTTTTGGTCCATTCGACCATTTGATTGATAGGAGAAGGTGTAATGTTTTCGTAGATATTGTGAAAGAAATGAGTATGTGAAGTGTGGTGTACTGTACTTCGCGCAGGATCCCGGCATTGAGTAATTATGTGACCTGCTCGTTCATCGCTTCCGCTTTTTCTGCGTTGAGACTACGTCTTCCCTGCGCGACAGGTTCTGCTGAGGGTTTGACATTCAGACTGTGTTGCGCTATCTCTCGCGGAACTCCAGTCATGTCTGCTGGGCACCAGGCGAATATGTCTTTATTGTTCGAAAGCAATTCCTTCAATTGTATTCGTATTGTCGGCGAGATGGCGTGCCCTAGTAAGATGGTCTGTTCTGGATATTCTTCGTTGAGGACCCATTTTTCCGGATCGTTTGGCGCTGAGGGCTTGGCCACTTTTGCTGGTGGCTCATCATCCACGTACATAACCTCCTTACTTGAGTACAGAATTGCTACTCCAGTTTCCGTTGGAAACCCGCAGGCAGCATGTGGAATAGAAGTGATCATGCTGAATTCTCTTTGTGATCTTCTTCCTAGCAGAACATCGTGGCGCGATGTTGCTGGCTTGACCATGAAATTCACTGTGACTGTGCGCGAATGCTCGCCATCTGACAGAGTCACAGGAAATGCAATTTGTCCTAATGGAAACACAGCTTCGTTGCAAAACCCGGTGAGAGGAAAGTCGACCGGCTCTAATCGTGCTTTATTCTCTGGTTCAAGTTGTTTGAAACACTGTTCATATATAATATCCATCGAGCTTCATGGATCTATGAACATATAATCCGTTCTGTAGTGGCCGAAGATGCCAGTAATGATTACTGGTCGTTCTTCCTGAGGACCTCCGGGGACGACAGGAAACACAATTTGTTGTTCCCTCCAATGCTGATTATGATTTCGTTTATTTGGCCTTCGTGAAGGACCCCCCCCTGCACCATGTGTATCTGCTTTGGTTCAGTTTCCAGACAGTTGGTATCTTCTGATTTTTGAATCATCTTGTTATAGCTACTAGATTGGATGTACCACTGATTAGGTGTTTGTGGGTCCAATACTGTAGTGTTGAATTTCTTTTTGCTTTCTTTTGGTGTATCAGATCTGACGTTTTGTATAGCGATCTGAAATCTGTTGAACCAGTACTCCAGGGCTCTGTCTAGGAGTGGATCTGGTTGATTATGAATTCCCGAAGAGTCATTTCCTTCTAAATGACTGTCACTGCTTCCTTTGATTCCCATGATTCCGTCAATCTGGTTATCTCGGGTTTCGAAACCCTTGGATTCAGATCGAGGACTTGATGGGTGAAATGATGAATTCTCTGCTATATAGAACAGAGAGTGAAGAAATTTGAATCGAAACGAGAAACAACGGATAAAACAGAGAAACCGGTGGGCGCCAATGAAGAAACACTGGACAAATGACCGGAATCAAATTATCCAAGGGGTTAGGTTCTGCATAAAAGGGTGGTTCTCTCTCGTTTGATTCGAAGGGACAAGTCTTCTTCTCCGGTGAATACTGCAAAACAGAGCACCATTAGCCTCGTCAAGGGGAGAAGGGAGGTTCTCTCCTTGACCCGACTCCGGCGTGAGAATAAGTATATGTTTATGAAGAAGAATAAGTATTACTGAAGTGAATGTGACTTGAAGTTCATACCTGAATTGCTCTCATATTTATAGCCGGGAGTTTGGGCGGGAAAACTCGTTGCTGAAATATTAACGGAAGATGCTAACTCCGTAAGCGGTTATTTTCCCTCCGTTAATTCTTTTGATCGGATTGTGAGTGCACACGGATCGTGATCCTGATCAACGGCTGGGGTGCTGCCACGTGGAAAGTGGGTAAGTGGAAGTTTATCTCCAATTCCATGCCATCATCGTGATTTCAAGATGGCCTGGGATGATGACACGTGTCTCAGACGGTTACAACCGTCTGGTGGTGCACGATTGAGTCTTCTGGAAGATTATTGCCACAATCTGGTGTGACTCCTTATCGTGTGGTATCAGCTTAGTAAATAATATCCAAGTCTGGGTATTATTAAGCGGAAGTGTTTAATTGGGATTTTTATCCCTGTTTATTATGGGGAATAGCGCAAGGACTCATTGACTTCCTTTTGGCGCGCGGGTGTTAGTTGTTGCCTTTCTCTTAAGTTCTCTTTGTTGGACCAGTGCGCGGCCGCGCAAGGTCTAAAGGGGTTTAAAGGGCTAGGTTGTGGTATGGTCCCAAGTACTTAATACGAGGTTTTTGGGACCTTACCCCTTCAGTGATGTACGTTAAGCCGTAATGTATTTTACACTTTCTCAAATACATAAAACTTAAATTAAAGAAATTCTCTCCATTGCAGATGAGTTCTCATGATCTTCCAAGTCTAAAGGTGAGATTTAAATTCTTTGGGCTCGTATGTTCGTTTATGCTCACCATGGGCAACCCGGGTGGCTTCCTCCTTGTTTTGATTTTGTTGATTGCTTATCGAGTCTTTGAGCAATTTGTCAAACTTGGCATCACTAAGTTGGATAATATGCCACATTGCCACCTATTCACGAGCTCGTATACTTTGCGGGTTTTGTTACCCATTTTTTCATGAAATAAGTCTAGGATTTTGAAGCCACATCTTACAAGACCCTTGAACCTTGATCATGAAGAAAGTAACCCAAACACTCACCAATGTGATCTCTTCGTTTTTGGTCCATTCGGCCATTTGATTGATAGGAGAAGGTGTAATGTTTTCGTAGATAGATATTGTGAAAGAAAGGATTATGTGAAGTGTGGTGTAGTGTTTGTGAAAGAAATGAGTTGTGTATAAAGTGTTTAATTGTAAAATATTTTTTAAGGCTCCAACGGTCATAAGACCGTTCAACCCACCTCTCCAACAGTCATATTTGACCTCAACTCAGTAGCTTCTACTATCCTCTAAATCTACTCACCGAGGCAATCCACAAAGGTGTCGATGGTGTACCCGGTGACACCCTTGTAGTCTTGTACTCTTGTGTAGTTCTGTATCACATTTAAAATAATATGTACAATCGTATTATGTGATTCTCTTATTACTCAAGACGTTATGAATCTGACATGAATGACGCTCTCATTCTCTCCCTATGTCCACACACGTGTGTGTGCGCGCCTGCAATGAGTTTAAATAAAAGGTATTTAATATTAACTTGATACCGTTAAAAACCAATTTGCTTATTATTATAAAATACATTCATTATAATATTCAATTTTATAAATTCATTATAGTATTATTTTCTAAAATGTTTAGTACAATAATATATGAGCAACACACCACTTTTGAGGCATGTTTACAAGCAATAATCATATAAAGATATATATTTTGTATTATTATTGAGTCCTAGAATTCCCTTTTTATAGAAGGTATTAAAAACTTTAGCTAAATATTTTCCACCAACCAAATTTCTTCGAAGTTATTTTTATAGCGTGAAGTGACCGACAACGTGATGTAAAGTTCGTGGAATTGATCTAATTTTATGACTTTATCAACTTCGTCTTTTTCACTTTTATTTTGAACACCATATATCCTATATACTTAGTTTTAAAATAGTACTTCTTAGAATCTTAGTGAATAATAATTCATTAAGGAAAACGCAAATCTAAAATTATTTATCATACATCTAATATACAGAGATAATACATATATGATAATTATTCATGTGAATGAAAAGTAGTCCATGGTATTATAGGCTAATGGCATTTTAGGAGTGATATAAGGCTTAGGGACCATTAGGTCCTGTGTTTGATTCTAGGAATTTTTTTCCAGATTTATTGGGTTTCCTCATAAATTGGTGCATAGACATTATTGCCTAGTGGAGATGGATATGATCAGGTAGTTTCGCTGGTGTAGTGATCCAAATTTTCCGTTAAAAAATTGTTAGTGAAACTCTAAGAGATAATACATATAAGATAATTATTCATGTGAATGAAAATCAGCTAAATTTCCAACACATAATTTTTTTTTTTTTTTTTCTCCATCCATTATGAGTTTATGACTTTCTCTGTGAACCGTTAATGCCAATAACCGTTATTTCCCTACTCATTTTCTGCTTTCGGTTTTGACTATAGAGTTTAGAAAGTAAACGGTTGTGAGGGTGTTGGGTTTGTTTGAGGGTGATACCGTTTAGATGGTGGTCGTTGGGGGTGGTGTTTCCAAATAGGTGTTATAGGTGGTCAAGGATGATTTTCCATGGTAAAGAGGTTGGCGTGTTTAATGTGTCAATAATTTTTGACGTAGCTAACTAGTCTTTTTAAAGTTTTACACACTTAAGAAAACATGTTATATTATCTTCTAGTCACTCATGATATTAAATAAGTAAGTCTTATCTTGTTTATCACATAAAAAAGATTTTAGTTCTGACACATATGATTAGAATACATGTTAATTGGATATATAAATTATTATCCTATATATTAAGTGTTAAATGCCTGGTTGGTCATGTGGTTTACGAAAATTGCAGACTTGGTCTCAATGGTTCCCTAATTACAGAGTTGGTCCTAATAGTTGTAATTTTTGCACTCGGTTGGTCGTTATCACTAACCTATATTAGATTTCCAAGTTAAGTATATGATAAATGTTTATTTTACCCCTCATCTTCTTCCTTTTCTCTTCGTCTCTCTCTATAAACAACCCTACCATACCACACACCTACGCCTCCCATCTACCACTATTACCCACCATTCTAAATAGCCGTTTATGTTCATTCACCATCTCCAACACTCACCTCCACTATTCGAACCACCATGGAACAACCCGACCACCACTTGCTCCCCTCGTCACCACCGGAAATCACAACCACCCACACTCGTAACTCGCGTTTGTTAAGTTGAAAAAAAAAACTAAATTCGTATCTTTACTTAATTTTTTCAGGCGTTTTGTTGCAAATTTTGTTGATAGCAGAATTGCATTCAAAATAGAGTGAACACTTTGTTTTTTATATATATATGTTATATTAGTGCATGCCAGTATTGTGGTGGTACCCTGACAAACCGAACCGATTCCTACCAAACAATTGTTTTCAATCGATGTAGATCACATGTTGATATTCTTTTGGTCATATTACGATTTTATGTAATTGTTTTTTTTTTTTCATTTTTTTGGTTGTTATAACGAGCGTCTGTACGGTAACATAACAAGATGAAGCGATACCAATCAAATTCCTGTCGCGTAGTAAGGGGTATCCACCGGCACAACGTGCCGGTTTTGATAGCACTGGTTCAAATAAATAATTAAGTCTCATATGATGGTTTTAATTGACTGTTATTTTCTTAAAACAATATACATGGAAGAGTATGATCTTTTAACCAAAGAAAAAAAGTGACATAATTTATTTTTACCTTCAGTTTCAACAGAAAAAAAAATTACATTCTTACTAATAAAGAGTTTTTATTCACGTTTAGTTTAATCACTTAGTATTACAAGGGGGGGGGGGGGTCCCAGATTTATTGGGTTTCCTCCTGAATTGGTGTATAGGCATTATTGCCTAGTGGAGATGGATATGATCGGGTGGTTCCGCTGGTGGCACGATGATACTCCAGTGGTCCGTCAGTGATCCAAATTTGCCGTTCAAAAAAAAAAGTATTACAATTATTCATGATTTAGACGATTTATATATAATCATTTTTCTTAAAAGTAATCAGGTAATTACTATTTTCTTATACTAATAAATAAAAATCTTTTTATACACGTGTCACTCTCTAATGTCTTCTCACTTTTAATAATAATATTACATATTAATTTTTTATACACAAATATAATATATAGTATAATATTAATTAATGTATTTAGAGATAAACTTATAAATTCAAATTTAATTAATAATCTTCTATAACTAATATAAATGCATCAAATAATATTTGCTTTTCTATAAATAATTTTCAATAAAAAATTAGATATAGATAAACGTTTGTTTTTTATATATAATCATAAAGTTATATCCAGAGTATTATTATATATACTTTGGAGTTCGGTCATTGAAATTATGGTAAAGTAGGAAACAAAGGTTCCCGTTTGATATATACTTAATAATTGTATTATTGTTTTTTTCACTAGAATAAATAATTATTCTAGGTCCGGAGCATATCCTTCTATCAAATTATACGTGTTTTTAGATGCATTGCTATAATAGTTTGAACTCACCATTATAGTAACACAATTCTTTCAAATGTCAAATATAGACTACTTTGTTTCACCTTTTTAATGTTAGGCGTGTTTTTATAATTGGTTTAAACCCAGAATTTATCGCACATTGAATCAACATTTAAAAAGAACATTATTTTTAAATATAATAATTCTATACTCCATTCAAAAAGAGACACGAGTTTTTTTAAGTTATATTTTTTTATTATTTAATATGAAATTACATTTATACAGTCCGTGTAATACACGAGGTTCAAACCTAGTAATATTATATAATATAATATTAACTAATATAGTTAGAGATCAAACGTATAATTTCAAATTTAATTAATAATTATCTATAACTAATATAAACTGTATCAAATAACTTTTAATTAATAATTATCTATTACTAATATAAAATGTATCAAATAACTTTTCATATTCTGGATATGGTTAAATGCATTTTACATGGGTTTGTTTTATATTTTACATCAATCGGATATAATTATGTTACTTGGATTAGGTTCAAGAGTGAACACTAGTGTATTTGCGAACTAAGCGAACTAATCATGTCCATACAAGTGTGTAAATCAATTGTCAAGATTTGATGATGAAGTACACTGGTATATTTTACGATTTGATGATTAAATCCTAGCCATACACTTGTGTAAATTAACGGCCATGATTTGTTCACTCAGTTCGCAAATACACTAGTGTTCACTCTAGAAGTCTAGAACCCCACCCTAGGTTACTTATGTATGATATAGAAATTTTATAACGACATGTTTGATATGCACAAATTTGAAGAAAGTCCATATTTAACACAATGCTTGGACATATATATTTGGATTAAAAGAAAAACCCTCTGAATTGTGAGAATTTAGTGAACTCCAACTTTTCATGCGAGTTTTAATTTGAATATTTAAATGTCGACTACTAATTAAAGAGGTTGTTGTAGACACTCAAAATTATAGTTTAACAAACTTTAGTCCTATTTTTTTTAACATATACTTTATTACCTCATTGAGTTCTAAGAACTTAGGGAACTCCGACTTTTCATGCGAGTTTTAATTTAATATTTAAATGCCGACTACTAACTAAAGAGGTTGTTGTAGACACTCAAAATTATAGTTTAAAAAACTTTAGTCCTATTTTTTTAAAGGTATACTTAATTCGTAGTATGATTTTATTTTAATATATAATATTTTCTATATTATGATGATATTCATATCTCGTCTCATGATCCATATATCCAAAAATGGTATTTATATCAAAGTTTTTATTATATCACTAATATACATAGTAGAATTTAATTACAATTTATTTACCGTAACCTCATAACTTGTAATTATTTTTAAAAATACTTACAATTTTATGATCATTATTTTTTTTATTTTTTTAGTGTTACTTCTTTAAGTCATATAATAAGATGGATTATAGTATCTCAAGAGAGAAGTGAAAACTTAGAAAATTATTTTGAATAGCTGAAAATATAATTGTTCTTTTGTTTTACTATTTTATCTAATAAGTCATTTCACTAATAAGAATTATATACAAGTTTATAATTTATATTTTTTCGCCATTCAACCGGTGTCATACACGGGTTTATAAGCTAGTTATAATGTAGAGTAAATTACAAATTTTGGCCTTAATTTATATATCAAATTATAGATGATATCATTTGTCTTTAAAATTGAAAGCTAATTATGTGCCAAGTGTGATTTGTTGTTGGGTCACAAAGAATTTAGTTATTTAAACATTAGAAAGTATCAAGTAGTGTTTTAGTTTCTTGGGACAATAATAGTATGATATTTACAACTACAATATTTAATGTCATGTAAAGGAATTTTTTTTTAGAGATTTATGAACTATTTGTACATTTCGTTAATTCTCGTAACTTTGTAAGCTAAGGGTACATGGTATGGTTTAGTGAGTTTGATCAGGGAGGGGGTTTTGCCGCACGGGGAACGATTGTCGGTGGTGGATCGGTGAGTGGGGAGTGGTGATTTCGGTGACTACTCACCGATGCGGGAAGAGAAGGGAAGGAGGAGAGAGTGGGGGGTTTAATGGTAGGTCCCAACCCCTTTCAACCAATCACAATTTTTTTTTTAAATTTTTTATCACTCTCTAGGTGTTTGAACCATTGCCAGTGATTGAGTGCAAAATGAGGAGTGGAATAGGGACTTGACATGGAATGATATTATTGGCTAGAAAATAACTCAAACACCCTAAGTGATTGAACGATACCCTCCACCCTAATTACGTTAATAAGTTCTTTCAGTTAATTATACTTTAAAGCTTTATAGGATTTTTATTTGTTATACCGTGTGTAACACGGGTAATAATTGAGTATTTTCAACATATTAAAAGTAAAATTTAGCACCTCAGCCTTACCAACCCCTGAGTTCACACACCACTAATTCATATTTGTAACGAAGAGAAATGTGAACACACATAGTGAGTTAACGAGAGTTTGTCAGTACTTTATAAAAGCCACCAAATATTATACATTGAAAGGACCTTACTAACTTTCAAACTGGTGTGAATTATACGTTCACCTAAAATGACAAATATCTAATGAAGTAAGTTGTGCTCAACGGTTAACACATAAAAATGTAAAATTAGATGGTCCAGAATAAAGATGCTATATAATAGTAATAAAATTCCTATAATGATGTATCACTTCGAGACAAGTATGCTATTAGGTACTATTCACAGTACACTATTGAAACATAATAATATATATTGATATTCTATATTTAATCGTAAAAAATATAATAATTAATATCTGTTGTTAGAAACTTAAAATAATTAAAACCATGAATGTAAAATTCTAGTTAGTTTTTTATATTATCACATAATTTATTTATGTTTCCCTTTGGTAAGTTTCCATTGACATCTCTAATAACTTACGTCCTCTTCACATAATCCAACATATGGGGATCATCGGTTTACAACCCAAATTCTTTCAACGCATATATGTAAACATATATTGAAACTATACTAATTGCAATTTTTGTTTTTTATGTTTTACCAATTATGGATTAGGTCCTTTCTTTGAAAATTTGTTGTCTGTTAGTCTAACGTCCATCCACTTTGTTTGTTAAGTCAGCGCATGTGCTAGTCACGTGGTGCCGGAGACGGTGGTGATGGTTGTAGGTGACAACAACGATGGTGGTTCATGTGTGGAGGCGGTGGTGCCATATATGGTGGTGACGGTTGTAGGTTTTAGGGTTTGTGAGTGAGTGAATGGTGGTAACGGTTGTAGGTTTTAGGGTTTGTGAGTGAGTGAAGGAAGGGGAGAGGGGAATTACCTAAACTAGGTTTAAAGAAGTTCGCCGCGTTGCGGCGAATTACTTTTGTTATTTAGTCTGTGTTTACATGTGTTTTGAAATCACTACGAGCGTATTGCGAACGTAACTGCTGACAAGAATAAAAAAATGTAGAAAAAAACACTAAAAGATAACCGAAAGAAAATCAACCAAAAAAGTTGTATGGTAACGATGTTGTTTGTATGAATCCCGTGGTCAGAGATGAGCAAATTGTTCTGGGTACCGGTACCAAATTTACCGAACCAAAAGATATTAAGTACCAATTCGGTACCGACTTTTGGCGTTCCTGGTACCGGTTCACTACCGTTTTTTACCTTCATATACCGGTACCGTAACCGGTATTTTCGGTATCAGTACCAATTCTGTATCGGTTGGCACCGAGCTCATCTCTACCCCTGAAACTAAAAAAAGAAAAAAATTAAAAGTTGAAGCAAATCAACAAAAAAAAAGTTGTACGATACCGTTGTTCGTACGGTAACCGTGATCAGGGATGAGCAAATGGTACCGGGTAGCAGCACTGAATTTCCCGAACCAAAAGATTTCCAATATCAATTCGGCACCCACTTTTGGCGTTTTCTGTATTAGTGTCGGTTTTTACCTTCATGTACTGATACCGAACAGGACCGTCCCGGTATTTTCGATACCGGTTAACACCAAGCTTATCCCAACCCCTGATATTAAAAAAAGTTTAAAGTTAAAAAGCAAAGAAAATAACTATTATTATAATATTAAAATAATAAAAGTATTAAAAAAACTATAAATTA